>JAREIS010000191.1:0-1200000 GCA_030060385.1 Muscicapa striata striata | reverse complement strand
AATGGAAGAGAAACAGAGTAGAACAAAATAGGAAATACACCCCTAAAACTCAGGGGCAGTTTCAGAACTCTGGATTTGCATTTGTGATACATGTTTTGTCAGCAGTATCCCAAGGAAGAGACAGAATTCACATACAGATTTATTAACTGCTCCAGTAACTTGAATTCTGCCTTCCAGTGGGAGCATTAATGTCTGGCTGTGCTGAAGTATGGGAGATTTCTTTTATTTATGTATTTATGTTTGTATGTATATGTTTATTTATGTATTTATCTGTCTTTCTTCTCACTTTTACAGGTTTCCATTTTACAATATTTTAGTGAAGAACAGGAAACTTTTCACATATAACTCAGCAGGACAGAAATCCAATTCTGAATATTGAAGAAAAGAAAAAGAATAGAAATAAAGGGCAGGTAGAGGAAAGAGAATCATGCCATATGAAGAAAACATGCTAAAACACTAGACTAAAATTCTCAGCTATAGCAAATATTTGTGTTTATGTTTATGAAGTACTATTGCAAGATGGCTAAGCACATATTTAAAAGAAGGGGTTTTTAGAATTTAAATTTTAACTTATTTTAAAGGATTACAAAAATAAATTTGATTCCATAGAACTTTTAAAGTAACAGCTGTTAAGTCTATTATGAATACATTTATTTGGGGCAATAATGTTTAGAAACTGGCCCATCTTAACTTGCCGTCTTTCATCAAATTTTAGAGAATATGATGTTTGAGAACACAATAATTATTTACCATAGAATCACACAGTCATAGAATAGTTGGGTTGGAAGGGAACTTTAAAACGCCTCTGCAATGAACAGGGACATCTTCAACTAGACCATGTGGCTCAGAGTCCTATCCATCCTGACCTTGAATGTTTCCAGGAATGGAGCACCCACCACCTCTCTGAGTAACCTCTCTGAGACCTGTGCCAGTGTCTCACCACTGTCATAATAAAAAATTTCTTCCTTATTTGCTTAACAAAATCTAGTCCTTACTAGTATGCAAACAACATATAGACTTACTCTTCGAAAAACTAATTTGTGATAGCAATTATATAAAGCCCAGGAGATACCATAGCTTCTAATCCAGAACACTGCATGATGCTGTGGAACTGTTGACTGTACACAGAAATTATGAGCATGGGGAAAATATAATATAATAAATCTCATAATTTAACACAGGAGTCCTCAGTTGACCCATCTCCCTGGGATGTTCTAATGGCTGGCAGAAGCTTTCAAAAAAATGAGCCAAAGGTTGAAAAGCTTTCATTAAAGTTGTGCACTGAAACCTCTGGGAAACACTCACTGAAATTTAGTCTAGGAATATATGACCCTAGAGAGTAATAATTAAGTGCATTCTAAAGGAACAAAAGGAGAGAAGCAGAACTTTCAGTGCCATAAAAATCTACCATATTTTAATCTACAACAGTGAAAATACCTAAAGAGGAAGATTATGTCAACTAGGACTTTTCAACCCCTGCTGAGAATAGAAGCTTCCTGTAAGGAACACAAATTAGGGAACTGCTGTAGAAAAAAAGGTGTTTTTCTCAGTGATGGTGTTATTACACTTGATGCTGCATTGCACTGAGCACAGATGTATCAGCAATGTGGTACAATTACACAATTACTGAGCACTAGAGTCACAGTTTTGTGAAGTGTGAGCAGAATTCCTAAATTTAAGAACAGTGCCTATATAATGACAGAAAGGAAACATCAGCCTTGATCCTGTGTCTGAAGAAGACAACTTTGAAGCCAAGTAACCTTTCCTTTAAGACAGAGCTTAGTTTTTATGTGTGATTGTCCCTTTCATAACTGGAGTCCTTGAGAGAGTCCCACAAAAGCATAGGATGATCTGAAGAAAAGCTTAAAGGAACACTCCTGAATTCCTGAGCTCCTGAGCTGGGGAGATGGATATGGATTATACCACCTGGTCAGCATTAGAAAATCCCAAGGAAAAAAAAAAAAATTGTTCAGGCTTAAGCTCAAAGACTAGCTTTGAGAGGACACAAGCCTTTCTTAAGTAATTTAGGAAAACACTGTGGTGGTCTGTAAAGTAGTGTTAATAGTACAGAACATTTAAACATCATTAATAAATCCCAATAATCTCTCTATAGATAAAAGGCGAGAATGTATGAAAGAATAAGGAAACCAAACACTTATTCTCCTTCTCCTCTGAGAAACAACAGCTCTATGTCTATGTGAGCTAATAAGTATAAACCCAGTAACACATAAAGACTGTGAATGAAAGACAGGAATTTCACTGAAATTGTTTTACAAATATTTTCACTTCTCCACAGAAAAACAAGAAGCCACTGAAATGCCAGCTGACTACTTTTTGCCCTTTGCACCCTTGTTCTAGAAGCAATCATTTCTACAATTACAAACACAACACATTGTAGTAAATTAATTTTCCTGAAATTAATTTCACTTCTCTGTTAGGCTATAGCTGGGGATAGACACTTGAGGAACACTTAGAGGTTTACAAACCAGATTAAGCAATGTTGAACAGGTAAAGCACCTGACTGCACTAGGTTGCCAAAACAGCAATCTTGCTCTTGAAGACACACAGCTGCAGAAAAAAAAAATCAAATAACATTGCCAAATAGAGAGGGAGAGTTCTGTTTACATGCTACTTTATTCACCAACAGTGACAGAATCTCACTGTAGGAAAATAGGTATTAAATTTAGAAATTACTTATAATCAAGTCTGACTTTGTGAAGAACAAGAACAGTAGATGCTAACTTGATTTCTGGGTATCATTTCCCCCTATTTAAACACAAATATAATCAACTCCCAAACCTTCTAGCTGAAAATCAGCATATTCACATAGCAACATTAAATCTTGATGAAAGGCCCCATTAGTTTACATATTTTAATCAAATTTTTACCATCAGGCCAAAATGAATAAGAATTCAGAGAGAATAAAATAAATAATACTCCATCTTGCCTCTTCCTTCAAAACACTATCTTAATTTAATGTCTCATAATAATTGTGTGCAGTGACATTTTTCCCTGATATGATTTCATTGCAAATTGTTAAATCTGATTTAAATTACTGCTTTTAATTAATTTAACATAATTTATATGAAGAATAACCAGTAAAAGAAAATTTTAAAAAATCAGAAAAAAGGTACAAATGTGTGCAGGAAAGTTTAATAAATATAAAAGGTATTTTGGTTGTTTGTTGGTTTATTTTTTTGTTGGTTTTTTTCCTATAATAAATGGACTTCCTTCCTTTAGAATGTATTATACAATAAATGAAGTTGCTGTTCTGAGCTTGACTGCACAGCCCTGATGTCCTGGCCCAGAATGAACTTGACTGCACAATTTCTGATGCCTAACTTCAAAATGAATTTGACATAATGGAAATAAGAAGAGCCTGCAGCTTATACTGAAGTCTGTCTCTTCTGCATGTTTTGAACTGGCAAAAAGCAGTTTGAAAGCTTATAAACAAAGAGGAGTGCTGCAATAGAAGATCAGAGTTGAAAACTATGGTCAAAACTAAACTCAGATGGAGAAAAAGATGCAACAATAACAGTAATTACTGGGCCTTTGCATTTGTTGACTCAAAGTATGATGTTCTTAATTTAATACTGAATCATAATTGAACTGAAAGATCAGATTTACTTTTGGCATAGATTGAACTCTTCTAAAATTTTCACAGTTAGGGAAGAGGGAAGAGTTATATTCCCTCTAAAATATTTGAGTGGCCCATATTAGCAGAAATTTTATTGTATTCTGAAAAGACTTGTTGCAATCTGGCTGGCTTCTAGAAAGTGAACATGATTTGTATGTAGGGAAATCAAACAGAAGGTAGCAGAATAATCTGGTTTATTTAGCCATTTCTTTCCTTAGCCCACCTTATTTTGTGTTTGTACTGTGGTTAAGTGAATACTCGGAACACCTTGTTGGATTGGAAAAGAAAGGAAAAACTCATCCTTTTCACTGGGGAGGAAATACAAAGGGTTTCTTTTAATTTCTTCTTTAAGTTGTCACTGGCATAGTACAGACTTTTACAATAAATTATAAGGTGAAGGAAAGCATTCTTTTACCAGGGAACAAACAATAGAGCAGAGTTTTCAAGTCCTGTCTAAATTCTTCTATTTGCTGAAATCATAAAATAAGAGCTTTTGACAACTGAAAAAGCCAACAGAAGTCTGTTACAGCCAGAATTCCCATTGTTTGCACTAAGAGAAGACACAAAGAACCCTATTTATCTGCCTTAATTCTGCACATCAAATTAAGTATTCTCAAGCACATTATCAAGAGATGAAGGAAAGATGGGCCATGTTCTCCAGCAGTCCTGTTTAGTCATTGGGAATGTATAACAAAGAACATTGGGAAAAAAACCATTAGGGATGATCTGCCATGAATATGTGTGAGGAAAACATTCCTCATAAGCAGTTGGAATAACCATTCCACAGAATGGCCCCCACAGCTCTTGGCAACTGACATGGTCCACCAAAAAGCACAGTTCTAAGAGACCTGGACATGCTGCCAAAGTACAGCCTTTCAGCAGCTTTTTGCAAGGCAAAGGCCACGTATCCTGAGGCCAAGGCTCTCTGGGTGCCGCTGGAAGAGCTGTGGAAGTAAAGTGGGCTCAGCACCACGGACACTCTGGGATGTGGCTGTGGCACCCAGCAGGGGAAATGCTGCTATGGGACAGGCTTTGCCTTGCTACTAAAAAAAGGGTTACAAATAGAAAGACAGAAAGAAATGCATGGGGGAGTCTTCACTCTCCAGCGTAGCATTTGCTGTGTTTTAAGGCTAGATTTACTGCTTTTCTCAATTTTGATCTGTTCTGAGCCTATACTTTTTTCTGTTTAGTAAGAGAAGCACAGTGGTTTTCTCATCCTGAACTCTGCTGAAAACATAGGATCATATCCCATCTGATGTTTCCCATGCCCAGCATCCGCCTCCTCTATTTTTATGGGCCAGCAATTTCAGTGACCTTTTCAATTCTCCTTATCTGGCTACCTTAGAATTGTAATTTTTGCCTCTGGTAAGCTAGTCTTTATGCTTTGAGGAGCTGGACATTCTAGAGGGAAATCTCTCCCTGGAGAACAAGAACCACTGTGGGGGTATGAGCTGTATCATGCCTTTTTCTGCCAGTTACTTTAAGGAGGCAGCTAAGCCAAAAGAAGAAGATATCAAATCATATTTGGAGCAGAAAAAAAAAAAATTATAGTCTTGAAGAGGTGTCTTGCACACACTGCCTTTTACAGTAGGAACCAACAAGATTTATGACTCACCAGACCACATGAAGAATTCCAAATGGCATCTGTTAAGGCTAAAACCATAGGCAAAGACTCATGTTTTAATCCAAACCATACAGAAAATCTGATACAAGATCTTTTTCCCATGTGATTGTAGTTTTTATGAATGATGCCAAATTGCAATCTTTGAGACTGTAATAATTTCTGAATGGCATCTTAAGAGCCATTTCTCTTCAATTCCACCAGAATTTCTCAAAACTAGTTTAATTAATAAAACTAGTTTAAGAAGCAAATGGCAGATTATGAAAAGACACATGGACTTACTGGAGCCTTAATGGACATGAAAATTATTTTATCCAGATCACTAAATAGCAACAGCTTGTTCAAGTACCAACCTGAACTGGAGGTGATTCAGCAACTACAAGGTGATCAATGGCATTTTGTCATATTACTAAATGGTAAAATTGAGACAAAGAAACACCTATTTTTGCATATTAAGCCAACTGGTATTACCTGTGAAAAACACCTACAGGAGTACTATACTAGCTAATCACACAGGCCAGTGTCTATCAGCTGATTTAAAAATAAATATAAAGAATATTTTTCATCCATTTTATACATGAAACATCCATCCAATTCAATTCTCTGTAAGAGTATTCGCTATTGTTAAAATGGAGAGCTCATAATTACCTCTTAAATTCAAATCTAGTTGCATCTTTTTTATTTTTCTCTTTCTGTGTGGTCTCTCAAAACCCCTTGTATTCCTGCCAACACCTAATTTCATGGATTTCACTGTCATCTTTTCAAGCATTCACACATTCCTTCTCCTTTGCAGTTCCTGCTCTCTTTCTACTGTGAATTGGTAAAATATCAAACTGTCCCTCCTCCCTCTTCCAGCTTTTACTTTACACACGACTGTTACTTCCTTTCACTTTCATGTCTTTCTGAAATATTCCTCTTTCTCTTTAATTCTGTTTTCAGCATTTGTACTGTCTTGTTTCTTGCTCTCATCCAGGTTCATTTAGACATATCCCTTTTAGAAGCATTTATTCCATATACCTTGGTGTCCGTACACATCTAAAAAGTATTTTTCCTTATGCAGTGACTGTTTCCTAAATTAACTTTCACATTTGCAAGCATAAGTGAATGGATATAACTAAACCAGCATTGTTCAGTATTACTCTTAATGCTGCAGGGTTTTTGCTTCACATTTGAATTTCAAAGGATAGTATAAGCAGAAATAATGATTGAAACTGTCTTGCTTCTGAAATGAGGTAAAGGTTTCCATTTTAACAAGTTCCTTATACCTCAAAGATGATAAGAACTTAATTTCAGCTGAAGCCAACAAGAAATAGGTACTTGGGAACTGAAATAAAAAGATATAACAATTTTAAAGGCTGCTTAGAAACAAGCGACTCTGAGCACTGAGTTAGAGATGAATTCAAAAATTGAAATCCTTGCCTTGAGCTCTGCTTGACAGGTGTTTTCATATTTCCACATCCAGAGTATGGCACTGTGGCCCGTGAGAGGTGAGATGGCCACTAGCTTGTGTCATGGCAAATCCATACTGAACTCAACCCAGTGACCATGGGACAATGTGTCAATGGCTGAATGGTAGATTGTCTCACTAGAATGATGTAAGTGAATTTTCAGTGCTCACATTTCATATTAAAACTCCCTGAATCTTAACATTCAAAATTTATTTGTGGTTCTACGGATGAAGATTATGACACAGATACTTCGAATAGACAAAGCTCCATACTCTCAAATAAGCCATGTTTTTTATAACCAGTGGAAAGGAAATAGCTCTTGTGTTCTCTAAGTGATTTGCCTTTTGTTACTGCTCTGGTGGCTTGCTTGCTCAGATTCAGGACATATCTATCTTTTTTTTCCAAAAAGATCTCAGAAAACTCCTCCAACAAACTATTGCAGATATCCCTTCAATACCGTATTTAATGGATGGCCAATTTCTATTACTTCGCAGCTTATGTCATATGGTAATTTTTTTAATTACTCAGAAACCCAAAACTGACTGGGCAATAGAGCAGAACAATTCCTGGAGACTAGTTAGTTTGAGCACGAGGCAAAGGTCCAGCCTGGGGCAAAGCTCAGGGATTTTAGCCATTTTGTCCAGCAGTAGCAGTTTGGCTTTCACTTTTTCACTGCTAGCCTGGCAGTGCAGCAACACTGAGGGCTGAAAAGCTCATTACAAATCTTCAGTGTATCAGATGTGATATAATTCTGCTTGACAGTGTTACACTAAAATTTGCCAAGTCAGAATGTTTGAACTGAATGTGCACTCCTCCTTAAACTACAAGGAGCTGAGGAGCAAGCAGTCTGGCACGGGACCATTTCTACTCATTGAGGCAATAATAAAATGAATATTTTAGAGGTAACTGATAATTTCATCACAACAGAAATAATTTACAGACTCTAGTCTAGGCCAATTTACTAGCTGTGTATGACACAGAACTGACAAGTCTGATAGCTAACACACTTGGGGAAAAAAGATAAACCTTATTCAAGAGAATTATTGGTATTATTTATTCGCTTCTGATCATGTGCTTGAAATGTGAGAGTTAAGCTAGTAAAGTTACTGCATGAAGACAATTCCATTTGCCACAGACTGCAGAAAGATGTGGGTGAGAAGTGGTGGTGGGAAGAGAGAAATCCAGCTGGAAGACAAATTCCTAGATTAATGAGATGAAATTAGGCAGCAGTAAATGCAGCATTCCAGAATATGCTAGTGGTAGTTTTTCCCCCTAGAATCTCCATTAAGCTTTTGTATATTTGAAAGTAATCTATTTAATTTTGAAGTTCTGAAGTGGCAAATCTATGAGCTTCTCTGGAAATACAACCACTTGCCCTGATTACAAAGTAAAGGCCTCATATTTTGAGGCTGAACATTTCCAAGTTCTACTTCCAGCCATCAGATTAGATATATATACCAACAACATTGAAAAACAGTTTGCAACCAGCTCTCATTCCCAAAGTTGACTATTTCCAGATGGAAGTGTTAATATGGACAAAATTCATACTACATTAAAATGAATTTTTACTGTCAAGGGAGATGGTAGAGTTTTACTGACATGAGTTCTAAACTCCACAGCCTTATGGGAAAAGAGACTTTGTTCTTTTCAAAGAGCCATTTCTTCAAATACATAGGAGAGTCTTTTTAAGAGCATAAATCAGCACTTGCACCCAGCTTTTCTTCAGCAGGTTCCCAGCTGACTTCTGTACCTTTAAATCTCTCTTGTACAGGGAAGTTGCACGGGTGTCTCAGTTTTGTGAAATGTTTTTGGCTCATCATGATGACAGTGAGTACTGAACATATGTCTGCATGCATTGTGAGGGGTGAAACTGAGTTTATCTGGAAAAGGCAGAGCATTGTGCACCCAGATGATCCCATACAGACATAAACCCTCACACTCAAATCCCAGAATTCCCAGCATCATCAGCAATATCTGAACTTACATTAAACAGCTGCTTTGCCCACGTCTTTCCATTAGATCTTGCCATGACAATATCTTTGCTTCTCTCTGCTTTTCTCTAGTTTTTTGGGAGGCTTATGACCTGCTACTCCATAAAGATGTTAATAGGTAGACTACAGGGGCTGCAAGTTTGCAGTAAAATGACATTTATGACTTTTTCTCTGTGACTAATGTTCTTTCAGGGACAAAATTAAATTTCATTATTTATTCTTGAAAAATTAATCAAGATTATTACATCTTCTTCTTCTGTTTTCTAGGTATATGCAAATAGACTGATTGTTTCTCCCAGAAGTTTTCCCTGAAAATTGGGCAGCCTGTTCTATACTCCCAAATACTCCTTCAGTTCTTGAATAAAATTATGGATGGTCTGGATGTAATAGTTCCTTAAGTATATGGGAATTAACTTCATCTGTTTACAACATCTAAGTCGTCTAAGTTCTAATTTGATTTTGCCCAAGTCCACTTTAACGACTTTCTGTTTCTTCATAACTGCTCTAAGTGGATCCACCTCTTTTTAAACACAAAACAAAACAAAAAAATCACTAAAGGTGTAAACTATCATGGTCTCACTTTTTAACAATCTTTCTTCCAATTCTTTGGGAAATTAATTTATTCCTTGGTTTTCTATTTCCATCAAACATTTTCTGTATGCCTTTTCTAATTCTTGAAAGTACATTTTACATCTTGCCCTTCTGAATTTCCCCCCAGATTTTACATAACATTTACAGATTTTTAAGACTTGGGCTGTTATTACCACAGTGACTAACTCAGCTTTCACTGTTTCAATGTTGATTACTTGAGTTTCACAACTGTGACTGCACAGCAAGCTGGATTTGAAGTTCATGTTACTTCCTCATCCCCTTTCAGCACAAAAACATAAAAATTGCACTACACTATAGGGTTACTCAAGGGCAAGCTGTGTTTCATTGCTTCATTCTCCCATTTTTCAGCTATTCCTCCTTACTAGTGAGAGTAAAACCTAGAATTATCTGACTTACATTTGTTTTTTCATATTGTCCACCAAAACCAGATTAATGAATGTTTGGTCAGTTTGGATGGGATTTATTTCAGTAAAGATAAATTATGCCCAATTCACTATAATATGTGAAAAGAAATGTAGGTTTTTACAACAAAATGGTCATCTGATCCATGTAAAATGTCTGCTTTAGGGCAAGGTAAGATGTACTCAGAAGTGGCTACACCCTTCTGCTAACTACACAGGGGGCCTGAAGGGTTATATACACTCTGTGCTTCCCAACATGAGCAAAGTCTGAATTTAGATTAATCCACTAAGTATTTCTAAGGAGCTTAATCTACTTGTCCTTCAGTTGGTGTCATCCCATTGACATATGACAGTGCCCGTGCTCATCTCCTTTCCAGAGGTTTTCTCTTTACAGATCTGTCACATATATCATCTTCAATTCAGTATTGCTCCTTTAGATATGCTTAGCAACACATTCTTGCTTGATTTTCTAATAAATTCTACTTTTAAAGAGTCCAGTCAGGTGCACTAATCTACACATTTAAATAACTGCTCTGATTATATATCAAAATTTTCACTATACACCAAACAGTGCTCTATACATTATTACAAAGCAAGTTTACATAGTTAAATACTGACTAAGTAGGATTAATGTCAAAAACATTATAGAAGTCCCTAGAAAATTGCAGCTAAAGGCCTCAGAAAATGATAGACTGTCCCATGCCCAAGGACTATCATAACCACTCACAGCACTACAGGGAAGAAGGATAAAGATATGGTCAGTGCCCCTGCAAACAATTCCTGTAGGGCAAAGGGAATATCTGCTACATCCTGACACTACTGCACAAGAGGGACAAACTGATCATCTAAGGAAAAAAGATACCAGGCCCTATAGAGATGTTTCAAACATTTTCCAAGACAGCTGCATTTTGGAAATAAGAAAATCTGAGAAGAGAAACCAAATGGTATTTGCTATTTATCTTAGTTTTGTCACTAGGTAACAAAATGCACTACTTGCCCTGAGCCGTTTTACTGCTTTTACCATGAGCAAAATAACTATTTTAAATTAGAAAACTGAAACCTTCTCTGTACCAAAGTAAGGAAAATCAGTCTGAAGGTCAAATATAACTAGCAAATAGACAGCATAAATATTTGCTGTAAGCAAGTACAGAGTCCTTACATTCTATCCGGCTCTCTACGGACATCTTTGGAGTAGAAATTGAAGAACGCTCTGTTTTCTCAAATACATATTGTATTTTTGGCTATAGGTGTGACTGAGAAGGTGGGTAGGAGTTGTGTGGGAGGAACCAAGTACAATGAAATGTTTAAACTGTTCATAAGGGATAGCAAATGTCTCACAATAAACAACAGCAGGACAATGCACAGACACAAGACAAAATCTGATTAATGTAAGATCCCTCTGCAAGGGAGAACCTTTTATAAAACACCAGAGACAATACTAAAGTGAGATGCTCAAGCACTGGCATTGCAGACTGGGTTTGTATAGTGCCATGTACCAGTGACAGAAAACCCCACAGAGTGTCTCCACCAGCCCCTTCCCAACCCACAGTTAATTCTCAGCAGCACAAGAAAAGACAGTGTCTTTCCCCATCTATGAGTACATCCTGATACTAACCAAATCAAGAGGAAAATCACACATAATGCTTTGGTTAACTTCCTTCACCTGATTCAGGTTAGATGAGAGGGGAAATGGAAGTATTACGAGAGTACTATGTGACTCTTTGTAGTGCAGCCTGCTCTTCTTCTACTCTTTCCTCCTGCTGTTGAGCAATCATCTTCCAGAAAAGTTGTTTTATTCCCTTAGGGTAACCTGTGGATGCATTGCCTGGGAGCAGTCATCTTGCTCCAGAGCAAGCAGTCTGCTTTTCTCTTGATTCTACTTTCAGGCTCCAAGTCACGGTGGATCCAGCCATTGTGAACATAAGGCATTTCTACAGGAGAATGAAATAAAACTGATACTGTTTTTATGGGGCACGATTTTATGTTACTTTCATTTGCCATTAAGGAAGCACGACGTTAGCTGAAAAAGCAAATATATATTAAAAGGGCAAACACACATAAAATGTGAAATGCAGTTTAAGGCACCTAAATATAGATACGAAAGCATGGGGTGTTTAAACTTAAAGTCAATACAGATAATATAGCTTACAGATAAATTCAGCCTGTTCTATACAGCTCACAGTTGGCCAGCTGAACTGTTCTCTTGCCTCCTTTGACATTAATGGCAACCAGACACCCAGCAAACATGTAGATGCCTAAATGAAAGAATCTCAGTCTGAGGTTTAATCTTGCAGAAAGACATAAAGTTCAGTAACTTCAAAAGTTAAGATTCAAATGCAAATACTTGCTGTTTACTCCCTATGCCTATTAATTCACTGTTATTCTCATATCTGTATACAACTTGATTGAGTCTCACAGAAAATTATGAAACTGTTTGAAAAGAAATGTCATCACAGGAATTCAAGGAGCAATATGCACAAACTATTTATGTGAAACTTTAAATCTGAATTCTGCTGGTGAACTTGCATGTGTAAACTAATTTTCTCTGTTTTAGGATTTGTCCACTTGGCACTGAAAATGCTTTGAAGCACTCAGGCTAGGACACACAGAAGAAAGACTTATGTTTTATCGAGATTTTGATTTGACATTATAACGCAGAAAATGATGTGACAATTTTTCTTTGAGAGGGACTGTGTTGCTTCTCCTGCCTCCCCAGGGATTTCCCCTAAAAATTGCAATGTATTCACTATGTACATATTTTCTAAAATTATAAGACTTGTACTGCTTTCTGTCAGGGTATATGCACAATGGGTGGCTATTTTATGCATATGGCTCATGGAAATAATTTGTTCTAATGCAGGTGGTTTTGACTAACCAACACTGGTTTGCTATTGCTATTTTAATAGGAAAAGTATCCTTTAACACTGGAAGTGGAACTTAAAACTGCAAGAATGGCATCAAGGAACATTAAATTTTATTTTTATTGAAGATAAACAGGTGGAGAACTTGGGGTTAGATCTGAGTTCAAGCAGCCTCTAAACTTGGCCCAGACTTATAAAATGATTTTAAACAAATCACTTAACACACTGGCACCTAATTTCTGGTGCTCTACAATGGAAATGATTTTTCCATTGATATTCTGAACTGTTTCCTTTGGCCTATAAGTATCTGAGATGAAAATTAACCTGAGTGTGCACATGTAGTAAATCAAGGATTAATATCAATTAGAATTCAAAATGCTACTTGATAGTAGTTGCAATATACATAGTAAGAGGAAAACACTACAGGGAGGGATATGTTCTAGTACATTAATGAACTTACATTGGTGATGTGTGTGTTAATTCATTTTAAAGACATTCAGAAATGAAAAAAAAAAATTTAGTCAGGTGGTGACTCAAAGGAGTATAATGAATTATAGCCAGAAGAATCCAGCTCTTTAAGAAAACCCTTTCAGGAAGGAACCCCAGTCTTCTCATGAGCGTATCACAAAAATTCATTTTGGGCTAATTGAAATGTTTTACTATCTAACACAGATTTTCCATGATTCTTCACTTGACCTTCAAGGTTCAGATAGGATTCATGTGTTCCCTCTGCACAGGAGCATAGGGAATATCAGCCTTCTTTCTGAGATATTTTTCAAACATTTCCAATTAACTGAAAACAGAAAAAACTCCGTTACTCCCTCCTCTCCTGAAATTTCAGCCAAAGGCAGACCGCTGTCATTACTGATCCTGGGCCGCCACCTGGTGGCGTTTGGGGAAAAATGAATTCAAATTTCACTCGTCCATGGGACCAAGACGGCGGCACCATCCTTCCCAGTGGGTTGGATCCCTCCCTCTCACATCCCGACAGCCAGGCACAAGGAGAGGCACAGATTGTGGGATGTGTCCAAGCCTTGTGGGCTGACTCTGAGATGATGTATATAAACATCCAGTGTGACTCTCCAAGGCAATGCAAAGCCTTGCTGGGTCTCACTGGTGGATCTGCAGACTATTTTAGGTATTTTTATAGGTACATTCCCAAAGGTGAGAATACACAGCTCTCAACCAGTCAACAGTGCCATATTCACAGCACAGGCAGGATTTAGAAGGGAGCCATGATCCTCACTGTCCACCTGGGAGACTGAGGCTTAGGAAAATGAAGCACCCTGCCTATGGTCACACAGAAGGACACCAACTAAATTATTAAATGGATTAAATTGAATCACAGAACCGTTTGGGTTGGAAGGGACCTTTAATGGTCACCTAGATCAACTCCCTTGGGCAGGGACAACAATGAAAGATGTAGCATTCTGAAAGATAATAAATATTAGAGGGATTGGCCAAAAAGCAAGTCACAACACACTGTAAAGACGTAAAACATCACAGTAGAAGAACTCCTGTGGCTTCATTGTAATTCTGCTATACCAATCCTATAAGAAATTAAATTCAGATCTCAAAATCACTTACTATGCTTCCTGTCTCTAAGAAATTTAACCAAGCTTCAGCTGATTAGAAATAGCAGCTTTGAGGGTACTATTTGTTCTTGTTAATCAGATTTGTCATGTTTTGAGAAAAAAATGGGAAAAGTATTTCTGTAGGGAAATAAGTGCTTCTGAAGGATGAAACAAGAAGGAACAAACAGAGAGAAACAGACATATTTTCTGCAGTCTTTATAAAATTAAGGTGTCTGGGTCCCTTCACTAGACAAAGGCACAAGATTAATGAGCTCTGTACATGAAACTGGTTTTGTCTGAATATGGAAAAATGGATCCATAATAGTTATTTGTGACTAAATAAGTAACAAGGGCCTGACTGGGTGACTGCCTGGGGATATGTATGCAGTCTAATTTAGTAATAATTTCCATCCCTCTCTGCTCAATGAACAAATAAACAACTCTTGCATGGCAAGTAAATGCTGATGCAATACTAGTAACATTAATTAAAACTTATGGAAAATGTCACTACAAAACAGACAAAATTAGAGTTAAAAATTCTACCATGGCTGTAGCACACAGTTCTAAATATATCCTGCTTAAAAATAAAAGAAAATGGACTTTTAAATTTGTATTTGAACTTCTGGATTTTTGAATACAATGCACTGTGAAAGGCTTTGATCTCATTAGTTGCTTTTAGTCAGCCCTATTTTGCTGCATCTAACCAAAGAAAAATAAATTGCATAATTGTCCTGAAGAAACTTCTGTTCTATTCTTTGGGTTTCTTGTCTGTGCTCTTCTTGACACAGGCCTTTGACTTGCTTATCTCTTCATAAAGATTACTTTGTAAGAATCTATTTTGATTTTCTTGCAGTTCCTTAGAAACTTTCTACTTGGAGAGGTCTTTAAGACACTGTTGGGAGGAAAGGGTTAAAAGCAGAAGACTGCAGAGGAGTATTTGAGATAGGGTTGAAAGCAGAAGATTGCAGAGTAGGATTCAAGATTCCAAGAGACCTTGAAGGTGGGAATGGCAAGGCCTGGAGAATACCAGTGTGGGAATATACCCCTTAGACTACACCCACTGCTGTCCATGCCCTGTTGGTTTTGAGAAGCAGAATTTGTGTTTAGAGGTACTGCAGGTGTTTGGAGAGACCTGGAGGCGCTGGCTGGGACATGCTCGAGCTCCCTGTTTTGGGAGAGAAGAGCAGAGCTCAGAGATCATAACAAGCACAGAGATCACAGCATGGTGGTGAGCTCTGTGTGCATGAGCCCCCAGTGAGTGGGTGCAAAGAACAGCCCTGACACCCCTCAGCATGGGCTGAGCCTGATGGTTCCTGCCTTCCCATTCCTGTGTCTCTGCACAGGTGCTGCCTTGGGATCCTCCAGTTAGAGAAGCAATGAAATAAATTTACTCTTTGCATTTCAGATGCAGTCTTGGGCTGTTCTGCTTGCCTGCCTGGGCTGACTCCCAACAGCACCTAAACACTCTTCACTTGCTCTTTCTCATTTTTTCTTCAGCACTTTTAAGGAACAGGTCTAGATAAAACATTCTGTTGTGATCCTCACAATGTCAAGTTACTGCCCCCCTTTGGTGATAACTAGATTTTCTGTACATTGCAGAACACCTCCAGCCACCTCTTCACAACTTTCTACAAAACTTTGACAGGTGTAAGATAAACTCACTTTTCACAGAATAGGCCAAAACAATCCTTAGCAATGTAGGAAAACCACATCCAGCTTTCTTAATAATTTAAACATTGACCAGGAAAGTGTTGCATAACCACATCACAAACCATCCAGGCTGAAGCCATCTTCTGCCCTTTACTCTAACTAAATTACAGCCAGGGATGCAGGACTCACAGGGATAGAAGGCACAACAGTGGGAGGCAGATACTGCAGCCTAGTGTGCTCATCATTTATCTGGGATAAAGAATTCCTGTGTTTCAGCTCTTTGCCTTAAGGCTATTGTTGTGCTTCACATGAAACAGTCACATCTGTATCAATTTGGGATGGTTTCTTTGGGCTTTTTGGTTTTTTTTTTTTTTTGTTTGTTTTGTTTTGTTTTTTCCCTGGTAAGGAATGCAAATAATTTAACTACATTTTCAAAGCTTTCATTTTTATTCAAATTCCTTTATATTCAGATTATTTCAGTCAGATGTTCGACTACTTGACAGAGCCTAAAACACAAATGTTCTGGTTTTAAAATGTGTGATATCAATATATACATGAATGAAAAATTAAAAAGATGTTTTTAAGTCTAAGTATGCAAAATATAACCTCAGGCTACAAAGCATTTCATCCAATAAAATTTGAAAAGCATTTCAGAGGGATCATCAAATTCATCGGAGGCAGAGAGCTAATTAACATAACCTAATTAATCTCCTCGTCGTAGTGTAGTGAGCTATTTGCTAAGCAGTTGAGAGCACACTAGATGGCAGCCTGAGTATAGATAATTTCAACCTACTGCTTGTTCTCCAAGAAAAGATGAAATTGAGAAATATCCTTGGACTCAGTAGTGTGCTTTGGGAAAAATGAAACTGGATGATGGGCCAAAATATGGGATGCTTAGGTGTTCAATGTGCTTAGGTGCTCCCTGCAGTGTCACCATAGTGTAGGTAGCATTAAGCAGCGAAAAGTCTCATTCCCAGCTAAATGCAATTAACAAATGCTCTAAAACCCAAGGGCAAACTAACCAAAATATCCAGGAATAAACTGTTTGCAGCTCAGATTTCAAAACATGGAAACGAGAAAGGCTTCTCTGTGTGCCCCTTGCAGTAGAGACAAAGAACAAGATGCAGTAGGTGGCCAGGACAGCCCAAATAAGCACTCACAGACAGGATTTGATCTCCTCGCTGCAGCTCTCCGCTGAGATCCGCCGGCCCCCCTGCGAGGATGAACGACACGAAAATGCCTTCCCCGTCTTCACCTCCCACAATGTTGAAACCAAGTCCTGTGGAGCCCTTGTGCAGGATGATTTTTCGAGGCTCTCTGTATAGAAACAAAGGGATAATGTTGAGGCACTCAAACTGTGTATGCATTTTTCATAGCATCTTAAGCATACTGTATTTTGCCTAAGACACAATGGCCTGCTATTGTCTAAAGAAACCATGTAACAAATGACAAAGCTGTTAACTGGTGAACAGATAAGATAGGGATCAACCAGCATTTTCTTTTTTTTCCTCATGGTTGAATTTAAACATCTCTATTAATTTTACCCCATTGGAGTAATTTTGACTTTGTCAAGTGACAAATTTATTAAAAGGAAAAACAAAACACTGAATATATTTAATAATCTAATTTATAGCAGTACTGTATATCCAGGTAGAATCAATCTTTATATAGTACCTTTTTAAGTTCCAGTCTTGCTTTTGCAACAAATAAAACAAAGAAAAAACTCACAACTCCAAGAAAACAATGGCAGTTGTGTTTGATCCTGACAGATTTGGAGCAAATAACATTGATATGATCAAGCTAATACAGCAGAATCTCATTAAAACTTTGGTTTGACATTATCAGGATTGTGCATTTTTTAAGTCAAACTGCAGCTTTACCACTGAACCAGCCCAAGGGGTACCTGCTTTCCCTATGCTCATTAAAAAAATATTAATTATGATAGAAATCCATAAATAGTAACAGGTGTATCTCACACAGCTGTTTTCATTTGTAAATTGAAAATATGATCCAGAGGATGTAAACAGAACATGCAATTTACTGATGGGAATATTTATACCCAGAAATAGATAACTTTCCTAAGCAATCAAGGTAGCATCCTTGAGAAAGAGTCCCAAATATTCCTGTTCCCAGTCTCTACATACAAGGCCTCAGAGCTGGCTCTCCCTTGGGTAGACAAGCACACACAAACACATACATACACACACTCCATGTTCATTGGCATACTTACCCCATTTCCTCTAACAATTTAATTTTCAGAAAAAGTGTAAATGATGTTAAATTATGATGTGTAAATTTTTAGCCCAGCCCTGCAAGTCTCCCAAACACATACATATGTGTCTGTGACTCCTCCCAGAGAAATAGGATGCTCTACTCATTCTTTAAGTTTACACATAAAAGTTGCCAGCAACCAAAACACACATTCTACAGAATACTTCTTATATAAAAGATTTAATATTTCCTTCATATTATAGCGCAGTTCTGCATCACACAAATGGATCTTTCATTTTCATTTTGCTTTTAATGAACAAAGAAAAAAGGAAGAGAAGTGATTAAATTGAGGGATGCCTTATTTGATACGAGTTTTATTTTATGGATACATGGAGACTTTACCTTGACATGATACTTTTGAAACCACAGGCATTTGCTAATCTTTGCCCAGTGCTAATATTCAAATGGTATCCCCAACTTGACTGTGATATTAAAATAACATCTCAGGTTTCTGAAACAAAAGTTTCATATTTTTGAAAGAGAAGAATAAAGCAAAGTATAAGTCCTACTCCGTATGGTCATCTTTTTTTCTTAAATTTTAACCTTGTATAGTCAGATAACAGTTAAAGATACAGCTGTGAGCAAAAGATATATTGTACTGAGTTTGTGTATTTTTAAAGTATTTTTAAGAATCAGAAAATAAAGGTAGAGTTTGTTTTCTTTTGCATCACTGCTGTTGATTTGCCTTGTAGCAACTCCTTTAACACTTTGTTAAGTATATGCAGAGTAGACATAAATGGGATCCAGAATCTAAGAAGTCTAAACAGGTTTTTAATTGGAAGTGTGGCCTGGGGGTTGGAGCAGAACTAGGACAGGGAGCTGAAAGTATGGTTTTTTCTCTGCTTAGCCCATGCACTGCTGAGTGTTCTTGGCAACTCATTTGTTCTCCCAGCTTCAGTTTCCTCATCCACAAAATGATACAGTGACACTTGTCATCTTTGAATCCTACACATCAGAAATACTTTGCAAGACTTGAGCAACTGCCATTTATTATTTACCAGAATATTGAGGAAAAAGAGGCAGCAAAGTCAAGCCAATATATTTGCATGCTCTGCTGGTGAGAAATCAGAAGAGATCTTGTTCAAAATAAAAATGAGTATTTTCACATATGACAGGCAGCTTGGATCAAATGGTTGAAAGCCAGAGCCATGGGCAAAACTAGGTCAATACAACTGGGTATCCACTGAATAGTACGCTGTGCTGCTCAACAAAATGTTGGCCCACTTATTAATCCCTGTCTCTAATCAAGTCAGCAGATTTATGCCTAAAGTGCTGCCAGTGCTGTTTTATAGTTTTGGCCTTTTGACAGTAAAATTCACATTCTGCTCTTGGATGATTAGGAAGTTCAGACAATAACGGGAAAATGTCAGAAGCTGTGATTAGAATGCACTGGTTTCTGCCCCTGCTCTTTTACCTAATCAGGTCATTTTGGTCATGACTCAGATTTGGCTGAATAGAGGCTGACCATCCTTAAAATGTCTTCGTATTCCTTTCAAATCTAAGTACCCTGCAGAATCTGAAAGGTGGACTCAAGAACACGTAAGAGCTGTTGTCATTACAAAAATAACCTTTAGCCATTACTGTACTACAAAAGCTATAGGAAGTAGAATGCATATGCCAACTCACCTTAATATAATAAATATGGTTTTAAAAATATGTAATTGTTCACACTTGTGTAGTATACTTATAGTGACAACCAAAAAGGGCTTATGGTAGTAAAAATAGTTGATATAAAATTTATGAAGTTGAAGTAGGAAAAATATTTCCTAAGGAAACAAACTCAACCCTTAATATGATATTTAGAGAAGCCTAAGAACAGATTTTTATTGAATTAGGAGAAATTATTTTCCTTCTGTTAAAAATCTTTATGAATGCAGTTCCAGTACAAATGAGAGAACTCAAGACAAAATACAGATAAATGCTGTAAAGGAGGTAATGGAACCACTTAAAGATGACACGATGATGGGAGAGTTGAGAAGTGAAAGAGAAGTAACTCAAATGTGAATGATGCTTGCTTGTAGTTCATGTACTTAGAATGCTGCAGAAAACAGCAACTAAGGCAGAACTTATTTTAAAATGGGTGTGGTTGGGCACTGAACAGGCTCCCCAGGGAAGTGCTCACAGCCCCAAGCCTGACAGAGCTCAAGGAGCATTTGGACAATGCTCTCAGGCACATGGTGTGACTCTTGGGGATGTCTTATGCAGGGCCCAGAGCTGGACTCATTGATTCCTGTGAGTCCCTTCCAACTCAGGATATTCTGTGATTCTATGAAAATGTTTTATTTGGAGCCAATAGATGGCACTCTGTAGCTACCCTGGAAAAAGGAGCAGTTTGACATCGAGTGTTTCTGAAATTCATGTTTCAGCCTCCAGCTTTAACTATTTATCCCATTTACAATTTCTTCTGTGATAAATACAGCTGAAGGTAACTTTGTAGGTGCTAACAAAGTGTACTAGCGCTTTAATTTGGTGTGTGCATGTTTTATACCCTCCTGCAGCTCTACACCACATACAAACAGAGCAGAGCAGCAGGGGAAATCAAGCAGAAATTAGAAAGGAGTGTGAGATGAAAACATTCCTGGACTGACAGAAGGCAGCAGAAGGGAGGGGGGAGAAAAGAGAAGAGAAAAAAGGAAAGAAAAGAGGAAAGAAGAGAGAAATCAGAATAAAGGGAGGCAGTGACTCTGTAAAGGAAAACAGAGAAGGAAATAAAAAGGTAGGGAAAGAAGAAAGGAAGATTTATATTAATAGATTCAGGAGTAAAGGAGCAAATAAAGTGCTGCAATCCACACAAATTTACAGACTGAGAAATCAATGACAGAATCAATTTGGATGGACTTGGTTACTTGCTTTAGGGAATGCATTAGATCAGATTCTGTGAATCACATTATAAACTGCAGGCCTCATATAAGACCAAAGGATTACTAAATTAATATTTGAAAACAATAAGTAGCAACAAACCAGAGCAGATAAAATGTCAACACTTAAGAAAATGTCTTCTGTCATAAAAATGCAATGACCAAAAATAAATCAAAGTGCAGTATTTCTCTCCTTAACAGGTTTTTTTGGTTTATGAATTTTAATTTGATCACTATCTTGAAAACAGCAAGTGCTTTTTATTTACTATATTTGTACTGAATATTTGGTTTGATCTGTTTACTTTTAAGAAACAGAAAATTACAAGACAAAAAATGTGACTATTACTATCATTCTTCTATAGACTGGAATCCATAGTAATTATAGATCTAATTTAACAGATTAAAACTGGACTGATAAATGATGGGGAAGTACTTTCTAAAAACAAGTAATTCTTATAATAATTAACTGAAAGAAAATCCATTATTAAATTGATTAATTTGTGCTGCTGGCAACATTAAAGAAAAGAGTCAGTTTTAGTATTCTTGTCAATTGACACAGCTCTGTCTTTCTGTGTCTTTTGTACTATCTATAAAATTGGAGTGCTGACACAGTTTTGTGCTTTTTGAAATACCTACAGAAATATTAAGCAATACTGGGTGCTTTCAAATAGCAGACCCTAGGGATTTCTTCAGTTTTATACAATCAATGATCTGCAGAGGCTTAGAAATATGGCTGTGATCTTGATCTGGCTGTAGTTTTTTTTTGTTGGTTTTTTTTTTTTTTTTTTTTTTTTGGCTTTTAAACTTTTTTTTTCTTTTTGTTGTTGTTGGTTTTTGCCTTCCCTCCTTCCCACAAACTGCCATTTTCTTCACAAAGGATGTTGAAAGCATACATCAATTCATGCATATGTTGCATTGGTGTTATATTAATACAGATCACAGAAAGCCCAGAAGAATATTTATCTTATTGCTTGCATTAGGGTATCATCAATATAAAAGTCAGGGCCCACATAGTACAAGAAAACCCATCCCAGCTACTTGAATCACTAAGTAGAAGGAGGAAAACTTGTATTATTTGGGTAAAGTCACATTAGTATATCAGGGAGAAGAGCACACAGGAGATAGGACAATGGGAAATGGTTTTAAACAAAAGGGAGGATTTAGATTAAATATTAGGAAGAATAGATCTACTGTGAGGCTGGTGAGGCACTGGCACAGGCTGTCCGGAGAAGCTGTGGACACCCAACCCCTGGAAGAGTTCAAGGCCAGGCTGAATGGGCATTTGAGCAACCTGCCTTCCAACCCAAGCCATTCTGTGATTCTCTGAAAGAACCCACCCAAATCTAAGGCAGCAAAGCTCTTGAGCACTAGAAGTATGTTTGGCTTCTGACAATGCACAGTGTGAGTACTGAGTTATCTTAGAGTCATTTGGCTAATCAAGCCATTTCTTTTTCACAGCAATAATTCTAATTTTCCTCTCATGTTTCAAAAACTTCTGATAAATACCTGTGTGTTTATTTCTGGCAACAAAAGGACATTCATACTGGAAAGACCTAAAAAGAGGTGGTTCAAATAGATTGTTCATTTTTCTTTACAGCACTGAACACAGGATGATTGGAGGGACAGAGTATGTGCCAGTGTGTAATGGTTTAAAATCTGATTAATCAAACAAGAGATAATATAGAATTCTTAGTGGTTGAAGGCCTGAAATATTCACATACATCTTTTTAAAAGGCTTTGAGTTTTGGTGAAACCAAGCTTTCTTTATAAATATTTTCCTTCATACTTCTCCAACTTTTCTTTCATACTTCAACTCTTGTTTCACACAAAAGAAAAATCTGTACTGCTCTCATCTATTGTTTGATTGCAATATCACTTCTATTGCATCTTGGCTTTTACTTTTCCCCTTGCTATTTACTCCCTCTTAGGCTTGGCCAAATCTTTCCATTGTGATGTGAAACAGCTCCACCCCTTGCTTTCCTCCCCAGCCCTCCCTCTCATTTTCCTTTGTTCAGGGACCAAAGCACCAGGACCTGGCAGTGGTAAGGAGCTACAGACCTTCCCTTCTCAGTTCCCAGTCCTTCACCACCAGTGTCACACCTGACCCTCTGACACCTGATCCCTGAGAATGACTTAATAGTGTTATTCTACTTTCAATTAGGATTGAAAATAACAAAAATAAGGAAGCCTTCCTCTTATCTACTGCTTTCACATTGACTACCACAGTCCAGAGGGGTAACTTTACCTGCATAAACTGAAATAATGTTTGGCCTTCTAATTGATAGTGACTTATTTCATTTTACCAAATATTGGTATACTGACAACTAAGCACTCAGCCTTTAATAAGATGTACATTTATCAGATTACATAGCAAAATATAACTTTGCCTACTAAAGTCAACCTATCTGCTTGAAACAAGTATTTTGTCCATTTATTTGACTGTGGATTCCTTGGCATTTCTTGTTCATTGAACATGTAAAAGCAATGGCTTACTCTAATTTTAATACTGACTACAATTCTAATGCATTTATTCTGCAAACATCATGCCTAAAGTATCACAAACTTTTAAGTATACTTAACAGGAGGAACTCCTACTGGGAGCCAGGCTTCAACCTGACTGATGCATGTGTGATTGCACTGGGTTATATTTTGCAACTGGTTTTGTTCAGTAGGAAGACCTCTGGACTTCAGCAATCTTCCATTTTATCTTTTATAGAGAAATTAAAGCCTGCACACCAGGACAAGTTTTCTGCTTGCAGATAGCAAGATGGAATTGGCATACAGGAATAATCTTTCTGATTTGAAAAACTGGTCTGCATTTTTACCATGACACCTGACATTCCTTCAAATGCACACTAGTCTCTCTCCTGGGTTTGAGGAATCTCATTGATTTTTTGAGAGATAATGTAGGACAGCTAATATACTCTTTAGTTCTATAAGGGATATGATTATTCTTGTCTGCTTGTTCATTTATCTCTCTTCCCTGTTCCAGGGAGAATATAATTTACATGCTAATAATTAAAATAAATCCTGAAAACTGCATCTCTGTACCACCTGCTACAACCAGCAGAGATAAGTCTGTATGAGAAAGGTTTGCTTTGCATCATGCTTTTAAAAACTATTGGCTCCCTATTGAAACTGCTGTTCTAAAAACTATTACTTACAGCACTCAATTGCTATATTTACCATGAATGCTCCAGCTTTACAGTTCGTAAACAAAGCTGGATGGGATGGAACTGGTGAGAAGCAACAGAATTGCACTACCAGGAGACAGGAAGTATTCAAATGCTCAGAGAATACCTAAAAATAGCAGTGCCTCTAAGCCACGTTTCAAAATATCAATACACAGCAAGCATCTGAAATTACTTTATAGAAGACACTTCTGAAACAAAAAAACATTCTGTAATATCTGTCCTATCCAGAATAAAAAATCTTATCCTTAGTCATGGTTCAAATGCTGTTTATTTATGTATAAATATTTTTATATGTATTTCAGATGCTCAAAAACATTGATAAGTCAAAAAGACTCGATCAAGTAAGTTGAAATCCCAGTTTCTAAGAGTTGGCTAGTAGCACAGAAAATTAAATTAGTGGGGATGCCAAAAGCAGAGAGAATAGCTGTCAGACATCACTAACATTAAAGCTTTGTATGCTTGTTTGGCAAAATTAAAAAAAAAAACCAAACCAAGGGCTGTTTTCAACCATATTTTTCCTATTTTGGATAGTCACAGCTTAGCTTATTCATTAAAATCACTTCCAAAAACTCAAAACAACAATATTTTCAAATTCAAACATTAGAGTTTTCTTGTTTTTTAAACTATGCAAATAAAACATTAGGGAAGTTGCTAATGATGACGTCAAAAACCTCAGAAGTTCATGCCTTTATACACAGAATAAATTTGTACACCTCATGCATGGTTATTACACTGTGAAGAATATATGGCTTGACTATAAAGGAAAAATAATCCTTAAAGATGTCTTTATTTTTCCCATGTGGCCACTCGTTTTATTGCTGGACATGAAGTCCACAAAAGCCTTCTCAAATAAAAAAATAACACCTTGTCACAAAAACGCTATTCAGTTCTTTAAAAATCTATTCTGGCCAGCTCTATTATCACATATTCAACAGGGTGGAAAGAACTAAATGCCAGTAAATGGCAATTCCCTCTGTATTTCTTTAACCCTCCCAAATTTAATTTTTCATTCACAGGACCCAATAATTTTATCAGTTGTGACTCCAGTTAGAGAGAGCCAGCATGCAGGGTACAAATGTCAGCGTGTGCCAGGGACGCCTTGCAGGTAAAGCAGCTGTTTAAAAAGTGCATCTCAAAAGCAATACAGTGATTCTCCTAAATACAGGATTCTACACGGCTCCTAAAAGAGAAAAATAACTTTGTTTTGTCCTCCAATTCTATTAGCTGTAAACATACTTAGCAGCATGGACTCCACAAAAACACTAGAATAAACTGTGCTTTAACGTAATGAAATATTTAGGGCTGAGCTGATTACTCATTTCTGCTCAGCAGTGGAATAGGCTAACAGTCCCACTTTCCTATGTGAAATGAAATATGATGCAGTGTAAGTTGATTAGTAATAATTACAAGCTGATGTTCTTCTACCTCCTGAACCACAGGAGACCTGTGCTACCAATGGCAGATTTTCTGCACTCGAATGATTCACACACAATATATGCAAGTTGCCTGTATGGCCAGTACAGATTCTGCATTTTATCTAAAAAATCATTTAGAAAGATTGATTTCCAAATTTAAGTAGGAGTTTAAAACTACAGGATGATTCCTGAATTGGTCCAGTAGACCAAGCCAGAGACATAATAATAGAATCTTCTTCCTTAAATCTCAATTGAGCAAATTATTCTTTTCTTCCACTATCTTTTTCACCACCCAAATTGTTCTTGAAGCTCAGTTTTATTTCAAACATCAATTTATTCATGAGATGATTTGAAGAAGAGTCAGGGGAATTTATTATGACTCTCTCTGGATTAGAGAGATAAAGAAAAAAATCTAAAAGGAGGGTGTTTAAGGACTGAGACTGCTTGTCCAGGACTTCAGCAATCTCCATATTATTGATAGTCACAGCTTCACTGGACAAGATCCTGAGCAACCTGATCTACCTTACAATTGGTCCTGTTTTGAGCATGATGGCTGGATGATGATGAGGGCTTCATTTGTAGATCTATCTTCCAGATAATAGCCCTTGAGCCACATGCACTTTTCCTGCACATCTAATTTTCAATGAATAATTACCATACCTATTTTACATATTTTAAATAATCGTATTTTAAAATCATAGATCTAGATAAGAAATGATAAATTGAGACTTTTCACAAAACCATTTCAGGCTTCACTTAGGACAGGATTATTTTACACACTAATCACTTTATTTTCTGACTGCACCACAGTACAATTGTAATGGAAACCAGAAGACAACAAGATGACATCTTTCCTCCATGGAAACTTTATAGTCTCTTTTTTAGCACAAGACAGAAAAGCTTTGAAATATGAACTGAGAGCAGCCAATGATAAGTTATTACACATGCCTACAGAGTTCTGCATTTCTATGGGAGGGGACAAAAGAAATTTGACATTTTTTAGACTATGCCAGTCAGTGCAAAGAAAATCTGTGTTCCTGTGTTAATAATCAGCTTTTCTAATACCGTAAAGATGCAAGAATATTATCTGTAGTTGTGAATTATTCACATTTTACACCACTGCCTTTGTTAAAATTGAGGCATCTGTGCACCCAGAGCTGTGTTCTACAGTTAACACACTCATGTTCACAGACATTCACCAGCACAGGATTAATCTTTTCTATCAGTACTTCTCCACCCTTAGTTTCGGACACTGGTTTGTCAAAAAGAACTCAAGCATACATTAAGAAAACAGAGAAAGACTTCACTGGACTTTTCCATGAAAAGTGGGAAGATTTTACAGGTAACACAAGTAAATATTAACACTAGTCAAGTGAGATGAATTGAAGAAATGGTATCCAATATATCTCCATGACAGATATTCTCATCTCCATGAAAACCAAACCTTTCAGTGGAAGTACCAGGAAAGGATCAGCACTAAATTGAAACTTCATTGCTTCATCTCACAGGCTTAAACACCTAATGAACAGCTCCGTGCATGTGGGTAGCTCAGTGGTATCTGACACCTCTAGAGCAGCTTCAACAGAGAATCATCTTACCCTTCCACAGAAATGGTCCGCTGCAAGCTCACTGTGGGTGGACGCGTTGCAGTGCTGTGCTGGGAGTGACTGTACGGCCAGGGAAGAACAAAGAAAAGCATTTGTTAAAGAAATAGAAGTTTATCTTGCTCTTATTGTCTCTATGCCAAAATAGATACAACAATCCGATTGTTTTACACGTGTCTAAAAGCATTTTGATTTCAGTGGTGCTCATCTGTTCAAAAAGGGCTTAATTGTACAATCTCTCTTGTTTAAATTCAGCTTTCATTTCTCATTAAGAGCAGAAAATTAAGATAATAACTCCCCCTTATCTCTCCTACTCATTTGAAAAATACATATACATTCACACGCAGTTTAGTAATTTTAAATAACTTAAATGCTAATTATTCCACTAAATATACTAAACATACAATGCAAATTTAATTTCAGAGCAAAAGGTAATGTAATCAATCTAATTCTCAGTGTTTCTCATTAAACGAGGACATGCATTCCCTAGAATTGCACCTTGATATAACTTCAACACTAGCTCTATCATATTTTAAGCAGCTTGAGTCTTTCCACATGGATTTTTATTAATCTAGGACACAACATTCAGAAAAAAATACAATTTTTTTTCCTATAGTGAAACACACACACTGAAAAAAAAAAATTCTGTTAAAACTACACAGTATGCACTAATTTCAGTATTATATTATGGTGTAAGAGTATTGTAAATACACATGGATAAAACAGAGCATCAGTTTTGTGATAATAAATTGTACTCCTCATCCAAGACAACCTGTTTAAGTAAAATATTATAAAGCAGAAGCAACTGGGTGTATTTTCTGATTAGTTTAAATGACTACAGCACATAGTGAGGCTCAGTATTAATAATGCAAAGTACACAATAAAAATAAATCTTTATGCCAGTTTTATATCACTGATTCTAATAACTGAAGACTTTGTCTTGCTTTCAAGCTTTGCCTGTATCTCAAACTGCTTGTTCAGAAGCAACACATCTTATTTTCAATAAAAGCTACTTTGACAGTAGTGAGCCACAGACCTATTTTACATGAATTTCATCCTGTAGCATAGTCAATACTATCTGACAGAAAAGATGTCTTTTTTTTTTTTTTTTTTTTTTGTGTAGCCCATGGAGTTGTGATGCATGTCACTGGACAAACAAAAGTCCTGCTGCCTCCTGGTATCTTCTGTTGTGACAATTGTGCTCTTGTTTTATGTTAGTAAATTATTAATCCTTATTGAGAAGGTTTCAGAAGCTTTGTGGAAAAGTATATTCCCCTTCTAAGAAAAGCTGCAGAGCTTTTTACCTGTTTTATAGCAAAATTTATTTAGAAGTATTGTAAGTTTCTGGGATCATGGTGTGAACAGAATAGCTGAGTTGGACAAACACTACACAATATTATATGAATATTGGTTAAAATTTCACGTTAAGTTTGTACAAGGAACTTTACACCCCACTCCTGCCAAGTGAGGGGGCTCATTTATCTGCAATATTCCACCCATTAGAAAACCTTTTCCAATCCTAGGGATTTGTGACACAATATTCAAATGAGCCCTCACCTCCTTTCATGAAAATAATTCAGAACTGGTGATATGAAAACTCACTTTCTTTCACATAATTATAAAAAATCAAATTTGATGCTTGATATAAGCTTGTGCCTTCTAAGGTATCATCATGATTATAATGAAACTTTAAAGTCTAAAATGCAGTTTAATCTTTGCTTGACACAAGTTGCTATTGAAGACAGAATAATAGTATGATATGATTCCTAACTGACTTATTGAAAAGATAATCTCCTGGTGAATTCTATCAAACTGATGGAACCAGAAGAAAGAAGCTGTTTTCATCCCATACTTAATACACTTGTGCATTTGCCATGTCTTTTGCAGCACAGAAGAAATAAAGCTTTTGAGTTGCTGCTACCAACACTTTCTGTGATGAATGCCTAAACATGCCCCTATTGAGATATGTAAGCAGCACAGTTTTAAACTGACAGATCAAAGTATTCCAAGTTTGACATTTAGGCTTGTAAAAATGCTACCATTTCTTTGATATGATACCTCCTACTAGTTTTAATAATATAAAGTAACAATACTTCCATATACTACCCAGTACTACTGCCACACAATATGGATTTTCCCTGAAGAAAAGAATCTTACATCCTGTAAAAGACCACTTTTAACTTAAATGCATTTTATTTTAGTTCGTTGAGATAAGGGGATATACTGTTCTTGTAAGACAATTCGTAAGAGTGATGGAACAAAGAATGAGATTGAAAATTAATAATAAGATGCAAAACTGGGAGCAAAGAAACCAACCTCTCTTTTTAATGGGTTAAATTGCTTTTTGTTTTAAACTTATTTTTCAGGCAAGGCGAACCATTTCATGGCTTCATTAAATACTAAAAATGGAGCAGTCTGGTGTCCATGTATTTTTTAAAACGCTTATTATGAAAATAACAATATCAATAAGTATTATAGAAACAAAAAGGTAAGTAGCCAGTCTCCTTAGCTTTAATTCTGTTCTAGGTCATGAAAGCTCTGAAGGCACTTTTGCTGTGTGAGTGATGCTAAAACTGGAGGCAGCATCATAAACCCTTCTTTCCCCACTGGGACCAGATGAACCACCAAATGACACTTTCACCCTTACACAATATGCCACTGAAACCTCTATCTGGGATAAAACAATCATGTTAGGGAAATATTTATTGTGTTTAAACTTCTATAATGCAAAAATATGGACAAGCACCATGAAGGGATGAGACTGCATGATGCTCAAATCAGCTCATCCCAAAGCCTGCCTATTGTATGGACACTAGAAGAATTAAAATTGCTACAGTCCAAAATTTTTCTTCTTCTCATTTGTTTGGACAAAACCAAGACACACTGTCTTTACAAAGAGAGTAGTAGAAAAGTCATTAGCTTTCCTCTCTCAACCCTCAACTTCTATCAACAAAGAACAGCTGTCTTCTTTTTGCTATAGACCTGATTTAGGAAACCTTTTGTTTCCATGTATCTTTATTTTGACAAGTCAAAACTGACAGCATTAAAGTTATTTGCTTCCTAAATCAATTGACCTGCAACTTCTCATAAAGAAGCAGTAAAACAGCTGTGGCACAGGCTGGGTAGAGACCTCTCTGAACACTGGCTTTGGAGCAGCCATTCTTCAGCTCCCAATTCTGAAACTGCCACACAGAAGAAAAATATACAAACTCCTCCATTTGTCTATCAGTATGTTCTCTACAGGAAAAAAAAAAAAAAAATCAAACAACAACAGCAAAACCAAACCCAAAACTAGAGCTCTGAGTTGTTCTTTGTCATTCACAATACTAAAAAAGAAAAGAGTGATAAACGCAATATTGAAAAAATTCCATTGGAGACCAGTGAAGGGAATTCTAATTCTGTTTGTTTTTTATGATGCATTCTCAGCATGTTGTTTCTTATGTCAGGGATTGAAGGTGGCACTGCAGTTGTTTATAAAGCTTCTAAGCCTTTGATTTGATGGATGTAAGAGTTTAGGAAGGCAACATGCTTTAATTCCATTAATGTGAAGTTTTAATTCAGCTCAGTGAAGTGAAACGAGCTTTCCCTGATGGTGCCAACAGCTAAACTCCTAACTTAAATGAGTTTTTGCACTCCTGTGGGATTAATTAGAAGACCAGAGATTGCTTTTTTTGGGCATTAATTTTATCTCAGCTACAAATGGTTTGATAATATTCAGTACTGACAGTTACTGACCCATATTAGAAGTGTCAAACTAACCAGACAGTTTCCCATCAGAGGCAAATAGGAAACTTCAGGGAATAGGAAATTCAACCCTGCTATGTTCAGATCACCCTCAGGTAACAAAGCCAGACATGAGATGTAACACTGTTTGTTTTCATGCACAGGCACATGCAGTGAGGATTTGAGCAACATAACTCAATTTTTAAAATGGCATCTGTGCATCTATTGTACAAATAGCATTGCTAGACTAAATAGCTACTCACTGGAAAACAGAAAAATAACAGAATGAAGGATTAGGCCATCTTTCTGCCTACAAATATGTAGAATAAGGGCCACAAGACATCTCTATTCAGGTTCTGAGATAATTTCACTTGCACAACTAAAGTAAAAAAGGTTGCTAACATATTCCTCCCTCCCTGCCTGCTTCCCCCCCAAACAGTGTTCACAAAGTGGTTAGCCACATTCTGTGACTTAAAGTATTTGAGTTATTGTAGCCCTAAACTGGCATCATTTAGCAATAAGGAAGAATGCAAGGTGGAGCTGTGACTCAGAGGAATGCTTCAGCTCCTGGAATAAAGCTAATTATCCACCTTTGTTAGCAGTGTGTCTAAATCAGGTTCCTGATCTTCAAAGTGGTGAAACATCCACTGCCTTCAAATCTACTTCCTTATGGCTGAGGTAATTGCAGGAGATAATGATAACCTTTAAAATACAAAAATCTTGCTTATTTGAGAGGATTTGTTCTTCCAGCTTGAGATCCGCTATTTAAAACAGCAGAAGTGGTTTAGAAAGATGTGGGGGGAGCTGAAAGCAATTAGGAATGCTGTTTAAAGGAGTAGAGTGGAGAGGATATATTTTTAATGCAGTTCCACATGTAAAGTTCCCATGTAGGGTAAATACAGATTTAAAGAATTGTTAAGAACTCAGCATTGAGTAAATTAGTGATCTTGAGTGAAAACTGTTAGAAAAAAACAAATCCAATCCCAACTGATTATGTTCTTTGTTCATATCTTCATATTTTGGACAAACACTCGTGCTCTTAGAAGTGACATGCCTAAATCTCCACAGCATTCCAAGACATTTTATTATTGTTAAAAAAGTAAGCTTAAGTCTTCCTACCAGCCTCAGTTATAATAATACTGTTGTTATTATTGCTATCATTATTATTTATGATACTGTAATGATTATGAAAAAGGATAAAACTCCTTCTGGGAGCTGAAATACTCCCTGATGAAGTCAGTTTGAAAATTATACCAGCTGAGGACTGAGGTTTACATAGCAGAATAATTACAAAAGGTGAAAAACATTGAGGTGTGTAGGAAAAAAAAAGGGATAATGGTAGAAGAAAGAAAATCCAGCATTCTCAGTTGCTTAAGCAGTATTGGATGGAAATGATCCATGAACATAACACCTGATTTTGTCTCTAATTACAGCTGTGGAAGAGGACCAGTGCTGATTTCATGAATTTAAATAGGGAACATTTAGAAACTTCAGGAAACTTCCCATGGTGCTCCGCATGGCTTCCCAAGCACCTGCAGCTCCTGGTACCTGGTACCACACCCAGCACAATGCTGGGTTTGCAGATCCTCATGGAGAAGACAGCTGTCACCCTCCTTCCTATTCTTTGGCACTATGCTCATGCACGTCCACATCACTAATGATTTTTGTCATACACTCAAATGTTGTAACTCATTTCCTGGCATTATCACTCCTAATTCTCCCCAGCACTAGGGCTTTCAAAGCTGTAGACACAAACTGAAATGAACTCACCACAACCCCATTCACTGTCACCCTGTGCTGCTCAGGGAAAGCAGGGACAGAAGTGAGGAGTGAATCTGAGGGCAGAAGGAAGAGAAAGTTTGGGGAAAGGTGCTTAAAGGTTTGGTTTTACTTCTCACTACCCTGCTCTGATTTAATTGAATTACTTTCACTGAGCTGAGCCTGCTTTGCCTTATGGTGATTGATCTCTCCCTGGAAAGCAAGAATACATCCATACATATAGTCTTTCACAAGGACTACATAGCACAATATCAATCAGTAGCTGCTCTATGGCAGCTGCAACACCCAGCACTCACCACTGTCCCATAAACCCCACTTCTGATGGATTTCTAGGGCTGTGCATTGCTTCCACAATAAAACACGTTATTGCCCTCAAACCTTATTAGGTATCTATGCAACTAACAACTAAAGTATGTGCACCAAACTTCCTTTGCAGTTTAAGCAAATGTCAAAAGACATTAGGAAGGGCTTGAAAAATGAGTCCATGTTTAAGGAAGTTTGGCATAACTTTGATAGAAATCAAGAGATAGCTCAGCAGTTTATAGGAAAATTAATATAGGAAGAACAATATAAGATTTGTAATCCAAAAATGCAAAATTGCACATCAGACATGTATTTACCAGTTGAATTGTGGAGGGAAGATGGAAGAGGAAAAAAAGAAATTATTGGGTAAGTTTTCCAGTAAGAAAACGATCCTGTTGTCTAAAAGAAAAGCTCATCTATTCTATAGTCCGTGAATACATAATAAATTCTGAAATACTGTAAACTAGTAAATTATTCCTAACAATACTAACAGGCAGCAAGCCTTGAGTCTCACAGTGTTAAGACCAGAATATTTAGATTACTTGTTTTATTATTGTCAATAGAACTAAATGAAATGCATTTTTGTAAAAATAAAATTTTCTGGGAGATATGTACTCAATAGGGGTATAAGAAAAAAAGTGGTTTAAGCAGACATTGAAAAATCTGGAAAACTCCACATTTTCATGTACTCTTCTACCACAGTCCACAGAAGTTTGCCTAAATTTAAGTATTCCACTTAAAAGACCAATGAGATCTTCCTTCAGGAATCAGACACTCCTAGTTCCAATCCAGGATCCAAAAAAAGGGAGTATAATGTGATTTTAACACAGAACTCTGTCAGAGAAATCATGTCATTAACAAAATGAACTTTCTTTGCACTTAAGATGACGCCTGAGAAATAATTCATGGAACTTCCATACTACATCTGCTTGTTTTTTAAAGAGTAAGGAAATCACAGGTAAATAGGCCTAATGACAGACTTGAAATAACATCAACCCATTAAACTAATTTGCAAAGTTTCTAGCCCTCTCCATCTAAAGAAAAACAAGCATATAGAATTCTTCTTATGCTGGAGTCATTGCACTAAATTTTCAGATAAAGTATATGGAAATTAAAATTGTTTAAAACAGCAATGAAAAACTGATGGCAAACTGTACCATGCCATTATTGTAATTATTAAACATTTCTATATTTTATGAGATTCTGTACCATTATATTTGAATAATAATAAAAAATCTTACAGAAATTTAAGTTTAATATTGTATAAGACCAAGTTCATTTTCTCTGTGCTTACTAACCTTCATGTGTGCATTGCATTGAATTACAGAAAAGGAATACATTCAGCTTCCACGAAGTGGCTCATTAAAACAAATAGGACTATCACAACAGAAAGAGTATTAATTTACAATTTAACATTTATTAGAAAAGCACACTCCATATTGCAGTTACTCCTGATAATGTGTTTACTGCACCTGTGTGATACCTTGTGATAATGTTATCCCTCCTATCTGGATATACATTATCCCTGTGCAAACTAGGAATATGGTTGAATATGTCTTTTTTTAAGACAGCAGAGCTGGGAATGTAATCCTTTGTAAGCAGCTATTTAGTCTCACTTCCTCTGTCATTCAAAGCAGCCCAGCATGCAAGTGTGCATGTGCAGTTATGCTAAGCACAAACCCAATAATCCTAGAAAAAAACACAAAGAGAAAAAAGCAAACGCAGAAATAACGCAATGCACATAAACAACATTCCAACAGGATAAAGACAAACAGCAGGGAATGGCAATTTGAAAGTGCAGAAGTATAAACACTGTATTGTCAAAATGAAAGATGAATAGTGAAGTAATTCAACAGTTTAAGTTCTTCTGCTTCTAATCTAATCTATATGAACCGTGATTTTTGAACTATTTTAATTTGAGAAAAGCTGGACTTAGCATTTCATGGGAAACACTGAGTGTCTTATACCATGGGGTCTAACAATCAAGTATACACAAAAACTAGATATGAAAAAATATTAAAACTGCATAAATTTTTCTCATTCTGGGGTTACTCCCAGTGGAGTGTCAAGCATAGGCATCTCCCAGAGAAGATGGCTGTAATATTATCTAACCACACTAGTAATTAATTTTGCCTAGCTTTGATTATAGGCCCTAGACTGAATTAGATGAATGATGCTATATTATTTATTTATATGTCCCATTATATCAATCCTTAGATTCATAAATTGACATATAAACCACAATTTATTTAAAGATGGTTGCTAAATTCAATCTTTCAAGTGATATTTAGCTAATAAGAGAGAACTGTGAAAGGAATTTTTGGAGAAGTTGACTCTACATCTATGATAGTCATTAAGGTGAATTGTTTAGTTACAAGCTTAATAGATAAATCATCTGAGTAAAACACTGGAAAGTGGTTTTAAAAGGCTTCCAAAATTAGCAAGAATGTGTATGTAACTGAGCTGCTACACAGTCAATCTGTGATCCTTCTAGTGACTAATTTGACATCACTAAGATAAAATAGTGCAAGTTCTGAACAAAAACCTGAGTTTCCTCTGCTAAAGTTTACAAGTACTTCTTAGAGGCTAGGGATCATGCCTTGTAATTACAACCTTCCCATCAGTGAGCCAGCAAACCCAAGGCTCTTGGTTTATTTCAAGGTTACTGTAGTACAGACAGTAACCTATAACTATAGCATAAAAAGACACTTCCATGTATATTCTACATTCATGTTTCATTTCTTAAATAAAGAGTTTCATCTAGAAGGAAATCTCTCTTTGCTGCTACCAACAAATTATTTCCCTCTGCAAGTACTGTTGTACCTTGGTTTACACATTTTGGCCAGAACCAGCTACACTGAGTCCACTGAGATTTTAAATACTGCTCCTTACGTGAAAATATCTGAATAACAGACAGACAGGGATGCACAAGGAAAAATGAATCAATCAGTACAAATGGTCACAGTTGGATTTATACCAACAACTCATCTAACCTTAACTAGCACTATAACCAGAATTCCATTGTTTTTTAGCACTGTAAAAAGAAATAGCCACACGAGGAAGCTATTTGGGAACACAAGTATCTTTGTGTCCATATTTATCCTGTGCACATGAACTGAGCTATCATTGCAGCATTTTGTTTCAGCTCTCCATGTGCTATTTTTGAAGAGAAAGCAGTTCTGCTGAAAACCTATGAGTACCTGAAATCAATGAACACTTCACATATGAAATATGGATCACTTAGATGATAGAAAGAAACTGTGGAGGATAAGCCCATGCATTGAATGGTCATCCATATTTTCAAATCTTGGATTCACAAGATTGGCATGAAATTCCATGGCAATAGGTTCTTGTGTTTAGAATTCCTTTGATAAACTACTTTATTCCGAGTTACACCTCTCTTCCAACATAGCAGGGAAATCTATTTTAGAAAATATTTTTTAACCAGTGGAATTCTCCAAATACAGTTAGGTAAATACACATCTAGAAACCCAGTGAAGGTTCTGTTACTCATTACCTCTGGATGCAAAAATGAGAACTTTTGCACCCATGTTAAGTGGGGCAGTTTCATTCCTGTTTTATTCCTCAGGGCCAAGGACAGGCCTGGATACATTCTACACCTTTGAGGCATCTAAATAATTTTAAACTTCTATCATATTATTAAAGCTATGATAACAACTGTAGCTGCAGAATGCTTTTATATACAAACAAGAGATTGCTACACATCAGTCTCAAACAAAAACTCTTTCCTATAAATGTGGATGCAGAACACGTAAATTGGTGCTGGAAAAAAGTAATTATTTCAATTTATGTACTTCACTGATGGCAACCCAGACCTGTTTCTTACAGTAAATGTTACAATATGCACATCTCCAATTGAGAATAGAGGTAAAACTGTCAGCATTTTAGATAAGAAAAATAAATGTAATTTTTTCTCACATCACACTTCATCTTATTCTCTGTATAGAAACTGCTCTAAGCCTTAAGTGATGAAATGTTAATATAATTTAAAATTAATTTATTAGAACCTTTTAAAATTCATTTTGCTTTTCTTGTCAGAAATATAAAGGGTCTTTACAATACTACCAAATTCCTGGATATTGGTTAATCAGACTATGATTCAACACTCTGAAACCTAATGGTAGCTTCCAACTTTTGCCACTGATTGATTTTGTAACTCAAATTAAGCTCTGTCAAATTTTCAAAAAGAGAATTACATTGATTTAAATTTGTATGTATTCTACTAAAATTTGAAGTTGCACAAGGCACTCTTGATTTGTATTCTTTTTTTGCTGTTCCTTTCGGCAAGAGAGTCTGAAACTTCCTAGCCTCACTGAGGATTTCTTAGGACCTTAGTAAAGTTATTTACTCTCTACATTTGCCATCTCCTTGTCTCTAAGAAACCAAAGATAAATGATATGTCCAGACTCATACAGTGATTGGAATAGTATTAAGGTAGAGAAGATGAAAGCTGTCTGCAAGCTGAAGAAATCCTATCATTTTCCAAGCTGCATCAGTGTTGCATTTCTGTTAACTGAAACTAATTAAAATTATTTATTTCATTTTAAAGAGGTAATGCAAGAATAACAGAACTGGAAAATTTAAACATGAAAACATGAAGAAATTAGAGAAACCCAGTGTGAAAAAATTACAGCATATTCTATTTTACTGCTCTATATGAAGAGCATATTTACATCAGTTTTATAAAAATCCCCTTTCTTATTCCATAGTGATTACTTAGAACCACAACTTTATATTGCAGCATTGTGTTTTAAAGTTTATCGATAAGCAACAGTCCATGCTGCTTGATTTAAGTCAACAGCAAACAGATTTACCATTCTAATAACTTAGGAATTTGTTTGCCAGGTGATGCTATTCTTTAAGAAGGATACACAGTAGTACATTTAAACAGATGGAGGCTTTCTGAGAAATAGTTGTTGTGATGCTACAAAAATGATGTCGTGGTGTGGCAGTCAGCCTTGACATGAAAACTGCTTATAGCATTATGTTGCCATGTTATTCTTATTTTAAACTCTAACAAAGTTATGTAATTCTCCTGTGTTTGCTGAGATTTAATTTGGTTTTGGTATTTTAATGCTCTTCCTTTGCAGACACCTGCTGCCTAATCCTACTTTTGTCAAAACACAAAACTCTACTCTTCTTCCAATTAATTCAAATCACTATGGTATTGTATTCTCATCATTGTCAGAATTGTTTGAATTGTTGATATTCTGTTCCAAAGAACAATAGTTTAAAGACCTACTTCTGTAATCCATAGCATACAATGTCAACACTAATTGTTGAGTGATGACTACAAGAAGTATCTGGGAAAATCCATTAAGAAAAATGCACTCAAATTTCCATCAGGAGTAAACTTCCTCTCTTTGTATATTTCCCTTTATAAATGCTGTGGACATACCAACCAGGAGAAGTTTTATATGAGCCTCAATATTTTAGGCAGCACCTATGATTTCAAAGACACTCACGAATTCATCACTTCAGATATCTTCGTAACACAAGAATTCTTATACACTTTGACTGAAGTAGGATAATAAACGCAATGGTTGTAACGGTTTGATATGAAAAATAACAACCTTCACTCATACTGCTGGGTCTGAAATGTCAGAATTGAATTCTCTTCTGCATGGTGCAATGAAGCACTACGTGAGTCTGTGTCCTAACCAAACCTGTATGACTTCTGCTTCCAACAAAGCCTGCACAGCCATGCTCTTGCCACAGATACTGCATAAGTCCTCCTACCTGCAGCTCTTAGTCACTGTACCTCGAACAGGCTCAGAGCTCTGATTATAGTTTACGCAGTCTTCATCAGATCAGTAGCTGAAGAGTCTTGTTGCTGATTATACCCAAGTCAGCTATTAATCAATGTGGGCATTTATTGGGAGCAGGTTATTCTGCTTCATCAGCTAAGCTGCCTTGGCTGGAACCAGCTCAGGACTGCGGTGTTGCACTGGGCTGCACGGGGCACTGTACTACCAGGGAGTAGCACCAAGTGGTATTTGGCTCCCCTGCTGCGTACTCCACCCTTGTGGGCTTCAGTGCACTTCAGCTGCACATCCTAATGTGCTTGCTTTCTACACTGGGATGGCTTCACTGCCATTTAGGAAAGCTTGATTGCAGATACAGACACTGCTATTTAGAACTCAGCTGCTAGAGTTGTATTCTTCCCACTTCGTAAGTGTAGTGATTTCAACATCATAGAAGCAAGAACTATAATGATCCTCCAAAGATAAAGAGAACAACTCTAATTATCTGTGAAACAACATATTTTCTGCATGGAGTATGGAAATACTCTGGAAAATGACATTGTCTATGCATCTCCCTGGGGACTGTAAAATTTCTCTTCCTTTATTTCCTTAACAATATTGAAATTTTAATTTTGGAAGTCAAACTAAAAGTTCCTCTTCCCTTTGTCAGCTAAAAAATGTATTTTAATATCTTGTCACTTTCACTGACCTTGCTTTTTCTGCAGTAACAGTAGTAGTTTTATGCACTATAAGCATTATTTAAAAAAACAGATAAAGTAGTTGCTTCCGGTGCTGTTCTTTAAAAATGAAATAAAATCCTTTTAAAGAATTAATTACTTTAAATCCCAAAACATTAAATTAAATTCTACATACAAATTTACAATGACCACTTGGCTAAATTTAGGTTCAGCCCAGAAAGGTCAGTTGCATAACTAGACCTTTACAAAATTCAGGGAGGTTTAGAGCTTGTAACTCTTTCTGCATACTTAATGCACGTTTTTTTTTCTTTTCTTTCTTGGCAGAAAACTCTTCCCAGTGACTTCATATTGATATGGCAGCTTATAATCACTATGGCTTATGATGAACTCCTATGTCAGTGTGTCCTACTATTGTAAATTGGCACTCAGTATCTCTGCATGTGTGCATATGGTTTATCAAGGGCAGTTTCTCTCCTGGCCTTCTCAATGTTTCCTAACAAAACTCAAGCTCAGGATTTTGCATTTCCCCTGTACTTGTGTGTAATAAATAAGCATCCATCTTTCTGCTCCTCTTTTCCTCTGTTCCCTGTTTCCTGCCTACCCCTTACTATTTCTCAAATTAATACACTTAAGAAACTATGTTGAAGTACATGAACTGTGTAACTTACTCTGACAATAATTTTAACTCTGAATCTTCTCTTTTTCAGTTTCAAAACAAGGTTTCAGTATTTTCAAACTCTCAAGGATTTTGGTTCATGTCCCAAGGAACTCCACAGGTAGTAGTAAGAAAGGGATCCATCCTCTCTTTCGGAGGCATCGATAATCAGTAAATTCAGAATAGCTTTCATTTGTTGTGTTGTTTCTTTTAAAATTACATTTGGGGGAAATTTTGGATGCAAGTGCTGAAACAGTAGTGGCAGGTGAGCTCTACAACCTCAGAGCTGCATAGTAGATGTCTGAACAGCCCCTAGTAATGAACCAATGTTCTTAAACATTTATGTCTTCCTGCATAGCATGACTTCATTATTTCCTACAGACACTTTCAGAATATTGAACTAATATGAAAAAATTACAGTGCAGATTTGTCAAAGAAGCTATGGAGTTGGAAGAGAAACGGACTGAAAAGAGGCACAACCCTAGTCTGCTGGGAAAACATAAATTATCCTTCCAGCTGAATGTATCTTCTGAACTGAAATTAAATCTACAACAGTAATTTTTAAGATTTGAAGTCATATTTAGATCTCACTTTATGTTATGTAATTAGAAGACAACAAAACAAAAAAGCAACAAACCAAATAATTTTAAAATAATCACAAGATGATTTTGGCGGTCAAAAGCATAGCACCTCTAACCACCCAAACTCCACGGTGATAACTTTAAAATATTCTTTGTGAAGGACTGAGTTACTGTTTCTCACACCAAACAGGAAAGTGAGAAAATGCTGAGATGAATGAACTGGAGTGGAATAGCTTTAATTAGGAAGTTAAAGGGAGCTGGTAAAGGGCTCTAGCAAGTATATGCTCAGGCTCCTTTCTGTTTGAAAGGTGAAGAGAATGAAAATTCAATAATCAAACTGAGATACGGAGCAAAAATTGTCATGGTTTGCAAAGCAAGTGCATGGCAATCCAGGGAATTTAAACGGAGATTCTTGCCTATAGATCTCCGGCCTATATTTCACTGACTCAAATTTAACTTTTTGAATGTAATTTAGGTACTTCCAAATCTGTGTCTTACTGGAAGTCAGTTGGAGTTTAACTCATGAGATTATCTGAAAGCCCATCTTTCATTTTATGACAGTCAATTCTTTCACAAATATAGATTTATTTACATCAAAATGGATTGAAATCAATAAGAAAAGAAGTTCAGCAATCCTCTCCATACCAAAATGAGATTTTAACTTAAGGATGACATTTACTCAAATGGCATTTAAAAACAACTTGCTAACTGTAGCACATGTACAAAAATGTACTATATAGGAAAAGCAGAGTTTATTTTTCCACAATTTCTTGCTTTCTTCCCTCCTGTTTCCCCCATTTTGATAAACTCCTCTTGGAATTTGTATGGTCAGACTGAATCAGGGAACAATTAACAATGTACAGTAACTCCCCAAAGTTATGTTGAGACTTTCAGTCCAGCTCAAATTTAAACAAACATCTTAAAGTTTTGAGTGTTATGGTTTTCATTAGTTGTATAACTCTGAAGTCTCTGCAGACAGTTCCAGTTATACAGTCAATATTTTCAAAGAGCAACAAATGCTGTTTTTAGAAACATGAAATGTAAAGAGTACTGATCAATAACTATTTCTGCAGTAATATGAGAAATAAACAACAGATTTCATAACATTTCTCTTAATGATGGTTTCATGGCATTTTAAAAACAAAGAAATGGCAGAAAATGTGACCTCAGTGTTTCAACCTTTGGCCACTACAATCAATTTTCCCTTTATAATGGGAAATAACTACTAACCTTATGGACACATAAAGGTACTTGTATGTTCTGGTAGTGGGGGAAAAATAGAAAAGGAAAACAAAATCATGTAGAAATTGTAGCGTAGACTCAGGATGTGGATCCCATCACATCTGGAGCTTTCTTAAAGTTAGTACCTTTCTGTCTCTGGCTATTCCATTTATAAGTATTTTTATACTTTTTGTGGACTGAAGATGTAAAGTGAAATCACCAATTTCAAGAGAGAAGGATCCAATTTAAACAACTTGTTCAGTTTTGCAATGTCTCCCACAAGAGTGTCCTCCAATAGGCTTCCAGTATCAAGGCTAGCACAGACTCAGGGACTGCTTCCTCCTGATCTCTGCATCACAAACACATTTTTAGATACATCCTGGGGTAAAGTCAGACCTTATTTGACTTGACAAAATGAACAGAATTGACATATTTGAAAGTATCTACATACAGAGCTTATTTCAACAAAAATAAATGGTGGTAAATAAATACAACACAGCCTGGGGGCCTGAATCAGCACTACATTATTCCACTGGGATAAGTGTAGTGCTAAACAAGACTAGTGCAGGGCTGAGGGAAGAGTCATTATTACTGTTATAATTCCCTCACATTTCCCTGACAAACTACACTGCTGTAATGAGAGGTCCCACCTGCTTTCCATACCACCTTCTTTCACTCTATTTAATACTAATGATCTCTCCTTTTCTATGCAGTGCAGAAAATCTTGCATTTCTCCACAAGCTGGAAATAGCTTTAAGCCCAAACAGCTTCTGGAGGGTGTCTGTGCCACCCATTTCACAATTGGACAAAACTGAAAGAAAGTTTTAATTTTCCAAGGTCATACAACCTGTCAGTGGCATGGGCAAATTTCTCAGTTTCCAGCTCTTTGCTCTGACCAGAAAGCTTTCCTACTCTTTTCTGTGCAGTTACAACCCTGGAAACTATTCTTCTCCCAACAGGCACAGCATAGGGAGCCACAGCATAGCTGTATTTACCCTGACTCCACAGTAATATTTAATTTCTAAGCTCAAAGAACTCTCTCATGGGGTAAAAAGAGTAATTTGTTCTCTGGATTAAATTTATTCTTGGTTTTTCTGACGAGCCAAGACTCTAGCAATTACTGTGACAGATGGAGTGATGATTTTTATGATGTGGAAACTTGTCCACAGCAATGAAATGGAAATCTCCAAACCCATTTCTCACAGAGGCCTTTAGACAGTTGCCAGGTAATAATTGTCAGAGTGGATGAAGTTTGAATTAGTGAATGGCTCCAGAAGCTTGTTACTGCAACACTCCTTAGCAGAGTGACACCTTCTGACAAATTTTTGTCATTTATTCTGAATGTATTTGAACCAGATAGGAAACCACTACGTGGGCTTAAATTTTTCCCAATATTCAGAAGAATTTGAACGTTGTGTTCGGAGTTTTAGTGCTCTTTCATTTTGGAAGGACTGTTTCAAGGTGATTTTCAGAGAGCAGAATGAGATGTTGGAGAGGCTGCTTACATATACTGAAAACAGTAACACATATGACAGACAAGACCATTTCAAACAAGAAAGTTGTGTGAACTTGGTTAGGAGCTGGCTGGGTTTTCATGGGATATTTTGATGCCTTACATTCAGGCAGTAAGTGCTGCAGCCAGCTTCAGTGCAGAATGGCAGCCTCTGAGGCAGACATCAGGCACAACTTCAATTTGGAAGGTCACAGTCCACCCCAAGCTCCCTATGCCCAGTGATGGAATGCCCTGGCTAAAAACCTTAGGCACAAAACCATTAAAAATAGCCTGATATTTGTCTGGTCTCCTGGTTCCAGTCCTCACCATTAATCCAGAAAAGCCACATAGAAACTCACTTTTGATACCTGGGGAACATTTTCTGTGACTCACTTAGAGACTGAGACTCAGAACTTGCTGACAGACATGGAGAGGAAGGAGACATCTTTCCTTTGTTCACAGATGTCTCTCTGTAGCTCTGCTTGTAATCAAAACAGCAGGAAAATTTTAATACTAGTGATTTAAAGATGTTTTCTTACTGAGAACTGTTGTTTTTTTCTTCTGTAAAGACATAGTAGAAAAAATATTGCTACTTAACTGAACAGAATTAATATTTCTGTCCATTTTATGAGCTAAGAATATACAGTTTAATTTTCATGGGTGCAGACTGTGAACAAAAGATCTGTAGCACAAGAAAGTACATTATCTCTGAAAATCAAACCATATTAAAAAAATATGAAACATTTCCCAAATGACAGAGCAGAACAAATACTTTAATTTTTCTCTTTTAAAATTTTTTTCTAGTCTGTTTAATGATTATAGTTATTGTTCTTAATATAACTGAGAAGATTATTTTACAGACAAAGCAAAGCAAATAGAATTAAGTGACGTGCTTAACTGAAGAAAATCAGTCAGAAGCCCAACTGCAAATAAAGCCTAGCAGCTCTAACCTGAAACACTGCATCTTAACCTGAAAGACTTCTGCAACTTTACATAATTAAACACTTGAACTATAGAGGTTTTAAGCCTTCACGGGTTAAGGTTCTCCTGCAAGCATCTAAGTTTTTGAAAGTTGCATCTTCCTAGCAATTTTAATTAATAGCATCCAAAATAGAAGACTCCTCATTAAAAAAATGAAAGCACATAAGTGAGTTTATAGGAATGTTTGTGCTTATTAGGGTCAGAGACTCATGCATACAAAATAGCACGAGAGCTGAGATTGAAAGGCAGCATCATTTTTCTTTCATTAACCCTAACAGTTACATGACTGGATCATTTACTTTAAGAGAACACTTCAGTCAGGATTAAACAGAAATTACAGGAAACTGTTCCAGTTAATACTTTTTAATTTGTTAGTTGAAAGTGATAAAGAAAATCCACAATTAACTTCTATCATTTCCAAAAGATCCTTAAATAATTTAGAGGCCTCAGGAGGCTGATTCACAAGCAGGGAGAATCTACATTGAACACTGCATTGAAGTTGTAGACAGTTAATCAACATATTTTTATACTGATTGTGTTTTCCCTTATTACTCTAAAATACTGCAGAGCTGAAGGTGTTTTCAGAAGCAGCACAACCCTGTCTAGCATAACGGGCATGTAGTTGGATGCATCTGGGCTGCATCCTGCCACCCACTGTGATGTGTGCTCCTGCTGGTGAGTCAAGGTCTCCAGGCTTACTTTCAGAGAGGTCTAGGAGTTAAAGAAGTGCTTGAATTGCTGAAGGTGTTGCTCAGGGAGAGAGGCTACAGCACTTACCTAGCTGATTCTCACTGAAATCAACAAGATGCTTCAATTCCCACCAGTATGAACATCAGCCCCCAAGCCAACCCTTGTGATGACCGGTTTAATCTCAAATTGCTTAGGGGTTGCTATGTGCTCTGTGCCTCTGAATGCCTAAATTTGTGTGTAAGTATGCCTTAAAAATCACTTCCCAAAAACCCACAGTATTCAGTTTTTTAAATGCCACTTTATGATTTCAGGGAGCTACATCACTAAGAGTAATTTTAACCAGGTATCTTATATTTTCAAAAGATGGGAGGTTTTTTGTGACTATAAGGTTAGTTTCTTCTCATTGACTGAACCTCAGTAGAGCCTCTTTTTGTGTTCAAAACTCCACAGAAAGAATTGTGTACTTATTTCCCTCCACTGTCTTTAAGCAATATTTTTAGTAGCAGTATTCATTATATATCAGCTTGCTGTCTGTGGCTGGATTATATAAAATGCAGATCAGTCCAGAAGCTGATCTGAAGGTGTTAAAATAAGAAGCACAAATCTGCTCCAATTCTTGTTTTAAAATTTGAGTACTGACATCCATTTGACCCAAACTATTTTCCCATTTTGTAATTAGTATTTGAAATTTCTACCAAAAAAACCAAACCAAACCAAAACAAAAAAAAATACCTAAAAACTAAACACAACAACAGCAAAAAGGGCAAACAAAGAGAACTAAACAGTAGAAGTTATTTTTAGAAGTTATTTTTAAATTTGTGTTTATGTGGGCCAAACTGAAGAGTCAATTTCATAGTATCATTGCTATTTTACTACTTATTTGATAGGCCCCATTTTTAGGTTGCCAGGCATTTCAAAAAACACGAAATACAGCGAGATGTGTTTTGGGAGATGTAATTCCCATATTAAACACATGGGATTGAACAGGGGACGATGAGTACTGCTGTACAGAGTGAATTTCAATAAAGATGACAAGAGCCTCCCTGGAAGGCAGCCACACACAAGCACAGCTATATGCATCACCTTGACAATAAGCTTGCTCCCAGCAGGTTACTGGGAAGGAAAAGGCTGTGCAGGTATTAATAATGAGAGAGTGACTACCAGAGAGACTCACCATTCACACCTTGGAGTGCAGCTACCTTCCTCCCAGGGTCTGTGAAAAGTGATCAGCATCTCCTCAGTGCTCTCCATGGCCTGTGGAGGGATCCCAGAGATCCCTAAAACTGCATGGGGGGAGCACAGGCAGCAGTGCTTAGGGCAGACACACACCAGGCTGGCTGCAGAGACCACAGGAGTGTGCTGGCCCTTCTGTGGCTCTAGGGACTCAGCCATGCACTGGAAGCAGCATCACACATCATGAAGATTTTGGAATTACAGTCTCCTTATTCATATGCCTGCACCCATTTTGGCACACTTTTATTCCTGTGGCTCTTAAGAGTTACACAATGCTCAGTTACCCTTGAATACTGATCCACACTGTTTTCAATACTCTGCCCTAGAGCCTCATGCCAATGTTATCTTCTCTTCCTAATCCCCATCTCAGAAAAAGTAGAGGTGCTTCTAAAAACTGCTGTCATTAATCTGATTCATCAAATATCTTGAAATGAAAGCAAACCATTAGTTCCCTCCCTACATGTACGCAAAAAAAAACAAAACCCCAAACAAAAAAAACCCAACCAAAAACAAACAAAAACCCCCAATCATATGATCAGAGACTCATAAAAAAAGAAAATATCTATAGAGTATAAACAACAACAAAAAAAAAAGCCAATCATTTCAGGGCAGCCCTTTACCAAAAAGTATACTGGCAACTAGAAAGCCAGAAAGATTTCAGTGAAAACAAGGAAGTGAATTCTGGGAAAAACCAAAGCATTTTTTTAAGTGTGTCTTTGTAGCAGTGAATGCAATGAAGTTCTCAAATCCTGGGAACGTTTTGTGCTACACAGTGTTGAAAAAAAGACTCATGTTTGTAGAAAGAGGGTTACATCCATAAGCTGTGATTTCCTTTCACTGCCAATAATCTATTTGTAGACATAATAGTCAATAATGATAGGGGCCAGAACATGAATACTCCACATCCATTCCCACATGGTGCCCTCAAAGGAAAACTTGCCACTCCAAAACTTGCCAAAATTCTCTCTCTACTCCTGCCTTCAATGGTACGGATTTTCAGCTGTTCCACATTGACATAGCCCTCTTAATACCAATTCATATGAATCCATAACTCAATCAAAAAACTATCCTAAAATGGAAGTACATTCTTCTAGACCCCCAAATCTCGCAGGATTTGACAGGCCACCATAAAAGCAAGGGTTATAAACTTGAATTTATTATAGACAAATAAAGCTTTGCCCTATGAATTCTCTGCCTATTAAGTTAATGAGCCTTGACAAAACAATCATCTGAGGAGCAGCTGACAAATTATTTGGAGCAGCAATTTGAAAGGTGTTGGCTGGCTTACAAACACTTCAGTTGGGAGAATATGGCATCATGTTCCTCTTCCTCTGGAAGAGTCATTTGTCAAACTGAATTTCTTGCAGATCAACAGCAGATTCCCAATGTTGGAGCACTGAGATACAACAGTAACTGTAATTACTGAAACAAGTAAATAATCCCTGCCATTTCCTCCTCAAACTTGAGACTCACAAATGCTGATGCAGAACTCATTCTAGGAAGTCTGCATGAAGAAAGCGAGATGCATTTTTATTTCTGACTGGAGCTCATTGAAGTGTTTAATGTGGAGGAGAAAAGCTTTGAGGATTCAGGTGAGTAGGGGGCCTTTCAAAATACCTGGTCAGTATTTCGAATACTTCTTTTTCAGTATCACTTCTAGTAGAGATGGTGGTATCCCAGTTGTGGATTTAAACCAGGGTCTTTTACTGGATTAATTCTTCAAAATTTTCAACACAATACAGCCCTGAAACACACCTTTGGGAAATTTAGGGCTGTGTACATTAAATACTCTTGCAGCAAGAACAGCCATTAGGGTAAAAATGTGATCAGTACTTTTCTAAAATCTGCTCTCCAACTGTGAATACTGACTCCATTTGGAAATTGACTCATGATCCGTTGTAAAGCTGTCACTTTCCTCACCAATGGCATTTGCTGAAATATTATTTCAAATGTTTTCCTCCACACTCAACTATTCAGAGTCCTGTGGAAAAGATGACAGTCCTGAGAACATGGAAAACTGTCATTTTTTCCATCTGAATGTTATTTCACAGTCTGAAGGAAGTACAAATTATAGTAATCAGTTGCCTCTGCAACAGCATGTAGCAGAGTATAGCGCAGAGCATTTAACCATGAGTTGTGTCTCTTCCCACATTTTATGTTCTTTTTGCAGTTTTTGTTGGACTGCTCATTTAAACAAACTGATTAAATATACAGAGACTAGAGCTCAATATTACATCAAAGTAGAATGAAGATAAATGAAATCTTGCTCTTAAAGAGAATTGTTAACTCACACTCAGTAGAATAACACCCAGCTTTCCAAGTCCTGATGTCAGGCCACCAAATTTCTGATGATCAAGTATTCAATCAATCAGTCATAACCAAAAGAATGTACTGAATTACACATTCAGGTGCCAAAATGGCCTAGCTTTATGAGACCTCCAGAGCTCTACTGACTATTGACTACTAAGTATGTGGTTGCAGGAAGCAGCCTTAACATAATCTTTTCCCCCAACCTCTCTGCATGTCTACAGAGATCAACCATTTAGCAGTAAATTACCTCTCTCTGTGGTTAGCAATGCACTCAATGCCATGGCCCCAGCATCCCCTAGAACCCACTCACTCAACTTTCTAGCTCAAGCTGAAACCTTTCTTTCTAAGGGGACCATAATAAGAGTCTTTCTATAATGAACTCTTCCATTGCCTCATTCTAAAACCTCAGAAGCACTGCCATGCACAGATAAATTACTCATATTTATACCTTTACCTAAAGAACCAGGCTAATTTTACTACTTTTTGCCCACTTATACAATTTAAGGCAACATTAGCAGAGAAATTAAAATATTGTGGGTAGCTCTGTTAGTGCATGGCACCCCTGTGCAGGTATTTACACCTTTATATAACACTGTACTAAGCAATGTTTCACTCAAACTTGCACTGGGCTGGACACCTTGACTAATCATTTTGACCACTTTGATTAAGCATCTTTTTATAAATTCTAGAAGCTACACAGTTTTCATTCTAATAAACTGACATCTTCTGCATGGTTTGGGACATCTGTAACATTCTTTGCTAGTATTTGTCTTCTCACTTTTTTAATGGAGCTTTCTATTTCATAGCATTGCAATGCCTTTCACAGCTGTCTTCCTAATCCCTGGGGTTTCTTTCCTGTTAGTGTATCGTACAATAATTTACCATTTTACTTTTCATTTACACACTTCTCTTCTCTTCCCACATTGTTCTTTGCTTTGAAAAATGTTTTCTGTAGAAAATATCTATGATCAAAGCACCAAACACAATTACTTTTCTTCTATTTTGGAGTATAAAAAATGATAGAATTTTTCCTAACAGAGGAAGCACTCCAGAAAAATTGTGCATAACTCTTTCTCTATCTCCCAAATATTGTTTGCAAATGGTTTACTACTATCCTTGTAGTCTACAGAAAAATGGCTGGGTTATACTAACCTACAGTTTTGAATAGTCTGCTTTCCTTCATTAAATATTTATCAGGAGGCAATCACTGACAATGTTTTGCAGAAAGATCTCCCATTATTTCAGTTATGGAAATGTTCATCATTTTAGGCTTTCCTAATGTCCTCTCAGAGCACAGCTAGCCTAGGGAATGCAAAATTTTAGACACATTCTTAACCATGATTTGGTGAGGGAGGTAATTATTTTTTGCTCTATTTCTTCTGAATGGCTTATGCAGCTGTCCTATAAACCCAAAGATGCTCAGTGAACTAAGTAAGCACAACAAAGGAATAAAGTGACTGAATCAAAACAAATTACTACAGCTTTCGGTGAAGTCTTGGTCACTTTCCATACTCAAACAGAAACAAACACTGAATTCAGTTGCAAAATGTGGCACATATTATGTAACCTATTTTAGAGCATCATTCCAATGGATTGAAACATTGCCTGTGTTCATCACTGGATTTTGGATGACCAAAAGTTATATACCAAGGTAGCATGTATCTCCCAGTGGTGCAGATGTGAAAGCATGGTTAAAAATAAGCACAAGCTGTAGAAAAAGAAGGTCTATGGTGAAGATGCAAACCATGAGATAAATCCAGTGATGTTCATGCACACTAAACAAAGGAGGTGAGGAAGAAGCGCATGCAGTACCTGGTGATCTCAGAGTCAGGGAGCAGGCCTACGTGGTAGTGGGGGTAGGGAGCTGAAAGAAGGAAGCTTTTGTCACACTCGACAGGGGAATAGTGCCTAGGAGAAGGTGGTTTATCACACAGTTTGTTCACAGTGCTGTAAACAGGTTCAGGAGGCCTGGTGATACAGAGACAAGAGTAAAAGGTCAGGTGCATATTAGTTGCTGAGAATATAGAGAAAACACAGCAATCATTTTAAAAGCATGCATAGCAAATCTGTCAAGACCTTTTCAGTGGGGCTTTTCCAACAAGTAAAGTGTGCTGTTAAAGGAATTGGTAAAATTTGATAGTAGCATGGCATTCAGGTAGCTGCATATAAAGATATACACAATACCAGTGGACCATAAAACTCCCCTATGTGAAGTGTGGCACTGAAATATATCTTATATCTGAAGTTGGGAATATTTTATGTCTTAAATTGAGAAAGTGAGGTATTTTCCCCCATAATATTTCTTCTTTTTTTTTTTTTTTAATCTAACATCTACACGAGCTTTCTGTGATCTTAATTTTGAGTACAGCATAGAAAAAATGTTTGTTACCTGAAAAAGAAGTATTTTTTACCCATTAATTTATAACATAGATGAAGTACATGTTACTTGTTAATACAACATACTCCGTCCCAGTGAGCTGGGACTTTGTAAGTAGAGCTGTTGTCAAATTGACCCATATCCTACAATGACATTGATGATAACAAACTGTGTGAGCAATTAATCTCATTGGCAGGCAATTTGTTGCGTTTCAAGAGTTCTTTGCACTCTTTCAGCCTTCAAAATCTGATTATGCAGACCACATCTGAAACAGTTAACCTCACTGCCAAGGCTACTGCAATCGCACTTGCACTGCTGCTCCGAGTTGCAAACAGCAGCCTGTGAAGTTAGATACAAACAGTAAGATCTTAAAACCAGAATTTCTCTCCTGCTGCCTAGAGCCACCTGCTCAGGGAGGCAATACTTACCACAGCCCTCCCAGGAGCCGACTGGAGAGGGGAGAAGGGAATGCAGCCTTTAGCAGCAACCAGCCAGGGATCCGCGGGAGATGAACAGCAAGCAGTTTGCAAAACAAACCCACACCACATCCACATCCATCTCCCACCTTGCAACTCCCCTGCCTTGGCCTCAGGACACACCTTGGGGCCCACTGGCACTGTGAAACTTGACTCATTGTTTCCTGACATTTCTGCTCTGAAGAGTGCCAAGGGTCAATTGCTATCATATCCACGCTCCTGCCAGAAGATCCAGTGTATGCCACAGCCTTTCATCACTGTCATACAATATTAGCTAGATGGAAATCTTATTCCAGAGGCCTGAAAATATCAAGAGGCCAAGAAGTTAATGAACTTTTTTTGTTCTTCTGGCTGCATTATGCCTCACATGGGTGTGGGTTTTGCTGTGACTTTCACAGGTACCAGAATTTATTACAGTCGTGGATGTGCTGGCAGATACAGAGAACCTAATTTCCTTTGTTACCTTCTGGGTTTGTCCTTTGGGGGAAAAGGAGTAGCTGCTTTACTTAAAAACTGCTCTTACTCAATAACATTATTCATAGCAATCTGCCACATGATTTGAGAACTCTCTGTGCCTGAATTTCCCAGGGAAAACTTTACAGTTAAAAAACCAGCAATTTAAGATTATCAAATAGCAAAATAGCAAAGCTGTCACTCTTTGGTTATAAAGCATTGTGTCAAGCGCTTAATAAAATCCCTTTAAAAATGTTTAAGGTAGCAATAATTTTCTATCAGTATATTTTATTTGTTTCAGAGGGCTGGATTTAATAATTTATTTACTAAATCAATTATTGCTTTCAATAAAAAAAATGCAGATAAAAAACTATTCTATTTCACTTTTGTCTAAATCTGCCTTTTATTCCCTTAGAAACCAGTTTTTCTTTTAGGCAATATATGAGAGAACAAGTATAAATATCAAATAAAAATGATACCTACTAAGAAAACTGAAGAAATATTGCCCCAGTGCGGGAAGATGAATAAAAATTGTAGATTCCTCCGTGGCTTAAAACACTAAGCAGTCCATAAAAAAATTGTTAGTGTCCTGTATTCAAGTTAATTGTCTTCTCTGAGCTGCAGACGACATCAGAGTGTTGCTACCCCTTGGATATACTGTGAATGCTCAAATTACACTGAGTCATCAGTCAGTGACCATCCAACCTCATGCTGAGACACAAATCATGCCACAGAGATGGGTAGATATGAGGAATTTCTTTGTTAATTGACAGTTACAAGCTGCCTCCAAAAGCAAAATGAAGTTAAACATTCAACATCTACCTAGATTTTTACACCAAATTAGTACTTCAAGTATAAACACAGAGTCCTAACAAATTGCCTCACAAGGCCCAGCAAATTTTAAAGCACTTAGCAAATGTTAACATGTTTTAAAACATTTCTGGAACATTTTTTATTCCATTCAGTCTTTCTGGGTGGTAAGATAACAGGAAACTGGGAACAAGTCTGAGTATAAAGTCCTGTACTCACTGATATTACATAAGTGATATTGTGACCTAGTTAATATCATACCCTTTGCATTTGAGCTGCAGAGAGAGGTCTTAAGGTTAAAAAAAGGAATTTATACTTCTTATCCTTTTAAAACTTAGACACTTTGGTTAGAACAGGATTTAGGGTATCAGCTGATTCCACTTATGAGTGCACTTTGTATAAGGCCTATGAAATGGTCTGAGATCACCACAGCCACCTACTTCCCTTCAGTTGTCACTTCCTTCAAGGTCATTGAGAGCATGGACTGCACTGGTCCTTTAGATGCCTCTATCCTATTCAGATGCATGGGCTAACAACTGCCAGCTGCATAACTGGGCTCTGACTGCATGTTCTATTGGCACAGAAAAGCAATAATTCGGAAGAAAAAGCAATACATAACATCCAGTGTCCAGGATAATCTTATTTTCTCTCTCAATGTGGTGTAGTAAATATGAATTAAGTAGTGTGAAAATATTTGAAAGTTGGGATAAAAATATAAAGTATAGGAATGATTAAAGTTATATGGGGCAGATCACTGTCCTGCTCATACACTCTGTTCCACATAGGCCATTCATCACAAGAAGTAATAGGAGATACTTGCTGCAACAGCCTGTCTTCAAATATCCTCCTCATTCTCCACCCTCTCTATGGCAAACTAGTACTTAACTACAATAGTAGCCACCTACTGGAAGAAAACAATACTCTATCAAAAAAAAAAAAGAATTATGAAGACCACCTAGCTTTTTAAAATAATTGTTCTAATGCAGCATTTTCTCGTACCATTTATATTTCTCCTCTTTCTCAGAAAGAAGAAAGATCTTTTTTTCTAAAGGGATCAGCCCACCTGATAAATCCTGTCTCGCACATCTTCTCCAGTGCTGTGACAGAGCCAGACTGTCCTCTCTCAAAGCATGGGATAATGAGAATGCTATTTAGAAAGAGTTTTTAATGTGCCATTATGAAAAAATACAGCCAAGGTCACCTCAGCTTTTCTTGCAGAAATAATTAAGAGCCAGACTGAACATAAACGTTGAGGCCTTACTTTATGATGCACTAATTGTTCAAATGAATTTAAAAACATGCAGCAAGCCATTTAGAATGCTTTAAGAAAAGTGTAAACGCTAGATATATATAATTTAAGGACTAATTCACAGTAGTTTATGTGCAATTGCATCTCTTTCATATATAGCAGGTATAGATTCAGAGGTTTAATTTAAAAATAAATGTTAAGCAGTTTTTGAAACTTTTTTGGACGATGAACAGAGAACTATATTATGGAATTTCTTTTGTCCATTATCTTCATTTTTGTTAGTATCTATGCATAAAAAATCCCCTTAAAATGCCAAATATGTGAATATTACTATATGTATCTTTGATAATTTTAATATCTCTTTTAAAGAGTAATTATGTAATGTGGATCTACTCTGAAAAATAACTAACTACTGCTGTTAACTTCTTAGTCAGATCCGCTCCCCTTCTGCCTTTAAGCTGTTTATTTATTGACAAACAGGCATCACAGTTCTCTGCCTTTATCAGTGAGCCAAAAACAAAGCTTTGAGACAAATAAAAGCAGTGACTGCTAGATCTGGATGGACAGTAATAACTACATTAGTCTGAGAATAAAGCACACAATAGTAAAGGGAAGGCAAGAGAAAATGTAAGTAGCAAATGTAAGTAGAAGCACAGCATGGTTTGAACATGCCTCAGTAGACAGTTCAAGAGAAACACAGGACAGAGAATCAAGTCACTTAATGCCAAAGGTAAGCTCTTCAATGGTAACATGAACAGCAGAGAGTCACTCTTCCAGCAAGAAAATAGAAAATAAAAAAACTGAAAGCTGGAATTGTTATTCAGTGCAGACATAACAGCAGTGAGGCACAATTCTCATAGAAAGGTAGAACTAATTGGTGGAAAAGATAACAGTAAGAGTGGGAGGTAGAAAACTGATCTAACACTGGCTTTATTTATTTCATAACAGATTGTGTAAAGCAAAGCTTCCTTGTTTTTTGCAGTCCTTATTACTCCTTGTTTAGATCATCATTGTTTTGTTGTTTCAGGCTGACTTAGTTGTGAAACAGAAGTTATTTTAAAAAATGGCATTTTTGAAAACCATTCTCTCCTCATGCAGGGTCCTCAATTTTAAATTAACTTCTTTTTTTTTTGTAATTGCAGAATCCTGCTTCGTAGGGATCAACTGCCAACACACAGCACATTAAATGTTAACAGTTTCAGGTTTTAAAACATTTCAAAACCTTTTATAATATGGGAAGAAACTAGCTCAGCTCTCACAGCATACTAAGTATGCAGAGCTATAGCCAGGAAACAATCTGAGAGAAAATAAATTCAATCTGAAAGAAAATAAATCCCCCAATGCCACAAGTTTACAACTTTTTTTTTTTTTTTTTAATAGCAATTTTTAATTGTATCCAAGTTCCACAAAGACATTTAACACATTAGTTTTGCAAATATAATGTTGCTGGGAAGTAGACAAAAAACTTTTTGAGAAGTATTTTGCTATTAAACCAAGAATCAATGGCAATTTAATACAAATAAAATCTTCCACTTCTAATAAGCAGTGATTTTTTTACATGTATGTCCTTGACTGAGCTTCTTATTCATATAACTTTCTAGGAGAACCACATACCTTATTGTTCAAAAGGGTAATTAGAACTGATAGTTGATTTTATTTCATAGGTTGTGCCCTGGCAATTTAAATGAGACCAAATGACTCATATGACATGTTTACTTCAACTAAAAGAAAGACAGAGGAGGAGTATGAAGAGCTGGAAGAAAATACCTGAAGTGCAGTACCTTAGTTCTTCCTGGAAACCATAAAATTAATAATTTCACAGCTTTTCTGTTATTAACTGCTGTTTGTATATGCCTTAAAGGCTTCTTTGACTGCAAAACAAGTGCTTTTTTAGCACAATCATGAAGATTACGGATTGCCTTGTTCCTCTTAACAATACTATTTTAACATTTTAATCGAGTTTTCAAATGAAACAGCCTACAAGAAGGCGTAAGTATAATTTAGAACTTTTAATATTCTCCACCCAATTCTGCACTCATTATTCTTAACCATTAGGAATTAGGAAATGAAATGACTGCTCAATTTGAAAAAAAAAAAAAATCAGTAATGATTTTCTGTTGCAGTAATGGAAAAGAAGGACAGAGGAATAGAGAGACTCTCAGACCAAAAGCTCAAGTCCCCCACAGTGACTTTTCAGGAAACACGGACCAGAAAAGGATGATCCTTCCCTGCTCAGCTGCTGAAAATCAGAAAGGACTACACAGACTAGAAATTAAATCCACGAAGACTGTAGTCAGTAGGACTGTACACCATGAATCAGCAGTTATTCTCATCCATATTTGAATATTTTTACATTCTTGGGCTTAACAACCCCCGCAGCACTGAGCTCCAACAACTGATCATGACATACCCCAAAAGCTCTACCTTTGTGTACTCTAAGCCTGCTACTTGCTTGCACATTGATAACATAGGGTAACATTTAAAAAAAACCCTTCTATTTGCTTTTTTAAAAAAATTTGGAAATGCATTGTGAACTCCCTGTGTCTGAGTTGTAAAGAAGCAGTAACAGCCTTTGCCCATTGCCTTCTCTGTGCCATGGCACCTTTGCAAATCTCTGCTGTCTCTCTCTGACACCTTTTTTCTATATTGGAGTTATCTTTCCCTGGAAATAATGCTACACCTCTACTAATCTCTGTCACCCTCTTCTGAGGTTTTTTTTCAGTGGCTTCCATTTAGGATTCAAGACTTGAATGCACCACAGATTCATGGAGAAAACCACTACATTTTGCAGTCTTGTCTTTATCAGATCCTATTTTTATTCTTAATTGCCTTCTTAATTGTTCCTGAGCACTGAGCTGACAATGTCACAGAGCTAACCACAGTCACCTTAAGGTGTCTTTCTCAAGTGGCAAGAGCTGCATGAAGGGTCCATGTCCATGTTTGATTTTGTATGTTCATCAAGGTTATCCTTTCCTCTGTGCATTATTGAAGGCTACTTACCATTTCTGTGTGTGTTGCCACTGCCAATCCTACTATCTCATTTTAAAAATCTCCATACAAGCACTAAAGCATACTCCAAAATTTGATTAGTTTTTTTCTAAGTGTCAAGTACTAAGTAGCTGCCAGTGATTGTATTAGAAATAGTCAAATCCTATTACTTGGAGATCTCTGACAGGCCTATTTAAATATGCAAGGATAACTCAGGAATAAGAGATTATCTGTGACTTGATAATGACTAAATTTTTACTTTAACATAAATTATTCTCCCAAGTCAAGACTTATTGTACTTAAAATAAATTTGGATAACAAAATGAAATCTTACTCCACGCAGACAAGTATGCATCTCTAAAGTTTAACAATTAGTTTAAGATTAAATATGTGTATTAATTACAAAAAATATAAAACAAATTACCAAATTCAAGCTTCAATGTAAGGAATATATTTTAGCAAGGGTCCAATTTAAGGTTATGTAGAAAAAAATTTTTTCCCCCCTTTAACTAAACTTTTAATGTGCAACTTGAATAGTCTTCTTTTAATTAACTTTTTTTTTTTTTAAAAAAAAAACATAATTTCTTAGATTGATCAAAAACTAAACCAAGCAGAAATTCTATTCTGGAATACCATATTGGATTCAATATGTCACCAGCTTAACAAGTAGAGATGAGAACCCTGCTTGTGAGAGACAGTGAGTAACCAGTCGCAGCAGCAGGCTGGCATCCTCCAGACAGACAGACAGACAATGAACTAACATGACAGACTGCCTGGTGGGATCACACCCACATCGTGCACACCCCAGAAACCTTGGCTGCTTCTCCACTCTTCTGGAGGGAGATGGCCTAAGCCTGATCCTGCCAGCATCCTATCAGCAGCTTTTCCTACCTGTTCTGTATCTCTGTTCCTTGGCCAGTGAACTTGTGCAACTGTTGATTATCCCAAACCTCATGTGTCACTCTCTGAGGGATGTGCTGGTTCAGTAGCCTGAAATCCCTTCTCCCCTGCTTCTTCATGTTTCTTCGCCTATTTTTATGCTATGTCCTGTCTTGTCCTGAATTCCCTTTCCAAATCCAAGTTTTCTTACCTGATTAAATACCAGTCTTCCCTTCTTGGGATTTCCATTCTGACATACCAATGACAAGTTGTCTCTCATTTTCATGCACATTCACACCCTTATCCCTTGCTAAACACAGTTCCCCTATTCCTCCAGTCTCTTCAATATTAAAATATGACAGGACTGGGCATTCAGAGCACAGAACAGAATCCCTCCTGACTGTGTTCCTGTGTCAGAAAGGGATGGATGAAATAAGTAGATAGGAAAACTAGCTTTGGCCATTTAATACTGTGCTCAATCATGCAGGCTTTTAAAAATAATCTAATCAGCATGACAAAATTGTAAGAAGCTTTGATATAATGCAGTGTGAGTACAGAATCTGAAAGAGCTCCACTGCAAAAAACATATCAAATACATTTTGGAGGATAAATGAACTGCAGTTTTCCCAAAGACTTGCATTTGTTGGCTTTTACATAGCTTTTCATAAATGCATTAGAAGTACTGTTTGGATTCAGTTTCATCAGCTTCAATAACAACACTTTGAACCTATGTACGGAATATGATGGCATTTAAAATATAATTGCAATTTCTAATATAGAATAGAATAGAATAGAACGTGAACTAAGGCATGTAATTCTCCCCCTATCCTTTAAATCATCATACTGGTATGGTTAAAAATAAATGCAATTTAATTTAATAATAATGGTAGTTAATTTAAATTACTTTAGTAACAATAGATATATTTTACATTAAATTTCAAAGAAAAACAATCATAAAACTTTTGCCATGCCTAGATAAAAAATTCAGCCCCAGGCAAAAGCTAAGCATGAAAATATTAATCTGAACATCTAATCTGCCAAATTTACAAGTTATTCAGTAAGAGGAATAAATAGAAGGCATCATCAGTCTTCCCATACTACTACATATAGTTTATTCTCTTTAGGGTAGAGGTAGCATGCTGAGTTTGGGTTAGGCATGGTGAATGATTGGTGTGAGCTCACAATTACATGCGTTCCTATAACTCTATCAGTCGGCTTCTCTGTATCTCTTACTCATCACACGTATGGTAACACCTAAATGTCACGTAAAATTAATTTGAAAGTTCCAGCTAAGCAGTCAAAAACTTGTTCTATGACTGTGAGAGTAAACTCTGTTCCCACACAAAGACTGACAGGAAATGCTGCTGACCCCTCTCAGCAAATGGACACTTGAAACATGCAGAATATATCGTGACCTAAGTCAACTCTAAAGATCCCAAAGGAGCAGTTTTCAAGACTTGTTCTTAAAACCTGCAGTTCTTTTATCCTTTTATTTATTGTTTTTTTTCCTAAAACCATCACCAGAAAACTGTTAATGATCATTTTATAACACACAAATTGTAATATTTGTTGCAATGGTTTAATAATAGAAGGTAAAATCTGTGTGTCAACAGAAACTTTAAAGTGTTTCCATAAAACATTGTCAATTCAACTAGCAGGTTTAGATATATAAACAAGAAATAGCTGAGGAATACTACTTCCAATACACGGAAAAATATCCCCTGAGACTTCAACTTAATGGTTCTCTTTTCTCTCCCATCCAATTCCCAGCACCTCTTCCCCATCCAGAAAATGCTATTTTGCAAAAAGGTGAGTAAAAAAATCAAACGTGCTTTACACAGCAAAACAGAGAACTCAGCTTTTTCATCCATGAATCTTTAACATCTACCCAGAGTTAAATGTTAAAGTGAATTTTTATCAGCTGAATCACAGAAGTTTGATGTTACCATTATATGAAGCTAAAAAGGAAGTAAAAACTCAAGATGGTAGTTCTTTATTCTTATGGAACTTCTCCTAAAAGCTTCAGGATTTTTAGGCTATAATTTTAATATTTCTGAAAATAGGAAGGCAGAAATATACTAAATAGAAATTTGCTATATTAGTAACACATGTTCCATGAAATGACAAAAACAAAAAATATCTGTTTTTCTTACAACTACCATATAAAATTTGCTTGAATCAGGACTATTGACAACACTAGATTTTACCTAGCCAATTCTTAAAAATCTCAGAGAGTGGATATTTCATATCCTTCACAGCAAGCACTACTCCAACACTATTATACTCATCTCCTGTCTTAATTTCATCTCAAATTGAAATCAGAACATCCAAAAACAATGCCTTTTGGCATTGGTACTTCTGTACTCAGAAAAGTTTGGTTTCATCATCTTTGCTACTGAGTTTATACTCAGTTTATAGGGTGCTCTTAAGATTGCCCCTTAATCTGCTCTTCACAACACTAACCAAGCCCCAGCTCCCTCAACACTCTTCCAACCTCCATGTGATTTAGAGCTCTCAGAGTATGTTGGAACCTGTCCACAACCCTGCTGAAGTCAAAGAAAGGGAACTGGTCAGAGGCTTTTAGAAAATAACATATTTTTCTGCTGGCCATTCTGCTCCAAAGATAGCCTGGTATGCTGATTACCTGACTAGTAGTGAGAGTGCACGTCTGGGTCCATGTTCAACTTGGTGTCTGCAGTAACATCCAGGTCATTTTTAGTGAAGCTGCAATTCAGATGTTCATGACCTGCACAAGTGTGTGCAGCTCTTCCACCCGAGATGCAGACTCCTTACTGACCTTTATGAGGCTTCTGCTAGCCAAGTCCTCAAGTGTATCAAGAGCCCTTCAGAATACAGCTCTGCCATTTGTCATGTTAACCACTCCCTCTCAGTTTATTACCCTCTTGAAATCTGCTGAGGGTGCACTGTGTGTCATGATCTAGGTCATTGATGAAGATATTCACTGACGCCCTAGGTATCCTGAGCTCCTCTGCTCATCATTGACCACTTGACACATGCCAAGTGATCATCACCACCTTTTGACCTACTGGTTAAGTCAGTTCCCAAGTCAGTGCCTTCTTTTAGTCTACTCTTCCTCAACTTTCAAAGCTTGCTGTAGGAGACTGAGTCAAAAGCCTTGCCAACACCATCGAGTGCAAATGAGCACAGCCATTTGCTAGAAGGCTAACTAGCAAGATAATACAGCACACAATCCAGGAGAAACCCAAAAGGCTACCCACAAGGTTTCCAAACCATTCCAAACCATATTTTCCTTCTGATTAGCTGTACATGTTTATCCAACACTTCCTTGTGTTTGGATGAGAGGCTGTTGGAAGCGTTTTAAAGGGTGCTCCCTGTGTTACAGCTTTTCCTGCCCACAGAAGAGGTGTGAGAAATACCTTTGCAGCCACTCCCCATGACAACTAGGGGAGAAGAGGAATTACCACGTGCCCCACAGCAGATCCCAGATGCACGTTACTGGGAGTTATGACATGGGTCAGGTATGGCTTTGGAGTCAGCTGTGTTTTCCACCAGCAAAGAGGCATTCCTGCTCAAGGCAGCACCTGTGCTGTGGCACTGCTTGGTGAAGGGCAGCCACTTCTCTCCCATCATCCAAGCAGTTAGAAATTTCATCAGGAAAGTCAACCAGTCTGGACAAGCACACAAACTGCTTTTAGCAATCTACGCTGACTCTTCCAATTACCTTCTGGGCCCTTAAGTGCCTGGCAAATGTGTTGTTGAGCATTTCAGTTTTTCTGTATTATCTGTCACTACATCAACTTCTGTCCTATTCATCACGTTTTTCCTTCCTCAAATTTTACCTTCATTTTTTAAAGTAGCACACACCTGCAGAATCACTTTTGTTTTTCCTTTATGTCCCTTGAGGGTAAGTCTTAGCTCAAATCAATCAGCTTTCTAATTTTGTCACTAAGCAGACAAGCAATGCTTGTCTGTATCTTGCATTTTAGGTCATCAGAAAGCTCTTCACTCAGCCATGAAGGCCTTCTGCTGAGTCCCTCTCCTTTCTGCTCAACAAGATGGTTCCTTCCTGAGTTACCAGTAAGTTTTATTTAGAAACCATCCATCTTTCATGGGCCCTTCTGTGGCAGCATGCCAAGAGATTTTGCTAAGCAACCCTCCAAAAAGGCTGAAGTCTGCTCTTCTGAAATCTTAACAGTCATAACTTGCTGACTATCTTTCCAGACTTCCTTTGAGTCAAGAACTAAGCCAACTCATGGTCACTCTGATCCCAGCTGTTATTTACCACCACCTTAGCCACAAATCCTGTTCCTCCCCTCTAGCAGTATCAGGGACTGGTCAGGAACACAATCAATGAATCCCCTGCACTGCCTGCACAATTTAATCTTACCAGGAACTAAAACAAGCAGTGTCTTACTTGCCATCTGTACTGATAGAACTGATATATAGTTTTGATCTACTTTTGATCCCACATTCTACTAACCTGAACTTGTGTTATTTTATTTAATTTAAAAGGTGATAATTGCTGTAAAATTATAGGAAGCCAAAGTTCCCATTCTAAATGAATTTTAAAAAATCCAGAAAAACCAAGAAATAAAATATGCCCATCACTGATAGTATTTTGTACCAGCAGTACACACAACTTAAAAAAATTCAGTAATTAAGAGACAACATTCAGCTTCATTAAAATTTATAGCTGAAGATGATTTGTAACTTTTCTATCCCTTGTGCACAGATTAGGCTATTTTTTTATATAGACTGAACTGGCACAGATTCAATATCAGACACCAAAAAATACAATTTTTTATCAATTGAAACACTTATTTTTGTTAGGCAAAATAGACGTATTTAGGTAAAAAAACCCTAAAACCCTTAGAACTGGAACAAACAAACAAAAAAATACAAGACCAGCAGGAGGAAGTGGGCAATTTGAGTTGAAGGTTCAATCATTTAAGCTGTACTGATAGATTCATTATCACAAGTAAGTTAAAGGAAAGCTTGTCATCTGCCCCACTCAAATCACTTGTACAGAGAATTCCAAAATTGCAAAAGCCTTTTTTTAGTGGAGAAGTTACTGTTCCAAATATTTTTAACTGGCACAAATGAAAATCTGCCAAAAGTGTTGCAAGACTGCATGGGTAATAAATTTCCTTATGTGAGCACAATGTAAATTAGCCTTGTAAACCTATTACAGCAAGAACCAGGTAGTTTAATGGATAGCACTGCAGTAGCTGGCAAACATCTTAATTATAAAACATTATGTGAGAAAACCTAATTGTAAATGCTGCAATCAAGGCATCTACAGGTTTCACTGAAGTTATCAATATGATAATTGAATTCCCAAAAGATTTTCTGAATTGGTCAGCAACAAAGACTTCCCAAATATCTTATTACCTTAATGGCAGACTCATCAGCAAATCCTATGGCATTGAACAGAAAGAATGCATTCACTGTTCTGAGTTTATAGGTGTGAAAATGACTCTGAGAATTAACTGCTGCATTTCAGTAGTCCCACTTGAATCAATAGGCAGTAATTAAACACATGGATATTTTTAAAAAAAAATCTTAGCAGCATTTAAGGGTTAAATGGTTTGGATTTTAAGGTCAGAGCTTCTTAGCCACTGTAGTCAGAGAAGAAAACTGGTCTTTGGCTCTTGCTTGGGTGACTCTCAGATTGATGTGTATGTCCACTAAGGAAAGATATTCAAGAAGAGTAATTTGTCTTATGACTACGTTAATTTTCTCTTTGTGCTTTTGTTTCCTGATGTAGCATATTGAGTATTATCACTAGTAAAATAAAGCTCATAATAGCCTCCTCTTTTTCAATAGGTCAGAGTTAACACTTGTTCGGAAATATGAGATTTCCATCTGATTTGTGCTGTGGCATTCAGAGCCTGCTCCTATCACTTGACACCTTTATTTCTGCCTGTGCCACACGCCTGTCACAGAAGGTCATGCTCGTAGAGTCAGCAGCTCCTGTTGATAGTGCCAATGCCACAAAAAGACTCTGTATACCAGACCTTCATTAGGCAACACATTAATTTGGAAATCCAGACAAGAAAAAGAACACAGGAGCAGAATATTTCACAGAATATACAGAGCTTCTCTGGGCATTCTTTTTTTTTTTCCTCCAAATGATGTAAAATGGACATTGGTATGAATACCTCAGACAAGAAACACAGTGCCAGTATTCCATTTTTTCTCTTAGGAGCTAAACCAGCACAACTAGCTTGTTTAAAAACATTCTAAAAATATCAGCGTAGGAATGCATCTTTCTTCCAAAAAAAAAAAAAAAAGTCAAAAGGACATCCTAATTAATTTCAATACATATCCTGCATGGTTCTTTGTAGGCTTTCTACTGGATATCTGCTAATTTATTGGACTAAGAGTGTCACTGCCTTCCCTTCTATGACTATTTTTTTTCCAGAAGTAACTAGGAAGTTAAAATCAGCTACATGAACACAAAGAAAAAGGACTAACAATACTCCTTTGTCACCTTACAAACCTTCTAACTGTTTAAACAGTCTTTTCATTGCCAGAAGAGCTTATCTCCTTTTTTAGAATTAATCCCTTCACTTTCTGTGACTTTGTGATGTCTTCAGCTATTATTTACTTTTAAGGCTGCAATTTGTTTGCTGTTTTTTAAACTTTGCTAACTCTTTCTCAGAAATAGTGGTGCTGACATCTCATTACAGAAGAAGATAATTCAGCCCTATAAGCTTATTGACAAAGCCTTCATCATTGCAACCCAGATATTTTAGTATTGGTATTCTCCCTATACATGAGAATTTGAGAAATTATGAGAACATTATTAGATCAGGTAAAAACATTGGTGCAAATTTAATGAAACCAATGTTTTAACTATTAAGTAAATGTAACTTCTTGGAACCATTCAGAGAAAATCCATCTTAATTGAATGTCTCATAAGTTGAAGGAAATCAATTTAAACTTTGCACTCTCAATCAAAACAGAAGAAACTCTTGTAACCAAGACAGGGAAGAAAGCTGTGGTTTCCCCACATTTATGTCCTGATTAAACACTGTATCATGATTAGTTACTCTGAATCTGTCTGAGCCAACAAGTTAAGCTGCTTGAGATAGTAATCACATGCAACAAGAAAAATGAAATGCAAATTAGTGGGTTATGAAGCTGATGAATACATAAGTGGATGAGATTCTTTGACTTGTAAGACACAGCAAGTCAGGTTAGAGGATCAGAACAGCCCCCTCCTAGCACAAAAAAAAAAAAAAAAATTCTAATTTTCCATGGCATTAGACATTATAATGAGGGCTCATTTTCCAAACTGAACAACTTCTGTCTTCTAGGTGAATGGTAGTGCTCTTCAAACAAAAAGATAAATACATACTGTCTCATCAGTGACATTCAGTGTTCATCTAAAACAAGGCGTAAAAGAACCCTCCCAGCATTTTCCCATGTGTCTCTTCTACCTTGAAATTAACTACACAGATACAATTCTGCTGCTGCACTTCCATACAGTAGTCACAATTCTTTGGAGATTATTAAAAAAAAACCTGACTGAATAGAAATGTACAGTATGCTGTATTCTGTTTGAGATGCACTGAATGCTTAACTTATGTCCTTTACAACTGCATGAAAGACAACAAATAAAGAGAAACATCTGACCTGGTGTAGTCGTCCTCCACAAGCATGTGCTTTGGAATGGGTGAGTATCTTCCTGGTGAGATAGGGGCCAGGGATGCCTTGTACTCTAAAGTGCCATTGTTTCCAGAAGAGAGTATATGATTTTCAATTGGTGGAGAATAAGCTGATGGTAAAAATGAACATTTCTAGTCAGCAACTTTCATGTTTCATTAGATGTCAGAAGAACATAATTTTTTTGCTTTAAGTACCAAGAACATGTTCAATGTTGTGAATAAGATCAAAACAAACAATCCTAGACTGAGAGAGCTTAAAATATAACAAGAAAAATGAACAGCTGGAGTTTTCCTGAAAAAAAAAAAATAGTACTACTACTACTAATAATAATAGTAGTAATGCTGGTTTATTTGCAAGGATTCACTCTTTAGAGGATCTTAACTTCCTGAAGAGGGAGTCTGAATAGGTCTCCTGTTTGGGAGGCAGGAAACATTTTTTTCACTTAGGACTAACTTGCAGAAGGAAATGTAATTAGCAAAGAATGCGATTAAAAGCACTCTTTTTGGCCCCAGTGTGCAGTAATGGGAGTAATATAGTAAGAACTCAAGGCAGAATAAGAGTAGGAATTTTATGTGTGGCAAGAATTATGTATAAATTCAAAGCTGTGATCTACTCAAGGTGCCCAAATTCCCAATATAATTGAATTTCCACTACCAACATAGATGGATGGTATTTAGACTATGGCAAATCTGTATTCTTAAAATAGAAAATGGATGCAAATCTCTTACATATTAAGGATTAATTATGAAAGTTACAGTATTGTCTTGTATGTTTATATATTCGGTTTGCAGGTTTTGTTGTTTGTGGTTTTTTGTTATTCTGAAGTTATCTGGGACATTTATGACTGGAGAGATATGGCAACAGTTGTATTCTATCACTAGTTAATTTAATTAGAAAATGAAATGATAAATAGAAAGAGTAATGCTACATGCTTCTGCAGTGAACTGTGATTAATTTTCTCATGAGAAGTAGACAGCCAAACTTTCTAGTATTAGTTTCAGTCTTTTTTTTTTTCAGATGCTGAGATACAGAATGCTTCAAAGCAAAATCTCTCTACAGGGAAAGACCATTATGAAATACTCTGAACATGTAGGTATAATGAAAGGTTCCCTGAGGATAAATGAATCAGTATGCACCAACAGCTTGGGAAGGGATACTGCAAATCTTTTCAACCTTTACTCTCCCACTGGAATTGTTTCTGTCTTCTCATATGCTGCTGATCTATAATCTGACACAATAAACCACACTGTTTTAGAACTCAAAATTATTATTTTGAAAGTATTAAAGCTGGAGATTGGATGGGGACATTTAGCACTTTTACTTCCTGGGCTTTGCTAAGATGTAGACCAGGCTGCTACTGAACAACATGATTGCCATCTGTCGTAACATTTGCTAACTAAACAGGCATCCTCAGCACGGCTGAGCATATCACTGACATGCATGTTACAAACCCTTCCCTTCTGATTTCATGGAGCAGACTGAATAAGGGGGAATTTGGGATTTTTAGCTTTTCCTTCAACTTTGTCAGTCCACAATAGCAACACTGCAGAAGTGCAGAAAAATTTAAATCCTTAGCATTTACTGGCCTTGGTAAAATTTCCCACCCCCAGTTTGCCTTAAGTGCCCACAGAATTATTAGCAGGAAATTGAGATGGGTATGGATCAACTGCTGAAGTTCTTGTCAAAAATTATATTTCCATCCAGCTGTTAGACAGTGCAGCTGATCCCTGCTGGTAGCTGAACCCAAGGCAGACAGTTTTTAATGAACAACTAATGAAGAAAAGGAGTTTTCAGTAAAAAGCTGTTTAGACTAATGGGCACCAGTAGTATAGAGAGTGCAGTTGAAATGTTAAGATTTCTGTGAATGACAAGGGAATGGAAATGCCTGGGTATGGACACCAGGAGGACTGGCAGAAGGGACATAAGAATGGCATGTATTGATAAAGCTGTATTCATCAATAAGTCATCAATACTCAGTATAATTACATGCAACTTGCTCAGAAAGCCTACACCCAAACTAAAACAAATATTCAAGCCATTAAAAGATGGTGATGGGATATAAAGGCTAGGTTGGAGCCTAGGACACTCAGATAAGGAGACAGCAGAGATGTGAATAAATCCTGAAGACATGCAAAGTAGGGACAGATGGCAGAGACAGAAGATCCTTATTGCTGTCGTCTCCTTAAGAGTACAAAAAGCACTTCAGCAAGGAGGTCATCAGCATAAAATCTATATGTATATATGATAAAGACTCCACAGCCAGCCACCAACCCTTGTACGTGGTCACCTCAGGGAGTCCTGGGGATGAATCTGGATGCACATCTTTCTGCCTGAGTGCTGGACATGAGCCTAGCAGCTTTTGAGTGCATGGATACCACAGCCTGATTGAAATCAGTTTGTTTGAAAATGAGGTAATCTTCCCTTCTTATGGGATACTTCACTGACTTTTGCCATATTATTTAAAAAATTTCCTATTACAGAGTGTGCATTGAATGCAAGGACAAATAAGGGCTTGGTCCTCAGCAAAAAAAAAGCAGGCAGATGAATACATCTAAAGTTAATGGATATACTGAGAATAAAGCAAAGTGGACCAATGATTTATGAATTCTTCACTATGAGAGTAATGAAGCATTGGAACAGAGAAGCCATGGATATGCCATCCCTGGAAGTGCTGAGGGCCAGGTTGGATGGGGCTCTGAGCAACCCGGTCTAGTGGAAGGTGTCCCTGCCAGTGGCAGGGGGACTTTAACTAGATAGTCTTTAAGGTCCCTTTCAACCCAAACCATCCTGTGTCTTCATGAATTGGCTATCTGCAGAAAACAGGTAAAGTTTTGTAAGTGGAGCAGTGATTTTTACATTCCAGTAAAATATTTTATTCAAATACGAGATGTATTTGCCTCAGGCTTCCGCTAAGTTTGTACAAGATGGTTTGCTGCTTGTTCCAATTTTTTAGTGGACAGAGGACTCCAGGCTACAAATCTAATCATATTTCAAAATTCATTTGCATATATTTATTGCTGTAATCTTCATGAGAATTACAGTTCAGTCTGATCACCTGGACAATGGCTAATTGGAACCAGCACAGCCATATATCCTCTACATTGCTACTTTTGCTGGAAAAATACTTCAGCAGAGTTAAATTATTTGCAATATTTCTGGAGTGTAGCATACTTAGGTGGCAATAAACATTTCATTTTTGTAGCCTTCCAAGCTGTTTCATAAACTTTAATAGGGTACTTTGAACAACCTATGAAAAAATACAATCATCTGACAAACTGAAATACCTCTTGTAAAATAAGTTGCAGAAGTAACTTACAGTGAGTAATATCTGGTGGGCCATATGGATCTGTCATGTAAATGGTGGTGGGCTTTCCAACTTTCAGATACACTACATCTGATGTGTTCTTCAGTATTGCTACTGCCTCTTCATGGGTGACTTCTTCTAAACTGTAGTTATTTACCTTAGAGGAAAAATCAGAAAGGTGAGATGAAATGCAGAAATAGACACAAAAATGACACATCCTTGCAGTTTTCATTTTTAAAGTGTTTTGAACATTGCTGTAAATGAAGAACACTAAAGATCATAGAAGCAATACTGCTGAAGGGTAGGAAACAGTTTTCTTAGCACATGCATAATTCGCAGACTGATGTAGCAATATTGATACACAGAATCAAAATGGGTGAAGAAGGCACTTGTTTTGGACAGCAGAGAAGTCCTTTGTGATGTTCTGCTAGTGCTATAATCACCAATATAAAATCATATTTAATAATAAATTAATAGCACTACATCAGTTACAGAAACTGTCTACATTATTTGACCTAACAAAATAAACTTCCTAATTCATCTCTTAGCCTTCATACCTGGGACCTCAGAAACAGCCACCACCCAAATTCTTCCATCACTAATACAACATTGACCATTGAAATAAGGAGAAGTAAAAAATGGCATATAGAATACCTATGAGATGCAGGAATTGAAAAAGGGCAGTTTAGGATGGGGAAAAGGTATTTTTTCATTGTGAAAGTTTGTCTCTTTTCTCAAAGCATGGGAAAAAGACATTGAAAAACCAAGATAATGTAGTGCTAGTTCAATGGGTTTTTTTAAGAAAAGAAAAACACTTAAGCAAGGATAAGAGTATAAGACTACAGATAAAATAGGGAAGGAAACAATGGCAGTAAGCTTTGGCTGTTTATGCTTTATTCCCAGAGAAAGAAAATCGAAAGAAAAGTATCAGAAGTGGTTTACTGTAGAGGCATATAACTTTCATTGACATATAAATCCACTGTATTCATATAATGTCAACAATAGGTTGTCCTCCTATGAACAGAACTGTGAATGTTCTCTGGTACAAAATGTATAAACCTCCTGAATGGAGATATTATATGATAGGGGAAAAAAAAGGAAAGGGTGTAGATCAAGGTTTCAGGCACGGGGCATAAGACAAGAAAAATACCAAAATCACAGAACACCTTGAGTTGGAAGGGACCCATTAGGATCACTGAGTCCAACTCCCTGCTCCTTGCAGCACTGTCTGAAACTGAACCATGTGACCACAAGCATTGTCCAGCCACTCCTTGAGTTCTGGCAGGCTTGGTGCTGTGACCACTTCCCTGGGGAGCCTGTTCCACTGACCTACATTTCACAGTGAATGTTCTATATGGAACATTATACTGTCATTTAAATTGCTGTTCTCCAATATCCACAGTTACTGCAAGGATTCCTTTTGAAGATTATGCAAGATGGAAGCAGAATTCCCTCCTCACTATAGCATAACATAACAGTAAATTGCAGAAAAAAATATTTTTTCCTGGGAATTTAGTATCAATAAATTATCAGAAGCCTGAATGTGGCAATAAGCAACAGCCAGAAGGTTTGGCAACTGGAAAGAAACCCAGCTGTTACAAATCACAGGAGGACTCTTCACATCCAGACGATTTCATCAGCACCAAGAAAAAATGATCGCTGTTGGACAGTATTGCTGAATGTAAGGATTCTGTCTAAACTTTTTTCCTTGTATAATTCTCAGACTTGGTTTTAAGGGTTATTAAAAGAGACTATGGCAGGTATATTATGATAATTTGACATGAAGAGCAGTGATAGAGCTTAACACTCAGAAAGGAGCTGTTGACAGGGGATGTTGTATTTTGACAGGTCTTATATTTAAATAAAAATCTTATACCTGACTTCAATAAATTTCTATATCTTTCTTTGTTACAAGAGCAATAACTTACATATATTTTCAATAAATAAATGTCTTAAATTAATAGGCTGGCAGGAAGAAGAAGTGACTGAAATGATGCCTTTCTTGTTTATGTATTTCAAAACTTGCCAGACACTTCAGATTCACACATTTTAGAAAGATGACCAGAAGGTTATCCTTTACCTCTTCTCCTTTCCCACGCTGTCTGTATATTGTATCTACCTTCTTGTGTTTCATCCTAAGTTTTTTTGAAGTAGAGAAAATCTCACATAACCTCACCCACTATAAAGCTGCTGTAAAAAAATGTTCTCAGTCAAAAAAAAGACACAAAATGAAGTATCTTAGAACTTTCTGGATTTTGACTTTTTGGTCTTTTTAGAAGTGAATAAAAACAATTATGACACAAATCCACTTAATGCAAGTTTTTTTTTCCAAAGGTGCTGTTCTTTGGTTTTTGTCGGGTTTTTTTCGGTAAATCCAGCTGACAAAAATCCATCACACTAGATATTTGGATGCCACAGTTGTGCAGTAAAGAAGACAAAAGCCATTTTAGAAACATAAAGTAAAGTATGATATATGGAAAACATATCTGATATGGCAGGTCCTGCATCTTCTCTCTGACAATAACATTATGGGACAGGTGTTTAACCTACACTGTACGAGTTACTGAAACCTGGAAGTTAACACTTAAGGAGTTCAATCAATTCTAAACTAAGATTTAATGTCTATGCAGTTCATAGACATTATGTTTATCTTTATACACTTTAAGAACCTAGAGTTCATGGCAAAGTTTATGTAAAATAATTTTGTCCTAGACTGCTCAGTTCTCAATAAAAAAAGAAATAAAGACTCAATGTACATCAAGAGAAAACAAACAAACAAACAAACAAACAAACTTGTGGATTCATTCACAAAAATGAAGATCCTCAGTGATGCCATAAGGTCTCTTTCAAGTGGGATGTCTTTGAGAAGGAGATAAGATCACCTTCCCTAGTCATTCGCCACCATCAGCTTAAACTTGCACTTTCAGGTTTCCTTCAGAAGGCAGCCCTTGCTTTGGATCAACAATTCCTATTAATAATCCTGTGTGTATCTATCAATATATTTTCTACTTTTTTTACCATTAAACAGTGATCACAAACAAAGACATCTGTATGCATTCTGGTATACAAAAAACTTGACTATTTAGAAGAATTCTGTTGTTCAGCCTTCTAGATATTATTGCAAGATGACTGTAGTATGTAATTTTTCTCATAAGAAAATCACTGGACATCATTCCTTAAAACAATTTAGAGATGATAATAATAGGAAATATGATGTTGTAGTTGACTTTTATATTGAGATTTATGCCAAAAGAGACTATTTCTGGAGCCATCTCTTCCATAAAAGATAGCCTATCTTAACAGAATTTTAAGTACTAGATCTGGCTTTTTCAGTGGTTTGGCTCAATAAATGCATCATAGCAAAGCTTTATTTCCTCCTGTAGATATAACCTTATATATTTTTGCATATAGCTTGCAAAAACAGGGTTGAGTTAAAGAAGATAAAGAGTGGGAGAGGCACATGAAGAAAAAAAAACAAAGCATATACAGCATGCAATTCTCTGAGAGGCTGAATTTTAATTCAAAAGGACTGACTTAATTCTGAGTGGGTAGAATGGGTACTGCATGCCAACTTTCTGGATCTAAGAAGCCAATTTAAGTAGCAATTAATTAAGGGAAAAAAACCTTAAAGCAAACACTAAAAAAGATATTTATCTGAGTGGTCAGTTTAGTCACAAAGTTGTATATGTGAGACAAAAAATGCTCTGACAGGAGCTAAAGGATGGGAGTCAGAAAGAAAAAAGGAATAAGTGGGGCTTCTCCAATGGGAAAAGTTTCATGTAGCAAAAATTTAAGAACACAAACAGCATCTGAAAAATAAAAAAATAGGAAAGCCTTTTCTTTAAACAGCAAGTATGTGATATAAAACATACTGGCAACATGAGAAACAAGTAAGGGAAAGAAATAAAAAAAATAAAATAGCAATGGAGAAGGAAATTAAAGATACAAGTCCAATCAAAGAAGCTATTTGAGTGATGGGGGAAATCAGTAAGAAATTATGCCAAAGAGATATAAAAAGACTGGGGTGAATTGTTCCCTAAATAGCATAATCAGGGCAATGAAGTATAAACCTAAGCAAGAATATTTTATTTGGAAGCTTTCCTAGATTCATACTGAAATCAAAAGCCCCAAAAAACATCTAGAAAAGCTTAAAACCCCCGAAATGGCTGTACAAGTGCTCTAAAGAATAATTCCATTCAGAACAATATAAGCTGATATGAGAATAAGAGCTCCAGAGGAATAAGTCTGTCTTATTTAATTTTCTTTTTTTTTTTTAAAGGGGATTCATTCATTTCCTCTATTGATTTAGGCTAAGAAAGATTTGATTCACTCAGTGAATGAGACAAAGGAGTGATCTTTACCTTACCAGTGGTAATGTTTGCTTTTCCGTAATATTCGACTTTCTATTCAGACAGTGGATTTTCCTGGGTGAACATTTGCCAGCAAACACCTGCAGCCTGCCAGCTGTTAATCTAGAATTCTGATGGCCTTTCTCAAAATTCACTCACTTAAAAGGCTTCAAAAAGTGACATTCTTTCCAGTGCTGAAGACTAATCATTTGTACGAAGGATATAAATACGTTTACATTAACTAAACACTTACAATCCCATGGAATTGCGAGTTAGTTGCACAAGTGCTGGGCTGCTTTCTAAAAAGAGGATCCCACAAAGACAGCCAAAATTGCTTTAAAACAACACCTCTGATCAGAACCAAATGCTAGTCGAGATGCATCTTGAATGACATGCTCTGATTTTATGCACTTTAATACAAATGTGATCCTGCACTCATACACAGTCTGAAAGAAACAGACACTGGTAGGGGACCCTATCAGGAGCACATCAACAATTGCACAATCACAACCCCACTGCAGTCCTGTGAAATTACCAGAAAATAACACTTTTTTTTCATAAAGCAAGCATGAATTTCTGAACAGGAAAGTGACTTCTGATTAAATCTCTTCTTATATACAATCACTGATCTCTGTGACTACATGGGCCAAGAAGCAACAGGATATGGCCTAAACATGCAAGGATATTTTGGCATACGAGACATATTTTAGAAAAGCTAATAGTTATAAAAGATAAATATTAACTTAATTTTTCCCTTAAATTCCAATGGTTTTAGCATTTGCCCTGAAAAATGTCTTGCTTCAAGCTATTAGTGTTGTTAGATACTAGTAAAAAACGAGTACCAATTTTATACTGATTTCTCATTTATTCATTCTGTAGACAAAAACTTGTGCAAAGTAAGATGAATGTATGAGATTAAAAAAGTAATTATTATATGAGCTGCAATAACTGAAACAATTTTTCAGCTTTTCCCGATCACCATTAGCAGTGACCTTGAAGAGGTGAGATGTGCATCATGTTTGGAGGTGACACTTCATTTCACAGTGAGATACTCAAAGGCAGGGCTGCCATATACTGGAAGAAGGGCCTGAAGAAGACTTTATGATGTTCAGCAGGAAGAAACACTAAATCCTGCCCCTGGCACAGGCTAACTCCCATCAGTAGCACAGGCTGGGCACTGCCAGCCTGGCAGCATCTCTGTAGAAAAGTGCTTGGGGCTCCTGATGGATGGCAAGCTGAGCATGAGCTAGCTGTGCATCCTGGCAGCAAAGAGGTCAACAGCATCCTGGGCTGGGTGAGCAGGAGCAGAGGCTGGAGAATGAGCAAAGGATTATTCCCCAATAGTTCACACTCATTAGCCTGTACCTGGAAACTGTGTTCAGTTTTGGTTCCTGCACTACAGGAAAAATAACAAAAAGAGGCAAGTTGAGAGGTGTGCTACTGGGATGGTTGGGGATGGAGCTGGAGAAAATGAGGAATCGTGGCATTTTCAGCCTGGAGAAGGGGTTCCTCTGAAGAAAACTAATAACAGACCCTCAGAGCTTACAGAAAGATCATCAAGGCAAAGCAATGCTTTTTCAGAGTCACTTGTGGTAACAGGATGAGTGAGAGCAGGCACATGTTGAAACAAGAGAGGGTCAGGTTATCAGGAGAAGTATTTTCCTCAAGAGGACAGCTGAGCTATGGAACATGTTTCTTAGGAAGGCTCTGCAACCTCCATCCTTGGAGATTTTTGATATGCAATTGGATAAAACCCTGATCAACTTTTTCTGGCCCTATAGCTGACCCTGAATTACCATGGTGGTTACCATGGTGGTCTGTATTGTGGTTTACTTTTGCTCATTTCCACTGCAAAGGGATTCTCACCCACTGTGTTGCTGCTGGCATTACCACCTGCAGAAGGAGACATCACCACAGGCATTACCACCAGAACACAGTGAGGAAGTATTTTTCTCCTAGCTATAAGTCTTCAGAGAAGAGCTCTGCTGTTTTCCTTTCATATATACCTAGAAAAACCATCCAGTTTTTGGTTTAAACACTCAAGTTTTCACCAGCAATGTTCCGAATAGATACCTCGGGATTATCGTACAATGGAGCATTTTCCTGTGCAAGTGCTCAGGTTAGTAAGTTTTAAGTGCAGCCTTAGTGCCACAGAAACATAACTGTCTAACATGCCCATGTACAGATTCCACAATAACCACAATGTATTATTTACATAACACACCTTCCGAAATGCTTAACACACTATGTGCAACCTGCATTTAGTAACAGTAGGGTCCTCACGCTGCAAAATGCTCAGGTGGCCCCTTCTTGTCTTACATTTCAATATTAGTTTTTATTCTGCATCTACACTTTCATTACATCTTAAATTTACATTAATTTGATTTGCACTTTCTTTGGGATCTGAAAGCATTTCACATAAAATTATCAGAACACAGATACAGAAATTTAAAAGGCTCCCCAGCGGCTGCTGAGAATTCCAGAAGGATGACAAATTCTTTTAAATTCTATAGAGAATGATGGAAAAAAACAAAGAGAAAGAAAGGATTCACTACTGAGAAGGAAAAAACAAATGTATAATCAACAAGAAATCAGTGAGGAAGAAGTAGGACTGTATTAGATGACAAAGGTAATATTGTGTTGAAACACTGCAAAAAGAAAGTAATTTTTTCACTCACTATTCATAAAGGAACATGAGGTTAATGCCATGAACTGACAGATAATTCACAAATTAAGATAGAAAAATACTGAAGGTATAGAAGTTGTAAACAAATCAGGGTGTCTTGTTGGAGAGAATCAGGAAACGTGGCTGCAATCTGCATGGATTTTAGAAACAGATTTTGAACTTGTAAACATATCTCCAAATACATAAGAGTAACAGTACACAAAGAGTAACCTGACTGGTATTTTCTTATGCAATAAGGAAAAGCTTGGTCTGGAAGTAAATAACTAGAGGAGAGCAATACTTGGAATAATTTTTTTTTGCCCATTTTACATACAGTGATAAAAGGAGACAACACTTAGTAAAGAAACAGTCCAGACTGAAAGGAAAGAACAAAGACATCAAACATAATGTAAATGACCTCTGCTCATTTTCAGAAGTATAAACTTGTCACAATGAAGAAACATCTATATCTGACTGCTGAACCACAGGCTGAAGACTGACATGCTTAATAGACTATTCCTATAAAAATCTGAAGAGAATTAGTTTATGCACAGTGGTATTAAAATATAAAATATAAAATATAAAATATAAAATATAAAATATAAAATATAAAATATAAAATATAAAATATAAAATATAAAATATTTCAATTAATTCTGATGAAATTACACTGGAGAGGGTGAATGTGGGGCATTTGCATCTATTTGATTTCCTTGTGTGTGTATATATATATATATATATATATATATATATTCATTCACTACCTCGTGAATTGAAAGAAATTAATAGTAAAGTAACAAAAAGTTGCAGATAACATAAAAACAGCAAGGAATTCTCACCAGGGTAAAAAGTACCAAACAGCTGAACAGAAGCAGATTTGCAACAAGTTGCAAAATAACTAAAATGCAAATCTGGCAAATAAAAATACACATTTCTGCACAAAAAAAGCGCCAAAACTTCATTATCCAACAGTGACTTTTATTTCATTTTGCTGAGACTGTGCAAAGAAAAAATGCCAAAGAAATTTTGAGTTCTAGTTTCATTTTGCTCTGCTTTTGCTAACACCAGTTGATCCTTAAGCTGTTTTATCTTTCCATTTGGGTTAATTAAAAAGACAAAGAGTCACAAATGCAGTAACCAAGTGCCTTTCCAGTTCTGTTTAGTACTCAGTATAAAATTAATGGTCATCTTCATATATGACTGGAACACAGTGTCCCCAGCCAAATAAAGAAAATCTCAATTAGGCACAGCTTCACAGGCAGCAAAAAAGGCAATTTTTTACTGCTCAAACATCACATCACAAAACAGGGCTAATGCAGTACAAGTTTTTTTTCATTGCACTTACTAAAAAAATATTTCTCTACCTGCTAAAATCTAAGCAAATGCATTGACATGAATACAACTTGACATAGATTAACTTGTGCTGGTTCACCAGGGTCAGGATTTCCCCCTCAATGTTGAATTAAACAAACTCTGTGAGTGGGAAAGCATTATTGATAAGAAACAATGAACCAGCATGGCACACACAGCAGGAAGAGTTTCCTGAATTGATTTCTATCAGAAGAATATACTTCCTCAAGGGAAAATTTGGAAAATATTTGGGTTTTTTTTTAACATCTATATGGAACACGTACATAAAGTATTCTTACAGGTACTGAAATGTAGGCCGTAGTCCACTGACAGCTGCTACATGGGACTCAGTTACTGGCATTTGTGTGTTTTGACATTTTTCAGTTTGCTTACAACAAATAGCAGATTCAATATTACCTTAACAAACAGTTTGTCTAAAATCTTTTAAGTTTTATGGTGCATTTGGACTTGTTGCATATGTGCATAATACATTTATTCTCTTCTCCGTAAAAGGTTTGTCAAAGAAATATAATACACCGCTCTCATAATATGTTAGTTTTCCAGAGGATTTTTTTTTAAACTTCAGTCTCAGAAATATGTTTAAAAATGGCTAAAATGAAGATAATGGAAATATAATTATTATAGCAGTTGTTTTGGTTAACTCCAGAAAGATGTATGGTGAATAAAAGTCCTTATATGAAACAATTTTCAGCTAAATAAATGGGATTTAAATGTGTCATACTTACCATAAGAAGTCTATCTCCAACTTGCAATCTCCCATCTTTTTGTGCAGCTCCTCCATCAATAATCTTGGTGACATAAATGCTGTTGTCCCCAGGGATGTGTTGGTTTCCCACCCCTCCTGCAATACTGAATCCTAGACCTAGAAAAGATATTGTAAACAAAACATTAGCAATACAACATATAACATTAAAGAGAAGTGGAAGAGTAGCATATACAATGTAAACTTTGAGTATTTTTTACAGAAATAGAAATAACATACTCTTTCACTTTCCCTGAAAGGTCAGGGACAGAACTAAAGTAAGGAAATTCTTTGCCACTTAAAATTACAGAAAGGTAAAGACAAAAAGATTTGAACCAGTGATGATTCTATGCACCCTCCTCATTGGGGTCCAGTGCAGCCTACATCAAGACTCAGCTTTTTCAGCTGACCAGCATTAAACCACCTAAACTTAAGAGTTTATTTTGTTAAATATTGCTATGAAATCCATCACCATCTATCAGAACAAAATAAAAGGCATTCTGATTGTCCATACAATTTGAAAAACTCTTGGAGAGGTCTAGCACGGGTTTTGCAAGTTCATGTAGTACCACAGTGAAGGGTTGGTGAAAGTAAAGAGACAAAAGGTGTAGGTGTTTGATTTAAAGTGTGGGGTTTTTTCTAGGACACAAATCTGTGGATATGGATATATAAAGTAAGAAAGCAATAGTCCTTTGTAAATATATAACTTCTATTCAGTGATCTGTGAAATTCCTAGACAAACACTCAAAGATCCAAACTTTGGAACAATGTCAGTAATACATCCCAATATGATTCAAGAAAAGGAAGGCAAAATAAATAGATTATAGGGGACGGAAAAAAAGACAGTTTTCCCCTTTTCCTGTATTTCTTACCCTCTGACACATCACACATACAAGCAAATCACTGCTTTAACTTTTAGGAGCATTTTTATCTCTCAATCAAAGAAAAGTGCTTGACTTCCATAAAAATTAACTTCATACAGCTAATTTTTCAGAGATTATATAGTTAATGGGAACTTCCATCTGAACAGAGAAGCTGTTTCTGACAATACCCTGCTTAGAGTATTGCTCCAACTAGGGATTTCTCTTTCAGCTCTACAGGAAAACAGTTATATCTATTCAGAGAGTAATCACTGGTTTTATCTATGAAATCTCTGCTGTTCACTCATTCCTAAAAGAAACATGTTGGTAATTGCTGCAGCCTGAGCAGTTAAATGCAGTAGTAAAAATGAGTTACCTGAAATTTGGCAATTTATCACAAACTCAAAAGGGAGGCTGCTTGGACAATAAAAATTAAGGGACAGTATATATTTAATACACAACATTTTTAGCAGATGTGTGAGCACAGAGATAAAGAGGGTTTTGAGTGAATCAAATATTTTATTTTTTTCCCCACATTATTTTCATTTGATCATTATTTTAGCTTCAAAAAGATGTGAGGTCACATACCATAAAGGGATACTTAATGGAGAGTGCCAAACCAGTAATATACAAAAAGAAACCTTTGAATTTATATCTCAAATTGAAACACTACTTAATTAATTGACTATTAACAATACACATGAAGTTAATTCAGAAGTATGGGGTAATTAAAATAAAGTCTTATTGAATTTCCAGCTAAAGCTGGCAATCACTCATACAATTTATGTGCTACTGTCACTACAAGGATAAAAAGATTATGATTTTTTCAGCAGGGAAGAATTTTTTTCTTGGCTAACAAAGAAGAGAAAAGATACTCTAATAAAGCATTAAGAATGGAAATTTTCCTTGAAACATTATTTATGGACAAGGAACAATGATTGAATAATATTTCTGGGTGACAAAATTATAATCAATTTGTTAAACCCCATCTACCAGTAAAGATCTGAGAATATTCCAGCTAAAGCTGGTGGGAGCAAATGAGTTGGCTAGACCTCAGCCAGAGGGCTTTCTTCAGCTCCACTGCTCACCTGGGGCATGACCTTGGGAAGATGAGGCAGTGGAGCACTTCCATCCCCTCCTCTCCCCCCTACAGATACTCTATGTGTGTAAATGGTGAGGTCATTGCTGCACACACAACTGGTCTGTACTCTGCACAAAGTGGGTGCTAATCCAGCCTGGTCCTGCTGCAATACAAGCAGGTAATAGGCAAGACAATCACTTGAAACTCCTGCAGTGCAGGATGAGGTGCTTGGCTTGCTGTTTGCATGGTTGTAGCACAATGGATGTGTGAAACCGTAAAACAAAAGAGCACTAACACAAGGCTGTTCCCATTACAAAAGTGAAGCTTACAATAATGAAAGAAGTAACTTTTTCTACTACAGTCTACATAAAATTTAGATGTGACACAACGTGTGGGGCTACATCGTGTTTGTAAGCAGGGTCTGACTCTGGGCATCCAAAAAGCCAGCAGCCATTATAGAAGGGTTTAAAAGAGTAGAACAAGATGGGGTAATACCGTAGGGAGCAAGGGGAGAGGGCGTAGGAAAGAAAACTGAGTAAGAGAAGAATTTTCCATGTCAGTCAATAATGACTTAATTTCATTGCTTAATCATACTTGCCTTCTTAAAAAGATTTCTTAGAAAGAACAGGGAATGGAACAATGGCCCATTTAATTTTATTTAAATGACTTCTGCTAATTGCTAGGGCACACAGAAAGTATACCACACAAAACTTTTGGGTAGGATTCACATGACCAAATGACATCAGACAACTATGCTTATCATTTATACTACCTGTATGCTAAATTAAAATTCATTAAGAGCTTTTAAAGTATGATTCATCTCATCTCACCAAGACATCTGAAAGAGGTGAGGTGAATCACACTTTTGGTTCCTGAAAGGCTGGGGTCTGGATGTGGGAAGAGGTGAGTGGGAAGATCAGTGCTACGAAAGCTCACAATCTGAGTTCATTTAGATTGAGGGTTTCTGTTTGAAGACTTCAGAAAGGTTTGCTCAACCCTGCTGTGCATCCCTGGTCACTCACTACATTAAGTTAGTGTTATATCAGATTCCTACTCTGTTTTAAAAGCAGAGAATTATTCAAACAAGTGGGAAGGATGGAACAAAGTATGTTTTCTAAATAGTATTCTTCATTGTCCCATTGAATTAAACCCCCCTCTAAATAAAAGAGCATATTTAATTGCAGAACCTTTTTCTTGTTGACTCCTTTGTTAGGAAAACATTTCCATCAGAACACAGATCAAGAGTTGATCACTCCCTCTTTGGCTGATGAGAGGTCTGCTTCACAGAAACAGCTGATCTTGGACAGAGCACACAAATTCCTCACAACAGGAATTAGATGGAGGATAAATTCAGAACTGCCTTGAGGAAGAAATGTTTTTTGATGAGGGTGGTGAGGCACTGGCACAGGTTGCCCTGAAAAGCTGTGGATGCCCCATCCCTTGAAGTGTTGATCCCTTCCAACCCAAACCATTCCACGTTTCTATGGTTCAGTGAAGAAGAGACTACTTCAAGAGGGAAAAAAGAACAAACTGGATTTCACTGGTACACAAGTACCACTCAACTTCATTCAAAATCACTGGAGAGGACAGGCCCATGTAAGATTGACTCAATGTGTAAACTAGGAAAGTTGAGTCAAACCTCTTTTTCTTCCATTTCCACTGGGCATGTGTTTGTAAAATTCACCTGCCTTTGGGTTCCACAAATGATAATCACTGATCCTGTGAATAAAAATGTGTAATAATCCCATGAAACAGCACATGTTTCTGGTGTCAGAAAGAGCAAAAGGGACAGGGACAAAAGCTATTCCAACAAAACTGGAAAACTGCAGGAAAAAATGCTACTAATTATAAGTTAAAGATATTTAGTCATATATTTTCCTGGGATTCTTAGCAAGAACATGTTAAAATATTTGACTATTTACATGTATTTTGCATTATTTGCCATACCAGATACATATCTTAAATATATCATTATGTTAAAAACAATATGTTCTGATTACTTTCCTAGTAAAAGCAGGCTTGGAGGCTCCCCATATAATTAGTTGAGAAAGTTTGACTAATAAATAATAATAAAAAATAATAAAACTTCTGTTTAAGACACAGTGGGTTAATTACACTGCAGGCATACTGACTTTGCAGTAACCAGAGAGGGAGCCTAAAAGATCAACTGCAGCTATGCAATGTCAGTTTTCTAATGAGAAGTAAAGTTAAAGAAACTCAGTCAGAATGCCAAAAATGGATGTTGCATTTTGCTACTATCCTACACAAAGAACCAAGCTTATTTTAAATCAGCAGAGTGAGGATTTAAAACCACAAATCCAACATGAGTTTCACATGAGCTCGCAGTAAGGAGAAGCCAAAGAACACAGCATTTAAGACATAACCTTAAAATACAGTTAAGTGTTTGCTTTTCAGGTGGTTAACCAAGACAGTGCTTTAGAGACAGGAAACAGGTAATTCCTAATTCCTAGCTATACCACAGTATACCTTACTCATAACTGACCTGTGAGCATAGACTTCATGAAACCACAACAGGCATAGGACTTAACAGAAATATTATCATATTAACAAATTAAATGTGAATGAGAGTAGGTATGTAAGCACTAGAAGAAAGACCAAAGGTTAAAGAAATCATGTGTATTGACAGCACAGGGCATTCCAAGCAATAAATATCAAAAAGAGTCATTTCTGACAAGCCTGGACAGAATGTCTGGACTCTGTAAGACCACTGAACAGGTGTTGGGCCAGCAGCAGACCCTGTACCATAACAGTGGGATGTTGGCAGCAAGACTGCAGCATGTGACTTCTGCCATTGTCTTGCCTGTAAGCCCAACAGGGAAGCAGATCATATCAATAAAAATGTGTGTTTACTAAATGAAAAAAAATCAGCAGATGAGCAGATACTTTGTGGCTTAGAGACTGAAGAAAGGATAATTCAATATAAAGGACCACCCATAACAACAGTAGACTCCTAGAGGGTATAAATAATTTATCAAAAAATCTGTCAGTTCACGGTTGCCAATCAAGAGAATGCCAAGAGGTGTGGTAAGGGTTTGATGTCCCATGTCCTTTGTGTCACACAAAGTGAGCCAGACCACCTCAGCACATGCACCCTGGGGAATGTGGATGAAGCAGAGAGTGAAAGAAATATATGAAAGGAAGATCTCAAATGGTTAACTTATTCAGAGATTTCATGAGTAAATGCCACTACCCCTCCCTACACATTCTTTCATTCCTTTTTGCCACATTTATTTTCTAAAGGTATGAAACAAATGGATTTGCTCCAGAGCACTGTGTGAATTCAGATTTTAAGAAACTGTTTCATGCAGCAAAACAGAAAGTACTGCCAGCAAGGACCCTAGTAAATTACCCCATTCTATTACCCCATTTAAATTACTGAGGCCCACCCCTGATGCTGCAGGCCTGGCTGCTCCTGCAAATAACTGGACATAGCAATGAGGAACCCAAGAGCCAGCCACTTCTCCAACACAGCTACAAAGGATGTAGCTTGTTAAAATTGTCAAACCTGGAACAACGATGCCCCATCCAGGCTCCTAATTAATCAAACTCCACTTGCAGGGAGGAAAGGAACATGGGTAATATAAAATGCTTTGACTGATAGAATGATTGACTTGTTTTGACAGGTACCACTGTTATGTCCAGTTTATGTGGGTAAACAAACTGTAAAAATCTTAATTATAAACAAAGGAGTACCCACGCCCTTTGCTCAAGCCTCTTGTTGCCAGTTTCAGCTTTCCTGGAGGACAAATAAAACACATATTTACAATAACAGCTCACAACTGTGGACATTTAATACACTTGTTATAGCTGTGACTTATTACTATTGTTCATTATTGACAAGAGATTCCTCTTTTATTTGGTGAATGCAGAAATAAAATGCATCACAAAATAAAAATAAAGTTTGTGTCACAATAATTGTACAATGTTACAGAGGGACCAATCTTCCTCTACAGAGCTCTTATCTTTTTCATTCTATGAATCAGTTCTTGAGAAACCATTAATCCCAATTATATGAAGTCACTTTACCTCATCTCCTTTATGTTGCAGCAGTAGAGTCAAATATCAATTTATTTGAGTTCTTATAGCAATTCTTATGCCTGATGCATGTGACATCTTATGCCAGAAGGACTTAAGTAAATAAAATTTGACTACATTTTGTTCTGTGGATGAAAAAGTCAATCTAAAGTACAGTATGATTCTTACTAGCATTCATAACATATTTAAAATCTATCTGATTTCATTGCCATTGTTAATTCTTGTTTCAGACCCTGCTCCCAGATCACTTCAGAGGGCTCTTTTTGTAACTAACAACTGGATTTTAGCCTAGACCACGAAGGTAGTCCAAGTCCCTACACATCTAACACAGCATATTGTTATCTGGTGTTTCTTTCTAATGGCCTTGGGTTAAAAACTTCAAGCATCTTCCTTATTGTTTTGACATTTTCTTTCAGAAATATCTAGTGGTTCAGGTTATTTCCCAGTTGATGTCAGATAGAATAAAAATTATGTACAGTGCCAGTAGGTAAGAAGAATATTGTGCAAAACCACCTTACACAAAGTGTAAATTATTGTCCTCCTTACACTGTGTGGCATTATATATTCGTGCCTTCAGGTATTTATCAAACTATTTTTACACATTTCTTTTGTTCTTGCCCACAGCCATTTTTATAGTTATTATTTTCATTAATCCCTACATTCTGGCTCCCAGTGCATCACCTCCCCACACTCCTGAAGCATCAGGGATGCCAGATTACAGGACAGCCTGTACTGAGGATCAGACTGAGCAGCACACACAGCACTCCCATCTACTATGGCCAGGGTGCTCACAAGAGATGATGCAGCTGGATGCTGCTTGGCAGCTGGGATTATACAGCAGGCAAAGAGAATTCTTTTCTTGCAAATGATCACTGATACTTTTCTATATGGAGACAGATTTTGGGTGAGGTTGTCACAGATATAAAACAGTGAAATTTTTCATCTTATTTGCCTTTATCTGAATGAATTTTTAGCTCTCAAATTCAAATTTTCAAAGTAAACTACAATAGTATAGTTAGTTCTAATTTTAACTATTCTTGATTTAATAAAAACAAAAAAATATAATTGACATTTAAAACATTGTAGTAACACAAACTAGCTGCACAGCCCAATGCAAGAATGTGCAGGGGTGTGTCCTTGATTCTTGATGAAAACAGAGATACTGATCTCGAGATTAAAATGGCTTCAAGACACTACTGCATATGTACATTCATGCTATCACAAAGAGTTCTCTGAAGGACTGAAGCCTTGGAAAAATGGCAGCCAGCTAAAGAGGAGCTGGCTCTCAGAGGAGAGACTGTGGCAGTAGCTGCTATCTGGTGATGGCAGGCTGATTTCCATACCTTTGATTGAGAATATCTAAGCAAGTTTTCAGCATATATAATTTTAAAATTTGGCTACCATGCTGCTAACTGCAGTTCCTTATATCTGTTCCAAAACAGCTTCCTGCTGAGATGTCCTGGACAACCCCTGCCCACCACTGCATTCTCTGAGCTTGCCCTTCTGCTGGGGCAGGGGAATGCAAAGTATTACATCTTCTCTTTGGGGACAGGGCTCCTGTGTCATCTGACACAGGGTTCCATCAACATCATTCTGACCATAAGAGTCAGAAACACAAGAGTACAGAATATGAAAAAACATAATCTGGATATTTCAGGGATTTTCTTGATGAGTTACCCAGCTGTAGCCTCAGAGGCAAATATAAAAACTTCAACTCTTTTCTTCAACTCTTTATCATTTTTGGGGCATCAGATTCAAACATTGCAACCAAATTTATTAGGTTAAAATATGAAAGAAAGAAATCTGTTCTCAGGAGACAGCGCTACACTCCTTGGTTTAAAAAAATAATTTACATTTCCAGCCAGAAAGGAAATGATGGGAAATTGAGATTATGATGCAAATGTTAATAAAGCTGCAAGGCAGTGAGTGCATGTTTAAAAACAATCATGCTGTAGGTGTAGTAGATAAAGCATTGGTTTACATCATCATAATAGTAAAGCTAATCTTTCTATAATCTTTCATAAAGCCTTGAAAACACATCTTGTTAAATTACACTGCTATTTGTAGGAATTTGTAAAAAAGATCTCTAACAAGCAAATGAAAACAATTCCTTCTTTTTTATTGTTCTGCAGTTTAATGTTTTTCCCATTATTATTTTTTGCCTGCACATATTTATCCCTAAAGATACATTCTCCTCAGATGTAGCAGAAAAGAAAGGAAACAGCAAGTTAGGAAAATACACTTAGAGCCTCATTAGAATTTGTGTTTATCCTGTATTGTTAAATTTATTCAAATTATTAGGAATAAAATTCCCATAAAGCATAGACAACAAGCAGTGGCCTAATTGCGTAACAATAATTCATAAGAATACTTCAAAATTGGACTTGAAAAGATCAGGGAATTTTCCTAATTATCCACAATGATCTGACTTTCAAAGCATTAATGAGGATTCTAGTTCACTGAAAATCATATTAAACCACACTTTCACAATTTTAGCAGTGTTAAGTGCAAGAAAAAGAAAATTATTTCATTTTTGACATACACTGACACTCCAAGAGTTACAGCAAGCAGTTTGGTTCTTTTGGAAATAAACATATGATACATCAAGTCTAAACATTTCATGTTAAGATCAGTCAAATTAATTTTTTTTTAAAAGTGAAGATTAATGTTTTGAAACAGAAAAATTCAAGACCTACCACTTAAGAACAGGACTAACTGCTTATATCTGAAGATTTTAAATGCCTTTCTCTTCTTACATTTCCATATGCCTACAACTAAACTGAACGAATGGTCACTTCCTTTTCATGCAGGAAGCTTCTTGTATACTTTTGGTGCACCCACAAGGACAAATAATCCTCAGATCCAGAGGCACTAAAAACCAGAATTTTTGAGCAGGGTAGACATCATCTGGCCGGCTGCCTGCTGACAGGACCATTTATATCTTGCAGGGAATAATGTTAAACACAGCATAAGTGGCCTGAATGGCTGAATGTGATATGAAGGGACTGCTAAAGGCTGCTCATTTTTTTCTCATACTTTTTTTTTTTTTTTTTTAACTAGTATTACTAGTACTTTTCTTGGCAAGAGGTTTTTGATTTTGTTTTGGATTATTTAATCCCATCCTCACCCCTTCTCTTTCATTCATTTAGCCAGGAGTCAACTGGACTATGCAAGACTACAGATGAAGATGACATCCTGGGAAAGTGTTCAAAGCCAGGATGGATGGGGCTTTCAGCAACCTGTTCTGGTGGAAAGTGTTGCTGCCCATGGCAAGTAGGATGGAATACAATGATTTTTAGGGTCCCTTTCAGCCCAAACCCTTCCATGATTTTAAGCAGCCAGTTGTCCTAATGAGCAGCAAAAAAGTCAGGTGGGAGGCTGCATAGTGCATTTTTTAAATTGTCATATGCTGACCTAAAACCTCACTAATACCAAAAGAGACAACTTGGATGTACTCCGTGCCTTCTTTCCCACTGCCTGCCTTGTGTTAGCCATGAAAATGTTCCAGCCAAATGGCAAATTGAAAATGGCACGAAAACCAGGCCAAATTAACCTGACCCACAGAGCAGGTGCATGTTGACCATCACTCACAGAGATGGCAGCAGTAGGACCTGGCAGATGAGGGTGGTGCTGGGCTCCAAGACCCCTTTGCTGGCAGCACATCTTGTACGTGGCCCCTCATTACAGATCCCTGACTCCTATGGAGAGCACTGCAAGGTCACCACTGCTGCCCTGCAAACTCAGTTGGAATGATGTGGGAAGAAGGAAAGACGCAGGGACAGGAGCAAGTAGCTGAAGTGAGTAGGACATAAATGGCTGTTTAGGCTAGTAATACACCCCAAAAACAGTCAATAAAAATATGCCTTTACAGCACAAGTCCTGCTGGGAGGAAAGGAAAAATAAAACTGCTCTCCTAAGCTTAAGAGAGAGAAAGAGAAGTTAACAATCACAGGTTTGTAAGGCTCTTGAGAGCTAAGCCAGATCTATAGTGGAAGAAAACAGTGCTGTAATAATAATGCTTATTCAATATTTCTACAATTTGTTGTTCTGAAAGATACACTGGTACCATGAAGCTCTTTTCCTGACTAGAGAATCAAATATGAAATCTTTAATCCACCCTTTCAAGAGAAGCACAAAGCTTGAGGATGTTGGATTTAACTACCTTTGCATGCATTGTGAGAATATCTTATCTAGACTATATTAATGCACACAGGTTGAAAAAAGGGGGAAATCAAATTATCTCTACTGTCCCATTTTTTCCAAAATGTTAAGGCAATTAGCCTCATTACCACCAATATGCCCTTATAGCCACATTTATTTAAACTGCATCTCCTGCTAAAAATGTCATTTTTCATAACCAATAATCAACCAGCTCTCTAAGGTTTTAATTTTGAAGACAAGTATCTGGAAATGGGATCAGCACGGGATCAGATGGGATCTGATCAAGATCTCACTGGTGTAAAACCAAGAGAAGTCCCCTTTCCTGACTGTCTCCTTTCTTCCACAGGCAATTCAACAATATATTGGAGGCTTTTCTTTTCTCTTCTCACTTACTGTTCATGATCTTAAAGTTCACTTGACCTTATTTAATTCCTGCTGCTACATAAATTCAGACACATAATGTTTGGGCAAAGGAAAAAAGTAACAGGGGCTCCTCTGCAGTGCCAAGAGACATCCAGGCAGTCACAAACACCTGGAATGACTGCAGTGAGAAGATCCAGAGCCTGCTATTGTCTTTACATTAATATATTAACTTGGGTTCAAATCCTGAAACATGGTTCACTTTCCATGCACAAAACACACCAGTTATTTCAGGTGTAGGAGCCAAATTTATGCTGACATTCAATCACAGCTTGCCAGTCATTAACAAATAGTACCTATGTCATTTTCTGCACAAATTACTGTAATTACTGACAGCAGAACAAGATATTTCATCTCCTAATAATGCAAATGAAAAGCATTTGTTCCTCTAGATGAGCACATCAAGATCTGCCTTAAAGTAGTTTTTACTTTGTGATGAGATGTTAAATTTTTTAAGGCTTTATACTATGTAAACCTGTGCTTTTCCTGCCTTTTTTTTTTTTTTTTTTTTCTGATATACATTTATTTTTGAAATCTACAGACTTGACACAGGAGAAAATTATTCCAATTCAGGGAGAAATGCAATTTGTTTTGTATAACATTAGGTGATATATCTTTAAATGAGTATAGCTGTGTCTCTGCTAAATTGAATGGCTCTTCGAGAAATATTTAATAATTTGTCACCAATAAAATGGAGACAGAAGAAGCAATCTCTCAGTTTGGGATCTGTTTAAAAACCATACATGTCAGGGACAGACACATCAATCTCTTTTATTTGTCCTCCAGCTGATGAGGGAAACTTAACATTTATCTCCTCATCCTTGTTGCAAAGCTGAACAGAAATACTTTACTGAAAAGCTGTCTGTCAATTATGTTGAAGCTTGAAAATACAAAATGAAATCAAAGTTCATCTTGCAGCCTCTTATCTATTTGCAATCAACCCGTAAATAATCAATCTGTCATCCATTCCATTACTTCCTTCTTAAAAACACAGAGAAAAATCAAGGCACAAATGTACATATAATTTTGCTTCTTTATGTAAGGCAATTTATGGAGCCATGATATTAAAAGTTGAACAGGTATATAAATGATACTGAGAAGGAAAATAGATGGTGCTTATTGAACAGAATTAATAAGGCAAAGACACTCAGAAAATGGATTCATGAGTCATTGCACTTTCCTTTGATTCTTTTTGTCTCTCTTAACCTGTAGTTTGGTCCCTTAGTTCAGTTTACTGATGATACTGTCTTGCAGCACTCTAGGAAGCAAAGTGAAGCAAAAATGTTTTATTTGCCAGTGAGAAGCACCCTATACTCTAACAGAGTAAAATGAGTGAAGTCAGACACTTGTGTCTTTCTAAAAAAGATGAGGACAGGACCTCTAGTGACCATACAGGCTTTAAACTCAAAGAGGGGAGATTTGGATTCAATATTGAGAAGAAACTCTGTACTGTAAGCATGGTAAGGAGCAGGTTGCCCAGAGAAGCTCTGAATGCCCCACCTCTGGAAGTCCTCAAGGATAGGGGATGTTCAAGTGTGTTAGATGGGGGTCTGAGACACCTGGTCTAGCTGATGATGCTCTTGATCATTGCAAGAAGGCTGGGAGTAGATGACCTTTAAAGCTCCCTTCCAACCCAAAATATTATATAATCATTGTGTGATGAAAGTCATTCTATGACTTCTCAGAAATTATGCCAAATATCTGCTTAGATAAATGTACTCCAGCATACCTAACTAGAAAGAGAACATGAACTCAAATTTGAAACGGAATTACAGATTTTTTTTTCAGACTGGTTCCAGACTATTAAAGATTTTCTAAGAACTTGTGCTTAGCAGAATTGAAATGCAGAGTATAACACTTAAAAAATACGGTTGTTCAAGCCTGAGTTACACTACAGATTTTCTGTGAGCAAGAGTTTCCCTCTTAATGAGATATAGTATAACACAAGACCCTGCTGTTAGTCCCTTGAGGGGTTCTAGCTTGGAGGGATATAAACATGGCCTTTCCATCAGCTATTTCAACTAATAATAAACACTGAACTTTCCTGCAATGCCAGAGCCAGGGTGTAGGTCAGTCTCTGAGAACTATATATGCAGCATTTCCAATGAAAAATGAAACCCTGGAGGAAAGAATGAATGTACTAACATCTTGATTTATTCACAGGCCATTTCTGGGCCCCTTGTGGAAAATTTAGGCAGCTATTTGGATGAAAAGATTCATACCAGTGAGACTCACTCGAAGCCTACAAGACTGATTTTAGGTGTAAAGAAACTCAGTTCTTATTGGAGCTGGAAAAAAAGCTGTTTATATGTACTTAAGACTTAGCATTAAAAGACTTGGTGCAGTTCAAAGCAAGGCAGTTTTTACCAGCCTCCAAATACTGAAACATGCTGTGAAAACACCCTTTGGTGAAGAATCAGCCACCCACCAGATCAAGTTATTCCTAAGGAGCATGATCCTGGCTTGAGCAACAGAAAAGTTGAAAAGACAGAGAAATGCAGATTAAGATACAAGATTATCTGTTCTAATATTCATTAATATTTTTCCATGCACAGAATTTTTTTCTAAAGTGTTTTATCCTTCCTAAAGGTACAAAAGATGGAAATTAAAAATATAAAATTACTATTGAGGACAGGAAAAGGACATGTTTTTTGGTCTGGAAGACACCCTCTTCATTTCTGCAGATGGAGGATTTAAAGAGCCCCATACCTTCTCTTTGTCTTCAAAGTATGGTGAAATGAAAAGATTTTGTTATGAATCTTGGGTCAGGAAGAAACTCAATAAATCATTACTCTTCTCAACCTGAGGTAGAAATAACTACAGTTGCAGTATTTCTAACAAATGGCTCTCTGGCATACCCAGATATTTCCCATGCTACAGACCTGATGTCCTCTCTCATCATCATCCCATCCTCATTTCTTCTACATCTAGTACAAATCTTGTTTATTATTTGTCTATTAAATTTTGTTTCACACCCTCCCTAGGGAGCACAGAGAGCAAACTCACTCTTCAAAGATGTGCTGCAAGGCAAGATTGTTATCAGGTGCTGATAAACTGCCCCCACCTCCCACTTAGTCTTTGGTATTTCAGATAAATGGCTTCAGATCACTCATTTATTCATTGTAGGACAGGCTTTCTAAATCTCTGATCATTTTTACAGCTTTCCCCTGGAGTCCCTCCAACTGGCATACACCCTTCTTGAAGTACAGAGCTCAAAGCTTTACCTGTAAAGGATGAAAGGAATGCTCCTATGTTTTATATACCATACCTCAATTTATAAAACCAAATATAGCATTTGAATGTTTCATCACATCAGGATGTGTTAGAGACAAGATGTTACAGCTAATAAAGTTCTAGCTATTCTTCCACATCCTTCTTTTCTTACAGTTTTATGTTAGCACTATGTAGCAGATTATGTGGTTATTTCTGCTGAAAGCACCTTGCAGTGGACCCTGCTCAATTACATCATTGCTTTTTCAGACCACTTTCAGTGTTGAACCTTCCCAGCATGTAGTGTCATCTGAGAAAAATGAGGAAGCATTGCAGAATGGAAGTATGGTCTCTTCTGGTTATCATTACTTTTCAACCTTTTTCTAGATGCCTATAAACAGATTTCCTGCTTTCTCACTTTTTCTGAGATTCTAAAAATACACTGATGGTTTCACAGTCCCTCAGCTCCTCTTGTTCACTTCAACAAGGATGTATTTTCTGCTTCATCTTTCCAGTTTTACCTTACCTTCTCCCCATGGGTGTTGAAGCCCAACCATTGTGAGCACACAGATGTCATCAGATAAATTCTGGTGGTCTGCCATCAAGACCATCAGACCCTGTGGGTGTGTGAGTATCTGGCTCCTCTAAGTGCTGCCAGGCCTATTGCTTCTTCGTTTGTGGCTGAGATCTTGTCCTTCTGTTGCTGATTTTGATCATGATAACAACCGTATCAGAGACAACCTTTCTGTGAAAATTGATGCCAGCAAAAAGGTAGGCACTTCTCACAACATCTCTGTGACTGCCAAGTACATCTCTGAAATTACAATCCTGCATTAGAGGGGGTCTGATTTGCTATAATAGTATTTAAAAGTTCAATTTAAAAATAAATTTCATAAATTTTGGCTGTGACATTTCATAATAATTTGAATTTAGAAATGATACGCATCTGACCTAGAGACTCTGGGTAAGATTTACCCCGACCTACCATTTACACTGAGTTTATTTTTCAATTACAGTATATAAAATGTAAATGTGCCCACAATAAACAATTTTACTAAATTATTTGCTGTAATTTTATGTTGCCTTATTTCAGTTCTTTCTGTTGGGAGTGAATAATATGCCCTTTTATTAATTTCATAAGACAGCCTACCAATTGTTTTGCACAAGAAACACAATAAACAAAAACCAAAACATATTTTTGAGAAATAAAATTCTATCATGTCCTTATTTGCAAATATCACTTTCCAAAATAAACATGTCAAGCATATCTTGGGGCTATTGTTCTTTTAGCTTATGCAACATATCTTTTATCATATCCTAAAGAGTTTCTGTGTCATTATACCCTTTTTTATATGTCACGAAGCTCCAAGATCTTGTTTTGCAACTATTACATCCTATCAACAAATAATGATAGGACAATTTTTTTTTTCCTAAAGAATCAAAGAGCAGGTATGTTATTTGTTCATATCAGTTACTACTCAAAATTCGTAAGCCAACATCCCAGGCAATAAACACAGAGCTTTGTGCTTGTGGAATATTTTGGATATACTCCCAAGTGTTTTGGTTTCATGGAGATTTCCTCCACAGATATAATTTGCTTTTTCAAGCTTTCAGTGTTGCATTTTTCTCCAAAATTAGCCACTAAAGATATAAACATTAAGCTATCTCCTTGCCTTTCTCATACAACAGCCAAAATCTGCACTGGAAGAGGTCACAGTATTTTTTTGTTCCTCTACCAAGCACACCAAAAGCTTAATGTTCAGGAAAATTTATCAACTTGCCATTGGACCAAGTAGAACAATTTCTGAATGAAAAAAATCTTAAATGAGCCTCTGCAAGGTAAATAAATCAATGGCTTTACTGCCAACTCAAAAGAAGAATTGAAGAGAAGCTGTCTACATGTCATCACAAGACTCGGGCACAGCAAGGCTCTACTTTGTTTCTGTAAGGATCTCACCATGTCTGCAATAGAGGAACCTTCATTGTGTGTAAAAACTCAGCTGACCTTTGTACACATCACTGATGTGATACAGGCAGAACCAGAATATTTCCACACGGGAATCCCAGAGCCTGCACTTCTCGGTCTCTTATGACAGTTCAGTTGCAAAGAATGATCATCTGCACAATGTGTTCCATGGCAAACAGCAAAGAGTCTTCCACCTGAACTCCAAAAACTAGCTGCTATTTCTAGGAATTCTAATATAATGTTTAGAGACACAAAACAAACAAACAAAAAGCCCCCTAACTGATGAATGAAGAGCAATTCTTCAAAGCTGTTGGACAAATGTTCTAAAATAACAAGCCAAAGCTAAAATAATATAGGGAAACTTCTTTTTGACAAATGTATTATTTCTTTTGTTTTAATTGAGGATAACTGAAATTTCATCTAGAATTTGGAATACTGAAAGCAAAATGAGGATGGCAGACCTGCAGAAAGGACCAGGGTAGTCCAGAAAGGACTGGAAATAGCCAGATGAACAACTATTGCAATTAATCACTTTGGTGTTTGACTTCTAAGACAACTATTTCCTTCAAACGTTCAGAGATGCCTTAATGTAACTCCTTCCTTTTTCTTTCCAACTACTCCAAACTGAAGAATGATATTGACAATCTAAAATAATTTTTAAATAGGCTGCAGGGTGATATTTTGTTTACCACATCACTTGAATCTCTAAAGCTGCAGCCAGCTTTGTCTCTCCATCATGATTAGAATCTGTAATGCCTCTCTCAGAAGACTTAAAGTACTATCTACCCATGCTTACAATTACAGGGCAAAAAGAGGCAAGAAAAATGAAAAGGCAAAAATGAAGAGCTACAGCTCCTCATACTATAGAAATTTAATTAAATACCATTTATTCTTTTAAAGGTGCTCTTCATGGCAATGCAATATTTTGCTGATGTGTGTTGTCTTTAAGACAGCAGATGTCTTGAGAAAGATCTGGACACCTAAAAACTATCAAGAAGAGAGAACTTGCTACATAGGTAATTAGCTGAACAATAAAGGATGAAAACTCTGTTCTGTAGTTTCATGTGACTAATTTGCACATTAGGCTTTATATTCAAAAAAGGATGAAGGTCTCCAAAGAAGGAAACATAAGGATTTTCAGACTACCCAGGTGAAATGAAAGACCTTGTGTCAATGAATGTATTCTCTACACAGCAGGCTAATCCCCATCTTCTGTTGCATCAGGATGTCAATCAGACTCCAGCAATAGTTGTCATATTTATTAAATGTTTATTATCAAAGTGGTGAAAGGTCAAGCATAATAATAATTCCCTTAAATTTACCTGAAGAATTCAAAACAAGGATCAGATAGGTAGAGGACAAAAAGGCCAAGAAAACTGCCACTCCCTAGTAAATTCTCACTCCTCCTCTACAAAACAGAAAAAATGATGTTGGCCTCCTGTCTACAGAAAGACTTTTTTCCGTGCTCAGATGAGTAGTTTAGCAAATGTCCTTCCCTATCTTTTGATTTATTGTGTATCTGGAAATTCTGATGAGACAATTAACACTCCAGACAGCTACACTGTCTGCTGCATCTCCTCTCCTGATGAAAATAGCACTGGTAAACATAATGAAAGGGATCTTCTCTAACTCCCCTTTTAACTCTTACACAGCACTCTAGAATGGGGAGGGAAATGAGGAAACTATTTTCTGACCCAGAAATTTACAACCTAGAGGAAAAAAGGAGTACAAAGGCATGCTATAATGACAAAATTATGAGACTTACTGCATTACATTTAGTCAGGACAAAACTTTAGAACTGAAAAAAAAGCAGGCCAAGATCCATGGGGAATTTTCCTCATATTTGGCATAGACAAAAAAACCAAAAAAAACCCACCAAAAACAAAAACAAAACAAAAAAACCACCAACCAAACAAACAAAATTAAAAAAACAAAAAGACCCCAAACAAACAAAAAAAAAACCAAAACCAAGAAAGGCACTCACTTAGTCTTTTGGATTTTTAAAAATTGCAGAGGAAAAGGACATAGTGTCAAGAAGAATCCCAAAGCACACACATCACAGTTTTTCATACAAGCCTGAGACAAAAGATGTTCCAAGAAACTTTTCAGCAGCACGCTGGAGATCATTATGTAACTGGGAAATCCATTTAGAAAGCAAGTTCCTTTGAAGCATTTCCACAAGGACAGGATAAATCAAGCACAGAATTTTTAAATGGTTTGCTTTATTGTCACTCAGAAGGATGCCATATGAACCAAAGCTGGAGATGCATCCATCACTTATCCAAAAGATGAGCTCAGAAATTAATAAGCCCTGTCTCTAAAGGAAGCTATTAAAAAAAAAAAAAAAAAAAGACATCTTCCTTCTCTCAAATTTTCAAAAAAATAAAATTTAAACCTGTGAAGGTGACAATGACAGCACCAGGGGAATCTAGTTAGCCATGCTAACAGCTCTTGATTTGCAGCAAAAGCCTCAGAAGTAACTTTGACCACAGCAAAAGGGTCAACACCTCATGACAGAACAATAAAAAACAAGGTCACACTGGATCACCATACCCTTTGTTGTCTCTGCTCAGAGCTGATGAAACTATCTAGGCAACTGGATAATAATACTAAATTCCTACCTAATTCAGAAAGCACAGAAAATTTTGTCAATTGAAATGTCAGTGATCTACTTAGCTGTTTGAAGATGGCTGAATTTGGTCTAATGTGACACAATTTCATAGTACCACCTTCTACCATTTAACTGCAATTGTAATGAAAAAGATGACAGACTTCTTTTCTTTCTCCACTGAAAACAAAAAGAAACGAACCAAAACTTATTTTTCTTGAAACCAAATCTCCAGTTTGTTGGCATCCAAGCCTACCTGCACATCTATCTTTCCCTGAGCTGCTGTTGTTGCTCTATTGCAGCCACAGTTCATTAAGATGAAATGTGTTCTGCTGAAGCTGCCTCATCAGTAAGTATTGCTGAAGCAATTTAGTAATGATCTTAATGCACAGTGCTGGATTTTTATAGCCATCTCAATTGGCTATTAAAAATACAGCACTGCACTTTGAAATTGCTACAGCATCACTTCAGAAATAGCATGATGGAGTTGCAGAAAGCAATGCTCATATCAGTGGAAATCTTACTCTTTGTGAATGATTTCTGGAAAATTATACTTAAAATCTACTATAAGATTAGATGTTCATTTTACATATGAACACAGGATTCTTCAGACCTGCTTGGAGAGTTCTTAAGAGCTTAATGGTTTCAAGGGAAAAACAGACAAAATATGTGCATATAATATTGCTGCACAGTCTTCCCAGACATGCTGTTTACTTCTTAACTGCCAATAGAAAATGATAGTTAAATAGAAAAGGGGAAAATCATTGTTATAGTGAAAATATAAAAGACTTCAAGCAAGTAATATCCTACAGTTCACATGATAGCTCCAGTTTTAGGTGAGACATCCAGCCAGAAGATGGAATTCTGAATTCCCCTTGAAAATATCCTTTTTCACTTTGAAAATAATTTCTTTAATGACTGATTATTAATCTCCAAAGATAGTTGAATTAGGTCTGATGTGAGGACAAGCCGATTCCATCACTTCCTGCTTTTAAACTGCATTTCGAACAAAAAAACATAACATTACCTTCTTTCTCCACTAAAGACAAAAAGACTTTAGAAAAAGCTGGATAAACTAGAACTGAACTGCCATTCTAATAATAACTATTACTTTGTGAAATTGTATACAAGAACTACTTTTCCTCAGGAATGGAAGGAACTCCTTCACAGAATCAATGTGGGTTTTTTTAAAGAAAAACTTTATATATGGTAACTTACACAAATGAGATGGCAAGTCTTTAGTTAGGCAGATAATACATTTGATATTTTATTTATACCATAAAGAAGAATATGATAATATCAGGCCTATGCATTTATAATAACTTAAATTAGAGAACATGATCCTCAGTCTGGGAAATATAAAGGTGCAGATATAACCTTTGACTTTTACCACATCAGGCAGTGGCAACACAATTGTGTCAAAAAATGATTGGAAAACAGGCTTTTATAGCACAGATTTTCAAGAGAATAAAATTTCTATGCAATAAACTATCAGATACTCACATATTCCTACATTAGGCAATCCTAGCCTGCAGGAAAGCCATGCTTTTTAGTGATGTTAACTTACAAATGACAGTTTGAGCCACTATCTTAAAACTGGAAAATTATATATTAGTGTTTAATGGAGCACTTTCTGCTAATTGGAGGAAATATGAGTTCCTTCAAGCACAGATATTTCACAAAAATGGTATTTTAATTTCAGTTGTGGTGGTTTTCTATTTATACCTGAAGTACGTGATATGGTTACAGTAATATGAAGTACTTTAATTAGTGTTGAGAACCAAAATAGTTTGTTAAACCCAAACTTGAGAAAGTTTGCCTGCTTCCTCATTTTCATATGGTCCTGTCTTTTAAGTTGCCCCATTTTGCTCTGTTTTAGATAAGGATTCAAAGAGCACAGAAGGAAGAGAACATTGAAAACCAAAAGTAAATTCATAGCTGATATTATCATAAGACCAAAATTCTTCAAAGACCATAGGAAAGGATTTTGTTCAAAATGTTAAAAAATGATTTTGCTGAAAACACTTTGGATCTTACAAAAAGTTTCTTAATTTTTAAATTAAGAAAATATCTACCTAACTTGCCATAAAACCCCCTATTTCCACATGCTAAAGCCTGCTATGGCATATTTAGTATCTCTTAAATTAGAGAAAATAAATCATTAAAGTAGTACAAGTGATAGTTGCAATAAAAGAAGAAAAAGTATCATCATCAGTCTGAAGCAAGCACTTGCAATCAGTTATGAAACAGCAAGATCTGAAAGCTCTCACTGTTCTCTGAAATCGGGAAATAAATAATTGGGGCTCTTTGTTTGCAAAAAGCCCCTTCTTTCATTTTAAGTGCTGTAGCTATTATCTGAGATCAAAAGGCAACTTTTGGCTTTGCTTTGCTAGATAAAAGTCATACGTTTCCTCCTTTCCTTACTGACAGCAACACTTTCAAATTTTAAGTGAACCCTCTATTCTGCTATTCTGAATTGAACACCATTTTTCTAGCAGACATTTTGAAATACACATAATTGAACCATACTTTTGAGGACTATTTCAGTTGTCACTGCAAGCTGGGATACTATTTATGCAACAGAACACACAAGATATTTCCAATAAAGCCATCAATCCAAATTAAAATGTTTATTCCTATGAGAAAAGAATCATGAACCTCTAGGAAACTACAGGCAGTAATGGACTAGAGGAGTTCCAGTAAAAATCCAAGATAAATCTACAGTGATATCATACCTTATATTGATGGTGAAAAATCTCTGCATCTTCTCAAGAAAATATCACAACTTATCAGAGAGTTAAAAAATACACTACTTAAATCATACTGATTCTTTTCTTAGTGTAGTAAGAAAGCTTCATTACCATCCACGGATGACTTCAGTGTCATCAAGAATAAAACAAATAGTTAAAGGAAAAGAAAATCTACCATGTGCTTCAGTTCAGCACAGAGCACAACGAAATGGGAACTCTGGAATTGGTTATGCCCAGTGACGTAGTCTAACATTTAGACAGATATACATAACTCCCAAAATAAATGCGCATTATGCCCTTTATATTAATCCCATTTTATTTTTGCATATTTTATTGAGGTGTCTGGTTTAGGAGCTAAAGCTTTGCTGATTAAGAAATTTAAGATAAGAAGGATAGCCATCCAGAGGGAGATAGAGAATGGGGCTGAACAGTGCTTAAGAGATGCATTAATTTTTAATCTGAAGCCCCAAAATACAATCACACTTCAAATGGATTAAAAGGAAAGTTTTAAATGGCTGTAATTCTGAGAACAGAAAGAGTAGAGAAATAAGTGCCCCTAAACATGTTATAGTGCCCAAAGCAGTGTGGGGTGGACCTCATGAGAATGTGTAACTGGCTGAATTCATCAGGAATGAGCAAAAAGCATGCTTTTAGAAATCAAAAAGTGACAGAGCTGCTGGTCTGTCCAGAGCCTTTTCATTTAAAATGTTATGAACAGAAGGGCAGCTCCACTCATCGTGGCAGGATCCTGACACAGCACAAACACTGTAATGATAGGCATTATCATGAAGGGTGTGGGAAAGTAATCCTACTTCTTTATGACTTTATACTCAAGCCACCAGAATATCCACAGAGCAAAACTAGCGGTCCTTTATGTTGTTCCTTTTCTGGTTGTTTTTAAATCTGACATTTCTCTCTGAAGTTTCCTGGTACTCAGCTGTTCTGCTTCACATACCCTGAACTTCATTTCTGCAGTTTTGATGTATTTTTAAGACACCACATTTCCTATAAAAGTAAGGTCAAAAGTTTATCATCTGATCCAACACTCCTGTACTTACAAGAATCCCTATTTTCTGCTTGCATTTTTTTTCTTTTCTTCTGGTAGATTATATCGGAGCTTACACTATCAGCCAGGTAGGCAAGTTGGTAGGCAATATTTTACATGACCTCTGTATTTACCCAAGTTTCTGACTGCCAGAAATTTTCTAGTATGGTAGAAATAAATTTTTCTGCTGATCATTTAAAAAATGAAATTAAAAAATATCAATTTTAACGTCTATCACTTGTGCATCAGCATACTATTGTGCATCATCATACTACTCAATGCTTCTGGGTTTAGTAAAAGTATATTTGGAGTGTGATAAGACAGCATGAAAATCTGGAGGTCAGTGGAACTACTTAGGTTTAAAATCCTCCAGTCAAATGCAATTAAATGGGATGGAGGCCCAGAACCTCTGAGCAGTGACTGAAGTTCACAATTCACTGCCCATACACAGTTCTTTGCAGGGTCTTACAGGAAGGTAATGCACAAGTTATATTACAAAGCCAGACAGCACCATTAAATTGCTTTGTTTTGAATGCCTGCATTTTGCTCCCCGGGAACAAACACTGCAGCATGTGCAATCCATTCTCACTACTGCTAGTCTTGTTTCAATACACAGCAAGAGAAGTGTATTACTTAATGACAGGATTTTCAGCAGTGTTGAAATCCCAATGATTTAAATAAGAAATCTTTCCTCTGTTACAGCTGTCAGCCACTGTAGAGATGCTGGCTGCTAAAATCTGCAGTGCCCTGGAAGCGACCGAAGCAAAACATCTACTGTTGGCCACTCACTCCTTTGCAAAGCCAACAGTGAATTGTATGCCTGACTGAAGAGACATGCAAGAGGCATACAAAAGACAATCTCCCAAGCACATGAAAGTGGGGAAAAGCCTGCAAGGATGACAGCAATTACCTTTAAGACAAAGACTATGGCTATCTGCCAGTACTTGCCATCAGGTGTGTCAGTGATGATCAGCTTCAAATGCCAACACAGCTGCAGCTCTCTTTGAACCCTTGATTTTCCTGTTACACAACTCATTTGTGTCTTTGTTTACCTCTTCTCCCCCCAGAAATAAAACTAAAGGGTTACAGGTTTAGCACATATGACACTAGGAAAGCCTTCTTCTACAGCAACAAGTGCATGGGTATCTGCATTCAGAAGGGACCTCCTGGCAGCACATAACCATGCCTTTCCACCTGTCACAGGCCCAAAGCCATTGCCAGACAATGCTTCTTTAACATCTGATGTTTAAAATACATTCACCAAATTAATCAATGTCTTTTATATGGTGGTTGCTGGTTGCTAGCTACAAAAATTAACACCCATTAAAAAACCCAACTAACCTCTTTGGACTAGTAACTGTAAAAGCTCTCATCCTGAGTATCTCAGATGAAATCAAAAGGACCTCTACATATACAGCCTTGCAAATTTCCTTCTTTACCAACTTCAAGTGCTGAAAGATATAATCTACAACACATAGACAGTCAAATTATGGATCTCTGAAATTACCTGGTATAAGGGAAGCCAAGAGTTGCTTTCATGTGGCAAATTCTCAGGGCAGTAAGGAATGAACTCAGTAAATGTTGGGTTATATACTGACAGAGGCAGTCAGGAAAATAATTGAGAGGGTTATTGCTACTCCAAGTTTGGTATGGAACAACCTTCTTGTCTCAAAAACAGATTTACTTTCTTTATTAATTTCGTGAGTAGGAAAGAAGGAATGATGTGGAAGCTAACATGCTGATTTTCAGATCCTGCTCTGGACACCAAAACATCCCAATTTCACTCTGAGAAGAAAGAAACACTTTATATAAATATTAAGTGGTTCTTATGTTGCATAGTAATGGTGTGAAGGACAGGTTCACAGATAAATCACCTGAAATGTGAAGAGATAAGCATCACAGGAGTGACTACAGCCAAGAGTCACTGGTTCTATTCTCAACCTCTGATAAGAGTTTGATGCCTCTCAATGGGTAGTTTTTTCATACTATTAAAAATGGTATTGATAAGGTTTTCATCCTAACTATAACTTACTTATTTTCCTCATTTTTGCTTTTTTATCTGTAGAATACAGAAAGCCTAATAGAGCATGCTTCCTTACTGCCTGAATTATGAAGGTAAAATCCCTGGCTTTTGCAAAAAACTTGCCCATCAACTTATTTTCATCCAAGTTTCCAGCTAACTTGTTCCTATAAAAGTGAAAATATAAAAAAATATATTCAACTTTATAATAATAAACTCCATTATTTATAGCACTTATCTGTAGTAAACTTCATATAAGAATATAGATACAAAATCATATTTTCAGCAGTAAGCAGCAAAAATTCTTTAGCTTGCCCTAAAAGGCACTTTTTTGCTATCCACTCTGTTTTATGAAAGTAATTGTAAAAAGAGATAGTTTCAGGCATACACTCAAAACAAACATGATGCAAACCCATTATTAGATAATGATTGCCTCTCTTGTCCATTTTCACAGTGTAGCAGAAATTTGGTCATGGTGAATAATTTTCACTGTTTCATCACAACCAGAAAGGACAAGTTAATTTTAGCTTCTTTAGCCTTAGGTCTCTCAAAAATGACTGCCACTTAGTTTAATTCCAAATCTTTAAAAACACTGTCTGCGCTATTACTGTGAATTCACATGCATACAAAATACGATTAGAAATGCTTTTCTACTAGAAAAACAAACCATCATTGTAATTGACCATAGGAATCCAGGCTTTTGGGGATTTACCATCAGATGCATGTTTAAATATATCTAACTCTTCTCCAAGAGCAGAGCACAATGAATACACTGCAGTGTCAAAGAGTGCACTGTTTTCAGTGCTGCGCTATCTTTGTTGAGTATTAGAGGTCAATCTCAACAATATGTCTCCATATATTAAATATATTCCACTACTGGTATAAAAAACCCCTATGGAGAAGCATACTATGATATTCACATGAGGGGACATGTAAAGGAGAACACCAAAAAAGCTGCAGATTATTCACTATAGACAAAACAGGGAGAGTAATCTCATGTGCACTGCAAACATTAAGATACATGCAAAAGTTTTCATTTCATACATGTATATATATATATGACCTGCTTATGAAATAGCTGTTATGGACCAAAAAAAATTAACTGCTGTTCATTTTATTCACATATTCACATGTACCGTGAAAATATGCGTTTTCTTTGTCCAGAAATTGGGAATGAAGGAAAATGCTTCCAGAAAGGAATTTGGCTTTTTGTTCTATAACCAGAAGGTTCTGATGGAAGAGATAAAGCTCATTTAGACTAGTGAAGGTTTTGTGCTAGATTTCCACATAATTTTCTTGAAGAATATAAGAAAATTCTTCTATGAATATGGGTAAGTTGATATTCTCGTCTTCATGTTCCAAAGTAACTAGAAAAAACCATAATGAAAGTAGAGAGGGTATGCTGGATAATCCAAAAGCCTTCTGAAAAGAGGACGAGTTCAGAAACTCCATATTCAACAGCACCTTAAATGAAAGTTAAAGGCCTGAGTAGAGGAACTTTAGAGGTAGTATATGTGCTGCCACATATACTCTCTGTGTGTCTTTAGAAGGTAATGACACATCTCTGCAGTAAACACCAAACAAAGCAAACCACAACTCCTTGAACTCCTTTGTATTTCAGGAAGAGACGTAACCATGAATTCAAGTTCTACCAGCCTAAATGAACCACATTTCAGTATTTGACAGGTCAACCAGCTAGCAAGCCAACAAGGCCAGATGCCATTTAAGCTACAAGAGAGGTCAACCACCAAGTTTAAAGTGGATGTCCTTTAATTTCCTGACCTACCTTTCGGTCCTTTGAAGAGCTTGATCTCTACGACGGTCTCCAGTATAGGTCTCCTTCGCCGGACGTACAACCGCACGATGGAGCCGGCCTCCTTCAGCGCCTCCACGGCTTTGCTGTGCGACACCTCCGACACGTCAACCTCGTTCACGCGCAAGATGCAGTCGTTGACCCTGACACAAAAACAAAGAACCACAGTGCTTCAGCTAAGTGCTTCAGCTGCTACTTTGGACCAAACACAGTTTTGTCAGCAGCGCTGTAAAATGAAGAACACTTCACTGTGAATCACAGAATTGCAGAATACGATGAGCTGGAAGGAACCATCAAGGATCATCAAGTCCAAATCTGCCAGATGACAGACTTAATGCAATATGCTTCACAAGCAGTGAGACAGAGCACTTAGTCCTTCCAAAAAACACACCTGATTCAAACTGGAGTCTACCCAATCACTCACACCTACCATCTTCCTTAATAAACTGGGGTTACATGCACTATAGTGATAGAAATCAGTAATAACCTGTCTTTACAGACTTCATTAAAACAGTTTTGACTAAACAATATAATTGCTTTAAAACACTCATGCTCCATGCAATTTCTATGAACCACAGTAAGGACAACTAGGGCTGCTCTTAGGGAAATCTCACATTGTGATACAAGAGCTGTCATAGTAAAAATGCTGTCCTACAAAAAAGCAGACAATTTAAAACAGAACGCTTGATGCTAAGGAATTTACTCAAGTAAAAATCTTTATGTTTCCAACACTGACTGTAGGCTGCAAGATCTGCTGTATGATAATCACATTTTCTTTATTTGAATACTAATAAAATTCCCTCCATCTTACTTTGAGCATTTACTACAGTATCTGAGGACAAACATAATCACCCTCAATGTCCTCATTAGATGGAGCTGCATTCTTCTTATCTGACAGATTTGTCCTAGTTGGAAAGGAAATCTTCAACTTAAGAGCAGTAAAATCCATCTCCATAGCAGCAGGCTAATGACTTAACTACTGGGCCATCCTTTCTTTGCAAATGAGGACAAGTGAAAATTCCAAAGTACTAGATTAATTGAGACTCTACTGCCCTTGTGCAGTACATTTGTTGTGAGATGCCTCTAAGTATTTTGGGTATAAAAGAAAAAGGCATATTGTAAATGAATGTGTCCTTCTGCATGTCTGAAAGGATAATCAGTGAAGCAAATATGGATTATTAAAAATATTCTCATTTCTGCTATGTTTCTATACATAAAAATCAACCATCAAATGTTACTCTTTACAGCAAAAGAACACTTGATCTGGGTATTGATTAGGAGTCTTAGCACATGAAGAATGGAACTTTACCTAAGTTTATCAGAATTCTGAGAATTTAGGGTGGTTTTTGTCATGCTCTTGTGCCACCGCAAACCCAAATCAAAACAAAAAGAGCACAGTTATTTGAAACTGGTCAAACGTGGAAAGGAACACAAAGCTGATGCTTCCCTTCTGATGAAAAGTACTATATCACAACGTTCCCAGGTATCATTCAAAGGTCGGGGTTGGTGGTTTACTCCAATGCCAGAAGTTTTCATGGTTGGGAAGGGGCTTTAAGCAACCTAGTCTGATGGAAAGTGTCACTGCCCAAGGCTGGGAATGATGGAACTAAAGGGTCTTTAAGGTCCCTTCCAACCCAAACCAAACTATGTTACTATGATTCTACGCCTTTCCACACCTTTTTTCTCCTTCATAAAGAGGTTAAATTTTCATTTTTTAATAAATACAATATTCAAGAACATGTATGCATATGCTGCAACAAAATAAACCTGAAAAGATAATAGCAAAAAAAGTCAGTAAATCCAGTTTAAAAAAAATTCTTCCAGCTTATTAAGTGCATGGTCTTACCCTTTAGGCATAAAATTTTTCTGCCCTTGCAAACAGCTCTTCAATGTAATTTCCTGGCTTTATATTCACATGCCAAGTATATGGCAAAATTTCATTTTTCTGATTTCTTTTCCCATTTACTGGTGGATATGAACTACACCTGTAAGTTAGTTTCAGATGGTGACAGACCCGTGGCCAGGGGAAGATGTGCCTCACATTCCAAGATAACACAAGTCCAACAGAAGAGATCCTACTAGTTTCACCAATACATAAAGTAATTGTATTGTCATATGATCATAATTAGAGAAAGGTTTGGGTTGGGAGGGACCTCACACATCTTGTCTTTTTGGGCTGCCAGTGAACATTGCCAGGTCATGTTGAGCCTTTCATCCATTAATATCTCCAAGTTGTTCTCCTCAGGCCTGCTCTCAAATATTATGCATACACCTAAATCGATTCAGGTCTGCAGAATCCCCCACACAGGTAACAAATTAAAATTAGCTAGACAGCTCTTCATACAGCACAGTGGCTCATCAAAGTTCTTTAACATAATGAACATATTCTACAAAACTTTTGTAGTATAAATTCAATATGAAGGATACTAGATAGTTAAACACAGAACACATGCAACAATTATGCCAAAATGACAGAATTAATATCAGAGATACTTAATTATGGGGGAAGGTCAGGGTCTCAGAGGTTCACCAATTGTAATTGCTATCTTCAAAGCAGATAAGGACTTGAAGGAAAAAAAAAACCCTTTTTAAGGGTTTAAGCTTCACTATATTCATTTGAGTTTGATTTTTAATTTCAAGAAACTGCAGGCATCCTTGAGAACCCGACAAACACTTCAGCCAACTTGTAAGTAAAGAAGACAAGTACAATCCTTAGGCACTTACTGGACATATAGTAGGTGACAACTGGTAATGATCATTCTGTTCCCTTGTTCTGTGCAATATGGTGCCCTGGAGGGAAACCCAAAGCAGTGTAGTGTGGCAGCTAAGAGCCCCAGAAGACCAAATGGTCCTGCCAACGCACATTAGCCCACTTGCAACTCCATAACAAAGCTAACTGAAACCAAATATAGATTCAAGAACAAGGGAGTAATCTGTACTCTGTGGACCAACATCATGACACTAAATCCCGTAGTAATCCACAGGTCTTAGTTATCATCCAGACACCTCCAGCTAAGTATTAGTGGGACAATGCTGCTTTTCAAAAGTAGAGTTACCATGCTTTCCACTGCAGAAAGGCAAACATTCATAAATTCTTTCTAACCAAAGAAATGCTTTTTTTCAGCTGCCTCCTCAGAAAAACTCAAATTGATATGGATTTTATTTAGTCCTCAGTCAGAGCACAGAAAGCAAGGTAAAAATAGTTATAATGGGAGAATGACTGCAAAACTATGGAATGTCTGGTAGATATATACCTCCATATATCAGTATAGAGATACCAGGCTCTTAAACTTTATCCTTTGCTCCTTTGTCTAACCTTTTCAGCTTAAGTTTCCCTACAAAATTGTTGATATTTTCTTTCTTCCAGAACTCACAAGAGTACAGCACCTTAAGCAAGAACAAAAGATTCTAGGTTGCAAGCTGAAAGGATCATTATCTTTTCTTCAAGAGCTCAGTAAATAATTATAATTACATTATCTGATCCCAAGAGAATATGTCTAGTCCATTAGCTAGAGTAGGATGACTCTCCCCTACTTTGCTTTTTATTTTCTTTTTTTTTTTTTAAATTCTGTACACACCCTTCCTTATTCCATAATAACTAGAATTTACAGCATATGGGGGTAAAAAATTTGCATATTGATCCTGGCTCATATAATTCCTTCCAAGAGGATTTTTTTTTTATTTCCACTAAGAAATCAGAATAAAGGATATCACATTTACTAAAGCAGTCTTCAGATCTGAGTTTAAAATCACAGACTACAGAGCTAACACTAAACGCCAATGACATGTATGAACCTTAGGGCACAGTTTCCTTATGTATAATGATCCTCAGAGACACTATCCAATTTCTGTAGCAAATTCATGTACACTCTTAGACCCCTTCCTGACATTGTAAAGTAGTGTAAAACTACTTCTATATCTGTTTCAAAAATAAAGAGATAAAACTTATCAGTGGAAGAAAATTCCTGTCTGTCTCTGGAAGCTGGAGGGGAACTAGTGCTTATGAAAATGCCTGATGAAGGTAACAGCCAATCCTAACTCAAAATTTGACACTTATGTGGTTTTATAATGAAATATGATATATCTCATGGTTACTATTGAAAATACTACTTGATAAAACTTATGGTGGGGGGAGGGATTTGTAACTTACAAATGACACAGCAGAATTAGAACCAAACTTAATAAAAACTTGAAATCCTAGGATTGATTTTGATTTAAAAAGATATGGAAATATTGGTGCAATAAAATGGTAAACCCAAGTGTATTTAACTAGAAGGCATTATTTGAAGTATTGAATCTAACTTATGCTTCTAAAAAGAACAGAATTATCTTTAATTCTGAGGAAAATAAATAAGGACTAAACCCACAATGTTTTGTTTCTGAGAGAAAAACATCATCCCTCAAGCCTCTGAATCAATGGCATTAATCTATTGCAGTGAAATAAATTCAATAAAATATAAGCTTTTCTCCAATAATGCTGGCCTGGTGCCATCCCAGCTCTTCATGTGCAACCTCCACCAGGTTCTTCTTTCACAGTCTACAAATGTAGGATTAAAACCTCACCTGCATCCCGCTTCCTTTGTCTCCTGTTTACAGTCTAAACAAGCTTTCCAGAGGAGAGTCTACACCTTCTTGGCTCATCTAAAACAGGACTAGCCCTCATAGCAGCCCCCAGGCATCCTCAGCATAAACACTGGATAACCAAACAAAGCAGTCTCTGGCCTTTCCTGGCTGCACTCACCCTTGCAACAAGTCTTCAGAATTGAGAGCTAAAAGGCAAGCACCTCAATCAAGCACACAGGCAGCAGGTGTGTGCAAAGACAGGAACTAAACTCTTGCACAGCATTTCCCTCAGCAGATTCACCTGGGCAGATGGCTTCTTCCCTTGCACTAGCAAACCAGTTTCAGGGTGCTGGCCCTGGGAGCCCAAAGGTGGTGGATGGCTGAGCTAACAAGTCTTGTTGAAAAGCAGTGCTTGCTCAAGCCTAGTGCTGTGCTTCTGCAGCCTCACAACTTGTATCAGCAACTGGAATGATTATCATCCCAGACACTGAAATTAAAAATGAATAATAAAGAAATAAATATTATTTATTAAACCTCTTATAAAATGTTCCTTATTTAAGTACGTGTGCTGATACTACTACAATATAATGGACACTTGTAACAGTCCCATGGCACATCACCTTTGTTCAGCCCACAGTCTCTAAATCCCATAAGGTTTTGGAGGGGGATCTGAAATTGTATTGGTTATCCCCACACATTCCTTTTAACTTTTTCTGTATTTGGGGAGTAGAAAATAGCCACTTACCCTTCCAAGAGAAAGTGATCTCTAGTGGATTCCTGCCTGAACAGCAGAAGGTGAAAGATGTGGAAGAACATCAGCAAAAGCCTGCCCATGCAGATCCAGCTCATTCCCTCTGGATCAGGGCACTCCCAGTCACTTTTCTCATTCCCATATCCAGGGATACACTAGCACTAAGGCCTACTTCTTGTCCTCCCAAAGTTTGCATGAGAAATAAAAAAGTACAAGCGAAATTCCTCTTTTGTATACCAGGAGTCTAGGGATGGTTTTAGAGGTAAAAGTACCTGCTATAATGCAGTCAAGAATTTCAGACCACATCCAGTGAGGCTACAGGTCCTACCACCATGATCTGCAGGTGTCCCACCAGACAACTTTGAGCTTTATTTCACTTCCAGAACAGAGACCGGAGCTCAAATTGTCAGGGAATAAGTCAGATTTTCGGAAATACTTCTGAATTTCAGAATATGTTATTGCCTGAAATGACTGTTTCCATACCCTGTTAGAGACACGACCTTGCTGAGACCTGAGACACAACCAGCACAGCCACAGAATTGTCATAAGACATTTACACTGCTTGTTCTTTGCTACTGCTTTAGTTACCCACTTTTTTTTTTTAAACAGCCTCTTAATGAAATGCCAGCATATTAAAGGGTTTGCATAACAGTCACTGAATTTAAAACCCAAGTGACTGGCCACAACATCAGTAAAAATATTAGTACAGCGCTTCCTTATCATTAATGGCGTCTCTTTTTCCCTCTCCTTGTGCTTCATTTATGACTCTAAGTTCTATTTTTGAAGTTGTAAGTCAGAAACACACTGCACTATATAATTAGGAATGGAGAAGTCCTTGCAGCCTTTAGACTCTTAGAAGAAAATATATTTAGAAGCTTGAATATGTTCCTATTCAAACAGTTTCAATTGAGGATGCATCAGCATTTCCTTTTTTTAAATCTCTCTCTTTTCTTTTCCTAAAGGCCTTAAACTCAGCTGTAAGATTACACTCCAGACACAGAATTGGCTAAAAAGCAGTTTATTTATTGTTAAAGGACTTTAGATCCTTTCTGCATTCTACTCTATTTCTGAGAACTTCCTGGACAAAGCTGGGGCTCTCTCTGAGTTTACCCCTTCCGCCACCCCAAAGAGATACTTTTGTCCTTTTGGGTGGAATGTCTTTGGAATGCCTTTATCACAGAGTGTCTGGTTTTGGGACTATATATATATGTGTGTGTATATATATACACACACACACACACACACACACACACACCTCTTGGCTGAAAATATTCCCCAAACTAATATCTAAAATCTGACCCCAAGGACACATCATATTACATCAAAACTGGCACAGTGAAATCCCATGCAGAGACATCCAAGCCAGCTCAGACACTGGCAGAGTAGATCTAGAGTAGAAATCCAGCCAGATCAATATCTTCCACATACCTACAGCCAATTACCAAGGTAAATGGCAATATTAATGCAGCTCTGCAATGCTGAACTCATTTAGCACTACCTTGAGCTCCTGCACATCCCGACACACACTGAGTGATTTCAAGAGGGGACCATTAGTGGCTCCCAACAGGAACAGAAATAGAAAAGAGAGCAGTCACAAACTTTCAGTGCACAACCCTGTGCAGAAGATGAAAACCTTGGCCCCTGGTAGCAGGATTGCTGCAGGCACACACCGAGGCAGCAAGGCAAAACAGCCAGCAAGGAGACCTGCACTGCATCTGCCCTGCTGAGCCTTCTGACCACATCCCTACCAAACACCAGAGGCTCACACAGAGATCCAGCCCTTGCCCTAAAGGAAACAGTGCTGCCCCTGTGGCCACAATGATCCCGCTACAGGGAAGCTCAGAGCTAAAATGCCTGGAATAAGGTGTTCACTCATCTAAAAGAAAAAAGCTACATGAAGTGATAAATCAGACAGGACTTCATCTAGCCTGGGGTTTCTTTCCAATTGTGGCCTTTAGCAGATGGTAAAGGAAAAATATTAACACAATTTTTTACCCAGAATACATTTTCAGCTGCTGGACTTTGCTGAGCCAAAAATACTTTTTTCTTCTTTCCATTTAATATCCCTGGATAATTTTTTAATACAAATGTAACCTTTTTCAAAACTCATGTAAACTCAACATCTGCAGTGTTTTTTATCAATGAATCTCACAGCTTTGCCACCAGTTAAAATAATTTTCCTTGTGGTTATTTGAACCTGCTGTTTATTAGTTTCATTTGATGTCCCCAAATCTTTTTGTTAGGAGGGGAAACACAGGTTCCCTGGTCATCATATTCTCCTACCTGATTTTTCATCCCAAAAGGCCTTGCTAGATAAGCTCTTCAAGCCAAAGGCATTTGGCTGAACTACCGGTAACACTGATTTCATTTCAGAGATGGAAACATCACCACCCATCTTTCTACATATCTGAATGCCTCTTGGCTGTAACACCTACAGATTTACAACTGAACTCTGAAATAAAACTGCAAGTTAAGGCCAATTTTTTTTATGATCCTTTTCTCTTGACAAAAATGACATTGGTTTATGCCGAACAAATTTTCCAGTTAAGTAAAAAAAAAAAAAAATTAATAAGCCCTGAATGAAAACAAAATTGAATAAACTAAAAGATTAGGCAGTCAGACAAACAAAAATCAAAACAATCTGCTGTCTCCAATGTCATCTTGGAAAAACACTTTCACTACCTCTGTTTCCATCACTGAACCTGCTGCACTTTGTATTACATAATGCTCTTCTTAGATTGCAGTCTTAGTACCCCATTACTCATTCTCAATAGGGGAGCATCCTTAATAACAGGATGGCAGAAACTCTGCCAGCTGCTTTGACTTGATGAAATCTTTACATGCATTACAGAAATTTACAAGAGTACATAGTGACAGGCCAGGGGGTGATGGCTTTAAACTGAAAGAGGGTAGATTTAGATGAGATATTGAGAAGACCCTTTGGAGATACCCTTTACTGTAAGAGCGGTGAGCTGCACAGGTTGCCCAGAGAAGATATGGATGCCCCACCCCTGGAAGTGTTCAAGGCCAGGTTGGATTAGGCTCTGAGCAACCTGGTTTAGTTAAAATGTCCCTGCCCATGGCAGGAGGGTTGGAACTAGAGGATCTTTGGACCTTCCAACCCAAACCATTCAATGATTCTATGTGATGAGCTCTACCCCATAGTCATGTATGCAGGTCCATGTAAGACTGCTGCTGAGCAGTCCTCAGAGCATCCATAAAGTGGAGACCCTGGTCCACAGCCTCTACCTGGCTTTCAAAACACCACGCTCACTGCAAGGCTGCTCTGGCCCTAGTAACCTTTACTTGTCTTTGAGGAAGTGAAAGAACCTTGAGAGAAAAGAAAAAAATACAATGATTTCACAGCCCCTACAGTTTAGACAACTCCTCTGGAAGCTGGAGCCTCACGTTCCCCAGAGAGAAGGACAGTGAATGCAGGTTCTTCCAGAAGGTGATTTTGCCACTACTGTTGTGAATGTAGGCAGGCCTAATATGCTCTTTCCCTTTGGCACTTAAAAGCAATTTGGACTTAATTTTGTACCAAAAAAATGTTTGCTCAGCTTCAGTATAATATTCTTACGTCTTCTTAGACCTGGAATTTGAAGATAGCAAAAACTCATACAGTGATGCAGCCCAACACTCTATTGAGAAATGATGGCAAGTGCAATGGAGACTTAAAAAATAAGTTATTTAAATTATTACTAGCCAAATAAAGAAACAGAGTAATTTAAATATGTTGACACATGCACTGGAAACTTTTAAAAATGTACTGCTGCCAAATGCATCAAGTATTTGCATTTTAAATTACTGATTTAAAAAAAAAAAAAAAAAAAAAAACAAAAAAACAAAAAAACCAAAAAACAAAAAACCAACCACTTGGTAAGGAAATTCAAGGCAATTTTTAGCTGCAGGAATGAATTTGTTACCTAAATGTCAAAACTAATACTATACAATGAGCATTCATATAATTTAAGAAACTTCAGCTTCAAATAATAAGTCTTACAAAAATGATGATAATAATAGTGTCACATTATTGATTTCTAAATCAATATTAATTTTGAAATTTGGTACAATATTGACTTGGTATTATTTCAAATCTACTCATAAAGACAGAATGCAAGATGGTCAATATTATTCAGGTGCTAAAAATGTCAGTAAATTCTAAATCAGCTCCAAATGTAATTCTCTAAATCCTCATCTTTGGGAAAAAAAAAAACAAACCCAAAAAAACCCAAAAAAACCACATGCAGATAAAAATTTCTCATATATCACTTGAAGGCTGAGCCAACAACAGCACTAAAATGAAGTGCCATTAAAATGAAGTGCCATTCTTTCTGCGTCTGGTAAAAGCCAGAGAGGTTAAAAATGTTACACATACAAACCCCATGCAGTGCTACGAGAGAAGCAAAAGCCCACTTAGTCTGATGCCTCCTAGAAGAGCTGCATCTCCTTATGAACACTTTGAGCATGGGGAGTAGTTATTAACTAATAGTAGCTCATCTCACAGGGTGTAGCTCCATGGGCTTCAGGGAGGAGCAGCTGACACCCATTCAATTTGCACACAGACTCAAGCCTAAACTTCCAGAACAAAAGTCAAGTTTAAGTACATCAACAACAGGAGGACTTCTTCTTTCATAATTTATTTTCCTTTATCACAAATATCCTGAAAGCAGAATGATATCCTGACAGTGTATAATGATTTTGGAGGTACAGATGTTCTAAATAATTTATAATGAAATTATTTTCTGTGCCATCAAGCTCTCAGTTATTGCTTGGCCAGAGTAACTCAAGGCAAATTAACTCTCTTGCTAGGTAAGCCACACCTGTGGTAATTTTCTACAGAGTTTATGATCTTACACTTCCCACATTATTCATTTTAAAATGTTCTCTGCATAATTAGCATCCTCTTCAAACAGAGTTTGGGACTGCAATACACAAACATACGTCAAGGTAAAGCTGCTGGGTTGGAAATCAACCAGACACACAAGTATAAAAGACAAATCAAAACAATTGTCCAAATGCAGAAGACCATTCTGCAGACCCGATTCCCACCTCAACTTACTGGAAATGAAGCACAACTTTACTAAAAGCAGAAGATTTGCAGCAGTGCAGCACAGATATGGGCGCGGGGAGACTCAGGCCAGTAGCTCCACCAGGTAACGCCTGCAGACACTGCCCAGCCAGCAACCACTGCCCAAATGCCCAGCCAGACACTGCCCAAATGCCCAGCCAGACACTGCCCAGCCAGCAGCCTCAGCCAGCCCAAAGTTGTGTTTAAGGTCTGTGCTCCATGGTGAGTTTATGGCAGCAAGGGGATGGCTGAGGAAGCAGACAGGGAAGCATGGGCAGGACAGGGCAGGAAGGGGAAGGCACGCAAAGGGTAGGCAGGATGCTAGGACTGGTGGGGGCTCCATAAGCGTTCTTTTAAATGGGCTCAAACTTGCATCAAATTTTCTTTATTAACCTCTTGCAAGATCTACAGGAACTAATGTTTACCTTTTCTATCCCCTCCCACCCCCCAAAATATTCTCCCACCCTGCATTTCTTCTCCTTCTGTACTTCCCATCCAGCTCAATCCTCAGTGTTGGTATCCTTTGCTCTTACCACATGTTTCCATTCCTCTGTCCGTTCTCTAAGTATCAAGTTATCCTCAGTCTCTCTGCGTCTCGTCTCCTGCCACTGCCATGAACGATGCTCTCCTTCGGAAACTACTCCTACCAGCACTCGAGTGCTGGAACTCCCAGTACATCCAGCCCCTCTGCTGGCTCGGCTCGATCCGGGTGCCGCTGGCAGCCTCTAATGGAGGCCAGAAGGAAAATTGCTGCTCACAGCACAAGGAGTCAGATGTGCCTGTCAACAGCTGAGGCTGGACTGGAATGGTGGAGAGGCGAAGGATGAGCAGAAGGAGGTGTAGGTAGCTGTGGGGTGTTGTGCGAGGAAGGTGTTGGGATAAAGGAAAGGGAAAGAAAACAAATCTCTGTAAAGCCTGGGATGATTGAGGGCATCAGGAAGCAGCCAAACTCCTCCCAGCTGCAGGGCTGCTTGGCAGGTACTGCAAAGTGCCGCGGGCCAGGTGCTGTAGGTGTGGTAGAGGCAGAGACAGCTCCAGCTCCCAGCCCTGACTTACCCTCGGAGCCCCCCGGTCCGGCTGTCCCAGCGCCACGGGGCCGCCAGACAATGCCAGGCAATGCCAGGGAATGCCAGACCCAGAGCCTGGGAATGGCAGCAGCCTGGGCCAGGCTGTGCTGTGTCCAGCCAGGGACAGCCACGGCGCTGACCTGGGACCAAGGTGTGCTTTGCCTGCTGAAGGCACTGAACTGCTCAGCTGTTCCTCAACCCAAGTTAAAATCCTCCCAGCTGACACCAGCAGTGTCTGCAGCGCGTTCAGGTTTGTGCAGGAAAACCAGTTACAACAGATAACCCAGCAGGCAATCCCAGCTTCAGGATTTTTACAAGTACTTTTCATCTGGGACTCTCAAAGGGCTTTGCAAATATGAACTCGTTTTAGCTTCACAACAACCCCCGTGAGGCAAAGATAATGATCACTGTATCCATTTTACAAATGGGGAAACTTTAGCACAAAAGAAGCAAAGTGTTGCCAAAGATCAGGCCCAGCAAGTTGAGCACAAAACGAAGCAGCACTGCCATCCCTGTGCTTGCACTGACAAGCAGAAAACTCTCCCTCCTGCTTTGGCGTGATTGGAATAGCTATTCCCAACATAGGCGCAGCCTTAAAACGAACGGAGGAGGAGAAAACATGTTGTTCAAGTTCAGTAGGAAACTCCACCAGCTTCAGAGCATCAGTACCATTAGGTGCATAAAACACAGCTGCAACTCAGAGTAGAGTGCAAATAGGTTCCTCACAGAGAAACCACCAAAGCTTGTTGTTGGTGTTGCTGTGATTTGGAATAACACACAGGATGTGAGCAGCACATTGAGACAAAGTTTTCCTACACCTTGCGAGTTTGATACTAAAGCCCCCAGGTTATGGGGAACCCCTGCTCTAACAGCTGCAATAAAAGTGGAGTAAGGAATGTAACAACGATGACGTACTGTCAGAAAATAGGCTTGGCTAAAGTCTGAAAGTCCAAATTCTTTATCCAAACCACAGTCAGGAGTTTTGACAGAGTATGAACTGTCTCACCATGTACAGGTGGTTTTGGCTGTCAGAAACAAAATGTTGACCAAGTTTTTCCTTAGAAGTTTTAAAAACAGATCTTTGCTACTTAAAATGATCTTTTTTTTTTTTTTTTTCTTTTTTTTTTTTTTCTTTTTTTTCCCCCTTTTATGGTCACTTAAAATCAGTTTCTTTTTTCATCTAAAATCTTGTTTTCAGGTTTCATGGAAACTGAAAGAAATAAAAAATTCAATAGCACCCAAAGGGTTACACCTGTTGAGTACAGGAAGAGACATGAAATATTTTTTCCTTGACTAATACTAGAGGCCACAGAAAGCTGATGATTTCTAAGGTATGTGACCACAGAAAGCTTCTTACTCCAATGAACTGTCACTGAGCTATTCAAACTTGTAACTGCAGTATCAGTGCAAACACACTGATGAAATAATCACTTGGATTTGGCTGCCTGGTGCTGTTCTGCTACTGCAGCACTCTGAGGTGACTGTAATTCAGGTAGGATGGGTAATAAAGGAACTCTTTGGAGAGAGACCTGTTAACCAGTTCAGTACCATAACATGGAATTTCCAGTGCAATGGGCATTACATAAGTTAGATTCCTAGTACCATGCTAATTTGCTTAAGTGTTAGTCACAAGCAGTGGAATTCAATTAGTGGAAAACAGCTCAGAAAAGTAAGGAGGAAGGTACTGATGCTTTGTGTTACAAAAGAAAACTTTAAAAATGTCCATCACTGATGTCTATAAAGAGGTTCCTAAAATTCACCAGTTTCAAATACCACAATCCAGAGAAGTACCTTTTATTACTCACTAACTTCTATTCTTTTTGCCTGACAATTTAGCTGTTAAAACATTGTTTTACTTTCCTTGCATCTCATAAAAGAAGTTTTACAGCTTGCCACCTTATTTTCAAAATAGGAAAAGCATAACATATTAATGATAAATAATACAATATAAATCAATTCAGAGACATGCTGGGGATCTGCAATACTGAACAAGGAATGCAAACTTCAGATAGGAAAAAGAGAGTACGAAGGATTCAGCCAACGAAAAATGAAATGGTGCAGGCAACAGAGAATAAAATTACGTGATCGAATGTTCCATTGATGATAAGATATATAAGTTGTTAACTGAAAATGTGAGCCATGGTAAGACACGTTCAGCTTTGAAAATAACGTATGAAAATCAGATTTGGCTTTTGTGCCCTGCCTTTTTCATGTAGATCACCCATGGCAATTCTTTTTTTTTTTTTCAATTCCATGGTAGCTCAAAAAAGATACACACAGTTACACAGACAAGCAGAGTTAACAAGATCAAACTTCCTAACACAAACCAGGACAGAGTGAACAGTCAATAATTCATGATCTAATTTATGACTGTCTGCAAAGCAAGCATGTTTTGCCTAATAGGGTGAATGCCTCTTTATTAACTTACTGCTAAATTATGTACTGAACTAATAGCATTGTCAGAGGCCTGTAAACACTGCAGATATGAATCAGTGTTTTGTGGCAGCACCGTAATTATAACAACATCCTGAACAAGCCGTGTGCCATTGCAACCTGGTACCAATAGGCTTAGTACAAGATCAGAAGTTAACAGGGACTCAGGCAGCTAATCACAAAGCAGACACACTTCTGTTTTGATATCTAAGGAGGGTGGAATAAAGCCAGTTCCCAAACTGTATTAGAGGCACATGACACGCTTGTAAAGAACATGATCTCTCTTGGGAAGGGCTCTTCACGTTAATCTGAAAAGGCCCCACAGCATCATTCTCAATTCAGTTTTTAGCAAGCAATCTAGAACTATAAATGGACAACTGTGTGCCTGCTCCTTGAAAGATCTGGGCTTCACAGTTTTTCTCAGAGGCAAAGCACAGCCCATGGCTGTCTGTTATCTAAGCAGCTCTCAGGTGGGGAACTCACTTCTGCTCCCTCTCCTCCCTTTCTTCTACCCATTGAGTTTCTCAGGTAAACTGTACACAAGACCAATGTTTCTCAATTCCAGTTTCCAATCTTTAAATTAACAGCATGAAATCACAGTTTCTCCTGTTTCATTTTAGTGAAGCACAGACTCATTTTAAAGTTTTGCTCGGAACACGTTTTTTTTTTTTTTCCTACAAATATCCATGAGAAAGGATGTTCAGAGTTCCTCTCTTGCTACATATAGCTAGCTAAATTTATCATCTTTGACACTTGACAGTGGGTTAGTTGACAACTGAAAAGAACACCAATCTAATTTGTTGAGAGCCTTTGCTGGTAGGCATTTAACTGAAGCCTTTAAGGCACAGAAACATGAGAGAAGGAATCACTACTCTGTTCCAAGCTTTCTCCCTGATTTACTGGATGACTGAAGGCAAGTTATTTTGCTTCTTGTCTCCTGCCATTAGCACGTGTATAATGTTCCTTCCCTCACACCAAATCGCTTTGAGAGCTGAGGGTGGGAGGGAAATCCAATGGAGAAAACTGACAGGGTGATGGTAGAGCAACACAGCATGCCTAAAATATGCTGCAGATTTACAATGCTAAACCTCCTAGCAATCAGTAATTAAAGAAAAGAAAAGATGCATTAACTAAGGAAAGATGAAAAATGCACAGCCTTAGAACTTTTTAACCTATGATATTCACCTAGCTGGGGGTACCAGTGCTGCTTCTGATTAGTTTGCCAAAGGTAACTCTCAATTGATCTCATTTTCTCAACCTGTTTAAGCTCTCCTTACAAATGCCCACACTCTTAAGGAAAAGAAATTGATAGGTTCACAGATGGGAAGAGACTGGAAATCAGTTTCCTAGAAGAAAGAATGAATGAAACAGCCACAGGTCTGGGCAGCTAACAGGGCAATGTGCATCCTCCCAGGCATAACCAATTTCTTCACTTGGACTCAGCCCTCCATCAATCCTCTTTTCTCTTGAGTACAGCTCAGGCTTAAATACTAAAATAACCTCTGGTACAACATTAACTCATGAAAATCAAGCCCAAGACTGTCTAAATCTATCTCACAGTCCTGTGAATTAACTCGTTCATATTCCATCACATACACAATAACTGACTTTTGTATCACAGGTTCAGTAAGATTCCTGTGACCAAGTGATTGGTATAAAATGTAAGACTTGAATTTTTGTTCTATACAAGATGCTTTTATTTACTTCTTTAGATTCTCAAGACCTTTTGAAACTCTCATTTTCAAACCTATCTTTCAAGAAGGAAAAGTGTATTTTTGATAGCAATACATAAGGAACTCATATGACCTTCATTCCTGTAGAGCAAGAAAGCTTTTTGAGAAAGCTATCTCTACCATAAAATCAAATTTAGACTGTGAGAAACTATAATCAGCAAGAGTGATTCTTGACTCAAAAAGTTTTGATTTATGATTGTTAAAAATGCATTATTATTTTGTGAGTCTGTGCTCTTCTAAACTTGACCATAATTGAAAGCTTTGTGTTATTCTTTTAGGTTTTTTCCCCCCCCCAATCAAGTTCTGCCACTAAACTGTGCTTCTAGTTCCATAAGCTAATCACTCTTGTTCTCACAGAATGACGAATGATTTTATATGTGCTGCCTTTTAGAAGCCAGAGGTTCACTTAGGATAGATAAGCCAAAAGAAGTAACCACTGAATATTATGTTGAAGTTCTTTGCTTTATGTAGGCAATTGAAACAAACACTGTTTTGTTTTTTTTTTTCCTGACACAAACACAAATAAAAAAGGCACTGAGCCATAATTATTGTAATTCTCTTTCTTACAGAAAAGAAAAGAAAAGAAAAGAAAGAAAAGAAAAGAAAGAAAAGAAAAGAAAAGAAAAGAAAAGAAAAGAAAAGAAAAGAAAAGAAAAGAAAAGAAAAGAAAAGAAAAGAAAAGAAAAGAAAAGAAAAGAAAAGAAAAGAAAAGAAGCCTAAATTCAGAGCTTCTTTACTAAAAAGTAGATGTTTGTCCACGGACAAACAACATTAATGAGATAGAAGCAGAAGTTTTTATGCATCAAAAATCCTAAACAATCGAACTGTTGAGAGAAATTCTCCTTCAAGTCAGTGGGAATGACTGCTGCTTTCAAAGGGTTTATATTGTCTGTCTATCCCAGACTTCAAAGTCAAATCTTCAGAGAAACATGGTGTGAAGCTTTCAGAGAAAAACTTACCTCCATTTAGTTCCAAGGTTATTATAGTCACATTTAGCTAAATAATTGCACCTAAAATAGTTTTTAAAATTCCATCAAATTATAAATTTTATACTACTTACTATACACGGAATTTTTTTCTGTATATTATATGGACTTCATAAAAGATTCCACAGCTTTATTTTGAAAGATAAGGAGTTAGTGTACTGACCTAAATGTCTTCTAAAATCTGAGTTGTGCAGTGTGATGGTTCTTACACTAGTTCTACAAGTCAGGGCATTTCAGGGGGAGTAAGTAGTATGCAAACATATCCATTAGTACTTGCTTGAGAAGAGCACTGGAGGGGGTTCTGATCACCACTCTGGTGACCAGCAATAGGACATGGGGAAAAGGAATGAAGCTGCCTTGGGGAAATTCAGACTCGACATGAGGAAAAGATTCTCCATTCAGAGCATGGTCTGTCCTGGGAAGAGGCTTCTCAGTGAAGTGTTTGTGGCACCACACCTGACAGAGCTCAGTGGAGCATCTGGACAATGCTCTCAGTCACATGGCTTAATTTTAGTATGAAATAAGCAGAGAGTTGCATTGGGAGGACACAATTATCCTTATGGCTCTCTTCCAACTTGAGATATCCTGTGGTTCAGTGCTTCTGTGATTTTTGAAAGTTCAAGAAGTCACTCAAAAAGGGGAATTTTTTATCAAGATGAGTGAAGTCTAAAGTGGCTAATAAGTATTGCTATTTTTAAAGCAGAGATTATGGCTCATGAAGTGATGCAAACCTGCACTATGCACTGTACCTACAGTCAACAAAAGTACTGTTCTCCACTAAAGGAAAACCCTAGAAATTTAACCACCTTTGTTTCAGTGTCATACACAGGTTTGAATCACAAGAGTTGTGATTCAAGAATTTGCAGATTCAGAGAACAATTCAGGCTGGAAGGGACCTTTGGAGGTTATTTAGTCCAACCTCCTGCCCAAAGCAGGACCAATTTGAAAGTTCAGTCGTATAGCTTAGGACTTCATCAAGATGAATTTTGAACCTCTAAGAGAAGAGAGATTCCATAATCTCGTGGAATCACCATTTACATTAAAGAGATCTTTTTTGTCCTCAGACACAACTGGAATTTCCCTTATTGCAACATGTGACTGCTGCCCCCAATTCTTTCTTTGTGCATCTCTGCTCACCTCGATGCTGGTCTTCAGTGCTGCCAGAGCACACTGCTGGCTTGGGCCCAATTAAAGAATCACAATGTCATTTAAGTTGGAAAGCACCTCTTGGGATCCCACTGTCAAACCCTCTCCACTGAAGCAAGTTTACTTGCTTCACGTTGTCCAGGAACATGTTTAGTCAGGTTTTAAATATCCCCAAGAATGGACACTCCACATTTCTCTGAGTTAACTGTGCCCACAAAAAAGAGTTTCCTGATGATAAGATGAAATTTCATGAGCTTGTTGCCCACTGCTTCTTGCCCTGTCACTGGGTACTACCGAGTCTGGCTTCTTTATCTTCACTCCCTCCCATCAGATGTTTATACCTGGTATTTATGTACTTATAACTATTCATCTGTCACTAGAGAGTTATGCCTTCCCAGATGCAGTAGGCTGCATTTGCTTTTATTGGACTTAATGTGAAACTTCAGTTGACCTACTCCTGCCTTATCAATCCATACATTAATGTAAAATATTCCTGAGGGTCTGGAGCATGAAGTCAATTTCTTACAGGTCGCTTTCATAGTCTTGCTGTTTGAAGAACTTCACTCAGCTAACTTAGATCAAAGGAACGTCATGTAAAATGCAGTGGAAGTGATTTTACAGGCTTTTATGATTAAAAGCAGACAGTAGATACAGAAGCCAGCTCAGACAACCCACACTGCTATATAATGTAGAGTATCTGCAGGCAGAGTGGGAAAGAAATGCAGACAAAAAGGTATATATTTTTTTGGTCTATAAACACCAATCTCTCATTTTCAGGTAATTAAAATTTGGGCTTTTGCTAAGAAACTTATGCTGTCACTACTCTTAGTAGTTGTTACTGCATGTTGTTAAGTTTTTGTTCCTGCAGAGTGGCTCTAGCTGATAAAGTGTTTGTTATGAAAAATTCATTATCCTGTAAGTCAGCAAAGACTCCAAGTAAGGCCCTTCAGTGTCATATCAGTAATGGCCACTGATAACTACATTTTCAGGTGCTCCTAAGAAGTGACAGGATTGTGACTTTGCAGTGAAGTGAAACCCATTTGCCAGACAAAACAAGGAAAGGAGGAATCTCTAAAATCTGAGAGTTGGAAGAATGACCATGCCAAATATATGCTTAAAACATACAAGTCTTAGTAATAAGATATCTATACCTGTACTGCTAAACTTTTATTACAAAACAAAAAGTTTGCCAAGTCTAATCTTAAAACAGATTAATGAATTGCCTTAGTATGCTACTTTTTGTGGGTTTATAAGGTCTTTCCAAGATGCTTACAACACAGACATAATCATGAGTTAAATCTACAGCAGTTATTTAATACAGGGATGAGTTATGAAATATTAGATTTTTTTTAGAAAGATAGCAAAATACTGCAATTGCTTCTGTCTTCTTATTAGCTTAAAGTAAAAAGGCTTTCATATGTAATTAAAAATTCTACTAAAAAGGTCATCGCTTTTTTGCAAGAATTCTTTCTTTTTAGGAGAAAGGCAGTTTCAGTTTTACGTTATTCATCATGTCAATTCTATAGCATCATTTCCAAATACTGCTGTTTCTTCATGCTGTGTTTTCCATGAAGCTCATCTGGCCTAATGCAGACATTTACAGTACAGATCCATACAGTAGGTCTAGGCAAAGAAACTCCTTTTCATTTGAGTCACCAATGAAAATACAGGCTCTTTTATTCTTCTGTTCTATTTTAGGCATTGACTTTAGGATGAAGTAAATCACAATCTAGAAATGCTAAGGTTTCTCTTCACTATTGGGTATTAGCTTAGGGGTAGAGAGCTACATTTTAGTCACAAAGTTACATGATATTAGTCCCATTCCTTTTATCTACAATCTTAGTTAAATTTAAATTCTTCAGGCACTGCCAACCACCATGACTCCTCCTCACTATCATAGTAAAAAAACTAATAATCATTTCCAAAATCAAATTACTAATGTAGCATAAGAAATACCCCAAACTTGCTCTTTAAACTGGCCAACTCCCCTTACTTTTAGCTTTGAATGAAAGGAAAAGGCTTCAGGAAAAAATGTTGCTACCATCTGGTGCATTTTATGGATTTTAGACCATCTGTTTTCGGCAAATGCTCTCAGAGCCAATTTCAGTGCTGAGACAATGAAAGCATCAGAATTTTATCCCAAGTTTCTCTGGTTAAATTGGCTTTTTGGAGCATTAGCAGGCTGCACAACCAACACTAAGGTGGCAGCCTCTGTTATAGATGGAAGCCTTTCTGCATTCAGTCCATAAGGAAAGACAAGCACAAGGGCTTCTGTGGTTCCTCTTGTCTAAGGGAGATGTTGCCATGTATTTGAGAATCCCATCAAGAAATCTGTATGTTTGTTTCAGGATCTAAAGCAACAGACCACTCTGGAGATGACTCAGAACATACAGCACACCCATTACATCCTCATGGAACAAAATAATGTTTGGAAACAGCAGTAAACACATCTCATTACTGCAGCCAAATAACAAGAAGCATTTACAAATAGCTATGATTATTTAGCAATGGCTTTGTAGTTTGGGAAGTCTTGACAGCCTAATGTATTAGACCAATGTGTAGTTCTTCAGCCATGAACACACAAAGACCAGGCAGAGAAGATTTGCATGCTGATATTCAGGATTCCTCCTGCTGCCCCCATCTTACCTTTTGCACTGAAGTAAATACCTGGTACTAAGAAGGAGGTGGCATCATCAAATGCCCTCTGTTATAGAGGATTTAACTACCCTTATTCAGTTGCTCTAAGCTCCTTCAATCAGCTGTCTTAGCAGAAAGGAGACTCCAGTCATGTCATTTACTTCCCCTGACCCATGAAAGATCCAGTTGGCATGTGGCTCCCAGAGAAAATTATAATAATAATGCATTTTGTTTCCAAACACATGTAATAATTTTGTTTTTACCTGAGTCTTCCATCCTCTGCTGCAGCTCCTCCTGGTATAATCTTAGTAATGAATATCCCAGGATCATCCCCAATGTGTGGGTTATCTGTTCCTCCAGCAATACTGAACCCCAAGCCAGAATTTCCCTGGAAAAATAATAAAAAGTAAATCCATCATTCAGATGCTAGATTTCTACAGAATTCATTGCACTGCATGAACAAGGTATCCTTGCTTCTTAAAGAAAGCACTTTATTTGGCAACTCCATACTTGAAGGCAGGTGACTCAGTCAGAAAAAATTAATTGTCAGTTAAAGAACAGAGGCAGTGAACACAAAGATTTCCTGGAGTTAATGACAGAGTTAATGGATACTCCTACAGAAACAGGATTTGACCTAAATTTGTTTTCAAAAGCAGGCACATAAATTAGCATCTGAACTCCAATATTAATTCATCCAAGTCAATGAAAGCTAGAGGCTAAAAACATTTCAGAGCTTTGAAAAAAGACTTTCGAAATGACTGTCATTTATAAACAGAAACAATGAAAAACATTTAACTCTGAAGTATTTTACTACACTAGTTTCTGTTCACACTGGTTTCTGTTGAAGACTGACGTGCTTTAAAAAACAAACAAAAAAAAAATCCATAAAACAAGAGTACTTCTTTCATCTTACTGATCTGCTAGGACAAAATGTTTGAAAGACATTATAAGACTCCACTCAATAATTTCACTTATGGTTCCTAAAATTCGTAAGAATACCATGAAAGATAAATAGATATGTACACACATACATACTCCTGCAAATTAAGTCACTGTTTTTCACATACATTTCAAAACCACAATTCTAATTCTTTTTTGGAAGTATATATTGGTTATGCTTTTCTATATAAGTCAACCTTAAGTACATGTTTCTGTTTTGGTTTTTTTCCATGTGAATTAACTTTTTTTTCCCAAGGGAAAGGTAGATCCAGGTTTAAGAACCCTCTATGCATAGGAGTGTCATAAATTCAATGCAATGCTTGATTCTTTAAAGGCCTCTAAGCCAAAAGTATTTTCAGTTAGGTATTCAGACTTAACACAGCGATATAACTACATATATCTTACAGAATATGTACTGGAAATGAAGTATATTTAGGACACTAAAATACTGCTCCTTTCACCAGCTTCTCAGACTGTTAGGAGTTTGTTCTTTTTACTGCTGCTTGTGGTCACATACCTAGTTCTGTTCTACTGAAAAACATTATTAATAAAAATGGCACCTCCATACATTTATTTTCTAAATCATTTAAATCAAATGTCACTTCTGCATTTTTCAACTGTGCTTCAGTGCATTCATGTGATACATTTTGTGTGTGAAAGCCTACATGTTGCCTGCCTGCAGCATGCCAGATTCTGAATGCTGCTATCAGTATTCTGCATTCACAAGAAATGCAGTTCTTGTTACCCAAGAGATGTGCATGCAATGTGCAGCTCTGCTATCAGCATCTAATTGTGAACTAATTTATAATCCAATGAAATGGATTTAGGACTGCAAATATCGTAATGCTTCTCAGCCAGCTATAATATGGAAATCATTATAGTACTGAAACACTCTGTATATATTTTCTGTAGTTAGCAAACACCTCCAGGCCAGCATTATAAATCTTTGATTTAAACTCCCTTTCATCATTAGGATCATCTCAGATTCAGGTTATTCCCCCAATATTTTTACACATGCCTAATTATACAGCACATTTTACAGTAAGATGCACTCTCTAAGTACTTTAGAAGTATTTTCCTGAGATCCTTTCTATATGTCATATTATTAATTAAGCTAACTGTCCAACACATAGGAAAGGAAAAAAACCCTACTTATAAATACTTCAGCAAGCCTGGAACAAAAACCCTAAAACAGTAGTAAAACGAAGGGCAACTTTCTAGAAATTTTGAGTAATACCTGATTTGTAATCAAAAAAATCCCAACAAACCTCTAAAAATAAAATTTTGGTGTTTATTCTTAACATCAAAGAGACTTAAAACATATGCAGCAACTTGTGTTTCTAGAAAGAGGTAGATTTCCAAATCTCCAAAACCTAGTTTTGATAGGGAAAGGCAAAGAGGAGGGTAACAAGGATAAATCTGGGCATAATTATTAGCACAAGACACAGACAGCTACTGTAATTTAAAAAAATGTATCTGAAGAGCTTTAAAAACTATCAAAGCTTGCCTGTTATGTGTGGTGTGCTTAGCTACAGTTCATGACATAAAATGTGTTAGATTTTTTAGGAGGAAATAATTTCTACACTCTTTTCCTCCGACTGTATCTTTTTCCATTAACATTTTAGAGCTAAAAAATGCTACAGCAATGCTGGCTGTAGGCAGTGATGTGGTAACACTGCTACACACTTCTCAGGAGAAGTAGTGCTATCCTTGACATTTATCCATAAATGTGCATCTGTTATATTGCAAGGCTGCTCTGATTCTGCCCCTTAGGAGCAACCTTTTGAATGCACAGGGTAGCACTCCTCACTGGCACTTCTGTATCCAGAAAATTTCAAGCGATTATTCTGGCTGCAGTCCTTGACTTGATCAACAGGATCAACTAGCTGTCAGGCACGAGCTGCCTCAACAAATAGGTATATCCCTGCAAGGCTTTACTGCACCAGAAACTCCCTGCAAAAGTTGAGAGCAATTACACTTCTTTCTCCCCACTATAGTTTATGAAGGGTCTGCCTTGCCTACGTGGAAAAATCTTCTTTGTACCTCAGATCAAAGCCAGCAAGGCTAAAATCATAGCTACAATCACTCATGGCTTTTTGACAGCCCTGGATTGAAAAAAATACTGCAATAGGAACATTCAGTTCAAAGCTACTGCATTTCAGTTCTGAGCAGCAATGTGCAGATCTCTCCTTGTGCCTTGTGCTCCATGCTGTATGTTCAGGATGCAGGTTCACCAGCACGCTGTTGCTGTACTAAAATCTCACTGATGTCAGCTGTAATTCCAAGTTCCAGTAAGTACTGTTTACTATTGCAATGCTTCCTGAACATTTCCACAAGGCTTGCTTCCCCTCCCTTTAGTTTTTGCACCTCCTTTGTCCCCATTCCAGAAAAACAAAAGCACATGGTAATTATCTTCACAGCTTTTCCTGGCCTATCTGTCTTCCTCCCATTTCAAGTTCACCAATGAAAATGCCATGCCTCAGCCCAAAACAACAACTGAACCATCACTTAGCCATGGCATTTTCCAAGGTGGAACGTTTCATGCTTTCTCTCATGCTGATTCATGTTTGGGAGTGGTTCCCCATAAATATCTGTCAGGTTAATTCACTGTACTCTTTCTACTCCAAGCCCTATATCTCTTGGATGCTTACAAAGCAAGTTAACAATGAGCTCAGAGGCCTTGTGACAATGCAGATAAAACACTAAGAACCAATAGCAGCTGATACACAGCAGAAAAAGTCTTCCTCTTTCAGAATGCTCCACTGATACTTTTTAATTGAGATTCATATTTAGGCCTAAATATGCTTGCCTGTTTTATTTCAGGATCCTTCAGCAGAAGAAATCTATGCAAAGAGACATAAGGGACAACAGAAGTTTGAACAAGCCTCAGACCTACAAACTTTTAATGTTATTGCTCAAACATCACTATTAGCATGTCAAAAAAAATAAAATAAAAATAAATATATATAATATACGTATATACACACATACATACAAAGATAATTCTATGATTCTACATGAGGATTCATATCCAAATCATTTTAAGTTCAATTCTTATTAGGTAAATTATCTCTTGATGTAAATCTTTCCATCTCTTTGTCCAAGCTCTCAATTTCTACTACTATAAAAACCTCACATCATTAGATACTGACTATACAAGGAAGATTTGCATAAAATCGCACAGCAATAGATGGATGAATGTATTTTTAATTACTAGTTACTTTCTTACTACCTTCCCCGCCTTTTGTTGCAAGGCTCCAACCATGTACACAGACTGACAAGAGGCTTAGAATAGCACAACATGCCCCGTTTGGTTTAAACTAAATACTGCCTGAGTTTCCTCCTATTCATGCTGCGTATCTCATGCTTCTCAGGGATTTACCAGCAAGCTCAAATTTGTCTCTTGGCTCAGCTTTACCTTTCAAACACAGAAAATTAGGTCAAACTACCACATCAAAACAATTTTCTCGCAGCCCAGCCCCTGAGGCTGCCTTCCTGCTCTCCTGTGAAGGGAAGGTCAGCACTTTGTCTTGAGGTTTATTACACCTGCCTGCCTCCTTTATGAGTTTCTCAAATGGGGCTCTGCACACCACAAGGACCATCTGAGTTCTTTATAGCTCAGCCTGAGCAGAGATGAGGTCTGGTTGTATTTCTCCTGGCCCTGGGGTGCAGACACCCTCCAACATTCACAGAGCGGATGGCTGGTGTTACACCCTCCCCAGCACTGAGACACAACACTTGGGGACAGAATGAGATGACAGATTATTCACCTGCCAGGGAAAGAAAATAAAACTTACAAGTTGTGGCCAGTTTGAATCTCTTCCCTCAAGACTGTTATACTTACAAATAAGGACCACAAAAATAAATAAGAACCCGCAGTAGGCACTAGTTTTGGGTAGCCAGGAGGCCTTGAGCCCTATCCTTCTTCTAGCTTAGCCTTCCATCTTGTGTTCTCCTTATACACACCTCTATGAGCAGCCATATATCAGGCTGCAACTCCATAAGGCTGCAGTCTTTGTATTTTGTCAGTAATAGATTGAAGTGCTCCACACTGACTTCTGTAGGAACGGAGTTTAGCTGACACCAAGAGCTACTGAGTTATTTTCCCATGACACTGAAGCTCACCATGGATGATAGCCTTCACTACTATTCTATAAATTATTTTGTCCTTATACTATCTCATTTGTCTCTTTTTTTCTGCTCAAGGCCCGCATTTGCCTTAGAAGAAAGTCTGACTAAGAATGATGCAAAGTCATTCAGTCTTTAACGAAATCATGGGAGAATTTAACTCCAAGAAGCAGAAACAATATCAGAAATGCATATCAAGAGCAGACTGAGTACTTTCCTGAAAAAGGGATTGTATTTTACAATACAAGTGATTTGTATTTTACTGTGTTAAACAGGCTTACCACAATCACACGGAAATTGCTCTCCATTCAAATTTCTTTTTAATTCTAATCAATAAGGTGACAGCAGAACTCACACAGATGCATTTTGAGTGAGTTAATTACTCAGTGCACTTAAAATAATTTCTCATATTCTTCTGAAGTGACATGATTTTGAAAATCTCTAGCATTCAAGTAAGAAAAATAATAGCTGAACTTCACAGAATTCACTTCACTATTGCTGCAACCTCACCCTGACACTACAGCATATCATGTCTGTTTCAGAGTCCATCAGTCAGTGAAAAGACCAAGACAGACGGAGTAATTGTATTTCCCAAAATGTTTTCTAGTGGATGAAAGCTGTTTCAGGTGACAAAAAATACTCCCAAAGTTTCTTTGTGTTTAATTTTGGCTTTTTTCCCCCACTGGTTTAAGGATTTTTGGGGTTTTTTTGCCTGTAGACTTCCTACCTCTACTCTGGTGTTCATAGCCAAACTTGTGGAATGCTTTTCTCTCTCACATCTTTTACAGATGCCTTTAAAGTCAGAATTGCTGCCTAAACTTGCAGCTTTGGTCAGAGCAAGTTCAGTCAAGAAAATGTTCACAGAATGGTAGCTGACTCATTCCTAGATTCCTAAAGACACGCTCTATTTTTTTATTGTCTTCCATTGTTACAATTATTAAAGACCCTATCAACTTTGCTACTGGTGCTCCTTAAAAAGGTGTCTGTTGCATTTTACAATGGGAATTATCCTTCAGCTTTTCAAGACGATGCTCATGATCTGTAGGTTCAAAAAATCCAAACCTTTCTTGAGTCTAAGTAATGCTGGTTTTATCTTGTTTATGCAAAATTTCAAAATACTTAAATACAAAGAAGCTATATCCTATGAAGGCAGTGTAGACTTGGTATTTATTCATTGGAATTTCCTAATTTCACATACATGCATGAAAATACTAAAGGTTTTCAGCTTTGGCTACTACAGTCAGGGCACTTTCTCACTCTGTAACATACTTTTCTGATACAGTGTTGGCTTAGAAATTATGCTCTTTAAATATATATTTATTTATTTGGTTTTGTTTTCAAGTCTTCTAATGTAGCATGTTCCTTTAGGTAAATGCTGCTGCAAGGAATGTTAATTCATAAACTACTGCTGAGTTTATTTCAGATGGTGGGAAAAAATCCCCTTGCACTATGACACATACTGTGAAATATTTTCATTTGAAAATTGCTTTTATACATTTTAGGAAGTTTTTAAAATCTTTTTTACTAATTTTTAATTCTCACATTTAAGTGAAGTCATAGCTTTCTTTTAAAAAGTAAAATATGAAACCAATACTTGTTTTATGCAGATATTCAGAACAGTTAGCCTGAACTACTCAGCAAATTTTTACTATGTACAAAATTAATCTCTCACAGAGTCATTTTTAATAACAAAAGCTGTTTAATAAAACACCAGTATCTGAATCTTGGCTAAGATTGTTGCCATCTTCATCTTTGAGTTCTTGCCTCAGGATACTTCCGTTTCAGATGAAAAAGCCAACACCTTGTCCCATGAGACAAAATACCAAGCAAAAGAAAAAACCAACAAAACCCCAAAACTCCTTCCAAAAATCAAATTCACTCTTGTTCTACAAGACCATTTTTCTCCAAGAAGTACTTGACAGCATGAGAAAGTGAAAGCTGAGAATGAGACTGAGAATAAAAAACTTAGAAAACTGAAACTGTGGGGAATTTTTTTTTTTTTTTTTTTTTTTTTTTTTTGGGAAAGGGACAGAGAAAAAAATACAAAGTGCTGTGAGCAAGCAGAGTGAATCAAGTAACACAGTCTACAAATGAGACAAAAGATTGACAACTCTGCCCTTAATTGGCATGGGAGGATTATACACAGACCAGGATTTGCTGCGGATCTGAAACAGTCTGTGAAAGACTTTCTCTTTTTCTCTGTATTAAAGCAGATAAGATTACTTAGTTTGGCACCTAAGATGCTTATAAAGAGGAAATACCTCTAGATATACCAAGCCTAAAAAGGATGATCATGTGAGATGGCTGTAAAGATCTGAGTATTTCTGCAGACTTTGTTCAGTAGGATTTTTCTCCACAAAGTACTTCTTACCTAAAAAACACAGCTCTCCTTTATTCACCTGGCAGTGAATCTGTACAGGGTTTTTTTCTACTTTTCACTCAGCCATGCTTAGACTAACATCACATATATAGTGAGGGTGTTAGCTGTCACTCAGCAATGCCCAGTTCAACAGGACACAGCCACACTGCAAACAGCTTAACACACTAATGCTTCATCCCACTGAAACAAATAGGTGATTTTATAACATGCAACATACTTCCATGCAGTTCAGGATTTTGATAGAAAATGTTAAACCCACCTATTCAAGGCATTAAGATCTTTAAGACAGGATTCTGCTCTGCAATTCTTTCACAATCTGACAATTATACTAGCATTGGTTTTTGTGTTCTGAAGAAAGAGTGATACATGCTAAATAACCAAACCATTTTCTGCCACACAGTGTCTGATTTTTTTGCCTTCTTCCACTCCAACAGTAATCCTGACAGATTTAGTTCTGTGTTTAGATTTCAATCATTCCACTGACGTTTTCAGGTATTTGCACATGCTGTACTGTATTGTACTTCTCTCCAGCGTTTTGTCCAAAACCCCAGTTTCAAAAGCCTAAACATCAGAGGTGTATTTATGTCTCATTCAGAGAACAAGAACATTTGCATATATATCAGAGTACTGTTGAACTCTTTTTTAACTTTCAAATCTACTCAAGAGTAACATAATTCATGAAATTCTCACTTCTCCCACGTACACTGGCACACTCCCTAGAGTCAGAGTTTTGAGACTCCATAGTTATATCATGTTCCATATGGTACAGATTTTCATCTCTCAAAATGCCATTTGTTTTCAAGCCCCTTATCAGGTTCAGTACATTCATTAAAAACCACAATACACTTGACTACAACTGCTTCGTATGCTTATTCTCACTTGAGTGAGTGTGATACCGTTCTCTCAACGCTGCACAGACCAAGGACGGTATTCAAAAAAGATGTATTTCAAAAAATGACCCAAGGGATTTTATTTTACATAATACACATGAAATCTACAACACTGTAAAACAGCATATCTAGACAAGGAATGAAACCACTTCCAAAGTGAAGCAACTCATGAAAAAGTGATAGTGTGTTCTCTGTTTCTACACAGATTGAAGCAAAAGAATAGATTCTCTCCAGGTTGGGTTTTCACTATTTTACCTCTATTAAGCCTTTGAGCTGTGACAGACATGTACGCCTATTTTTTTTCTTCAATGTGTTCCTTGCACTACCTCAGTGATACCTATAGGAATTCTTTTCCAGCATTATGGGACCATATGACCTTGCTTGTTCCATCTCAGACAGAGGAGTGGGGCAATATATGTCCTCCTTTAATTGGCTACAATGATAGCAAACAAACGTCACAAAAAGCAGTCTGATAAGTATGTGAAAAGCAGTATGAGAGAAAACAAATTATTCAAAAATTTTTATCACAAAATTGGAGTGAAATGCTGGTCCTGGGGAGTGAAAAATTTCACTTCACTTGGGGAAAAAAACCCAAAAGAAATATATGTATGTGTCTATCTTTTTGTCACGTGGTGTCACTCCAGTCTAGTTTTAGACTTCTCATCAGCCAGGCCTGAAAGCTTTCTGGGCTCCCAGGGCTACACGACAGAAAGTGAAATAGTCAGACCAAGGAAAGGAAAGCACTCACTAAGTGATAATAGCAACTTGACATAAGGGAAGTGGGGAAGAGCAGCGCACAGAGTAAAATGCTAAAAAGAACTGAAAGAACTAGCAAAGCTTCTTCAAGTAGCAAGCTACTTATAAAACTTTGACAGGATCATCACTGAAACTTTCACAATGCAATTATCTGCAAAAACTGACGAAATTAAGACATGTTTAAATGTAACTCTATGACAGAAGTAGACTTCATATCTTGTACAAGGACTTAGGGAACAGAAACCTGATTTTACTGAAGCCATGGAAACCAACAGGGTTTCAGCATATAGTGGTAGCAATTAAAAAGAGAAGAAAACTCCTACTGCTGACTTCAGTTCCTCTCTAATGATGACACTTCTCATCCCCTTGTGCTGACAATTCAGCACTATGAAAACCCCAATGGATGTCTTTAGATTATGTGGAAACTCCTTGGTTAAACCAGTTTGTAGCTCTAAGTCTTTGTGTTGAAAAACTGCTGCGTGCCTAAATGGGTTTGTTTTGACAGATTGCACGATCACTACAGCATTGCTGTGCAAAGCACTTAAGGGAATTTGAGACCCCTGAAGTATCACAAACGCTGGAATAAACCCAAGTTCTAAGCTACTGTCTAAGCTATTGTTCTTTTCCATTTGACTGTCATATTCACAGATGTGAAATGAGTGTATTTAGTCGTTCTTGCAGTTTGACTGGTGATTTTTGTTTAGCATCTTCTTAATGTACTGTGACAATTTCTTGGGTTATATTTCTTTACTGGAATAGATATATGCTTAATCATTAAGGTTAAAACTCTGAAATGTTTACATCCATTGTAATATTTTTATAGTATTTTCTTTCCAAATCTTATTTAATCTCTCATCAAAGCAAATGCATGAGTAAAACTCCTCATTTGCTGCCTTATTCAAAATCATGATCTTCAAGGCATGTAATCTGGAATAAAAAGGTAAACTATTAATGAACTAAAAGGCCCCTAGGGCTTAGAAGTTCAAGCACAAATCCTAGAGGCAAATAACTGAGCATTCTTGCTGTTGCATCACTTAGCTTTCCAACACTGCACAACTCCACTGGCTAAGCATGCAGAGCTTAGCATTACCTTATCTTTTAAAATAAATTAAAGCAAGCTTTTGAAACATATTCATACGTTGAATAACACTGAAGACTTCTCTTTCAGGCATTTCCCATGATGCTCAATTACAGATTTTACAGAGAAGAAATACAAAGAAGGATAAATAAAACGCAATTCATTCATTTTCACAGACACACATCTAAATATAATTTTCATAATTTTGTGGTGACCCTGTTTTGTTGTAATATTTCATTTCAGTGTCAGTTTTTTCCTTATTCTTAGTAAACCTGACTGACAACGACCCTGAGCAATCTAAAGCAGCTTCAAAGCTGTCTGTTTCTGAGAAAGAGCTTGGACAAGATGACCTCAACAAAATCCTTCCAAATTGAATTACTCTCTGCTTCTATGAAACACAAGTGTCACAAATACAAAACATTTTTCAAAATCTGCTGCCAGTCTGGGAATAGTTCAGTCACTAAAAACTTCCCTTATTAATTTTATCTTAACAATAACATGATACTGAATCTTTTTGTGTATATACATATATCTGTATATATCTCCACAAAAAATTGTTTTCCAAGATTTGTAACTAAATTCTTAGGTGCAGAGACTTTTTGTCATGATCTATATAAATATCAGATGAAACTCATGGCTAAAACTGCACCTTGTATAAGTTTCACACAAATCTTTGGAAATAAACAAACCAATTTTTTCAAATGAGACATGCACAATTCTTCACATTAGAAAAATCAATCCTGCAAGTGTCCTTCTGGGGGAAGTGAAGAGGAATTTTTTACTACTTGTATGTTTGCCATAGTTGGGCAAAACATTCTTTAGGCAATATTTTCCTGTCTTTCTAGAAATCAGTTGAGATGAGATTCTTTGCTCCTTTACCTACATCAACACTTGTCAAATGTTTGGTCATATTCCCAGTGCACTAAGCACATATATAGAGCAGTACAGACAATGCTGTGTGACAGATTTAGACTACCACAGCCCAAAGCAGTCATACATACAAAACATACAATATCAGATTTTATTTTTGGTTGGAAATTCGAAGGAATTTTAAAGTTCCCATGCCCAACTTATTATAAGTGTCATGGTCATGAATCATATTGAGTCACATTAAAAATACCTAGAATAAGGTAATAACAATTTTCAAGTCTAGTAACACTATTTTAAAGGTGTTTGTCAGTGATTCACTGGCAGAGAATAATGGTCTTATGATTCAGGGAAAGAAAAAGAAAGTCCCTTTCTCTCCAGCTGCACAGATACCACTTTTGCCTTTTTGGAAGTGGTAGGAATGCAGGCTGGGAAAAAGACAGAGACTGAGCCAAGTTTCCTACCAGAAGAAGGGAGATTAGACTAGAAATTACCAAAGCACACTTTTTAAGAAGAAAGGCAAAAGTCAACCAAGACATTTTCACTTGATATAAGACTCTCCATGGAAAGACCACAGTTGGAGATGCCTCTGGGTCACACACAGATGTGGCTCAATAAGGATATTTACGTACAGTAACAAGTTTGATGAGCAGACTTTTCAAAAGAATAAACTTATTCCTGTTCATGTCTGACAGAAATGCCACCTATTTCAAAAGAAACAGGCAACAGGTAAACACTTTTAGAAAATCCCATCTTTTTTCTTAGTTCCTAACACTTCAGATCTAGTTCTCAGTATTAGCTGTATTGTTTTTGTCACCAAAGACCCATTTTGTTGGTTCATTTTAGGAGTAACTACTACCAGATATGAAGCTGAGATTCCTGTTATTGGCAGCATGAAATAAAATGAAAGCCCAGCTTCTACTGTGTTCCTGGAACATATTCCACATATCACACAGACAGTAAACTAACAGTGCAAACTAAAACCTAGAAAAAATAACCCTTCAGGAAATGAAAAGAATGGTGTGACTCTGTGAGTATACTTCAGCAATGTGAATGATTTGAAATTTTACAGAAAATAAGCAGTATGTTCCTGATACTATAGCCTCTCTCACACTAACTTTGCAACAACACTGGAAGAATTCAGAGAAGGAAGCAATTTCAGCTCAAAAGAGTATTATTACTAACTCAGCATTTCTAAGTACCCCTAGCAGTGAAGCTTTCCCTCTTTGTTTCACTCATGAACATGCATATTAACTAGTGCTACTTCAAGACTTGTTAATTCCCATGTCTTCCTCCTAAAGGAGAGGGAATTCTCATATCCCCTTCAGAGCTAAGGAATTGTACTGGGTTTTGAAGCACTGAATATTACCAGCATACTAAAACCCTAAGGAATAACACTCCTAAAATCCTCATTTTTAACATCAGCAGAATATGTGGAGCTGCAAGAATGAGGAAAGAATCTTATCTTCTTTTGGATAATTGTGCCTTTTTTTTACAAAATAGGTGTAATACATTTTACCTATCTTTTAAAACACATTCAGTAGAACATTTTCAATTAGGATAAGCATGCCACATACCCTCTGTCTACACTGTATAGAAAGAGACACTTCTGCATTGCAATTCATCAACATGCAAATTGGCACAAGTCAAAATGTTTCACATACATTTATCAGTTGCAATCAACCTTCATTTAATAGTTTCTTAGTCCTGGCATGCAATTTGTGCTCTAAAATGAGACAGAAAATTGAGGTAAGAAAGGGTTTTAAAAAGCAAGAAAGAGAGAATGAGATCAGAATAACCAGCAGGTTGGTGATGAGGAACTCATCTGTGCTGCAAAACCTGAACCAAACTACTGCTCTGAACAGGCACCACTGGGGTTTACATTTCACATGAGTGCCCTAATCACTAGGCACACTATCTCTGATCTAATGAATATATAATTGTATATTCAAAGTGGAACAGGTCCAGCAGGAGAAAGACACACCTGAGCAAAAGTAGGCATTCATCATGGACAAAATCCTGTCAGGCAGAAGGAGGCATGTCAATCCCATTTTCCCACACCCTGGATAAGTATTCTTATGATGATTGTGAATGCTCTTCTTTCCATTTTACGTATTTCCCCCAAGAAAACTTGTGAAAGAGGAAACTTCTGCCAGAGTGAAGTAGGGGTAAAAAGAAAAAAATAGAAGATACCTCAAAAAAGTTGGTGATGAATGTTCTACATCCAACTCTTACTTTGCCATCTGTTATATACAGCCAAAGGTAGAAACAATTAGGAGAAACCATTGCTGGTACCTTGGCTTTTTTTTCTCAAGATTCCTTATGGAAATTCACTACAGAGATAGTAGGTATCATTCCAACATATTTAACACATATTATTAAATCTGTATCATTTTCATTAGCACTTATTAAACATTTATTCCTTTTGGTTTTAGGTTTATTTAAAATCCTACTCAAAGCACAAGCAGGGTAATTTTAAACATTAAGCATGTCCCCATTCCCATCACATGCATCAATGAAATCTAAAGTTAAGCATACATTAATGCATATGCCTTTTCCACAGTACATTGTCCTTGCACTTTGTAAAATCCACAACCTCTGTTCAGCATCAGAATTTTATTTTACATATCTAATTTTACTTGTACAAATCTACTGCTAATAATGACAATCTCCTTAAAAAGCAAAGGGGGGGGGATTGAATTTTCTATCTGAAACAAGATTTGTCATTAAAATGCTACAGATAGAAAATAAATTCAGCACAGAATTCAGTAAATAAATTACACATTGTAACTGAAATGTAAGCTACTTAAATAAAGGTGAAGGGTAGAAATCCATCAAAGAAAAATGTAAGTATAATTTCATATTATTTTTTAGTATCTATTAAGGCTTTTCATTGCCTTTGAAGGGTTATCTGACAAATAAAAAGATCCATGCACGAGTTAAAGATGGAGTTTTTTTTAATTAAGAACTCGTGGGATACATGTAATCAATAATCAAAAGAAGCTCATCACTGAAGAGTACATTTGAAAGAAAAAGCCTGTGGGATGAACTGTCACAGTGGTAATGTCAGACATGACCAAAATCTCTAAGTTATGCATATGCTTGTTTTATGGCAAAGCTGACACCATCGGAAGGGGTTAGATTCTGAATAAAACCAACAGTCAGTGAGTTAACAAACAGCTTTTCAACTGCCAAATGAAATGGCTGCTAAAGGCTGATCTTAAGATGGAAAAACTTTAAAAAGATATTTGTTCTCCTGGTAATCAAATGTGGGGAGATGCATGAGCAGGAAAGAGGGGATGGCTGTTCTACATGCAGCAATCCATTTCAATGGCTGCCTCAGCTTTCTCTATAAAGCAATGTGACTGTTTTAACAATACCTGAAATGGGTCAGCACATTGTCAGCACAATGGCTATACCCAAGATTTCAGTTAAATAATAGAAAATGCTTTATATCTGGCAAAGATTTTTTTTTTTTTTTTTAAGATGTTTGGAAATACAGTGGGTGTCTATGTGTAAGTAAAATATATCTTGACACTTTTTTCTTGATTCCTTTTAAATTTAGGTGGGACATTTGCCAATATAGTTGTAACAATTTACAGATTCTTGAGCCACATGAATCTCCCCTAGATTTTTCCCTCCAGCATTCACTTCCATAACCCCCTGCAGTCACTTCCATAGAGATTTATAAGGTTTAAAACTTTCTCTCCTACAAGACAGAGTTTGCACAAGAGGACAAGGGCACACAGTGATGGGCAATATTAGCCTGTCCCCTTCCCCTGTTCAAGATTCAGAAACACATCATAGGCTTTGCCTATTCTGAATTATTACAATTATACGCATCAGTACAAAGAGGATAATAGATTTCAATGCATTTAATGATTTAACACTTTTATGCCACAGAAATATTGAACCAGCAAAAGGAATTATTTTATAATTATGTAGCTAAACAGAGTGAGTAAATTCTAATTCTGATTAATATTTTAGTTCAGTGAGACAGAAATGTAGTTACTCGATACTGAATTAATTTACAAAAAATAATATGCCACAATATGTCTCACAATTAATGTAACAAGTGGCTTCAAGGAAATTCTTTGCAGAATCCAAGATATGCTATTGAAACAAAAAATGAAAAAACAGTATGAGGATTTGGAATAATATCAGAGAAATTTCTGAAACTTTTGAAACCAAATTAGAAGTGTTGCATGTGACTCTAGTAGACAAGGATACAACCTGCGCCTCAAGCAACTGTTACATCTGTGCCAAAAGCTGCAACATGATACTGAGATTTCAGAGATATCATTTTACATGGAAATTAATATTACACCAGACAAACAGAATGCTTGGGCACTTAAGTAAAAAATATTTGACTTGACCCTTTTTAAAAAGCCTAAAAGTTTTCCAACATGCCCCGTCTCTGAGCCTACACCACCACCACATGTGCCAGCAGCACAGAGAGAACAGAACATGTTGCATGTCTGGCATCACCATCCACCCTCTGTTCTCCCAAAGTGTTCAATACACATTTTGAGACAAGATGCTTAAAGAGCTTTGCTTCATTTAAATTTAAATATTACTGCAACAGTTGTTTTAAATTATTTTTTAAAAATTATTTCCCAGTCAAATTTAAGAATAATGAATAAAGAGCACTTTGGTGAAACAGAGCAAGCATGTGACTAACCACTTACTTCACTGAGGAATGCCTTTTAAAAATTTACTGACTTACAAGAACAAATTAATATCTTTTCACTGTCACCTTGGTTTCACACAATTATTCTTAATTAACAGGAATTTTTTTAAAAATGCCAGCACAAAGATGAAAATCATTGTGATAATTAACAAAAATATCTTCCTTTCAACGAAGCAGCATGGCATACACAGAGCAGCAAGTCAGACTGCTTCATTAGACACACAGTCAGGAAAGCACAAAAAATTCAGATCTAAACTTAAGTTTGTTCTGCATTATCTGTGAATCCATATTTTTGTGTGAGTCATCTACAGAGACTGAACCCACAGCTCAGACAGAAATAGTGCTATGAATACCAAATTTCAAAGTGTAGAGTGTTTATCCACCATCTGTTGTTCAAGAATCCCATAACTATATTTCATAAAACTTTTAAAACTTAAATTTACTGTATCAACTATGTAATAATATAAAAGGGATCACTGGCTTTCATTTAATTGCACTGTAAACTTTTCCAAACAAGGTACTGTACTGAAATGGAGATTATTTTTTGTGGAGCAAATAAAATTGAAAGAGAAGAATATGAGCACATGGAAAGATGAATAAAACACTTTTTATCTCAAAGAATGATACTCCAGTGGACATAAAAGATTTTCTCCAGATTTCATATGAAGCTCTGTCATTACAAATAGATAAGAAGAATAGTCCTCTTTTCCAGCTTTGCCAAGTATAAAAAATTAAATTCAGTTCTATTTAAAATGGTCACTAAATAGACAAAAATTAAGAAATTAATTTAAACTCACAAGATGTACTGGTTCCACATTAATGTTTTACTTCCAGAAAGCCTCTCCCTTGCCCAACAAAGATTCAGTAAGGCAGCTTCTTAAAGAAGCCATTTACAAGCCATGAGAATACCTAAATCAATAACAGACTGTGTTTGCTAGGGAAAACATGGCCATGGAACATTGTGCTGCAAGAAACAGCAGATGAGCGCTTTCAGAGACTGAGCACCTTCCATGGATGTGCCTAAATGTTCCAGGGAAACTGCTTAAAGCTATTCCATCTTTAGGAACAAACCCTGTACTTACATACTCCATATGTACTTCTTCTGCCAAGAATAACTGCATTGATTTTCCAGAGGTAAAAAGATTCTGGATCAGGCTCCTACATTGAATATATCATAGAGTAGGCATCCTACCTACTCTCTCAGCAGGAAAATTCCAGGTTAGTATTGATTGGTAGTGTATAGTTAGTCTGCACCTCTTTACTTTTCCTTGACAAGGCTCCACAGAAGTTTTACTCTCCCCAGTGATTAAAAAGACTGTGTCAACTTAATCAGTCCATTCTTCCTCATAATGCCTGCAACTATTTTCATTTTTCCTTTACAGCAAAGTAATCAATCCCGCATAATAATTCTAACACCAAAATTCAGAAGATTAGTTTATCTGAGCTTGCTCTCACTACATCTATTCTCAGAACACTTACATGTAATCTAGAATGATTTTCTAGTACTTTTTTTTTCATGGCAGAGGATGATTCTTTCATTTTACTTAGAAGCTAAAATTCTGTTTCACTCTAAATTCCTTCAGCTCTTTTTCAGTATCTGAGGTTTTATATAAATCTTATCTGACAACTTGCAGAAGTAATTTAGAACTTCAGGTTTTAGTTTTGTACTTTGTCATTCAAGTTATGCTCACTAAAACATGTTTTCATGGCTATTTCATGGTGTTCTTTTTACATTAGCATTGCTGCAGTTATCCTACAGTTAAATCTCATCCTCTTGTGAAAGAACAAAGCAATCTTTTGACCAAGTCCCTCAAAAAAACAAAATTATGATTTTCCTTTTAAGCTTTAGAAAACTCATAGTGACTATTAAAAAATCCAAATCAGTCTTTCTTCCAGATGGCACAACTGACACCAGAATGCATCCTGTGCACCTGCAACTGTTCACTGTGAGCTTACCTTTCAGAAAACTTTTTCCTTTACTCAGCTTCTCTTCAACAGAAGGGAGAGCAGCTCTCAGAGGCATTGCAAGAGACCCTTCCTGGCTGAGGAAAGCTGATGAAATAGAATATATCACCATGTTCTCTGGCTCTCTTCTCCCAGTACTGCTACTTTTCCCATTTTAGGCTAAGTTTCTCCTGTCAAAAACACTGGATCACATTCTGCATTCATAGCTCAAAACCAGGTTGTGAGATTTACTGCTATTTTTTATGATTTTTCCAGCAGAGAATGGAGAAGCCAACAGAAGTGCTGAAGCAGAAGTGAGGAACAGCAGGAGGTTCCTGAGGTACCAGACTGCCTTGACTAAAAAGACATTGGCCCAGGTACACATCACAGCACTGAAGTAAAAACAGGATGATTAATAGCTCCTAAAAAGGTCCACCTATTGTTCATTTGCCACTGGTGTTCCACCAGTAGCAGTGCAGCCACTTAGTCCTAATGCAATCCCATTCTAATCCCAGTCCTAACATAGGTATTAACCATTGCTTAAAAGTAAATTAATTCATTCCATATCTCCCTGCAGCACTTCTCCACTCTGTTCAGTTTTGCTCTTTGCTTAACCTCTGTTCTATCCCTGTTTCAATTCAATGACCTCACAATTCTATATTTCTTCATAATATTTTCTTTAAAAAAACAAAACAAACACTTTTCTGCTTTCTCGAACATTTTTTGGCATTTCGTTACCATATTTCCGTTTCTCAACTCTCTGCAAGTCCTGTAATTACACTATTTTGGGTTTCTTATTTTGTCTGATACTGACTTTAATGCATTCAGGCTTTCTTGTAGTGTCAAAATAATGTAAGAAACTGCACTCCCTGTATAATTAAATCTAACAAATCTAAAGGAACCTAACATCAGGTCTAGTTAATCAGCACATGAGATGCTGCTAAGTAAACTTGAAGCTAAGAAAAGAAGTTAAATTTTAGAGTCTTAGGTTTAACAAATATTCAGTGAAGATGTCTCTAAGTCTTTTTGCTTTGGACATCTTCTGGTTAGACTGCCTTGTACAAACATACACTTTAAACTGTATCCATAAAATTTCCCAAGAGAGAATTCTTGTTCTTTTCTGCCCAGGGAATTTTTTTCCCAAAATAGGTCAGATGTTGAATGTCAGATGCTGCACAAGGCTGAACTGATTAGACAAGGTAAAGAGGGACAAAGAGGATATTTATGAACACACAGGCACACAGGGAGACGGAAGTGAACTTTTAAGAGGCCTGAGGAGTCTTTGGCAAACTAAATAAAGCAAGTGAGAAGGTGAGAGTGGACAGAAGGTAATGAGGAGAGCATGTCCTGATGAGAGGGCAGGCAGCTGAGAGAAAAGGATGAAGAATGGAATTCTCAGTACTAGAAGGGTTCATAGTGGGGGTTTTTCGAGAAAAAAACTAAGCCTCAGAGTAGCCTCATTGCCTTGAGACTTCTGGGTGTTGCTATGACCATTAACATTAATAACATAACAGTCATTAAAAAGTGGCAACTTGGTATAACAAGAGACAAGGCAAAAAATATCCTCATCTAGGAACCACACTATCTTCACTTAGCCAAGCTGATCCTTAGGCAGCAGGGGCATACTGCCAAAGAAAAACTGAAGCAATCCCGAAAACCTGTGCTGATACTATCTTTATTTCTGTGTCTTTCACCAAAGGAGGAACTTGACATCAGCATTTAAATTGCATGAAATAAACTGGGCAGAGAGGGACAGTGTATGAAAGAGGGAGAGAGAAAGCAGTAATTGCTTGCTGTTTGATACCTAGGTATGGGAAGAAAAAGAAGACTATCTACAGAGTTCAGCAATTCTTAGGAAGCAGCCGAAGTACAAAGAAAGAACTGCATGGTATTCTTACTGCTGGTTGAAATAAAATCTTATTTTGAGCTATGATGTACACAGGACAGCTGATGATAATGAGAAAATAAGCAGAGATTAATATAAGGAATATATTTTTTAAAAATGTGCTAAGCATTAGACTACAATTAGTACTGGAAAAAGCAACTGATAAGATTCAGCAAAAATTACAACTAATATAAATTTGAATTTATGGTCATGGGGAAATGCTCCTATCTAAGCAGATTGTTCTCAGGTCAAATCAGTGGGAAAAATATTTCTCATCTAACAAAATTGCAAATATAATTAATGCAAAATATTTCATAGGAGGCATCGCAGATTTCTGAAAAAATTCTCCTTGGAAAACCCTTTTTTTACAAAATCACCACAGAGATGTCTCATATAAGTGCACCGAAAGATATGGTCTTGTCTTTCTCAACTTCTTAAATCAGAAATTCCTATTCATTTGAACCATTACTCAAGAGAAAGAGTGGTGCAACTCTGGAAAACAGTTGGCAAACAAGAGAACGCATATAATCAAACCTATAAAAACTTGTCTGTGTAAAAATGACTTGCAATATATTTATATAACAAAATAAACATATGATTAAATGTCAGCCAAGCTCATCTGCCCCTGAAGCCATCATTAATTTCATATAATTTAATACACTTGCTGCTGCATGTTTACCAATCTTTTCAGAATTTCATAAAATATGCATGATCAGAAGTTGCTAATTGGCAACTGAAAGGCTTTTCTTTCATTACTTATTGACTACATTATTCTCCTGAACTGGTTCTAATTAAGAGAGAGTTTAGCATTGTATGTCCACAAACAGTGCCATAGCCCTCAGCCCTGATCTGTATGGGGAGTTTTGTTATTGTTTTTTCCGTTTCAGTGTTCCAAATTTTGTTGATGCACCTACACTGTTTACTGTTTTAATTATAGTTTTTATCATCAATTACAAGTAGTAAGAGTCAGAAACAATATGGATATGCTCAGAGGTTGCTAATGGGATCAGTGCTGTTCAACACTGGGTTTTTTTCGTGACAACAGTGGGATGCAGTGCACCTTCAGAAAGTTTGACAACCACACCACACAGTCGACACACTGGAGGGAAGGGATGGCATCCAGAGGGACCTGGACAGGCTTGGGAGGTGAGCCTGTGTGAACCTCAGGAAGCTCAACCCTTCAGCAGAAGGCCAAGTGCAAGGTCCTGCACTGGGCTGGGACAATCCCAAGCAAACATGCAGGCTGGGTGGAGAAGGTATTGGGGCAGCCCTGGGGACAAGGACTTGGGGCTGCTGGCTCAGGAGAAGCTCAGCATGTCCTGGCAATGTGGAGTTGCAGTTCCTAAAGCCAGCCGTGTCCTGGGCTGCGTCCAAGGCAGAGTGGGCAGCAGGGTGAGGGAGGGGACTCTGCCCCTCTGCTCTGTGAGGTGACACCCCACCTGGAATGCTGCATCCAGCTCCAGGGAGAGATAGGGACCTGCTGGAGTAAGTTCATAGGAAGCTACGAAGATGATGAGAGAGTTTAAGCACCTCTCCTATGGAGACACAGGCCGGGAGCTGGCGCTGTTGAGCCTGGGGAATAGAAGGCTCCACAGAGTCCTTACAGCACCTTCCAGTACCTAAAAGGCCCTACCAGAAGGCTGGAGAGGGACTTTTGACAAGGGCATGCAGTCATGGGACAAGGGGCAATAGCTTTAAAAGAAAGAAGGCAGGTTTAGCTCAGATACTAGGAAGGGATTCTTCACTGAGAGGATGATGAGACACTAGAGAAATTGTGCCCTGGAGAAGTTGTGCCCAGAGTAGCTGTGCATATGTAATCCCTGGAAGTATCCAATGCTAGGTTGTTGCCACCTTCCACGATGTCCATCTCTATGTCTGACTTTTCTTTATTTTGCAAGACTATCAGGGAAAAGGGGTTTAGGAAATTTCTTCACAAACATCTTTTCTTCATGGCTATGATAATTTGTAGGAAAAGACTCGGAATTAAATACTCACCATACATAAATTAGCAGATTTGAATTTTACTCTTCTCCCTGTCCTCCCCACTACCTCTTCCAGCCTCTCCTGGTGCATGGTGACCCTGGGGTCTGACACTTCTGTGACCACACAGTCAAGTGCTGCATTGAACTGTGTGTTAAAAATGCATAACTTCCTATCATTTACAGAGCTGCAAGGATCTGTCCAAGCTTAGGAGTTCCAAATTTGACATTTTGCAATATTTGATTTCTGACATGTGATCGCTTTTCTGCTTGGAATTAGAAAAAAAAAGTGAAAAAAACCAAAGAAGATTGACCATTAAGCAGTGAATTATAAATTAAATTAAAGAAATTCTACTCACATGAAGTAGAATTTTTAAATGCACCAGAGAGAATGAGAACTAAGGAGAACTATCCTACTTACTACTGAAATTTGGTGCATTTCCAAATACTTTAATAAAATTTTGGGCATACAGATTTCTTTTATTTTCAGCACTGGGGATGATGATGATAAGTGAGACAATCAATGGAAGAATAATTTTGTTTTGGACTTAATAGACAAGAAAGAAAACAGCAGTGGGATAAAAACTTTACCCTGGCAAAAATAAGCCAGGTAAAGAACAAATCATTGGCACAGAATGCAAAGGTAAGAGGTGTGAAATATGCCTTAAAAATAACTAATATATAGTTTCTGAAGCACAATTCCAATTACTGGTCCCCAGTTTGCCTTTTCAGAAGAGAGGAATGACCAATGGCAAAGATGAATTTGATCCCTTGCACTCATTTCAGGTAAGGACTGGAGTGAAAGTAAGTGGAATCTTTGAACATAGCTAAAGCTACATAAGTGAAAAGTAGGCAGCAAAATAAATTGTGCTTTTGTCCAGTATGAAAGACTCTGAATGAAACAACATGTACGTCCTTTTGATCTCCTCCTCTGCACTTGTCAAGGGACATCTGTTTTCATTATTTCATAATGATAGTTCAGGGATAAATATTCCTTTTCTCACGTCCAATAATAGCTGTTTAGAAAAACAACATGAACTGAAAAACCCAGATCTGGTACCTGCACGCCAAGGAGAACATTAGTTAGAGCAGAGTTGTCTTTTCCAGTGTAAGAAACAGTAGTGCAATTATAGGTAAATACTGCAAAACTAGTCACCAGTAGTTCCACAGAACCTCTGGTTACAAACAAATCTATCACTGGATGAACAACGATCTACTCATATTTATCAGGTGCATTATGCCAACCCTAGGAATGGTAGTCATGAAGCAGCACTTGATTACCCTGGCTCTTTACAAACATAGAAGTAGACAACACTTTCTAGGTGCTGAGAGTAGCATAATACAACTTCAGGCAGCACATCCAGCCATGGTTTGATAAACCCACGCTGCCTTCAGCATGGTCCTGAGCTGGTGAGGGTGTGTTGACCACAACGCTCTGACTGAGTCCTCATGCACCACAAGCTCGCTCCTCTCCTTACCCTGACACCAGAGGCAAGTTGTATTGCCCCATTGTTCAGCTGTGGTGAAAGGGTAAGGGCAGCTGAAGCTATTGATGCATAATCCAGCCACCTGCTCAGGTGACAGGAGAGCACATCTGTGGTTCTTGCATAGCCCGAGGAGGGACGCAGAGGATGCTTTAATGCACCTGAAGCAGGTGCAGCATCAAAATCACAGTCTAGCCCTGGAGCACCAGTTTACCACAGGATGCACTTTGCATGCAAATGAGGATTTGATATGCCCTATTTATCTGTCTAGATAGGTTTTTAAAAGCAGGAATCCTACAGAGTTGTCTGTGAGCACATTCCTCAGAATCACAGGAAGAGGATCTGGTTTTCTGGATTGAGCCCTATGGCTGTTGCAGACAACAGTATAAAATGATTCACTTCAGAAATTATTCTTACTGGAAGACTACACTATAAAGTCAGTGTTTGGAGGGGAAGCTTAATGGCTTTAAAGGTTAGTTACTTTATTCAATTTTCAGTTGAAATTTACAGAGGATCAATTCAGACTTTGTTATTCTAGCAACAATTTCCTTTAATCTTGCTAATTATCTTTTCTCTCTGGTTTTTACAAACAAATGTATTTACAAATGATAATAATCTCTTGTCTCAGACTTCGTTTTCTAGGTTAAATGGGAAAAATTTTTAGAGTCTTTTCAGATGCCAGCCTACTACCTACAGTATTCTAACAGCCATTTCCTGAACCTATCTTCATTTAAACCAACTTTTTTAAACACAGGAAACCAGACACAAAAGCAGTATTCCAACAGATCTAATGATACTTTGGCACATAACTCTAATATCTCTTTATATGCACACGAAACACTTCCTTTGATATTGGTAGGACCAAACACCTTTTTCAGTTTGTCGTCTTTATAACTACTGAAGATTAATTATACAAAACTACTTCATGAAAATCTTTCCCCCCTCTGTCAGCTAATGAGCTGCAGTTACACTGCAGAAGTTCTTGTTCTTAGTTATCAGTACTTAACACACCACTTGGCATGATTAAATTTAATTACCTTTCTTTTACATCCATGCTTGAGACTACCCAATGAACTCTTTAGAACACTTACATCCTCTCCATACTGAAAACTTTTCCCAATGCTGCGACATCAGGTAATTTCAGTGACACGGAGTACATCAAGTAGAAATGCTCTGTCCTGAGATCATTGCTAAACAGGTGCATCTCGGGAACCATCAAGAAGGACTCATTAATAATCGTCCAACCCGACAGTTACCTCTTCAGAGCAGTCCCTGTCATCTCCCACAAAAACAGCCACTAGCTATTCCAGAGCTTTTTTACTAATCCCCAGTGTCTAGCACAATGCTTACTATGTTTAAGTTAAGAAAGGGAGAATAGATTTCCTTTTCCTAGGCAGTCAGTTAAAAAAAAGGTATCAAATTACTCCAGTACAATCTAGCTTTGCTAAATTGTGTTGAATTTTATACAACTTTCTATTTATTTCCATGACCTGAATGTGAAAGAACATTCAAAGCTGTTCTAAGTTTAGCATGCTATTTAGCTGCTACTATAGGCTACAACATATTTTCTCCTTTCCCATTACACCAATTTTCTATATTCTGCTTCAAATGTGTGATCACTGCTTTGATGAATGTATTAAAAACTTCATTCAGTTTATTTAAAATGCTAGAAAGGAAATCACTTTTCCTCCACATCTTAAATTAATTTCCGGCTTTTGAACTTTTCCTTGATCACATGTTCTATTTTAAAATAATTTGCTACTTTGTCTTTCATTCATACTCAAAGTTAGAGTCATTAAGAAATATGGATTCAAAATATTAGTTTGTAGATGGCACAAAATTAAACATTACTTTATCTCACTAGATGACAGTGCTCCAAAATATATTTCCTGTTCCTTTTCCGTTTAGATTTCTATTTTTTTCTGTTTAAGAAAGATTTTTTTCAGTTTGACTTCTGCTAAATCCCACTTTTCTGTTAAATGTTGACCTTTCAGACACAGTTTTTGCCACAGACCAATCTATTTTCTCCTCTTAATAATTCTTTTAAGAATATCTTATCCTCCACTTAAGGATCTTTCTTTAGAGCTCTTTCTTTATTTTCCTACTAAGTCACAAAGTTCAAAGTTTTTTGATGTATTTTCCATTTCCAGTGTTTACTGCCATAACTTAGCTGACTAATTTGTTCCACTGGTTTCCAAGAACCCTCCCCTCATACACAGAGAAATAATAACACCTTAATTTAAATAATTTATTTGAAAGGACTTGGTCCTAAGTGCTTTACTAAATTTAGATTTTCTCTTAGGTCTGTATTAATGAGATATAACATATTACCAATTCTCTCTGTCTCAGTTACAGTCTGGTAAAGAAATATATTGTCATTTAAATCCAGGCATAATCTGTTACCAGCACCACACGTCCTCCAAATATAGAAGTTGTGTCTCCTGTACAGTTCCTTTCTCTCAGTAAGGAGAAATACTAAAATTGAAACAACATCACCAAATTCTGTGAGAATAAGGGGATAGCAATAAGCAAAGTCAGGGTGATACAGATGGCAAAATAATTTCTATACTAACATTAGTCTGTATTATAAAAATCAATAATACATAGAAACAGGCTAAGTACATAAAAGCTAAATAACCCATGGGCCATTTTTCCCACTGTCCATGTAGAAAATTATTAAATTTATTATTAATAAAATATTTGCATAGAAACATGAAAAATACACAAGTAATGATATTGACTGAAACACAAAATCAAGACAGAACAAAGCCTCTGCCTGCTGTGGTTTCTCTGAGCTCTTCACTCTGTGATATTTGGCTGAGAAATTATAAAAATCTTTTTGACTTGTTTGCTTTTATGAAACTACATCTACCAGCTGTATCAGCAGACTAAGTGAGGCAATTAGCCTATATCACCCCCTTCATTAGGGTCAGATCCAAAATCCATTAGTGACTGAGAAGAGCCTCCTATTGACTTCATGAGGCTTTAGATCAGTTTATGGGTGTGAGCCTAAAGCAAGACAAACATGCCAATTGTTTTCTCTTCTCTACCCATTCCTTTACAATTTCTAGTAGGTACCTTTCCCTTTCTTTGCATTTTATCATGCAGCAATAATATATATTATGTATACAATAACATTCTCTTCTTCACTACCCCTCTAAGTTTCAAAAAGTACAGGATGCTGCCACTTCTCTAGCTTATTTCCATAATATTTTTAGATTCTAGATTGCTTTCTTTTTGTTTGTTAAATAGCCACATAGTACTATTTAAGATGAAGCAAACACACTCTACTCCAAATATGAAAGGGCATTGGTTTTGGTTAGCTTATAAACAACAACAAAGAATAATGAAGTAAATTTTTGTCACCTTCCAGATTTAATAGCAGTGCTCTTATAATTCCTTGCTAAACAATATTGCTGTCTCACTAGGCTCGTTTCAAGGAAACTTTATTGCTAAGTGCTTTACTATTTAATTGATACATTACAAAGATAAAAGAAAGGAGAGAAAATAAATGAAAATAGAAGAAAGGGAAGGGAAGATATAGGCACTTGTCTTTGCCTTATGACACTAGAACAAAATAATTAGAAAGAATGGTTTCTCCATCCATTTCAGCTTGCACACTGCTTTAAATTATTCATTGGGTTAATGCCCTCTTTCTCAGTATCTCCAGAACAGTGAACTGTTTTGTCAAACCATTTAGTGCTACAACAAAATTATTTAGGATTGACTTACTTTTTCATTCAGTATTGCCTGTATCTAATGCCTTCAAACTTGCTTCCATGGAATTCAGACTCTACCTTGCAGCACAAAGATGTTGACTCAAAATCCACAAGAAAAACTTATAAATCAGCTCCAATTTTCTGCAGTAGTCTCTTCAAATTGATGTTGACATCATTCTTGACATCAATTAATCAAATTATTTATGTCCAATGACTGGGTTTTCCCCAGTGTAAATATTAGAGATCCCAAATACTGTGTAATGGGGATAAGCTGCCCTTTCTTACATCCAGAGAGAACTCATATATGCTTTCCTTGCAGCACTTTTGTTTCAAAGCATGCACCATTGTCTATGATGCAAACTCTGTGACCTTCAAATCCCTGAAATGCTTTGCAGTGCACTTTTAAAAGGACTTGCTGTTGCAGGAGAGGTTTGGATCAGTTGTTCTGATCAATGCAACAACATAATTTCCCAAAAGTGCTTGGATAGTGCTAGAAACTCTGGCATTAATCTGAACTGTCTCCCAAATGTGTTCTGGTTAGATATGTCAAGAAGGAAGACTTAAAGCCACCTGTTAAAATTTCAGGCTGTTCAGAAAATACTTCTGTATCCTAGCAATGAAGCAAATGAGGATTCTCTTATTTCAAAATGAAAACAAAGCCACAATCCTTTCCCTACATCAGACCAGCAGCCAGTAAACTGAGTATTATAAACAGCATCTTGAATAATAATTTTAGCAAATATTTTGAATACTAAGACCCAGCACCTCAAGAAGAGATAATCCATTGCAGCAGAAATTAAACGGGACCTGAGATCCAGTTTTGTACCCACTCACTGAGTTCACACCTAGTGTTGTATCTGGATCTTAGATCAAAACTCTTTAAAATGAAAAATATCCTTGTAGTCCCTTAAAAATTGGCAGTCTCCTTGGGAAAGTTTAACATCCTTGGGCTACAAAAACAAATTCCCTCTAATATATTGCCTCCCTAATAATCAAAATCAGGAATTCTGACTCACAGTAGCTTTTCTCTCCACTTGCTCCTTTGGAAGGAAGGGTCAAGCATCTCAGTATCCTGTGGATGCAAGTTACCTGAGGACTAAAGTGCTTTCTTAGGAAATGGAAAACTGTGTTCATAGCTCCTCCCCAGATTAAGGATATCTTCATCACCCACCTCTCCACCTGAATGGTGAGACAGTAACAGCTACCACATGTCCATTCTTCCCTCTCCATTAAATGGGGCAGGTTCAGAGAACCTCTGGGCAATTAAACTTCTTAAGCCATTCCAAACGCAGGGACATCATGTTCACAAGTGGTGCCAGTTGAAAGACAAGTGATGATCTATGAGCAGCAGCACTTCCAGGAAAGCACAAGACTGGAATTAAGATCCCCAGTGTCACTTGCAGCACATTCGGACATGCACACAGACCCTAAATTGTAGTGCCTAAATTGTTAAGTACTCTGTTAGAGTTTTATCTATGTGACTGTTTTGACCATCTGAGTCCCTTTATGAATCTGAGCCACAAGCACCACCTTAAAAGGGTGACAAGCTCCCTTTCTCCTGAATGTGGAAAAGTGAGTTCATGGTTACATCATCCTGTGGACCACTCGTTTATTTTATTTTATTTTTTCTTTCAAACCTGATAGGAAAAAACCCCAACAAAACCCTCACTAATTCTGATAACCACTTTGCCAGGTATCTTCATGGATGCATAACTTTGATTTTTACTTATTTTAAAGTTAATTATATAGTTAATTATTACACTGTAACATCATCAAGAAACTTATATTTTCCAAAGGGAAGAAAGCAATTATCACCAACTTTAAAGAACTCTGAAAACTAGAGCATTAGCAAGACAAAACCAGAACAAAATAAAAACTATCACTGGAAATAGAAGCATTTGCTTTTTGATGTTATTTTCAAGGGTATTTTTGGTTATTTTAAATAAGAAAATATTTTTAAAATTTCAAGATGGAGAAAAGATTTGGGCCCCCTGGTATTTTCATAAAATTATTATTTTGAAAATAATGTTTACAGTTCTAGTTTCATTTTCAACTTTTAAAAATAATGGTTTGCTATTCAGTTTCTCAACAAACCTTTTCTCTCCTGTAGACCTCTATGCAGTTTAAAATTCACCTGCAACTAAGCCCACCTGGTTTGGAGCTTCTTCATTTGTTTCCTATCAAACTTTCCATGACTTTGTTTTCCACTGCACATCTGACAACTAGGAATTTTTGGGGGTATTTCAGATATGGTTTTACTTCAAATAAGTTGCTTTACAATTAACCTCAAACTTATACTGGCTCTGTGGTATATTGGAAAACATTGACTAAATTTAGCATCATAGTACTGTCAGTGTTTGCACATTTCTCTTCAGAAATATTTAATGTGGTTGTGCTCTCTGCAGTGCTTCATTATTCAATTTGACTTTTGCATTTTCATAGATACACTCTGCTCTTCAGTGAACCAAGAGTTTTAAATCTATGTCTCCTTTGCTAGTTAATCATGGTATCTAGAGAGTAGATTTACCTGAGATAATACAATAAAAGCAAAATGTTTGTTAAGCCTAACAGAATAATATAACAGGAATGAAAATCTGACAAATTCCAAAGCATACATTTGTGTCCCATAGCAGCTGTTATTGTTTTTATTTCCTCTTCATGTAGGCTGCTTTTGTCTAATGCTTACTTCTCATTTAAAGTTTTGTTTATTTCAAGTGTATGTTATTTCAACCACTTTTTCTTGGCAATTGTTTTCATGAGCATGTACTTTTGACCAATACATTATGGTTATACTCAATCCCTCCTCCACTAAATTCTAAACAGATCTGAACAAACTAAAGACACTTTTTCCTGAAAGTTTCAAATAACCTATTAAAAAATCACTGCAGCCACATCCAATTCAGCCTCTATTTATGGAAGAATGTTTTCCAGTGATGACACCCTGATGTACCATTTAGTAAACATGAAGAATTTGTGGGGTTGGCATCTACTGACTCTGGTCCCCATTAAAATGATAACATTCAACAGCACTGCTTATGCTATTTAGCATCTGAAATATTCTGTTCCTCAGAACAAGGAGATCAATATATTTAATTTACAAATACAGTTTTGAAAAAAAAAATTACCTTTATAATTATGTCAAAGTACATAATCAATGCCTCAAAGTTAATCTAAGACAGAGGACACAGCTGGATCATTTACCTTGAACTCCTGCCTAATATAGGCTATAAGACCTACTTAAATCCTCTCTGGAGAAAAATGCCACTTAATTCCACAATGTCTCTTTCTTATGCAGAGCAATTACTGCAAAAAGGAGACAAAAGCCAGCCAGGATAGGCTTGCAGTTTCTACCCTTATAGAAACTGAGCACACGTCTGTCTCCTTGCACTCCCTGAGAACTCTGTTTTTCAAACAGAAACTGTAGCTTTAATGCCTTCCTAACTTAATGTCTTCCCTTGTCATAAAAGAAGGATGGCAGCAAAGGTTGGTATGTTGTTTTAGAGCATTTAGTATGCCTTGCTGAACCCTTAAAAATATGCCACAACCACAGCTATGTGTCAGATATATACACCAACATGGCTGAACCTGATCTTCACCACCGACATCCTGCTGTGTCCCTTGTCCTTCTCAAAATGTCTGGTTTTGCCCTTTATTAGATCAGTTAGTGTCTGACAACCCTTTCTGAATTCATTAATGCCATCTCCTTCTCAGTACTTTCAATACGCTCTCCTTTTTTTCCCCTTTTTATCAGCTGCCTTTTGTAAAATTTTCATTTAGTCCTGCTCCCTTGCCATTGCTGACCTATTAACATATTTGTGTCCAGTCTCAACAGGTCTAAATTCAACATCAAACCATCAGCTCCTGTTACTGCCTTCCAGATAGGATGCAGAACATTCTCTTAAAGGTTATTTCTCATTCAAATGTATGTTTTCTCTGACCAAGGCACCTCTTAATTTCCTCCCCCAAGAAAATAAATGTATGAAGGTACCTGCGTCTCTCACTATGTTTTCCAAGGTCACAGTAACCCTCAAGGTCTCCCCTAAAGACACTTCAGTTGCCAGCATCTTTGGCAGGCAGAATGAAACTAAAAATTCCAGGAGTTTTACACATCAGGTGCCAATTCCTGTTATTTTCCACAACCCCAAATCTGTTCCATTCTACAGCTCTCAGTTATGCACTGTAGGTCTTCACCAGACCTTTGGTTACAACACTGGACTAAAAATTTGTGTTTGGCTGAAGACCAGCCAAGAAGGGCCAGGACTTCTTTTCAGTTTCATTGCTTTTCAGAGTCCTTGATTTCACACACAGGCTACATTTTCTTTCTTGACATATGACTTCAGACTCAGCCAGTGTAAAATACCTGTGCTTTACCCAGAAGAGCCTAGCAGTCCTTTTCCTGTAACCTACACAGACACTTTGATCAACCACTTCATCCATCTACTGTTTTTAAACATCACCAGGCGTGATCTCTTTCAGTATATTCAAAGTTTTTCAATACTCATAGATCTGTTGACATCTCAGCACAAGAGATGCAGATGCACTTCAATTAACTCCTTTAGAAATCAGGTTGGAAAATCAAAGGCCTTGCTCATTCTCATTATCAAGGATAGTTCTGGGATTTATTCTTACACAGTTACGTTGGACTGAGTCCCTGCTGTATCTGAATTTCTCTGATTTTGTTCCACCTAGTTAAAATAGCACTGAAGTGTCAGGAAGATGATGGGTTTTCTCAGCCTGTTTTGTTGGATATTTCTCCTGCTGTTGGGAGAGATGAGCAATGGAATTGTTTGGAGGTGGAAAGCAGAGGAGACAATGATTTTTAAAGGCCTTTGTTACTTTAGCTCAATGTAGAAGTCACATTTTCTTTTTTACTGTAGGTCTATACACACACACACACACACACAAACACACACACCCTTAACTCATTTCTCCCTAAGCCACACTATAACAAGTACACTTTAAAAAGCCATATTCATTTTCTAAGCTTCCTTCCAGAAAAGCCTTCCTCCCACTTGAATTACAACAACAGATCTCTAGACTTCCCATGACAATGCTTAATATGAAATCTCTGTGCATATTCATTTAATGCAAGTTGCATAGATATAACATTTCTCCTTGCTTAAAAACCCAATTAATTTTTCAATGTTCAGTGTTCAAATTATATGTTTATTAACAAAAATATGTAAAAATACCTCACTGTGTGATTCTTATTTCTGCTTTGGAAATTTAATAAAAATATCTATTTGTCAAATATTTATTATCATTCCTAAATAAATATTGGATGGACAAGTAGTAAGTGCACATATTTTAGCCATTTTAATAATTTCAGAAAGAGACATCAGAAGATTATAAAAATGCTATCTTCTTTCCCATATTTCCTAAACTTATGTAAATTTTGCAGCACTTTAAAGGTCCTTGATACTGATGGAATAGGTACTTTTCACTGTGTACTTTTCAAAGTGGACTTCAAAAAGCAGGCTACTAGACTACAGATCCTAAGATGTGTGTTTTCATGCTATTTTTACAGTTGCCCTGCTCTTCAGTGCTGCAAGTTTCCCCATCGTGAAATACAATGGAAACACGAAGTACATAATCATCCTCCTCACAGTTAAAAGAAACAATTTCACTTTAAAACACTATTCAACATTAGCAAGTTACAAGCCCATCCTTCATTTTAGTGGTTTGCTTTTGGGAGGGGAAAGGGGGTGGGGCAGGGGGTCGGTTGTTTTTTGGTGGTTTGTTTGTTTGTTCCTATAAAATGTAATCTCTGTTAATGACAATCTTTGTATTACATTGCTGCCAGGGCTCTCTTCTCCTTTGCAGGTGAGGTATAGGAAATGTGGAACAACATAAACTCTGCAAACTTAAGAAGCACTCAGAAAATAAATTATACATAGAATTCAGTCAGATTTCATATATCACATTAAGTTGCATAAGGTGACCTTCAAGTCATGCTTGAGTCTCACCAGCTAGGTCAAATTCTTAGGGTAATGCAGTATCTTGCAATATGAAACATGCAGCAGCATGCAATTGCTTTTCATCTGCTTATTGCTTCACATACCTGGAGTTACCTTATCCATTTGACATCTAGTTTCAGTTTTAAACACAGGGAAAAAAGAGGAAACAGTCTATATCATACAATTTCCAAGAACCTTCATATGCTACAAAGTGAGCCATTGCTCCTGCAAAACTACTTTGCAAAAAAAGTATGTCAGATAAATTCTTAGCCCTCTTATGACCAGGAAAAGCTTTTCTTCCCTTCATAGAGCCAAAGATAAGCTATAAGGGGTAGTTCTAAGTGGAAGACAAATGATCCTGTGACTTCTTCAAATACAAACACGTACGAACAGAAAATAATTGCAATGCTTCAGCCAAAGAACAAATTAGAAATTTTTATTGGGATAATGTGTTAAGGGGCACAGCAACAACAGTTGTGGAATTCAGTCTGGGTAATCCAGCATTTTTTCCCCTTATTCCTCTACATCTTGACAATATCTTTCCCTACCAAAATGGTATACTGATTCCTCAAGGTTTTGCAGCCCTAATTTATGCATTACAACTGATTCTATATTATAACAAAAACGAAAAGCAATTTGCTGCAATGAAAAACATTACTTTTCCTACGAGACAAATCCAATATGTCAAAGATGCCTTTTTAAAGTCCTGCCTCAAAAATGACCATCTTTGCTGCAAGGTGATTATTATCATCCCCAGAATGAGTCATTTTCTACTGGTAGATTGAGGTTTATTTTCCCCATTTACTTAACTGAACATATTTTAAATTGACGTGCTATTTGCCAATGACACTTGCAAAACTAAGTGAAAACTGAGTCAAACCAATGCTTTGCACCTCATATTTCTTTCTGCACTGCTTTCTCAGTCTTTTTGCAAAAAGATTCCTAAATACTTTCTTGGAAAAGACAGCATTTCAGACACACATGTAAGTGATGTTTTAGTGTATACAGACCCTCTCCACTAGTGCTCCAGAAGTTTCTGTCCAGAGCTGTAATGTTAATTTTGAAGTCACACCTGCAGCTCTGCTCATTAGTGACTAGTGCTGATAGATGAGGTGTACCACAGGATGGGATGCTTCAGGTTATCCTGGGTGGTACGTTTTGATTTCTCTTAGCAGGCTTTTTCACAGAACCATAGAGTCATTAAGGTTGGAAAAAACCTCCAAGAACAGCAAGTCCAACCTTTGACTGAATACCACCGCTCCCACTGAATTACACTTGGAAGTTCCCCACAAACATTTTCAGGGATGGTGACTCCACTGTTTCCCTGGGAAGCCTGTTCCAAAATGCCAGTTCATGCCAGTTTGGAACAGTCAAACTGTGTGAAGCATAATGCCAATTTGTTTGCATTTCCTGAAAATTGGGACACAATGCAAGCACTGAGAACACCCTTAAATCTGGTTTAAGCTCCTGCAAAATTATTTCCAGGCAAAATCAAGTGGAAGGGGAGAGATGTGCTCTTCTCCATCAGACTGGAGGACTAGGATACAGCACCAAAGGCAGAGCTGTTTCATTGTACAAAGCTTTTTTTTTTTTTTTTTTTTCCTTAGACCAATATTATCCACTGCACACTTAAGTATTCCTTTCAGAAAATGGCAGTATTCTGCAGATTTGACTTCACTGTCGAGCAGTTTCACCAACTGCCTATAATAAATTCTCACTTGCCAAACACCAAACTGAAGTGAGACATAGCTTGGACTTCGGCTACAGATAACAAATAGAGTGAAAGGCCACATCTTAAACAGGTTCATCTGAAGTAAAGGCAATTTTCATGTAAAGTTGCAAAAAAAGCAGCTGAATTACTCTCTGAAAACTGTATGTTGAGAGAGTGAGTTGTGAAATGAGAGGAAAGCAATAAATGGGTGATATTACCTGAAAAACAAAATGTCAATATAATAATAATAATACTTTAAAAGAACCAGCAGTAGAACATTGCCTTGAGGCAGCTATGATTTGCATGAAGTACCTTTTCAAATAATAGGTAACTCAAGGTCTCTGTGATCTTGGCACACTTAAAGGGATAAGATTCAAGTAGAGATAAATATGAATAATGCTTTTTTCCCCTATACTCACAAAGGTAGGTTTGAACTCTTAAATAAATGATGATTAACTTTTCAACTTTTCTTCAGTTTTTATATGGAATATATGTATTTTTTCCCCTTCAGTTGATTTATTTTGTTTCTGTTCACTTTGAGAACACTTTCTAGTATTGTGTTAGAGTCTTCTTTCTAGTGTCTGTATCTTCTACTGATGTGCTCTCCTAGAACAAGTCCTCTGTGAGATTTCAAAGCAGAGAGTTTAAGTCACTTCAGGCTTGCAATTCAATATATCAGAGAATTAAGTTTACTCCTCGGAGAACAAAACAGCTCAGTGTGTCAAGTGACTGTTATTAAATTTATAAAAAAAAATATGACAGTCTCCAGTTTTCTTTGTCTGGTTGAGCATTCTTCAAAGCTTCAAATTATTTTGAAAACAAAACATTATCATGAGCTATTGTAACAAAATATTCAGTTACTTAAAGTTTCTCACTTAACAAAAAAAATCTCCTAATCTTCCCTGGACCTGAGGACTCATTGAATAAAACTGTGAATCCCTCAGAAGAAATTCCTAAATGAATCAATGAATGCATAAACATTCAAAATTACATATACAAATGAATAAAATAAAATGAATTAATCCATAGTAACAGAATTATTATTTGCCTTGGAAAGCTTGAGTCATCAGGTGTAAATCCAAGCTATGTGTTTTTTTACTTTGAAATAAAAAGCTAACACACATGCATGGGTGGATACATCCTTCACTGCAAAAATGCCCTTAGAGGAGTTTAAATGGCATTTCAGTCATACATCCAAAGAAATACACCATTCTGGTTTATCCAGGCTAGCATCCATGAAGTGTTTTCCAGACATTTAGATTTAGAAGCAGAATTCTAAGAAAATAATATGAAAATAACTATTTATTTGATGGGCACCCAGAGGGACCTAAATGTAGAGTGTTATTTCAGCTTCTTTTCCTAAGTAGAGTGTAGCAGGCATTTCCCCCTCTATTCACTTACAGCCTTTTCCTCTCCTTTGTCTCCTCTTTCACAGCTTTGCACATTTCCTGTCGTGCCTATTGGGATGTGAAGTGCTGCCACTACTACACAGCTGGGAAAGGATGTACCCTCTGCACAGCTGTAGCAATAATGAAATATAGGGCAAATCTTCCTCATACCAAAAGTTCAAGGGAAAGCCACTTTCTTTCTTAGCTTTTTCCCTGGATAAGACAAATTCTTCTGGCAGCATGTAGTCTGAAGCAGTCCAGGTATCACTCTCTAGAGATTAGACCAGTCCTAGTCCTGTCACTGTTTCCAGGATAGTATCAGTGCTGCAGCAGTTCTACCTCTTCATGCTCCTTAGCCATATAATTGCTAACAGCAATAATAAGAAATAAAAATAGTTTGTTTCCACCTCTAAGAGGGTTTTAACATCTGACAGCTGTTCCTTCACTTCTCTTAGTCTTCACTTTTGAGAGACTTCAGTAAGTTATGCGGGTATATTGATTTCCAGTCCCAGACACTGAATGTGGAGGATGACAGCTAAGAACATCAGGCAGGAGTCTCTGTTTCTCAAAAGGTAAGGCACAGCCTCTTCCAGCTCCTCTGCTTTTCCAGGCCCACCCTGGACTAGCACGTTTTGTACCTCTACAACACACTGGTGGAACAGGCCCCCACAAGACATGTAGTACAGCTCCACAACCAGGAATAGTTTCAGCATAATGACTCTGACAGAATAAGAACAAAATTTCCCAGTGATTAGTTATATTTTGGGTACCAAATTAGGGCTGCTCTGAGGTGAAAGAAAATTAAAAAAAAAAAAAAAAACAGACTCTTCCAAAGAATCTTAATTTAGGTCATTGAACTAAAGCAACCAAATTCTGCAGTTGTTTCAGAAAATGTTGACCCGGTATTTCAGCATCCCGTTAGCAGGACTTCACACTAGACCCCTTTAGTTTCTTTCATTGATCACTCCAGCACAGCCTCAGGTCAAGGCAAAATCTGGTAAGACACAAGAGATGAAAGGAGAACACACAGACCATGCTTCAGCCATTGCATTCAGGGGCCAGTGCCTGCCCCTTCCAGTACTTACAAACCTCCCTGAAGGTGAACAACAGCCACTGACACAACTGACCACCAGTCTCAATGCTAAAGTAAGATGTGATTGGAATTAGAATGCAGAACAGAATTTCCTGCACAGGGATTGCATGCACTACACATGTATTTTCAAGAATCTTTCTTAATTTCTTATTGCACAGAGCTTTGTGTTATACACAGAGAAATACACTACAGAGACTCTGTGTGGATACACAAGACATCAGTATTTCAAATTGTTTAAACAACTATGAAAAAGATGGGATTTTCATTTTCTGCTTGCTGATAACTCAGTACCATAAATAAACACTTTTGCCTCTTCTTGTAGGCCCCTTCCAAGAAAAAGAATCCTGTGGGTGAGCTTTCTAGCAATAAACACCTGTAGGTCACTATTCTACTGTCAATCTGGTATAAACTAGTCAATAAGAAGGATTCTTCTGTGAATTACAACTTATTTCAGTCTGAGGCTGCAAGAGTAACTACCACCTAGGAAGCAAGCAGGCAAAGCCTATCAAAAAAGAAATGTACTAGGGCCAGAGAAAGCTTTCAACTGTACAGAAATCATTTACAGTTCGGCAAAAATAAACACTCAGAGAGCAACTCTGAGTCTGCTGGAGTTCATCAGGTACCTGAGGGACACTCACTTTAAAAGATTTATTTTCTCCTGTTGGAAGATGCCAGACTATTCCACTGGGGCTGTTGATGGTTGGATATTGATTTTTGCACTCTGGACTCTCGAAAGGCATCTATGACATACGCTCTTAAATTTTGAAAATACTTTTCCTATTGGCCCTTTCTTGACCACTCCCTTTCACTCTTATTTCTGAAACAATTAAAGGAGGACTTTCCTGCCACTGTGATGTCCTACAGTCTCAGTCCTGAGAGGTCAAAGCATATTGGTGCATGAACTGCTGTCTAAGACTTTAAAAAAGGCAGAAAGAGGATTCACTACTGACTAATAGTGAAAACCTTTTTTCCCAGACATACAAACAAATGATGATCTTGACTGGTGAGAAGCTGGACATATCCTGAGTGAATCGTGGCCTGCATCAAAGCAGCTTTGCCAAGAGATCAGGGCAGGGAATTCTGTCCCTCTGCTCTGGTGAGACCCCATCTGGAGTGCTGCATCCAGCTCTGGGACCCCAGCATAAGAAGGATGTGCACCTGTTGAATGCAGAGGAGACCAGAGGTGAGCAGAGGGCTGGAGCACCTCTCCTGAGAAAACAGGCTAAGAAAGCTGGAGTTGCTCAGCCTGGATAAGAGAAGGGTCTGTGGAGATGTTAATGCAGCCTTTCAGTACCTAAAGGGGGTTTATAAGAAAGATGTGGACAGACTTCTTTTGACAGGGTCTGTAGATGTAGGACAAGGGTTTTAAACTAAAAGAAGGCAGATTTAGCTTACATCTAAAGAGGCCATTTTTTACAATGAGGGCTGTGAAATATTAGGAGGTTGTCCAGAAAAACTGTGGATGCCCCATCCCTGGAAACATTCAATACACTGTTGGACAGGGCTCTGAGCAATTTGATCTAGGGGAAGCTGTCTCTGCTCATTGCAGGGTGCTTACATTAGATGGCCTTTAAAGTTCCCTTCCTACCCAAACTGTTCTATAATTCTGTGATCACTACAAAAACAAGATATAGAGATGAGTATTAAAAAATATGATATCAAGTCAAATTAAAATATTTGTGTTATTCAATACATTCTAATCTCACTGTTCTTCAGTGTTCAGTGGAATGCAGCTGTTCATATCTTTGAAAACTACATGGTCACGTAGGAAATTAGTGATGAAAAAAGAATGATTAATAACACAGCAGTGATTATTTCTTAGGTTTACAAGTATCAAAGTAATTAAGAGCTGAGGCCTGTAATAAATTTTTCCTGAAATGTACTAGGATTTATTTTTCCACTGCTTCCCCAAGATTTTTAAATTTTAGAGCCTTTAAGCCCTAATTTCACACAATACTCTGAGTTGGAAGAGACCCACAAGGATCATTGAGTCCAGTTCTTGGGTGAATGGCCCATATGGGGATTGAACACAGAACATTTGGTGATGGTGTTTTTAGAACCATGCTCTAACCAGCTGACCTAATGAAAGGTCACCTATGACTAGTTCCAGTTAAGATTTGAGTAAGTCCTCCAATTTGGTGAAATGCAGAAACCAAATCTTTTAGAGAACTATAATCTCCAAGTAGAAAAATTAAATCTTCTAATGGTGGTGCTTGATGTCACTGAACTATCAAGTCAAAGGAAAGAAGAGACAGAGTAGATTTTTTAGTTTCTCCACTGAAAAGAGCCTGTGGTGGATACAGAATTAAATTTATCAGAGTTAGCACACTCCAAGATGATAAATCATCACTGAGAATTTACTCTTTTGGAATATGATTCTATGAATATATTTAACCTGATTTTGTAAGGAAATAATTATGCTAAGTGAGCATTCATACCTGTCTGTCCCTGAGGTGTAGTGAGACAATAGGCAATTGCAATGAAATCTGAAAGAGTGAGGAGGAAACAAAACAACAGGTTCCTAAACACTTCGTAAAAGTATTTGGTTAATTAAAAAACAGAGACATTCTGAATGCAACCTGAACTATTATGATAGGCCAGAAAATTCACAGGAGTATGAAAGAAAAAGAAATAGAGACACTTCATTCATGTCTCAGGTTTGGAAAAATTCTCAGTCAGAGCTCAGTGTTTTCAGATTGACTGACCAAGGTCAGTTAATCTTAGGATACAAATGCACTGGGAACTAGATGTCTTTAATTCCAGTGTTGCTAGAATTTGATTTTCCCAAACAGTCTATTCCACAAAAACTAATATTCTTTTTTATACAGATTCAAATTAAAATACATACTGAATATGAGAAGATTCTATTGAAAACAGCTCTACTAATCATAAATGTGCCCTTCTTGTCCAACATCTAAAAAGCAGGCAAGATTAGATGAGCAAAAAGGTTCAGAGATCTGAACTCAGATGCCAAACTCAGCATGAATCCAATATGAATCATTAAGTGACCCACTGTCTTTCTTAACTTTTCTTCAGGGTGATATTCCAACCTCTGTTAAAATCCTCTCTTCATCATCTGTCTCCAAGCACAGCACTTGTACCAACGAGTCAATCAATTAAAAGTTTCCTTCGGCTTAGGAAAGTTTGTTAGGCTTTGTACCAGAGACTCTTACACTGACCACTGATTTACAAATGCAAAAAAGTCTCTTGACAGCACTGGGTATGTTTTTTCAATTCCTTCAGTAATGGAAGACTAACATCACTGCACTAATACAAATTATTTTATGTAGAGTTTCCTTTTTAAAATGTATTTAATGTTCAAGCTAGAGCAAGGTAATATTTTATTCTTAAGGATTTTGTCTCAGTGTGCATTTGGGCATTGTACTTTTTTTACAAATCATGAAGTTTTAGTCTACATCTGGATCTGTATTTTACGCTGGTAAGTTGGCAGAGAATCTCGCATATTCTCTGAGGGATGTCAAGGAATTTAAACTGCCTTCATTTTTTTTTTTTTCCCCACATAAAAGAATTTGTTTGATTTCTCTTAACTCTGTAACTGTTATTCAAGTGTGTTCTTATGAGGGCTCTAAATGATTTAAGAGTGAGCTCAGAGATTGGTGAAGGTACCGGGTAAGTGGCTGGCACAACTGAAGAGTAAAAGGATAAGAGCATCCACTAAAGAGAGGACTGACAGGAGTGTACTTACAATTTCTTTAACTCCTGGAACAGCACTGATCACAGATTTAAGGTGGATCTGCCTCAAATTAATCATCTATGTCAACTCTCATTGAAGCCCCTTAATCTCAAATCCCCAAGTATTTTTTAACTGCAAACTAGGGCACAACATTTTAAATAAAAACAACTGAATAACATTATTTCAAAGAGAAGTTTTTAAAAAAAGCTTTCTTCAAAAGCCCCCTGCAACCTTGCAGTCAACTTCCTGGTACACCAGCATGGTCTTGGGCAGCTCAGGGATGCTCAGCAAGCCCTGCACTGTCCTTCCCACCAGAACATTGGCATTTGCTCTTGGCATTTTTGGGACCATGCTGATCTGCTCTTCAGCTCCACACTGGACACCTTCTGCCAATATGCACACAGTAGTCTTATTTTACCCCAGGAGATGGGAACATCTCCTCACCCTTGGGCAAGGTTCATACCAAAGCCAGTAACTCTCCTCAGGAATAGGTCCTACAAATCCATGACACCTATGGATGAAGGTGATCTTCTAATAAACACTGGGAAGTGCTCTGAAGTAAGCAGTCCCTTAACATCTTTCCTTTCATTCTATTACTAAAAATAGGGCAAATAAGACTGCTTTTGCCCTATTATACCCCAAACCAATTTTTTTCTATTTAAAAATCTTTAAATAATACTGACCATTTCAAAATGTGTATAAATTTACGGAAGAAAATATTTGGCAGAATTCTGTGACTTGAATAACTGGACTAAAATGTAAAGTTTATTACCAGCTGTTTGATATGGGCAAGCTACATCTTTTCTCTCAACAGCAGCAATCTTAATATATTTTGCAGCTTTGCCATTTAATACAGAGAGATGATTTCCCTCTAATTTCTAAAAGCAGTTTTGTGGAAGAAAATGGGTAATCAACATGGAGAATGTCTTTTTTTTTCTGAAAACACTTTTAGTCTGACATAAATGACAGCTATTTAAAGGCAATCACTTGTGTTTTATATCTCACACAAAAACCAGCAGACACACTGCCTTTGAGACAAAACACTGATACATGTGACAGAACATTTCAAGCAGTACTAATCAGAAGCCACAGATCCAGCATCATCAAAAAAACAACTGAAACATTGTCCATTAAGATCTGTATCTCTTTTTGCTATTGTTGTTCATCCTTTAACTGATATTACACTGCACCATGAATAACCAATTATCCACATCTGACAGGTACAGGAGATGCAAATCACAGTGGTTCTGCAGCATGTACACTGATAACTTACACATCTGTTAAAAATAAAGTGCTTTTCAAAATATCACCCAGGAGGCATGTGTTCTGTTGTCTGTTCAGTGACCTTTGGAAACTCTAGTCCAATGAATAACTAGTGATGCGTGAGAAGGTCGGGAGACAGTAGATGTAAAGTGCCTATAACCTTAGAAGTAATCTGTTATGAAGATGGCTATGATAAAAAGATACATTGTTCTTTCATAATTTGTCTGAGAGAGCAAATCAATGAGAACATAAACTTGCATCCCTTTAAGTTTAATGGTTATAGAATTCATTATCCTGGACAATTAAAAACATAACATGCAGAAAAAGTGCAGTGAATTATATAATTTAACTATCTAACTTAATGGTAACTTGCTGCTTTACGGGCATTTGTTAACATGGCATCAACCACATCTTGATAGATCTGGCCTTCCATTCAGTCATTTCATGTAGAAAGAAGCTGAACTGTTCTTCAAGATGGAAAAATTTCATATTCCCAAGCTGTTGGCAGAACACCAAAGGAATTCAGCAATTACATTCTTTCATCCATTGGAAACCTTTGTAAGCATTATGACATATTCCAAAGCTTAGACTTTCTTTCTCACACCCTACATGGCCCATATGGCCTGTAAGACAACAGCTACGTAACCAAAAGGCAAGGAAAAAACACCAAATCCAGGGAAACACAGTACAGCACATATTGCTTTGGTTTTGGTGCTACATTACCAACAAAGCCTTCACTGCAAGCCCTGATTACAGCTCAGATATTTCAGCCTTTGAGTAAGCATATCTTTTATGCATAGATATGGTCAACAGCTTTTATGTAGCCACTTGAACATTAAAAACCCTTTTGAAATTTTTCTTTTATAGTATAACGTTACACATCCTCTCTCATCCACATATATCAGGAAACCAAAGATTTTTAAAGAGAAAACATTCCACAATTCCAGTTGACAAGCTAAAGAGGCAGTTACCAAGTCGTAGAGGCTCTTCACAATAACCAAACACACAACTGAGCCCTGACAGAGTTCAGAGAAGCATTTCAAATGCAAGTAGCTAAACCTGAAACTTCTTAATAGCATGGAAGACTTCTCTGTTATATCGCTCCCATTTTTATAGTTCAGAATAAACAGTGGACATCTTTATTCAAAATATAAACAATTTTATTCTTAACTACTGATAATTTCACAATTAATCACATTATTTTTATTACATATTATTTTTTTCAATAAGAGGGAATAAATTATACTTACTCTCTCCAAAGTAATTTCTTCAAATTCATATTCAATTTCTGTTCCATTGACCTAAAAAACATGAAATAAGAAAATTCCTTAAATGCACATGGAAGGCAACTTCACAGGCATACTGTACAGCTTTTCTAGTATCATTGGTTTACTGAAGCACATTTTCAACATATAGTTGAGGACCTCTAAAGTATATACTACTTAACTGCCCTTTGCCTTGAGGGTGCATAATCAGGCTTATAAACTGAAAGCAGTAAAAGTTCAGTATGTAATAGCTATATAAATCACCAACATAATAAGAGTGATATTTGATGGAATATGTTTGTGGACATTGTGCTAATGTTGAGTTTCCAAAGTAATAGTTTCAAGTAAAACAGAAGACCTGCTTCTAATATTCTCACAATGGAAAAAAATTATTTATGCATTGTCTTACAAGCTCTAATTTACATTGCAATACAAAAACAGACAGGAAATTCACAGTACTTATGTAAAAATCACTCACTAAAACATACACTGAAATACATCTTGTTTACTATATTAACCTAGGGCAAGAACATGACAGAAGACCTTTGCAAGAGACAGCTGAATGGCAAAAAGGCACAGAATGTTAATGTAATTCCTATGCTGAGTCCCAGTGTCAAAATAAATTAAGCTAAAAAATGTAGAGCACCAAAATGGATTGTGCTGGACAAGAAATCTATCAGCTGAAGAGATGGCACTGATTTAAGCAGTGTTCCAAAACTTCTTCCAGGCTGACATGGATTTTTTTTGTCCCTCCAGCAACTGACTTAACTTTCTTCCTTTTCTCATTTCTTAAATATGTAGAATAGAACAACTGAGAAAGCTACAAAGGCTCACTATATTGCAAGTTAATTACACAGCAATGAAAATATATTTATCCTTAAAATCTCAGAAGAATTTCAAAGCATCACTTTGATAAACCTAGTCAGCATTTTTTTTATTTGGCCAGAAATTATTGATGGATTTTAAAAAAGGAAGAAGAAAAATATATTAATCATGCTATTTTAGTTTTTGTAATGATGGGATATGCCCTGGAAAATAGCTTTGCTTTAGTGTTTTACTTAATTTATACTTAACGAAAAAAAATATTTTTCAAGACCTAAACTGAAGGAAAGCATTGGGATTAACTTCATCCTGGAGGCACGTATTTGTTATTTCTCAAAACAAGAACATTTATCACTCGTCCCTGCTCCCAACTGCTAATTTTCTGTATTAGATTCCTAACTGCAATCATAGAACACTGTACATAAATCATTCTTTATCTAGTCAAGCACCTTTCAAATATAATTAGGTACTTCTCTTGTGAATATTTTAACAAGGTACATGTACCTGCCAAACAAAAGCTTCCTCTAAAATCCACCAACTATTTAATTTGTTTACAATTCAAGATCTGATAAACCATGAAATCAGTAATAGAAATACAATCCCCAGAATCCGTGTTGAAAAGAAAAGAGAGAGAAAAGTCTAAACAAACACCTCATGCTTAACAATTGCATGAAAACATAGCATCAATGAATATAATATTTAATACATGCATAATATATGGGGTTTTTAGTTTATTATGACTGGGTAATCACATCACATTACACTAACACCAGAGATGGATTAAAAAAATTTACTACAGGATGTCTTCCTATGCTATCACTCTAATGCTTTCTGCATAGACTCTTTTATTAATATGGGCAACTTACTAAGTATGAAGATCTTTATAGCTATTCAATTTTTTGTCCTTTCTTGTCTAATGATAATGAAATCAAAGCTATCTATATGTCTCCATTTTCATGAACTTCTCTTTCATCTTAGGTTGGTGGATAGCTCTGATCTATGTCTTCAATTCCTCAGTCTTGCTCTATAAAGCTGTCTTTGCTTCACTGCTTATAATCGCTTTTCCTTTGCATTAAAAACTCGTTAGTGCAGCAAAATGGGAAAAAGAGGGATATGAGAAGTGAGCAACCTCTGTGGAAAGATGAAAGGAGAAAACACAAGCTGAATACTCAATTTGTATTTGCACACAAACGATATCTTGCTTATGACCATCTGAGGGGTTTCTATTATCATCCACATTGGCAATTCTCAAAATGCCTTCAATTCAAATCGAAATTAATTGCAGCAGAGATCCATTATCAGGCTCCATAGCAGCAGGGGTGTTATGAATTAAAAAGCTGATCTTGATCCAGTTCCTTTTGTTATTTAAACATACATGTCTGCATATGCTGTTCACTGCCCTGTTTGTTTTGCTGGTTGCTCAGCAAACCAGTGCAGTTATTTCATAAAGAATCTAATAAGATGCTGTCCCCACCTGAGGCAGGTGGAATGATGCTTTATGCAGTACCACTCACTGCTAGCACCATTTTACTTCATATTTAGACTCTCTGGCTGCACCTACAATGCTAAATTATAGTAAGTTTTCAGCCAAGTCTCAGTGCTTAGGGCTGTTTCTGTCTGGAGCCTGCTGGAAGCAAATAGCCAAGGAGTGAGCCAACAGTTAAGCAGGAAGAGAATCATGGCTCCAACACTGGAACTGGTTTGTTGGTGCTCTCATTTAGCAGCATATGGACATACCCTCTGTTTTTGTACATTTTTAACTTGACAGTCTCTGGCCTGTCAAAGTGCCTAAACAAGCTGTCTGAACTTGCAACTTCCATTTCTTGCAAGTAGTGGCAACCTACTCTTGTGTCTCTCTTTGCATGACTTTTCTAATCCTGCTTTTATATCAGATTGCATTAAGAACTGAAAGCAAAATTTACCACAGCCTCCATGGTTTTAGATAACTATGAAAAGTTACAAATATTTTCATTCTGTTTCCTCTTCTCCACATTTAAAGAAATCATCAGCATTTTCCAGTTGTTTGGGAAAAATTCTTTCTCAGCTTCTCAGAGTGCAAGCTCCAGGAATATGACAGATAACTTTATTAGCAAGTAAAATTTACATTTATAATGCTGAAATGTGAGGTAGTCATCTACTCTATACAAGTGAGTAAAAACAGGCAGGTGAAAGTCTTAATTAATTTAATCCTCTGTTAGAAATCTCAGGTAGGTGAGGTGAATTGTGCCTGGAGGTTTCCTTTCACTGTGTACAAACTGAGTTTAAAAACGATGTGTGAAGATAGGTGAGCATCTGCCTTAAATCTGTTTTCTCTGCACTTCTCCTGGCTATAGAGTGGTAACAAATTCCTGCTTAAGAGATGCCACATGCCTTTCATAATTATGTGCCACTGAAAGGCCGGATCTCTGGCTCAGCAGCTTTTCCAATTGCTTTTTTGGGCTTGTCTGCACCTGTAACTGGCAGCACATGCCCAGCACCTACTCCCACAAGCCCAACTAGTCAGAATATCCACAAGGAACAACTCAATCTTTCCCCTTCTCCAAAAGCCAAGAAATACTGATCTGGGCTTCTGTCTCTGATTTGGGACACGGATGTGCACTCCTCTGAGAAAGATGCTCAACAGCACCTGTGACAGTAAGGGGTCACAGGACTGCAGCAGGAGTGGGAAGGGGTACACATGGTGAGCTACATGGGAGGACACAACCCACTGCATCCCTTCTTCAGGGCACTGAAATCAACCTCTGTCTCATCCAGGAACTCGTATTTCTGGCAGAAGAAAAAGGATACTATTGACCAGGACAAAAGGTAGAAGTGCTACATGGGAGCAGATGTGCATGAAATCTTTAGATAATTTTGAGGGCCTCTGCTGCATGGCCAACATATACTTGCAATTCAAGAAGGCTCTCAGCCTCCTGACCTTACAGAAGTTCATGATCCACAGCCTGATGAATGCACAGCCCTTCTAGAACAGGTTACCAAACTTTAATTAAGCCCCCATGTTTAAAAGAACCCCTTGCAAAGGCAAGGTAACAGCTGCCTTTCATTTAGGGCTGCACCTGTTATTCCAGAGGACTCTCCAAAACATTTGACAAAAAAATGTCTTTAAGAAAGAGATGTAATGTAGGCTAAACTATCTCGACTCACCATTCAAGAGAGACTTCCTGGCAAAGCTCTTATCATTATTAGAGCTCACTTGCCTTCCTAAGAAGACAGCACTACTCATCTTCAGTGACACTTTCAGGAGAGCGAGAAATAAGTAACAGGTAAAGAGAAGTTTTAATACACAATTTTGTGAAAAATCTGAAATAAAGCCCAGCATATAGAATGCCAAAGTAAGGACCTGACAAACTCAGAATTGTTTGTTCCTTTATGAGAAGACACTTACTTTCCAGAAAGTTTCTCTCCTTTATGGTGGTTTAAGGATGACATAAGCAGCTGAAGTATGAAAATCAGTTCTACAGATTATGCTAAATTCCTAAAATCCTTGAAACATTCTGTTGGGCTTTTAATTTTCTGCCACATGCTCTGCCACTTTATTAACACCTTTTAAGGTATTTTTTCTCAAAGTAACAATAATAATTTGATACTCTTTTATTTTACTTCTGGAATTATTTGATGGACTTGTTTACACTCAAAAAGTAAACATTGCATAATTCTTCCTTGCTATACTTCTACTCCACTACAACTGCATCCACTCAGTAAGATATGTATTTCATTATGTGAATTTTAATGATAGTGGCAACAACAGAATCAAAACATACAATTTATACAACTGCAATATTTCAAAACCTCTGGACCTACCCTATCTAATAAAAATTGCCACCAGAGCTGTTTGTTATGCTAAGTCTTACTTTCAAGAAGTGATTGTTTTGCCTAAAAATTACATCTGTAGGTTTTTATTATAAGCAAAACTCATTTTAATCATATTTAATTGGGTATTGTTTTTCAGAAAACTGCAAGAAAGAAGACTGCTTCTTCTACTTCTGTTATCATATGCATAGGAAGATAACTACCCTGACACTGATCTTCATTCAACATCCAAAATTTATTCTTTTGGCTCTGTGGTTTCTCCAGTTGTCTCATGACCAGACCTCAGCAGAATACAAAATTGCCAAATTCTTGTACAAGTAACTTCAGGATATATTTGTTCTACAGAAATTTCCAGTTGACTGTATAATTGAGATAGTCATAGACTTAGAGAATCATAGAATGGTTTGTGTTGGAAGGGACCATAAAGATACCTATTTTCAAACCACCTGCCAGGGAAAGGGACATCTTCCACCAGACCATGCCATTTTACATTTCTGAAACAGCAAGCCCATTTGGGTATCTAACAAGTATTAAATAGCCTTTCACAATTTGTGTTTCGCCACCAAAGCTAAAGAGTGATCCTTATTTAACCCTTTGACAACTCCAGTTTTGGGTTCGTTCTTTATTAATTGTCAAAGGAAAGTTGCTGATGGTCATTTGATATTGCTTTCCAAAATCATGTGAAGTGTCCTTTCTTACTGCATATAAACATACAGAAAACACTCTCCTGATTTCTCTGATTTCAAATGTGATGATTTTGCATTTTCAAGCTGTCCTAAAAAGGCAACCAGAAAGCTTTTCATGCTAGTGTTTATCTGAGTGAGTATATTTAATGGACTATTTATGTGAGATATCCCACACCAATTTTTCATTATGGTGCATAGCTAAGCCCATTTCCATCTTTTTACCCATGCTTCATTTAGGAAGTACAGAAAATATGTTAAGTTTTTGAATCAAAATGTACCATAATCTAAAATTTTCTCATAATATGACTGTTCTGGTGTGAAGAATGAAGAGTAAAAAAACCATAGGGTTTTCAAAGAAATTTATACTTTATCAGGAATAGATCAAATCTGACCACCAGTCACTGTACATCCTTTAGGGAAGATATAACCCTCAACACATAATTAGCAGAGCTCCAAGAAGCCAAATCCAGCTCTTGGCCAACACCTCCAAAGATCTGCAGTCATGATTACCTTGTACCCTGCTCAAAGGATGCTATATTCACTCCTCCTTTCCTTTTCAGATGTCTCTTATATCCTTCAGGACCTAATTTTTATTCAGCGTCCTTTCCAATGATCTTCATGATACTCACTCTTTCCTCTTTCTGCCTCCCTCACTGTTATCCTGGCTTTTCTTGTTTTCTTTCCCCTGGAGAAAATACTCATCTAGCAAGTAACCATGGTCACTCTTCTCTGATTGATTCCCAAATTTCAATTTTATTTGGCTTTACCCCATTTCTCATATCTTGTTGAGAACAGTCATGTTTTCTTGTCTATTGTACATCACAATCCCCCAGCTGTAATCACTTCTCATATGTCTCCAAGTCAGCCTCCACTGCTTTCTGATTTTCTTTCCTTTCAGGTTTTTTTCCTTCCTTCTTATTGCCTCCCAAATTTGTTCTGTTTTCCTCTCACACACAGATGCACACACTCACATACATATCAATTTAAACTTACTTTGTCTAATCATACTTCGTCCAAAAGCCTTATTCATTATTAGTTTTCTAACTTGTCATATTTTCCAACTAAACTTGAAATATAATGTTCTCCCACAACTCCTATTAAGCCACTCATACACTCCATGTTCCGTGATTCTTTTCACTAATGCTTCATCTGCTTGACTGTAGTTTCAAGACCTTGTTAAAATAAGGGATTATTTTCTGGTTTCCCCTACTCACTGCTCTCATTCCTCGTAATACTTTTTGCAATTCAGCAACAATTTACATTTACTTTTTTTTGCAGCTGCTTTGTCACCGTAGAGCGAACACTTTCTATAGTATGGAAAAAAAATGTTGCTGATGCCTTTCTCCAAGGTATTCTTATGATTTTATGAGGTTTACAATGAGCCATCAATTTTTCTTTCATCTCTTCTTTGTTTTGCCCATATTCTGATGGAAGCATTATTTTAAGTGTAAGCACTTGATCCAGCTAATGCAGACTCAACACAAACTTCCTAGTTTCATAAGCCTAACACAATAAAAACAGAGATCATGATTTCAGGTGGGGTTCACAGTAAATGGAAATGAAATTACATCTGTGCGTGAGTTCTGTTTAGGCTAGCACTTCCACCTTGTACAAAATTACTACCAACAAAAGAAGAAGGGTGCACAGTTCAGCTTTGGTATTTACAATCTTCTCTCTTAAGCAGAAAGAAATTCATACCATCTTATTACCTATCTAAAGGGTAGATATCCAAGTTAAGAAGTGATCTAGCTTTTGGGGTTTTTTACAGGTACTGGAGAGAGGAATCAAGGGGTTTATTTATGCCATGTGTCTTAGTCTTTAGATGAAATTGTTGTTTAAGAACCTGCTTGCCCACTGACTATATGGGGAAACTTTAGACTTTCAGGATTTGCAACCTAAAAAAAAAAATATATCTTAAAAAAAAAATAAAATGGCAGAGTTCTTGGAACTAGGTGATCTTTAAGGTCCCTACCAAATAGGTCTGATACAAGAAATGAAGAATTTTCATAGAATCTTAAACTTAGAATGTCTATCAGAGCAGAAATTTGAAGCAGTAGATTCCAGAGAACTGATGCAGCTGTATCTTTCCACAAAATCACATTCTTTCTTGCACAATTCAGGTTATTTACTGTACAGCTTCAGAAGTTCACAATCACTTTGCCTCTTATTTCTTCTGTGTTTCTGCCATTACTGACACAGTAATATATGAGTTATAAACACTCAATTTGTTAGGTTCTTCTATCTCTGCTCAATTTTAGATTTAGAAGAAAATACATCACATCTTTCAAAAAATTTGAACAGTTCAGACATTTCGAGAAATTATTGTTCTGGTGTAATCTATCATTCCATGCACAAGATAGTTAAAAATGGAAAATAGCTGTTGCTTCATTGACCTTATTTCATCAACAAAGATTATAAAGTACTTGTAAATTGGGACTTAAAAGGTAATTTTAATAATGTTTAATACTTCAATTTGCAGAATTTGATTTTAAAGGTTGGTAACTGTATGAGTGTTTAAAAGGCAGAAATTATTACATGTGGGTTAAGTTTGATTCATTTAAACATGAGTAATAAATGTCTCCCAATTTTAGTGAAAAAAATCAGTTGCATACTAACTGGCAAAATTTTAGGCAAGGAAAGAATAGTACTAATTAACTTTTTTCTTTGGTATCCATGACGTTTTTATATAGTCATTATATAATTAAATATATGTAATAGGCATAATAGGTATACCACATTTCCTCAATAAATAAATCTACAACCAACATAATCTAATCTCTTACAATTTGCTCAATGGAAACATACTCTGACTCATATCTGTGTGCCTAAAATTGTCTACCAGTACCTTTGTTTAGCTTTGAGAGTTTATATTCATTTCACTGCTCTCTCACCCCATTGCCTATGAAAAAAACACAATCAATGTATTCTTTTGGGTTCTTTTGTTCTTATGTGTTAACTCTAGCACAAGCATTGAAGGCTAAACTGTACTGACAGTAGCACTGGTGCAATCCCACTGGTGTCACTGGGCTCATACTTGTGTAACTGAATTTGCAGTTATTCATCTGAGGATGTACTTACCTGCAGGAAGAAGCAGCCCTGAAAAAGTGAACAAAATGCCTGCACTAATAGTAAAAATGAGTAATAAGGAATATTCATACACATAATCTACGTGCACATTTTTAAACCAATGTGGATTCCCCAGGACAAGCTTTTTATGCATGACTCAGATGCTTTACAAGTATTTTTATAGCAGCAGAAGGATTTGCTATTTCTTTTAAAATCTTGGAGGGCTCTTCAATGTATGTATGGGAAGGGAGCCACAGTCCTCAGCACTCTACAATTAAAAGCACAGCAGAACAGCGCCCTCATACCCAATTAATTTTGCTGCAGAAAAAGAAAAAGTGAAAAACAAGACATTTTGAATGGCTGAGACAAAATCCCTGGTTTTCTGCCTCTACTCCCAAGCTCAAGGAAAGAATATTGATGTAACTGTTGTTCACATGGATCAACAGTGTAAACCCTGAGAAGAAGCTAATGCAGCCTGACTGATCATCACCAGTCCCAATCTAAGCCTAGCCAATATTCAGCAAACTATTCCAAATACTTCTTAAGCTTTCTTGGTAGGAAAAACTGGTTTGCATCAGTTTGACAGAACTTGAGTTTTGCAAAAAAAATTTTCAACTTAAATCTAAGGAGAGGAAAATATCACTTTCATCCACCTTCAATCAATCTAACTTCCAACACAAGAATGAAATCTTGAACTTGAAAGTTATTCTGAAAGTAATTTCTATACATTGCCTCAGTATTCTAAAAAAATTTGATTATTTTCAAGATTACCTATTAATATGTAACAGCAGAGATGAATGAAGCTTTACTAGAGAACTGAGGAAAGCCAAAAGAAAGCTTGAGAAAAATGCTGACACATAATCCTCTTTAAAACAAGCATGAAAAGGCTGCAGTGCTCTCTTGCTTTAAGTAAGCAGTAATGAAAAGACAGGAAATACTCTAAGAATATTTTTGCTACACTAAAATGCACAACTGCAACACAGAAGTACTTTGAAAATGTTTAATGTCATGCGATATTACTTTAAAATGTCAAGTATTTCATCATCTCTTTCCAGAAGCAGAGCATATTTTACCAGTTATATGAAATATCTTTATTACATTCTCCGTAAGTTTCCTGACATAATGAAACCTGTAATTTCCACATCAAAGCTAAATTATTTGGTAGCAGAGATGTGGAAAGTATTCTGGTTCTTATCTCAACAATATGTAATCAAGTTAGTGGTCGTTGACCATCATAGCTAAATTTGTGTACAAATATTCTCCTGGACATCAAATACTCCAATATGCACAAGGCCACTCACCAGACATTTTACTTGCCATTATTACACTGTACATGCTCCAGCATGTCTGCTGCACAGAAAAAGTTGTTTTCCAGGATTAAATTTATTTCTGCTTCATCCTAGGTCTAACACAGGAGCCATCAGCCCATCAAAGGTTTGGACATATATACCCACAAGCAGAGGCACAAGGGCAGGTGGAGATACCCTGTCAGAGATCCTTCCTCTCCAGGGAAGTTCAGCCCCTGGCTCAGGGTGACACCCAGCACTGTGGTCAGATGGGGAGCACCTTGCAGCCTGGGGAGGGCATGTCTGTCTGTGGGGCTGGGACACATGCAGGATGCAAGGAACGAGTGTCTTGGCATTGCAACAAGACTTAGGAGATTTCTAGGTGAGGAATAAAAGGTGTGGAAAAGGGAAGGACAGAAGAGGTTTAAGATTAGAGAGGAAGAAGTACAAGAAAACAGAGGGGTAAGTGGATAAAGGGGGCTGGCCACATATAGACAAGGCTAGTCAGTTCATTTCCCTGTCCAAGCACTGTGCCTGCTGAACATCTTCTGTCATGTCTTTTATTAAACTCCATTTCTGCCTATTTTCTTGTGTAAGGGGTTCTGTGTTCTCTGTGATGTGTAAAGATCCATGGTACCAGCAGCTGGAGTGCATGAGGGTGCCTAGAAGCAGTAGGTGATGGCCAGCAAAGACCAAGCTGGGCTAGCTGGGGAGCAGGTGAAGCAGTCAGAAAACTGGGGCAGGTATGTGCAACTGGAAGTAAGACAAAGGAAGAAGAAGTTGGCTACTGAAGGGGCAAGGGATCCAAGGCAACTGCTCAAGAGACTTGAGGATCCAGGTGTTGACTGAGACTCATTTTGGGGTGTGTGTGTTTTACTGTGCAGGAGTAAGGGCAAGGATCCAGGGCCGTGTGTGTCAGCTCAGTTATTGGAGGATTCAGAGTCCCACAGGGTGTGTGGATGTTGGTTTGTGCAAAAGTCTGTATCAGCAGTTAGAGAGGGGCTGCAGCATCAGCTGGCAGCACCTGGAGCAGCAAGGATCTGGAGCCAGCACTCCTGAGCTGACCAAGTGTCCAAATCCAGCTCCTGGCAGTTTTCACACCACACACAAATGAACATATGCATACACATGGGGACACACAAGGAGCCACTTTTGTTTGTGTGGGCACTGACTGCTGTGCTGTTCTGCTCAGATGTGTGATTCTACCTGAATGCCTTCTGTCTGTCCATGTGCTTACTGGGAATACAGGCTGACCTTGCTATGGACTGAGCACTGTGGCATGGAGTCCCAGCAGCCTTGCTTCCATCAGGCCAGCAAATTTAGCAACCCCCTAACATCTTGCAATAATTCGTGCACACCTACTGCAAACATACCATTTTTTTTTTTGTTATATGGACTACAACTCGATGCAATGCTAAACTGAGAAAAAAAAATCTTTGCAGACTCATATTCATTGCTATGTATCTCCTATTTTCACCAAGAAGAAAGATGAATGTGACAGGAAAATCTATTCTTACAATCTTCTTGAGTCGTTCTTCACCAAGAAACAGCAGGGAAAGAAAAATGGCTAGAAAAATATCTGGAAATAAGAAACTGTGCTCAAAGTGTGAATGACAGTGGACTTTAAACAATATTAAAGCTTTAACTTTAGTAAAGCAGGGGAATTTCTACAGAATATAAAAAAACTTGATTTTAGCTACAGCCAAAAATCAAAAAAGATGTGGAACTAAAGAATGGGGAGAGAGTAAAGTATGATTTATTTTTTTTCAGTAGATCTGCATATAGAGACAAAGTTCATTGTGACATGATTGAATCAGGGATGCCCAGTTCTGACCGACCTGTCTTATTGATAACATCAGTCTCCCTAAGACATGAGAATGGCTCCTGGAGATTGGTCCTTATTTTGAAAGGAAGATTAACTTCTTTCAACAATTTCAAGATATACAGAAAAAAAGTCTCTCAAACTAGAATATATTTGTGTCCTTCTGTACGGAATGCAAATACTTGGGGAATGAAAGAAGAGCACTTATTTGACTTAGTTTACAAACCAACTTCAAACTAATACACAATGCTTCTAAAAAGAAATTAAACACTACTGAAAGCACCAGCTGCAAATTATATTTCTCCTCTAGGGAAAGACCAAAACTGACCATATGGACAGTTGAAGACTTTTACTATTTTTAGAATAAGAAAGAGCACTACCAAGATACCACATATGTGCTTCTACTAAAGAGAAAGATTACAGTGAAATCTAAATGATTAATCAACCTTGTACTGTGCACATTATTTAAAAAATTAGTATAGCTCAATAATTTCAAGATAAACACACAGTGTGCTATACTCATGTTTCCATCACCTTTGCAAAGTCTAAGTCCTGAATTTGGACATCAGACAAGATTAGTTTTGTTATGACCATGCTAATGTTCACTTAAGCTGTGCAAAGAACAAAACAATCACACTTGCCAATATTCAGTAAAATGTTTCTTCCTAAAAAACATAAAACATAACGTGCTCAGCACAAATAATTTATGACTAAAAAGAATCCAGAATTTTACACTGTTGTCATCTTTATGCAGAAAAATTTACAGGCACAAATTATTCAACAACTGACTGAATATGTTAATGTAAGATACAAAAGAAATGCACTTCAGTTATTATTTCTCATTAATAATCTCAACAAGTGGAAATTTATCTCATGTAGAAATCTTTATTTTCTTTTACCTTCAAACTAAGCCATCTTCTATAGAAAATGATGAGGGCTACGATTTCTAAGATCATGAAAACAGGTATTATCCATGGCATATCTGGGTTTCCTACTTTATGCTAGGTCATCTAAACACTGATTAAAAATGTAATTTACTATCAAGTCTGATTCACCAGATCACTGCATTAAAAGTAGCATGAGGTTTTATTGTCTAAAAATGTGGATTAGAAATAACTCATATTCCCAAAATGTCTACACTCACAACTTGCAACAGTAGGGACTTCAGAATATTTGCTGAAACTCTGTTGAAGTTGTGTTAGTTTTACAGCATGGATCAGCTAATCCCTGCCTAAGAGTGGGGGGAAATAAGAGCATTTAAATGGCTAATTTTGTGATTTTATTAAAGGAGATTAGTGTTCCACAGAGATCTTTTTATATTGCTGTAGGGAACAAGTAAAAACACACTCTAGCTATCGTAAAATTTTTAGAAAGTTACCATAAAAAACAGGAAAAAATGCTATGAAAAACACTGTGAATAATGTTAAGTGCAATACCTAAAAGATCACAAGAGAAGGGTGTATTTTCTATCCACTGTTATTACTGATGTTGCATTATGTGCTGACAGGATAAAAGCCTTGCATTGGCTGAACTTTAACAGGTAGTTTGCAAAGCATTCAACAATTCTAGACATAAAAAAAGTAAATATTCTTAAAATTATAAATATGGGTTCTTATAAAATAAATTTCAGGCATACTTCATCCTAAATGAGTGAAAAACAATTGCAATCAAAACAAAATATGCCAAATAGGACATGAAAGCAGGATTTTTCTTTTCCACTTTTCATCAAAACAAGCTTTCTCTTCAATACTGAGTAGTCACTTTCTCTTCTTAGATTATCCAAGGTCAAAGGAACACATCTTTCACTGACAGCAATTATCCTGAAAGCCTCCAAAATGAAGTCTTATGAAAAAGAAAAGCTTTCTTCCTTTTGCATAATTAAAACCAATAAGATGACGACATCTGTGCTAGCTCTTCTTTCATTTTTTTCTTCACAACAGCTTTCAGTTTAGTTCTACACCATTCTGATACAGTGAATACTGACCAATATAAGTCCATTGTCCTGAATCGCAAAAACCCAAAAACTATAGGTAAGTAGTTATTCACTTGCACTCTTTATGTTGTTTCCCAGACACCTCAGAACTTCAACTTCATAGCAAAGTAACCCAAAATAAAGCTATTGCTACAGAAAAATAGCTTTGTATACTTGAAGAGCTTCATCAGCTCCTTAGAATCACAGAATGGCTCAGGTTGGAAGCAACTTTAAAGATCATCCATCCAGTTCTGATCTCCCTGTCATGGGTTTTAATTTTGTACATACATATAGATATATATATATTCTAATCAAATGTTTTATGCAAAAGACAATGGGTTTCATGATTTAAGAACATGAATTGCATTATAAAAGCGTATTTGATTTTGTTAGCCACTAGATCCTTGCAAACCTACCAACCCAACTGACTTTATCCTACTGCTACAATATCCAGTAAGGTTAGCTGTGGTAGCATAGTATATAAAGAATTACAGAGAAGGAAAAACTAATTCAAGGCTAGGGAGAGAATGACAAAACCAAATTCAAATGACATTAAATTTAGGTCAGGTCAGTCCTTGTAATTCAAGGCTGCCTGAGATCTCCAAGTGCTTCAAACAACTTTAACAGGCATACACTGCATTCTGCAGCACGTGCCAACATCCCAGGTAAATTAAAAATTAAGCATAGCTGGGTGTAGAGGAGAGCTATGTACACACCCACATACTTCCATATGTATATAGCATATATGATTTTTCACAGAATGATGAAAATACCTGAGAATGCAATGCCTGGCTGGCTTCTCCCAGCAGAGGCAACAAGGGTAAGAGCGGCACAAGAAGAACAGACTTTCCAAAAGCAAAGCACTGTACCTCTTTCAAGGGGTTTATTATAACATTGTCACCCAAAGGACCCAATAGTGGGTATCCAAAAACCTGTTGGCAAGTGGAGTTTTTTGCTAAAAAGTCTGCTTCATAAACTTGACAGTGTTAGAACTAAGACTGAATAATGCATAACCATGACATGGACTGAAATGCTGAAGTACTTGCACTCCAAGTACTCCAAATCCAAAAAGCATGAACCATTGCAGACTCCCTATGCTGTGTGCACCTGAAGCTGAGGGACACAAATGAGTGTAGGATGAGATCTCTACAGTTCAATAAGCTCCTTTCTCCCAGTCTGCTAATTGCAACATTTCAAATATCAGTAGGAAAGAACTCCTTGATTGAATCTAAAGTCCAGCATTATTCATAGGCAATTGAAAATGGACAGTATTATAATTTCAGAGAATAGAAGTGTGAAGGAATAATTAGATACGTGACCAAGGGAGGCATTTACTTGTTGGATTGACAGGATGTTGATACATCCAGACACAATCAAAGCTTTTTGATTTTTTATGTATTATGATATATAGTACTCAAACAGGCAATGCAGTGTTCATTCCTACAGAAAATAAATCTCCTAAAATAATGAAGTTATTTTACTTCAAAGTAAAGCTTTTTCCCTTAATTAAAAATTATGTCTTTGATAAAGCTTAAATAATAAAAATGCATTCAGAATTTAAAAGCAAAACACATGAAAAAAAATCACATTTTTACTTCAGAATTACTTTGGCCCTTCTTTAAAGATCCTTCTTTTTAAAATAGTATATTTTAAAAGAAAAGGTTTGAAATAAATTTTCAGGTAGAAAAACAGTGCGTATGAAAGAGGCAAAATAAATCATAAGATCCATTCTGTACCTTTGCTTTGGGTTTTCAACAGAGGCAGCATATTTTTTATGCTGTCACACTAAAATCCATTTAGGTCATCGGACAGCAGGATGAAAACTTCTATTTTTGCATGCTTAAGGGGAACTGTTTTGTATTAGTTCACTGGTTTTGTATTCTGTAGAACATTTTTCACTATTGACCACAAAATATTTTATAAACATTATTTAAATCAAGCCTGTCAATACTAATATTATAAAACAAAAATGTCTTATCCCACTGCAGAAACAATGACATGCAGAATACAGCAGTGTTTGCCAGGGCAAAAAACATTGCAGTGATGCAATTCAAGGGCCAAAACAGACAAGCCAAGCCAATGCAGCTTTTAAAGACTAGCACAGAGCTCCTCCAGCTTCAGCTTTTCCATTGTAATGCACATTAATGACAGGCTGAAAGATGAGTATAAATACTAAGAAAAACTGCAGGTTAACAATGCAGAAAAACATAAGTCATTAGAGATAATAAGGTGTGTAATCTGACTTTCAAGACTGTGATCAAACTAATTAAGAAAGAAGCAACAAATTTATTCTGAGAAGTCAATAGAAAAATATAGATACACCTACATGATGACATTTTTATATATTTCAATATGTATTTATATATTTTATATATTTCAATGTCCTCAAAAGTTTGCTCATCATCCATAGTCATTGTTGTGGTTTAATCCCAGCCAGCAGCCAAAGCCCACCCAACTGCTCACTCCCCTACCAGCAGGATGCAGCAGAGAATTGGATGGTCAAAGGTAGAAAACCTGTGGGTTGAGATAAAGACAGTATGATAGGGAAAGCAAAAACCAAACTCACAAGCAGTGCAAAACAAGGAGTTAATTCACTGCTTCACATGGCCAGGCAGGTGTTCAGCCATCTCCAAAAGAGCAGAGCCCCATCACATGTGATGATGACTTGGGAAAGCAAACACCATCACTCCAGATGTCTCCCCTTTCCTCCTTCTTTCTCCCACTTTATGTACTGATCATGATGCCATAGGGTCTGGAACATCCCTTTGGTCAGTTAGGATCACCTGTTCTGGCTGTGCCTCCTTCCATCCTCCTGTGCACTCCCCACTCTCTCCAGTCTGGCAGCACAAAAAGCAGAAAAGGCCTTGGCTCTGTGTAAGTTCTGCTCAGAAATAACAAAATCATTCCTATATTAGCAACCATGTGTTCAGCACAAATCCAAAACAGCCTCAGACCAGCCCCTGTGAAGAAAGTTAACTTCACCCCAGCCAAAACAGCTTAGTCACATATGACATTTAGCATTAATTATGTAAAGACATGCTTTATTGTAAAAATATATATGGTCACCTATCCCCTCCAATTTGCTTATCTAGGTCTGCAATGAACCTACATTTTTATTATCCAGTAAAAGCCTTTAGAGCACTGACTTCGCTCAGAAATTCACACATCTTCCTCATTCTTTTCACAGTCAGGTGTGGCAACATGCTCCCATCCCCAACCTGCCTTTTATGTTCCAAAATAACTCCTGATCAAGTAATAACCCTAAGTGGTGGTCAGTCATGGATGTATCTGGTCCTGACAGCTGAATCTGGCACCAGCTGGATGGGGGGGAGACAGATAACATGATAGCCAAGAGCAACATTTGGGCAATATACCCAGCTAACCAGAGTGCTGGTCAATGTCCAACTCAAGGCAAATTTGGAAGAAACTAGCATCTGCAGTCAGTATGCAAATATGATTATGACTCTATCATCTTTCTCCATGAAGAGCAGACAGCCCAAGGCCTGCTGAGCTCTCCTGCATGGCAGCAGGCTGCACACCAGGAATGCCTCTCAAGGTTACCAGATTCCTTTTTACGTCAGATGGTTGGTAAGTGAATTTGAATTGGGAATAAGCACACTGAAACTTGGCAATCTTTCAGAAAGGATGATTAAACATTGGAATGGTCTGCCCAGGGAGGTGGTTGAGTCACTGTCCCTGGAGGTGTTTAGGAAAAGACTGGATGTGGCACTTAGTGCCATGGTCTAGTTGACACTGTGGTTTGATCAAAGTTTGGACTTGATGATCTCAGAGGCCTTTTCCAACCTAATTGATTCTGTGATTGCAAATACATAATCCTTTAGACATCAACCATTGGCCAAGGCTGAGGCTAAGTCTGGATCCAGCCACACCTAAACTTCCCTCTGAAAGGAAGTTTGGAATATAGTGGGTCCATTCTGAACCTCATGGCTTGATGGGAAGATCCCCCCAAAATTCTGACTGTTCACTTTGCAGTAAATGCTCAGGTATACCTGGCCACTAATTCCTGTCAAACTCCACTGCTGCATTTACCCCTGAGCTTCTCTTATATCAATAAAATATAGTTTCTTCTCATTTGAGAGTGAAGTGCCTGATTTCATCCACAACACCAGAACAGGAAGAATTTATTTTTCTTTTCATCCTTTAAGCTTTTATGTGCCTCCTTCTAATGTGCTAAATTTAGGTGCACTAGCTGAATGGCAGAGAGGAAAGCTGAAAGTTTCCTTCAGCTCCCTATTTTGGCATCATCCTGGCCCCCATACTTCCCAAGAGGTGTCACAGGGCACTGCCCTGCTCTGGGAGGGGCTGAGCTCACAGTGCCCCTGAGCTGGGATGCACCAAAGCAGCTGCACAGCCACACTCTCTGTGGGCACACCCAGGCAAGCATAAAACAATACAGAGATTTACAGTTCATGAAAACATAACCTACGTAGTTTGAAAACTACTTCTTCAGGACGTGTCTTGAATGTATCTTCACAGAACTCAGCACAGCCAGTATAGTCAGCAAATCAAACCAATAATAAGTCAAAATAGTAATAATAAAAATAATAATAATTTTAAAGAACAATGTGAAACTCAAGAAATATGAGGAATTCATTGTGACTGAAAGGAGAATAAAGTACATATTCCTTAAATCTTATTGCTGTGACAAGATGGGGGAGGAAGGGAACAATCACAGCACCTGAGTGAACTTTTCTAAATTTTTTTGTTAAGATGAAAAGAAAATAAAATTCCATCATAATATAAATAGAAAGGCTCCCTTTCTAGAAGAGAAGAAGAATGTCTAGAAGTGATGCAGCAAAGACAGCCTTGTAGCTACTTTTAAGTGAACTATGCAGCTTTTTGGAAATGAAAAAAGAAATAAATAAGGCCTATTCTGTGCAACAGAGAAAATTAGATGATTCATATGTTATTAAATTAATGCTTCTCATTATACAAAGAGATCTAAAATTTACAGCCAAAGAATAGAGAACAAACAAACTCCTACAAATGTTTAATTGTGCTTAAAATGTCACAGAATAATTCGTTTTGTACCATCGAAGCTTCCTACCAAATTTATTCCCACGTCCAAAGCTTGGCAAGCTAAAGTTTTCAAACCACTGAACCTAGGAAAAAAACTTAATTAACTGTTTCTTCTGTTATTTGCTGCAGGCCCAAATTATAAGGAATAACACAGACTATAACAGAATAAGGCCTTTTCTTTTAACTCATCTAAGAAAAGCATGCTGATGAAAACCAGTCCCACAAAGGATGATTTTTTTCCCTAAACTATTGAGTTGAAAGGTTTAAAAAATGTCAACAGTTGCAAAATGTTTAATTATGTGATTTTAAATCATTAGAGGGTTAATGAAACAAATCACTCTGTTTTCCAGTCATATACCAACTGTAAAAAGGAAATTTCTTTCAGGTGGACCAGTGCAAAAATGGAATGTGAACATGCTTTGTGAATGCTGACCACGACTGTGAGAAGCCTCTCCCAAAAACACTCAGGAATTTTTGGAGGAAGATGGCAGAGAGGATGAGCAGAGCTGTTCATGAATTAGAAATGCACTGATGGTACATCCCGTAAAATGAAACGGTGACACAGGTTGTGCCAAGAGCCCCATGAAATCACGAGACATCTCCATCTGGCATGTAAAAACACTAAAAATAGCCTGACCTTATTTAGGGATCTATCAGGTTATCAGTTATGGCTAGAAATTACAGAAAATAATAACATTTTGATTCACCAAAATGCATGCATTGAAAATGCATGTTTATTTTGTGCTTAATTTTGGAAATAATTTCTACATGGCAAAAAAATTAATTACTTAACTTTGTTATGGTAAGTACAATGAAAATTACTGTTATTTAAGAAAAAATTTATTAAAAGAAAAAATTATTTTATTTTTTTAAGCAGCACCGTTTTTTGCAAACAGGTGAGTGGATAGTATTAACTAGTTGTCATGAAAAGTATCTTAGAAAATCCCAACAGAAATCAAAAACTAATACGTCAAAAAACTTTTTGAGACATATCACTTGCTTGTGTATTCCCTTGCCTTTTAATTCTATTCAACAAGTTGATTTAGAAATGGTGCTCAGATTTGTGGAAGGCAAACTCAATTAAGGAATTCAAGGACAACCATCTAAGACTAGAGAAAGACAGAATATGAAAAACAACAAAAAAAAAAAAGTGAACATTAGAAACATGACCCAGTTAGTAGGATCTGAAAAATTATTCTTCTTCCTGTCCAGTCTTCCTTACTCCAAGGAACTTACTTTGGCAATGGGAGCTGAACACCAGGGATAAATAGCAGGAATCTAAGATCACTATAGCCCCAAGGAACAGCACTTCTGGGTATTTTAAATGTTCTACAGTTCTGAGAGAGGATCAGCATCTTACACCAACGTTGCTTTTAGCTATGGACAGAAAATCCAATAATTTAACTTGGATTGTCTAATCCATATAATATTTTTTTCTCAGAGTGCCAGATGTTTATTTTATGGCAACTAAAATCAGTGGTGCCTTTCAGAAGTGGAAATACCTACCTAGTTAAGTCTAATGATACTTAAACATTCACCAAAACTCTTCCTAGGCACTTACAGTCTTCCCCCAGGCATGTCTGGAAGTCCTACGAGTGCTGAAAATGCAGCTGTTTGACACATGTTCAAGCTTCAAAATCATAATTAAATCTAGCTTTTTGTTATCTCTCTGAACTGACCTCACCCAGAAAAAGTATTTTAAGGCATATCTGCTAAATTACATTTCCTGCAAAATAAATGATATGATGATGGCTGCACTATCATACACTTAGCTCATCCAGTTTGGAAGATTTGTCTCTGTACTTTCAAATATTTAAAAGAGAGACAAAACTCCCCTAACACCCCATGATGTTACAGACTGTATTACAAGACCCACACAATACTATAGGCTGCACTGGGGTTTATTCTCCATAGTAGCCTAGAGGGAGCATTAATTCAATGTGTGGCTAAAACCATGTTGGCAATACCACCAGCATTTTGGTTATCGCCAAAGAGAGCTTTCACAGCATCAAGGCTTTTTCTTCTTTCAATTTTACCCTTCCTGTCCCATTAGCAAGTTGGCTGGGGGTGGGTACAGGGTTTGGAGGGGACCTAGCCTGAAGAGGTGACCCTACATGACCAAATGAATATTCCATATCACATGGTGTTCTGCAATAAAAGCTCAGGGAAAGGAGAAGCAATAGAACATTCATGGTTATAATATTTGTCTTCTCAAATAACTGCTACACATGATGAAGCCTTGCTTTTCAGGAAAGGCTAAACATCTGCCTGCTGATGGGAAGCACTGAAAGAATTTCTTATTTTGCTTTACCTGCACATGCAGCATTTGCTTCCCCTATCTAACTTATTATCTTCATATGCAACTCTGCTTTTATATCTCCTATTTTCTTCCTGACCCACAGCAGAGAAGAGTGAGAAGAGTGTTTGGCTATTGGCCAGAGTCAATCCACCACATCCTGTCACTAAATGTGTATTGGGAAGGACCCCTGAACCAGGAGGGGATGCACACAGAAGCAAACACGGATCTGGCACACTGACTACAGCATCTTCCTTGCAGAGGAAATACAAAATGAAACCAAACTAAATTAAACTGCATTACTCCTGAGAGCAAGAAACAAAACACAGGTCCTCCCAGCCCACTCTCAAATATTAGTTTGGAGAAAGAGGTCATTTGTTCATAGATGGTTTTAGTGTCTCATTTTAGAGAACATTCAAGCATACAAATCCTGAGCAGAAGGAAATGCCTATTTGTAAAGCAGGGACCCCAAGTTCTGTGGGGCACTATGGTACCCTGAGCTCATCAAGTCAAGGTGAAGTGTTTCTTAGTGTCTAGTGTTAAGTAAGTCCCTCTGTGGTAGTGCTGATGTGTCCCATAATGAAGAGAAGTAACTCTTTCCAGGCTGGGAAGAGCAAGGTGACTAATTCAGAGTTGTCTGTTTCTACAGTAAACACCTTCTGTTTATTTATCCAGTTCACATCATGTGTTGGAGACTGAAACAGCCCAAAGGCACTTCTCAGCCTACTGTCAACACTTCTCTTGAATGTGTTTGGTCATTTGTTCTTTATTATTTAAGAGAAAGGAACTCTAGTACAAAAGTGGCATAAAAGTGTGTAAGTATTAATAGGATGTGTTAAGGCAATAAATCATATTGATTGAGCATCTTGTCACTAGTGTAATTGCATCTGTATTTAGGAATTCTAACACTGTAGCTGCAGAGGATTCTGGGCACAGGTCCAGTGCTGAAAATGAGAACTGGGGCTCACAGTGTCCCTTTTGGAAAACTACAGAACACTAAGTGTAAAATGTCTCATCAAAATACAGGAGAAAAGCCAGACAGACCTATTGAAAGTGAGACCATAGCAGATGGTTTTGATGTTAGGATGGAAAACTGAGACAGAAATGATAGGAAGCCTTTTTAAAAAGCTGCATGCAAATGAACAGAGAAATTCTATTTAACTTTCACACTTTGCAATAGTTCATATTCCCATCAAGGGACTTAATTCTCCTCTGCTTTAGAGCACTGTCATTCTTCTAAATTGCTCTCGGCTGTGATCTTTACCTGTGCTCTGCACCATAATTTCTAAGTTTTATGAATTGTCAGTAACAAACTGGCCAGGACAACCCCTATTAAACTTCCTCATCAACAGTCTTCTGAAAGACAGAACCCAGCATGATTGGTGTAGGTAGATAAATAATTAGGCTTATGCATTGGTATAATAACCAACAGATGTGGACAAAACACGACAGATGAGAGACATTAATTAGGAGCTTCAAAAAGATAACTAAGATGATGCAAGAAGAAAGATTAGGTACTAGCTGGCTAGCTTTGTGCTACTTGTTTTTTTTTCCTCCAATCATTCCAGCCTGTTACTCTCTGTGATGTGTTTGCTTTGTGTTTCTGTATGTCCTTTATCTTCAACTATAGTTGATTTTACAGTCTAAATGACAATAATATCAAATGCCTGTAGGAAAACCAGATTTTAAAAAATCTAATAAAAACATGCATTTATTTTAGGATAATCTGTTTCCTAGAAGTCATAAAAAAGAAGAGACATTAAGAGGAAAATATTAAGTCAATTAGTTTGAGCTGTTATTTATCATGAGAAATTTCCATCTACACAAGTAGGACAGAGAGACATATGAAGGGATATTGCAGCATTTTAATATCCATTGTGAATCCAGGTAACTTTCTATTGATCTAGCAGGGTATGCATGGCTCTAAAAGGAAATATTCATGTCACTGGCAAGGATGACAGCTTTAATGAAATCACTTTTCTTTTTTTTCAAAGAAATGTTAGTTATAGCAAACATAAACTACAAATTGTATGTATATAATATGCTATGATTCACCTGAGTGCAATTGGCATTCCCAATTTCTTTTCCTAGAGAAGAATTTATTGTGTAACTGTAGAAGAAATTATTTATTGCAAGATTTTTAATAAGACAACTTCTATGCAATACCAAACAGAATTTCTGTGTGAAAATAAAACAACTCTACATATTTATTTTAAAAAAAGCCTTAATACTTACATAAGGGATTGTGTCCAAGGTGTCTGTGTTGACAATTATAGGGGCAGGGCTTGCCTGAAAGAGAGAGAGAAAAAAAGAGAAAATAAATTTAAAGATGTGAAATTCATTAATATTGAAATACCCATGCTGATACATTAAGTTAAAAGTCTAAAAGCCTGTTTTCCCACTGAATTCAAATCGTACAACAGTACATAATTGTGGGTACTGCTCAATCAAGGATGAAGGAAATAGATTCTCAGCCTCCAAACCACAGCTCACTGTGGCCTTTCTTTTCAGTTTCTCCAAGCTCTGGACCACATCCTGAATATGAATTATCCAACTGTTAATTTTCAGGTCAAACTGTAAGAAACCTGATGTATTCAACTTTCAATTAGGGGATGTTGAGGTTGAGGGTTTTGGCTTCCCTACCTGACAAATCCACCTTTTGTGTTTGAATCAAGATGATTAACTGATCTTTACAGATCAGTTAAAACATTTAATGTTTACACTACCTAGCAGCATTGTATAGGTGTATATATAAGCACAAATATTATGATATTTATGTCAAAGGTATATAATTGGCATGGTTCATATACACTCAGCTGAAGTTCAGATTGAAATACAGACCAGTTTAAAAAGACTTGTGCATCTGCAAAGCTGCCCAACCTGATCTTTAATTTCTTGGTGAAGTTCATATCCAGGCTAGCTTCCAACCACCTGAACCTCTTGCTCTTCTCATTCTGGGATTCAGTGGTAGTGACCCAATGCCAAGCTCTGATATGACCCAGCTACATAAACTTGGCTCAAACTCTGGAGAAAACCAGAAAGTTGTGAGAACGTGTAAGCTAGAGGCAAGTACCATCAGTAAAATGTCAACTCGAGGCAGGACTGCCGAGATGGGATTGTTAATAACACAAGGACTAGGAAGGATCAACATGTGGTCAGTGTAGTACAAGAAATGATGGAAGGCATCCTTTCTCAGCCTCACCAATGCCTACTTGGGCAGCAAAGGCTCTTCAGGCACTGTACTGGGCTGATGAAAATACTAATGCTTAGCACAGTGGCTCACTAGTTCTATTCATCTACACTGTGTATTTTGTCACTGAATGACTGTCTGCACTGTAAACTCTTACAAACTGCTGGGTCTCTTTGTGCAGGGTAGGCATGAACACAGCACTGTTGAAAACACTGACCCTATTTCTGTCAAATATTTACTGTGGGATTTCAAAACCTAAGTAATAATCCAAAATAAGAATGTGACATCAGTGCAATAATTCAAATAATGTGAGAATAACACAGGTTTTTATTCCCAGTTTTTGTGCAGTCATTCAAGGATAATTCTGTGTTCAAAGAAATTTTATGTTACTGGACAAAGTGTACTGCTGATTGAATGTCATCATTTCAACACAATGGTGTAAGCCATGAATTAAAATTAAATGTAAACAATTTGGTGTGTCTGCATTTCATGTCATGGAACAGCTGTCGTGGTAAGGCATCACTTGATATTAAAATGCCTAATATCTGAAAAGATATTATGTGCTCATCCCCTGTTATTCTCATTGTGTCCCAAAACACTAGACACACTGAAGTGATAGGTAAAAGCTGAAGGCCATATGATTATAATATTTCTAGATTTAGGCATATGGAATATACCCATAGTTGCATTATCATTGAATGATACAAAACAAATTACTTCCTTTCTAGAATCATAGTTTTTACTTACACTAATATTTAGCTCAATACACTTAAAAAGTGCAATCTTTGCTACAGGAAGAATAAGCTTGGGAATTTTTTACAGTATTGATTTTATCTCCTTTTTATTTTTACCTATTGTGTTGGTCTGTTACCAACTACAAAAAAAAAAAAAGTTCGCAATTTTCAGAATAAAAGCATTTTTCAATTGAAGATTTAAATAGTATCTACGAAAATAACAAAAATCTTTCAGGAGGCATTTTCCAAAGCATTTGCCCAAATCTCTTTAACCTGTTGAAGAGCAAAGCCTTTTATCTGTATTAGATCATCCTGAAGTAAAGCTAAAGAAATCAGAAACAAATGTGGGAATACTTGGGACTGGACAGAGTACTCCTAGTGCAGTCTGACAGGGGATGGATGAGATGTCCCTCAACCTGCTGCCAGCCTGGTAGTGCAGCCCAGTTTGCCATTCCCCCTCACTGCTGCAATGGCTGATTCACATGTAACTTGTTCTCCTCTCTACAAAGCTGCTGCTTAGCCAGACTGTGCCTGGCTGGGACTGCTCCATGTTTTATTCTGTCATGGGGAACTCCTGTATGTTTTCACTGAACTTTGTGAGGGTTCCTCTCAGCCCATTTCTCCTTTCTACTGATACTCCTTGGAAGAGCAGGAACAGTCAGTGTATCATCTGCTCTTCCCAGTCTGCTGTTATCTCAAACGTTGCTGACAATGCTCTCTAAATAATCATTCTGGTTATTAATGAAAATGTTAAACAGCATCAGCACCTCTATCAACTCTGTAAAAGCACCACAAGTAACCTGCCATCAGTAACTGACCACTTCTCTTTGGGTCTGGTGGTCTAGCCAGTGTCCCACTCATCTTCTAGTACACCCATACATGTTGTCTTTCTCTCATGTGGCTATGAAAGAGAATTTGTGCTGGAAACCTTGCTAAAATCCAGGTAAATGACATCTACTGATCTTCCCTCATCCACAGAGCTAGTAGATTTCTCATCACATAAAGATGTTAGGTTGGCAAGGTGAAATCCAAACATTTGTACATTTGTAAATTGACCTCCCTCTTTTTAATCACCTCCCTCTGTCCTTTGTGAGCCTTGACAAAATGTTCTGGAAGCCCAGATGATGGATACTCAGCACAATGTTTCTATTTTTTAGATTCCTACCTAATCTTGATCCCTGGATTATCACTATGGTCCATCATCCCTTCCACAGCAAAAATCTGAACATTTAAAGCTGCTCCTTTGAATGATGTGATCCTTTCCTGACTGGCCCTGGTACAGAGCCTGTAAAGAATTAGTATTCAGGACAGTATCACTCAGGGTTCATTTCAAAACTGTGCTTACTGTATTCTTTACTGATTAGAAAAACTGAACTAAGCTATCAAATGGATGATTTTCTGCAACTGGGCCATTTATCCTGTTGACACAGATGGTCATGAAAAAATTCAAAGTGCAATAGTTTCAGATGGATACAGTGACTACAAACACTCACAACTAATATCATCAGTGCATTTGCCTTCTCTTTTCCTCCTGTTCATATCTGTGCATCTGTGTGTGTGTAGGTGGGAGGAGAGTGCTTCTTGTTACAACTTGTCTTTTAAGATTGGTTTTTTGGGTTTTTTTGCAGGATGGGGGGGGATGTTTGTTCTGTTGTTTTGGGTTTTTTTTAATAAAAAATATTATTTAATATAAACATTTTGCTCCCATCTCTCTGATATACGGGAATTTGAAGAACACTAACCTCCTGAGCTGCAAAATTGCATTAAAGTGCAGGAAATGAAGATTATTTCATTAGCTGGGCCCTGTTTGTAGCTCACGCTTTAAAGTAGATTTCAATCATACAAAGTTGAGAAGACAGTTTGCAATCACCACTGAGAGCCCTAAATACAGTGCTAGCCATGGAGTACACAGTAGCATCAACACAGCCCTGTAACCACAGTGACATTACTGGAGTGATAACAACAGTATCAACAAGGAGTCAAAGATTTTACTTTCTGGAATGATCTATCTGTATCTATGCTGGCTTGAAAACATGTCACACTGGTTCACCAAATTCTCAAAGAAGAAACTCAGGTATCTCTGTACTTCTAATGGAGAACATTGACAAATCTGCAAACCAGGATTCACCAACAGCACTCCCAGCTGTGCACAAATTAACAAAGGATGTCCATTCTCCTGAGAACCTCTGGCTAGAGTGCCTTTGAGACAGCACTGCCTCTTATCTCGCAATCTGTATAGTCACAGAGATGTATATAGTCTTTATCTAGGCTTGAGACTGGGTGAGAAGAAATAGCTTAATGGAAGATAATGACTTTATTCCTAACTCTGCACTTTGACCTCCTCCACAGTCTTGACCAAGACACTGAATTACATTTTACCAAGTAAATTACACTTTACCAGCTTTTCCCAGATGCAAAATAAAACCAAACCAATCACCGGAAGTGTGAATACAATTGAGTGCAGTAAACTGACTAATCCTGTTTTCCCCATTCCTCACTCACTTCCCTCTCCATCCCAATCCCTACCTATACATTAATTTTATACTAAGCTGACAATGTACTGTGAATCCAGACTCACAGCTCCTGCTCCCTACATGGACCTTTCTCCTGCCCTTAACTAAAAGCACTGCTTTCAGCTGAGCCATCTCTGTGCTTTGAAAAAAGGCATCACACTGTCAGCTGCAGTGGCAGATTGGCAGAGCTGAGACAAAACTTGAATAGCTTTGGGAAAAAAAAATACAAATGGAAGATATTTTTTTATTCTTCTTCTTAAAGGACACAGGCATAACACACTTTGCTTCCACAAATATATACAAGATTGTTCTGCTTGCAGCACATAAGACAGTCTAGTTGCTTTTCTGTCAAATGCACACCTTAGAAGCAAGATAGAGTAAAAGCACTTGAAGCCAGTAGAAACAGAGCAAAAAGGTGGTCTAGCTCATGAGCAATTACTCTGCTACCAAATTCTCTACAAGTGTATGACACAACTCATACCTCTCAGACAAGGTGAACTTTCCCTCTACCATGAATGCCAGCATTACCCTGGTTTACTGGTTTTAATCATACTACTCACAGTTTTAGAGACTATCCAGATCATAGTGGGATGCTTTCTCCAACATCTTTAAGCCCTTGTTTAAACTGTTCAGGACTATGCAGGACTACATTCAATACCAGACCACAAAATCACAACCATATTTATGTGACCACTACTTTATAAATCATAAGCGCAACACATCATTTCTTAACAAGAAAACAAAACCAAGTATGTCACCATTTTCAAACTGCCCACCTATGCTTATTCCTAGCTGCAATTTTAATTTCATAGAATCAATGTGGTTGGTAATGACCTCTAGATCAAGTCCAACCAATAACCTAGCACTGCTGGGTCCACCCCTAAACCATGTCCCTAAGCAACCCACCTAACTGGTTTTTGAACATTTCCAGGTATGGTGATTCCTGGAATCACTGCTTCCCTGGGCAGGCTGTTCAAAGGCTTGCTCACCCTTCCAGCAAAGACTTTTTTCTTAATATCCAATCTCAACCTCCTCTTGTGCAACTTGAGGCTGTTAGAACTCTCTACTGCTTTTCTTGTTAAGGAATCACCATCATTACTTACATTATTACATTTAATTAAACTCAAAATAAGGAGGTGGTTAAATTGGGAGCAATACAAGAGTGTATGTATTACCATTTTAAAAGTAATTTTAGTTGTCAGTGGCTTATTGCCATCTTGTGAAGGCAGTGAACTTTGGACTGTATATCAGAGTTAAAAGCTCATTTTTCCAGGCAGTCTCCAGGCAGTCAGCCCTAAATCTGAAACACTCTCTGGAACATACATATAGAGTTTTGTATTAGTTCAAAATGTTAGCATTTTGTGTCTTAAAAAGACGAATTAGAGCAGTCCCTATATTTGTACATGAATAGGTTATGGTGCATTTCTCAGATATAAAGTGTAAGACTGTTTAAGGCCTCAAGAAAGTAATACTGAATTAGTTTAAATTCCTGTTTTCACAATTGCAAGAAATAGATTTACATTTACACACAATGACAGGAAAGATTAAATGACAATTTAGATGTCAAAACAGTAATTTTCTGGCATGCTATGAGGCCTCAAGATCACAGAACACACAGCACCTTTTGTCATATTTACCACTGAATTACAAACTGAAAGACTAAGGAAGATAAAAAGTCAATTCATTGCTATTAATCAGAAAATATAAAAGATAGAGAACCTCTTTGAACATCTAAAGAATGACTTTGCAGCACTGAGACATAAAACAGAAGTCAAAAGCAGCTTTGCTTGCAGGCTGCAGCTGCCATGAAAGTAAAATACCTCAAGAAATCCTCAAGACCACTCCCCTTTGTATATAATGCAACCTCATATAAAGCTATTTAGTTTAAATGTAAATTGCACTTTTCAAAGCAGGTGGCTGGCCTTATTTGCAGACATGGAGTTTTAATTTTTTTTTTTTTAAATTTAATCTGCAGGGATAATTTCCTATTTAAAATTGTATTAATTGGCATTACTTAAAAAAAAACAAAACCCACACACAAGAAGTATCTAACATTTCTGTTTGGATTCAGAGGCTATCAGATGGAATGACAAGAAAGCACCTACTTTAAAGTTTTGAAGTTCTCCCTGTAATGATCTTACCTTTTAGCAGGTTGAAATAGCAATGACTATTATAACAGATATATTGATATCTGTTATATATCTGACAGATATATTTGCTATGTAACAGATATATTGATATATCCCCAATGTAAGATCTGATGAAGAACTTAGAAATATCAGTAGGAAAAGCTCTCTGGCCACTGGAACAGACTTCCCAGGGCAGTGGTCACAGCATCAAGCCTGGTAGAGTTCAAGAAGCATTTGGACAATGCTCTCAGGCACACGATTTGGCTCTTGGGGATGTCCTGTGTAGGGACAGGAGCTGGACTCAGTGATACTTGTGAGTACCTTCCAACTCAGGATATTCTGTGATTCTGGGCTAATACACATGAATGCATGCAGACTCAAAATAGACCAGAAGAAAAGCACGCATCCAGATTTTAGGCATCCTATTTGACCTAGCTGTGTGCTTAATATTTTTTTTTTCCCAGCCTCAGTGTGCACAAACACAGAACTCCTTCCAGAAAGGAAAAACTAAATCAAAGCAAAATTGCAGCTATTTCTTTCATGGAATCCTAGAATCATTTATGTTGGAAAAGAGTTCTAAGGTCATAGAATCCAAATGCTAACCCAGCACAGCCAAGCCCGCCACTAAACCACATCCCATAGTGCCACATCTACAAATACTGCAACACTTTCTCCAAAGGCCATGCAGAGCCAGAGGAAAAACAAATGCATGTGTGATCTCAATACAAACAATGGAGGGGCTGGATCTGGACTGCACTTGCAACCTAACTGCAAGTATCTTTCATATTTGGCTTTTCCTCCTTTCTTTCAAAAGTCAAGGCTGCCTTACCCACCATATGCTTTTTATTGTTAAAATCATGGTACACTAAGCTTACAAAGAAGTTATCCAGTGTCTTATTCTGTTACCTTTTTATATTTACTTGAAATAACTGGAATTTAAGTGTAACATTCCTGCATGGGATTATAAAAACCCTCCTCAAACACCAAAGAAACAAACAGAAAGAAAATTATAATACAGATGAACCAAAAAGAGAGAGATTGCCAAACTAAATGTGAAATAGGCAAATTACTCTAACAAAATTCAGTATCTGTTAAAGAGGTTTATCTGAACATAAATCTTTAAGAATGAAACACCTGGTTTCAGTTAATCTGTTACATTCAGCACTGTAAACAGAAGCCCAGATAGAATCGAATCAGTGCCAAAGAGTGCTCATCTGTGCTTAGCAAGGGCAGCAGTCACCAGGGCTTACTGGTGTCACCGTTAAAACTCTCCACAGAAAGAAAAGAATAAAAAATACAAAAGTCTTAGAGTTTTGGAAAGGTTATAAAAACAAATAGCAAAATCACCAACAATCTTATTTTGGCACTGAAGTGGTCATGAGGAGAGCTGTGAATTACTGTGGTCCACATAATGCATCAAATTAACTCACTGATTCTGACTGAGTATGTAGAGAGGAAAAGCTATTTTGCCAAATGATTTCACTTAATGTATATCCTTTTAAGTATATAGGAAGAACTATAAGAAACAAACTCGATTTTGAATATTTGCGATAAACTGCAAATTCAGGTTGGTCTGTGTTGGAATAAAAAATGTTTTGATTTTTATGTCAGTGGAAGTAAACTTCTACTCTAACGTCCTCTGGAAAAATTTTAATTGATGTCCCAGAGTGCCCCTTTATGTCCCAGAATCTCTACGTGATTAATAAAATTAACTAAATAATTCCAAATATATCAGTGGCCCGACAGCTTGTTTCAAACCCTAAATCACTGCAGGACCACTGCACTCACAGTCCATCAGTTTAGAAGATAAACATCCATGTGTGAAGTGCAGCTATCCAGGGCTCAGGAGGAATTAGCTCTTTTACATGTGGCATAAAATGCATTTCTCAATGGAGATGCTCTGTTACATAAATGACAACCATTTGGTACTTTACTATAGGGCTTGCCAACCATTTTTAAATCTCAGTTTTCTTACTGATTTCCTTCTGCCTGAGAACCCAAGTGCTTTGTGGGTGACTTGCAGGACAACACATGCCAGAACTGCCAGATTTTCTATAATTTTGCAGGTTGTAGCACCCAGCAGGAACATGACAAGCTGCCGAGCTTCGCCAGGGCTCTCCTTGTGAACCTCTGTAATGTCATCAGGTTGTTACAGATTAAAGAGGATGGTGTCTGTTGAATGATGCAATCTTGATGTAGGACAGAGAGTAGAAATATGCGAATGTCATTTTCTTTTTTGTTTTTAGGACCAATTTTCCTCATAGTTCTTGAGCAGAGAAGAAAAATCAGTCTGATTTCTAGACTTTACACCTTGTTATTCCTCACTCTGCTCATTCAAGTATCTTGTTTAAGGACTATGTCCTACTGAAGCATGAATCCTGTGTCCCTCCTGCCTGCCTTCTGCTCCCTAATGGATGGAAACAGCAAGGGAGCAGTGAGCTGCAAGAGAGGCTTCTGTGAGGAGAAGCCAGGGCTGCTCTATGCTGGACACAGGTGGTTCCAGCCAGTGTCACACCAGGACAGGAGAAACAGGTAATAAGGAAGAAAAGGGTTGAGGAAAAAGCAGCAAAGAGAGGTAAGCATGTCCTGATCCCAGCTCCAACCCCATGTGTGAGGGACCCCGAGTCCCTCATCTCCCTAAATGCACTGAGTGGGACCTGAAGTCATGGCTAGAAGAAGGGAGGTGTCTGGAGTGAAGATGAACCTCAAAATTAGGTGTTTTCCCTTAGTGTGAGTCTCTCATCTTTGTTTCTCAATATCCAAATTAATAATTAAATGTTTATATAAACTGGCAAGAAAGTTAAATTCACTAAGTCAAATCTGCTTTACCTTCAAAACACCAGTTATTCTGACATTTCAGTGTAAAACAGGCATTTGTTCAGCACCTTTTATTTAGTCATTCTATTTTCTGAAAAACCTACAAATCAAGTATTGGAGGTGAGACTGGACCAGCAGAAGAATGCAAAAGAGCAAAGTCTTTGGTTGTGAAAGAAAATTGAGTACACAGTGTATCCTGTGCAGATGTGAACTCAATCTGAGCTCTGAAGGGAGCACCTGACTTGTGGCTCTGTTTGTATGACAATAAGCCCAAGCTAAGAAAACTGCCCTTCTACAAGATGAATGTAGCAGAGTAGGGGAAAAACAAATCATAACATCATGGAAAGGTTTGAGTTGGAAAGGACCTTTCAAGCTCATCCAGTCCAAGGCCACTTTGATAAACAGGGTCATCTTCAACTAGATAAAGTTATTCAGAGCCCCATCCAACCTGTCCTTGAATATTTTCAGGAGTAGGCCATTCACCAACTCTCTGAGCACCTGTGATGGCATTTTACCACCATCACTGTGAAACCCCTCCTCCTTATATCTAATCTATCTAAATCAGTCATCTTTCAACTTAAAACCATTAGCCTTATCCTGTCACAGCAGGTCCTGTTAAAAAGCCTGTCCCCATCCTTCACTTTGACCCCCTCCAACTACTGCAAGGCCACAGTAAGATCTCTCAACAAAGAGAAAGTGGAAGCAGTACTGTGGCCACAAGGAAAGTTGTCATGTAAAAATAGAAACATATCAACTAGCAGCTGATTAAACATTTATACTTATACCCTTATAGATCCTCTTTATAGAGGCACTTTCCATGGAGAAAGAAAGCTACACCTACTTCTCCCCACTCACATATTCTATTAAAATGTATTGCTGTTGACCTCTCAATTCTTAGAAACAGCATTAAGCAAAACGTTTCAAAACACAAAAACCAATGCAACACAGCAGCATAGGTTTGGAGAACAATAAAACAATGTAAAGGGACTGAACTTGAGGAGAAGTAACAGTGCCACAAAAGGAGCTCTATGATATGTCATTGCTTAAGTAAACAAAGTGCCAAGGGCCATTATAAGGGACCATCTGAAACACAATGGAAATGACTGGAGAGTACTGCAAAATTAAAATTCTTTCAAAGAAGTCACACAGAAACTTAAAAATACTCCTTACTTAAAACTACAGGCCTGGAAAAAAAGAAGGCAAACTCCCTTGAGAAATGATCAAGGGAAAAGCATCCTTGTGAACTTGAAAAAAATAGATTGTGGGTGCAAATAGATGGATAGGACCTATTATGGGTGCAAATAGGACTAAAAAACCAAACTACATAATACACTAAAAGCAAAATGAAGAAATATTAAAAAAAAAAAAAAACAAAAAAAACCTTTGATGTTAATAATGATGCTGAAAAGCACTTCATATAAGGACAATTATACTTGCCTGTTTTTCAATCAATATTTTGCTATTTTTACCATGGGAATATATTTCACTTTCATGCCAAGGGCAGCCAAGTAGATTTTATCCACAGCTATGACTATGTGTCAAAATTAACAATCTAAAGTATAGTCTCCCTAGAGGAGAGGCTGAAGCTTTGTTGCCTAAAACTCTTTTATACAAACAGGTTAGCACTGAAATGACTACTGTAGGCAGTACTCACATTCTGACAGATGGGCAATGGTGACCTTTGAGGTCTTTCCCCATCTTTACATTTTAGCTGTTATTTCTCAACAGTGTTGTTTTGGCTAGAATTAGAGGCAGAAACACTGAACAAAAAAAATATTGTCTTAAACTGAATTAAAATAGGTGGGAACAGTGACTTATCTAGCAGCAAGCAACATGGCCCTTTTTCTCATGACACAGGCACAAAAAGTAATACAAGTGAAACATTACCATTCCTGGGTTATAGAATATCTTTTAGTTACTGATTTCAAGACATATTTTTTGCTTTGTAAAATATAAATGTTTAGGATGCTGCTCTTTGTATACACTATTAGTAGTGACCTGGAAAGGACTAGGAAAGTTCTGCACATACTGTATGAATGTATGTATTAAAAAGCCGCTTATCCCAGAAAATAGAACTTTCCTTGTACACAAAGACAACATTCACCTTTCACTGTATCAAACACTACATACAACAATCAAAAACATCAAACCTAAAAACTGTCAGAACTGATCTGAACCAATATTGAGAAGCTGGGTTTGCAAACCAATTAGGGGAACTTCAAACGTCACAACCACCCTTCATGCACTGAAGCACCCCCCAAATCACCGGAACATTAAATGGCTCAGAGGGTCAAGGCAGCCACTCCCTGTAGTAATAATAGCAAAAACAGTAACAATAAAAAACATCTCCTGGATATCTGTCTCTGATATGATGGTGGTTTGGTTATCTTTTTTTTTTTTTTTTTTTTTTAAATGGAAAAGCTCCAGGAGATGGCTTTCAGAAATAAGCTTTCATTACTGTTAGAAGGGATAAAAAAACATTTCCTGGCAAAGGAAATCAAAATTTATGCACTATACATCAGACACTAGGAGAGAACACCTGGAAAAGGACTAAGTATAGCATTTAGAAACACAAACAGAGCTGTCTGCTTAAGGCAGGAGGGAGGTAGAATACAGGAATCAAAGAGCACAGTCCTAAAAATACTCAGCTTCAAGAACTCAGATTTCTCCTGTGCCAGTACAACAGCATTTCAGCCTTGAAAACAATTCAACATCTATCCCAAGAAATTGGCATTCAGACATGAGGCAGCCTTTTCCCCTGAACCATTTGGACAGATCCAGTCTCCTCCTACCCTACCTTTTAAGCACCGATCCCACCCTCCAAATGAAACACATCCCCTCATCCAGTAAATTATGATGCCTGCCAGAAATATCACATTTACCATTCTCAGCCTGTTGTAAATCCTTTCTTTCGCCATGGGACGTCTGGGAAAAATTAACACCTAATGTGATGGTCCTTTCCAAAAAGCTAAGCAACTTCACAGGCAGGTGCACCAATTCTGAGCACTAACATATAAAAACCCCACTGCAGACCTGACCCTGATACTAAATAAATGTTTGGCTGGGAGGACAAGAAATGGGAACATCGTGTGCTTCAGACGAACGGGAGAAAAATGACATAGAAAATATTACAGCAAGAAGAACACAGAATCTGTGGGAGGCACAAGGTTTTTTAGGGCAGCTGTAACAAGGAGAAAGCAAGAGACTCCAAAGTTAAAGTCAGTCCTTCAATGCTATTATATGCTTTGTGACACATTTTGAAATGTCTTCTTCAATTATAAGTGCTCTACTCCTATACAAACAGGGCTTCAAGCATTTTTTTTGCTATAAGCCCATCTGTTATTTGAAGACCTTTTTGCTCACTTATTACCTCAACACTGATCTGACACAGCTAGAACTGAGTAATTTTTCAGGCTGTTGATCATATACTTAACAGTTCAGATGTGTGTCTCTTCTGCATTATATTAGCATATTTTCATTTTAAAATATCCCATTAAATTTCTATTTCACATGAAATGAAGATACATAGAAGAAAGAAAGATACTATCTTCTTTCCAGTGCATTCTACCTGGCTTACCTAAGCCAGTCACCAAAAGCCATCTACTATTAAAATATTTCCAGTGCACATGAATATAAATAAATAGTTTCTTCAAAATACTTGGAATTAGAAGTAGTACACTTATTGATGTAAATATAGAACAAATCACTTCTTTTATATACAATATAAAACATTACTGTGTGCTACCTGGTGATAAGCATCAATCCCATACGTTCAACTTACATTTATTAATATTTATTAATAATTATTATCATTTGATGCCATATCACAATGACATGCTTTTCAGGAGTAAGAATTATAGGTAATATAGCCTTTTTTCTTGATCATTAAAGAAATGATAAAATTGAAGTACTGGCATATATTTTAATTCCAGGTATATAAAACTATGTATTCTCTCTCCAGAAAAATCAGCAGCTTTTATAAAAGTCAGTTTTTACTACTCATTTTTTCACCAGAAGGAAACAGAAGACCTATGGTCAGAGGTCTGACTTTATTCAGTTCAACAGAGTTCAGTTTAATTCATTTCCCCCCCAAAAGAACCCTTATTCTCAGAATTTAAATTTAAAACATGCCTTATTTTAGAGATATGTTACAGTTTTCCTTACCGGGACTACAGAATCAAACGAACCCTGTTCCCGACTCTCAATAGCTGAGATTGTTTTCAACCAGAGGAGATAGCTTGAAATATCAGATATTTCAGAATGCTCCATACTGAAAGCTGCAAGATTAGCAGGACTGAGGTGAGACAGACTTGCAAAAGGAGGGCTTTGGCTGTGTTACATAAAGTTCTAATTAGATCCTTGGTACAAATTGCTATCCTAAGAATAAAAAGTTAATCAAAAAGCCTCATTGGAAGAATAGGAGGGCAAGATTAGAGCCAAGGCAGCTGTTTCACTTTGGGACAATCGTGCAACTGCCCAACTAGATTCTGTGCCACTATTGAGAAGTGGAAATATATGTGTGAAAATCAAAGAATTTCCTTGGTGTTACTTTGGACTAAACTGTACACACCTGGTTTACCTCAGGGGAACTCAGGAGACCTCTCTATACTGAGATTCTAATGCAGCAAGCACCTAAATATCAGACCCCCTTAATGTCACAGCCAAAATATTTTCACAAAAATAAGGAAGTTTTGAAAGGAACTGAATACAGAAGTGGCATCAGAAGTTTTGCAAGGACTTTTGGTGACGAACTGTAAGAGCCTACCTATAACTTTATTTAATTTGACTAAATCTTAGAAAACTACCCAAATAACCACAGGTTAGCTGATGGATGCTTTCTTATCTCTCCAAAAAGATGCAGTTCTAGTCCCCACTCCCAAAGTACAGCTGATAGCTCTCTTTACCTGTTCAGATTTATATTCACTACACTTGTGGGTGGTACTGTAGAAATGAAAGGAATAGTGACAGGACCCAAGGGAATGGCCTGAAGTTGTGTCAGTGGAGTTTTAGACTAGAGATTAGGATTTAGATTAGAGATTAGAGATTAAGAAAATCTTCTTCAGCCCAGAGGGTGGCTGGGCATTGAAGAGGCTCCCCAGGGAAATGGTCACAATACCAAGTCTGACAGAGTTCAAGAAGTGTTTGGACAATGTTTCAAAGCACCTGGTGGGACTCTTGGGGTATCCTGTGCAAGGCCAGGTGTTGGACTCCATGACACTTGTGGGTCCCTTCCAAGTCAGGACATTCCGTGACCCTTCAGAGGCCAGACATGACTGATTTACCCACTGATAATACCCAGAGCACAAAAATCTTGAAGACTTCAATAAGGTCAAGATTTCACTTAGAATGTCTCTTAAGGAGGACCGTATAGAATATTTGTAGGCTGTCTGCTCAGAAAAGTCACACAAAGACTGACATTACAGGCATTTTCTGGAACAAGATGGCATCCTTTGCCAAAGAAGCTCTAAAGCAAATCTGAATGTCAGAGTTGCTAAATAGCCATGATGAAATGGAAATATCAGATATGAAGGGTGAAATACTGGAAATAACAACTTTTATATTGTCTGATTCCTTACCTTTTCATAAAAATGTGTGTCCAAAAGAAAGCAGGACATAATTACTTGTTGAGAGGCAAGAGAAGTGAGAGGAGAGAGACTGAAAACTCCTAGTACAAGGAAATAAGTGGCCTTAAACAGTATGTAATTTATTGCAAAATAAACTTCTTTGGTTTGTCACCTAGTAAGTTCATTTCGGGACTCCAGATATTCGCAATTAAATTGAAAAACAATGTCATAAGGACAAAAATACTTGATAAATCAAGCAAAGTTTAGAAAATAATACTGATTTTTAAAAAATAAAGCAGCAGCACTAGAAGACCCTACAGGTTCACCTAGTTTAGAACAAAATATTTCAAAAGTCTTTCACAATGCAGCATAAATATATTTTTGATGAACAGATTCTTTAAAAAAAATTGATATAAAATCTTTCAAATGAAGAAGGGTATGCAGCCTAATGCAAAAAGTGTACCTTTTTCCCAAGAAAACTAATTTCTGAAAAGACCCAAAGAAGACTGCAACAAAACCCGGGTAGCTTTGGAGAGTGGAGATGAGGAAAGGAAGACAGAGTGCTGCTTCTCCCCTCTGCTTCTTCACTTAAAATTGCACTGTATAATGAGAAAATTCTACATTAATTTAAATGTTATAAAAATATTTCAGTATTAACTAAATTGCAATACCCCTGTAAAGCGTATTTCAGAAAATATTTCATTAGACAAAACAAACGTGTTCATTTAGTGGCAACTCTAAAATATGTGAACTGTATGTACCTAGGAGCATGTACCTTTTCCTTTCCCTTCAAACTCCTTCCACAACATTCTGTACATTATTTGGTATAAGGGCTTGAACAGGCCTTCGGTTTCACCCAGTACAGTTGTTTGCACAAACTTAGAAAATCAATTTATAGAATGCTTTAGGTTGGAAGGAACCTTAAAGATCATCCAGCTCAAATCTCCCTGCCATGGGCAGGGACACCTTCCACTGGACCAGGTGCTTCAAGCCCCATCCAGCCTGGCCTTGAACACTTCCATAGATGGGGTATCTGTATCTTTTCTGGACAGCCTGTGCCAGTGCCTTGCCACCCTCATAGTGAAGGATTTCTTCCTCATATCTAGTTTAAACTTGCTTCCTTTCAATTTAAACTAATTCCCACATGTCCTGTCACTACACACCCTTGCAAAAAGTCTCTCTCCAGACCTCTTGTAGCCCTTTAGATAATGAAAGGTTCTATGAGGTCCCCCTAGATCCACATATCCAGTATTATTTGCTTCTTAGAAAAGTGGAAGACTTGAAAGGGAGAGCATAAATAACTCACCAATTCTTCCCCAATTTGAAAGCTAATGTTTAAACCATCATCTTCTAGCACATGAGAGGGATCACTTATTGTGAAAATGGTTGCAACTTGTTTGTTGCATTACCTAGTGAGCTCATAAAATAAAGTTTAATTTACAGAGTACCTTGTCCTGTAAATATGAGCACTCCAAATGGACTGTGACAGACACAGCTGAGTCCTTCAGCCAAGCTTCCGTGAAAACATCTTTAATAAAGGATAGAAAATACCAAGGAGCAGAGAGTAACAACCAGACCAGAGCAGTAGATGGTACTGCATGGCAAAGCAGACATATCCACAAAGAGAGCCTATGCATAATCCCATGCTGAAGCAGGTGCTCCCTCAGAGGGGCTGTTTTTCTTGTGACAGGAACAGGTGAGATTTCTCTAATTTTATTTCAGTTCATGTACTTTCTCTCTCCTGCTTTTCCAGTTTTCCCCCTGGTGCAGGGGCAGCGAGAGGGTGGCTCTGTGGGGGCTGCCAGCTGAGGCCAACTAACCAAAACTTGATCTACCAGTCCCCCAATTAAAGAACCTTTCAGAACACTTTCCGTGGTATTTTAAAAAATGACCTTATGGAACACCTAAAGCTTTTCCACTATCTCTGAAAAACCACTACAGACATGTAATACCTCAGGTCAGGACAGTGATGACAAAACTTTAATAAAGAACTCATACTGAATAAAGATCAAGGTATGACAAAAGCTAATGCAACTACATCCCATAAAAGCTCATACAGTTTATACACAAAGACACAACTCTCCCAGGTTTTTTTCTTTATATTTTATAGGGAAAAAAGTATTCCAAGTTTGTTTATGCCATGTGTATTATGTGTAATGCCATTTGTGACAAGTATTTATTTCTATGAAAACAAGCAGTGCTGTCAACCAAGTAGATGGTAAATAATTTAACCAGTAAAATTACTTTTTATAAGTTAATATAACAGATCAGCTGGGAATAGCCCACAATGTCTCCACAGAGAACTTTAGAAATTGTTTAACTGTACCTCACCTTTTTAAACCATTCCAACTGGATTACTGCCTTCCTACAAACATTAAAATGTTTAATTTTTAAAATAAATCTTAGCTAATAGCTTCTATAAAGCCTCACTGGAGTTTTGCCAATCGGGTGTTTACAAACCTCTAAAGCATTAAGAGCAAATGACAGAGATAACAGAGTGGTTTACAAGGGAAATACTTTGCATTAGAAGAATAAGAACAATATAGCCATTCAATTTTTCATACAGGTGTATTTATTTATTTATGGTTGCAGAAATATGTGGGCTGTTTAAGTCTGGAGGGCTTTGCTAGTTATTCTTATTGAATTTTCAAGGGAAGTAAGGATAGAGTCATGATTGCTGAGTTCCAGCCCAAAAGTCCTTCATCACAATGTCTGAACTTCTGCACCTAATAATCAGAGGCAGTATTACTGCTTTATATTACTTTCTGATCAACTGATACTCTGCTACACTAGCTTTTCCCATGAGTGCTGCAGTGGTCAAAGACCAGTCATTGCAGCAATTAATTTTTTTCTTTTGTGTCCTTTAAACTTCTTTGTTGGATTGAATCTGAGTGCAAGATCTCTTAAAAAAATGTTATCTTCTTTTTCATTACTCTGACTCTTTTGTTGAAAGCGCACTGTTGTTTCAAGATAAATTTAAAATTACAAACAAATAAAGAAGTAGCATTTTCTGTGTGTTTCATATACTCAATCTTGAAAACCATTTTTTTATCCTGTCAATTTACATTTTAAAAGGATTCTTCCTCTTTTTCTTTATATAGAAATGGAAAAAAAAAACAATAGCATGAATTTTAAAAAAGAAACAATTGCAGATTAGACTGTTACTTAGCATTTTCAAAGAGTATTTAACTTTTGGGTTAACTTCAGCATTCAAAGTATTGCAAATAATACCAGGTCCCACCAACACTGTCTGTATCAAGAGTTACATGGGAACAGTGTTAAGCACTGCTGAAATGTCCACATCAGTGGCTTCGTACTGAACTTCTGTATTTGAAGATAAATCTATTTTAAAGAAGTTCTGGCTACATTTAATGACTTTTTCTGCCATTGCTTTGCTCTTACACTTTCAGTATTTTCTCCACTTACTCCAAGTTTACCAATTCAGTAGTACAAGAACTGCTTAAACTGTGTTGACCAGCCCATTAAAACATCCCAGCAAACAGGTCAGCTCAAACTGCTGAAAGGAACATAATCTATTGATGGAAAAGCTGGAAGTAGTGCTGGTTAAGTAATTGCTTTGTATCTCCATTTCAATATGTGCCTCACTCCAAGAGCACAGGCCTGCCTTTAGCTGAAAATTCTCATACATAGAACAGGCTGATGCAAACTGCCCCACTTCAACAAAGAACCCACTGCATCTTTCTACAGTAACATGAAGAACTACTAACCTGAGAAAGATGGAAATCTTATCAACATACCCATTCTCATGGGCCCAGGAAGTCACTGCAGTCCCCACCAAGGGAACTGAGATTGATGCTGCATCTCAATGGTGGCCACAACCAGCAAGGACCCTTAAAGGTCCAACAAGAACAGATTTCAGCTACCCTTCCACATAGATGTGTTAAAACTTAGAGCTGTTCAACAAATGGTGCAGGTAGGCTCAGTCTCGCTGTTGCCTTAGGACTAAGCTATGACAATGGGGTTGAAAATAAAGCTCTCCCTCTGTTCTGTGTACAATCCACAAAAACATTTGTTAACTTTCCTGCCTCAGCCTTCTCAGCGTGAAATGAAATGAACATTGACCTAACTCACAGATGTATCAGAAAACAAAAGAATCACATAGCTGTTCCTTCTGAGGTGCTTTAAGAAATGTCAAGACATCAGGCAGTAATGACATCTGGAGAAAACAAACAGGATCAATTTTGCTTTCATCACCTCTCCTGCCCCTAGTTGGTTGCTGAACACCAACTAATATTTCAGACTGCAAAAAGAATTTCCTGCATCTCTGTAGTTTTATTATTGTTTTTATTATTAATAAAACCAAAACCTAGTTCCTTTACCCCTTATCCCCTTGCTAGCAAATTGTTTTTTTCTGTGGCAATTCTGTTCCCTTTTGCATTTTGCTGGTTTGTCAGATTTGCTGAACCTTCAAGTGCAAGAGGTAACATGATGAAATCGAAACTGGCAGAAAGTACATTAAAGTTATTATCACCTGAGGACAAATCCTGGCAAGCGAACCACAAGAAAAAAGACTTCCATCTGGAAATCGGACAAAGAGCATACAGGTAAACCCAGTATTTCCACTACTGTTTTGGCAACAACTCAGAAATGAGAAAATACAGATGAGTTATGGGGGTGAAAAAAAGGTAGAAGTAATGGAACTTTTCAAAAAGAGAACAGAAAGGAGCAAAGGTGAGAAGGAAAACAGATGCTAAATTTCAGATACTAAATGCAGTACCAACATGCATTTTGAAAGTGCATTATATAAAATAAGCAAAAGGCAACCTTTTGGTTAGATATGACAAGGGCTACCATCAGAGGATACAAGGACCAAAGAATTATGAATCTGAAGAGCTTTTTAGGTTTTGTCCATTCAGCAAAATAATTCTGCAATTCTGCATTTTCAACCACTACTAAGAGCTGATTCATTTTTTTTTCTGTATTCTCCATATGATTAACATGGCATTTTATTTCTTGGTACACAAATTAGTTTAGCTGATAGACAGCAACCAATACTTAAAACCAAAATAACTAGGAGTAATAACCTCAATTTTCAGCAGAAATTATTTAAAAAGTACTGTGTGAATTCCAGTTTTGTGCTGACTACATTGACTTAAATGCATCTCAGCTAAAAGAGAAAATCCACTGAGAATACTGCCATGACAACTCAAAGAAAAAAAAAGAAGACAGTATTTTTGCAGATTTATGCCTGCAGAAGTGATCAGATTGCTTCTACTTTTATACTTGAAGAGGCTGAGCAAGCAAGTAACTGCCCCAGAGGCAACAGCAGTATATCATGACTCTGCTTAATATATGTAGTAGATCTACAGGTGGTACATTACAGAAGAAGTATGGTGCAAACAAATCTACCCACAACAAACTGGTCCTGCTCTTCTTCATATTTCTATGGGGCTTCACTTCTTTAAAAATCATTAAAGATTTAAATAATAATTATTAAAAATTATAATAATTCTTATAGTGACCTATAATTTTTTTTCAAAGTTATTGTAAATTCCATAGGCCAGGTTTTACTGAAATGCCCAGTGGGACCATATGAACCTCATGAGGTTCAACAAGGCCAAGTTTCAAGGTTTCATACCTGGGTCAGGACAGCCTATGACATCAATCCAGGGGACAAAAAGCAGCTCTGCAGACAAGGATTTGGGGAACTGGTGGATGAAAGGTTAAATGTGGCCAGCAATGTGTGCCTGATGGCCAGAAAGACAGCTGTACCCTGGGCTGCATCCAAAGAAGATGTTAGAGAGTGCCCAAAAGAGGGCCACGAGGATGGTGAAGTGTCCTGGGGGAGGCTGATGCCTTAAGTTTTAGTTTTTATATTTTTCAGACTCTATCCTGCCTTAGTGTTTAACTCTGAACTTCATGTTCCCTTCACAGCTTACAGAGACAAACCAACCCTTTTCCAGCCTGAGAACCAAGGACACCATTGCAGCTTTGGGCCCAAAAAAGCATAAACAACAGTGAACTGAGGAGAGCAGTCTGGGAGGATGGGACTTCATAACCTGAAGCTGTAATTGGTCATTAACCCCAATATGTAAATGACCCAAAACTTTAAAAAGTGTGAAAACTCATGACTCTGAGGCCATCTTGGGTGGAGCCACAGCTGGGCTCTTGTACGGCCCAAGGCCTTTGAAGGCTTTTTAATAAATCCCTACCTTATTCCTTTAACACTGTCTGGCCTCTGTTCCAGGTCAGCCTCTTAAGGCATCAAAGGCACAGGAGGAGCACTGGAGGTCCTCGGTCTGCTCAGCCTGGAGCAGAGGAGAGACTGAGGGGAGAGCCCATTGTGGCCTAGAGTGTGGCTGTGAGGGAAGAGGAGGGGCAGGCACTGATCCCTGCTCCCCTCTGTGGGGACAGTGACAGGAGCCAAGGGCACGGCCTCAAGCTGGGCCAGGGGAGGTTTAGGTCAGAGATTAGGAAAAGGTTCTTCACCCAGAGGGTGGCTGGGCACTGAACAGGCTCCCCAGGGCAGTGGTCACAGCACCAACCTGGCAGAGTTCAAGGAGCATTTGGGAAATGCTCTTGGGCATGTAGGTGTGATTCTTAAACCTGTGCAGCACCTGCCTCTAAATTTTTGCCTGAGCTGGTAGAATAGAGAGCATTCAAAACACAGCAGCAAATGTGGCAGCATCAGCCCCAGACTGAATATGAGACCAGGGTTCTGCTGTTTCTACTACCTTCTTGCTGAATATCTAGATAAAAAATTGTGGTTTTCTTCCAAAATTTGGCTGTTTGATCCTGTGTGCCCAACTGCAGTCTCACAGAACATGACAAATGACTTCTATGCTCATGACTGCAAGACAGACAGATTTTGATAGAACCCAGATGTGCCTGCTGAGCAGAAAGTAAAAACAGAAAGGGAAAGGGAATATATTGTCTCAATACCTCTCGATTTCTTAAGTGAAACATTATTATTTCTGAACTCTTGGAGGCAGAAATGAGCTTGGTACAAGTTTCTGTGCTTAGCATGGGGAGGTCCCTGAGCACTGCTGTGTTGTCAAAACCAAACTTCATGTGCCAGATTGCACATTAGTGTGACTACCTTTGGAAGAGGCAGCTGTGCTGGGACATGACCTTGTCACATGCTTCTGCTCTCAGCCTTGTGCTGGCACTAGAAACCATGCTAGTGGGCAGCAACTGGGCCATGAAATAGGTCTCTCAAACACCTTTTTCTAAATTATTTTTTTTTTATTTCTTCCCCCAAAGTAAGCTCTGCAGAATGAAGAAGAAAAGTAAAAACAGAGCTTAGACCTTACATTTTCAATGAATGTGACTGGCTCTCAGGTGAGTGATGGTCACAACATAAAACCTGGACAAACCAGCACATGGATAAATAGTAATTCCTACTCCCATGATCATGGATGCAAGAAATCGCAGCTCAGTATGGAGCAAGTGTTTATCCAAATTAAAAGAAAACAAATGTAAACAAGGAGTCTGAAAAGAGAACAAGGAGTGTTAAAAGCTTCATTTTAACTGATTTCATACCTGAGTGCCATGTAGCTGCTCTGCAGGAATCCTGAGACACTACTCCATTCTGCTCTAATTTGAAATGCATAGGGAACATCATTTGTCTGATGTTCTGTTTGACCAATTATATGACCAATTTTAGCTGCTGAAGTAACCTGCTTCTCCTTGTACAAATACTTAATCAGAAAGGCAAAACCTTGTATTAAAAGTACAATATATCCAAATCAAAACCAGCTGTTATTTTGCTAAGTTGGATTTTGTACTGCATTCATAGCTGTCTCCTGTGACTTAAAAGAAAGCTTATACCAGAACTGGAATTTACAAAAGGGATTATTTTGCTTGTTTTTCTGATATTTGGTTTAGATATTACAGGACCTCTGTTTTCAATACATAAAGAATTCTTTTTTGATGCCTGTATTTCTAAATCTCAGAATGATGGAACATTAAATTAGATGATTATTGAGACAATTCTTCTGATTAACTGTAGCAATTTATAAAAAATACTTCTACAAAAAAGATAAATGAGTGTATGTTATTTAATTTATAAACTCTATTGTAATAATCTAAGGCTTATTTCAAAGCAAACATGGTTGTTAAAAGCAAAGTAATTGAGTCCATATTCCTTTCTTGACATTTTTTTGGCTTTGTTTTTATTATACTTCATCCAAAAGTCACATGCAAACATGGGGAAGCAGAGAGCTAAATTGGCAAACTCTGTAAATCTTACCACTACTACAACCAAAAATTCCCTTTAGTTTTTGGAGAGTTTTGTTTGGGCTTTTTTTCTGTGGAGAAGTCTGATATTTTCGTACCCCAGAATAGTAGAGAGAGACATTTCCAAAAGAGACAACAATTTTCAGGTTGTGTCTTCAAGTCACGCCAAAATAGCTGAGACCACTTCTATCTCAATCTGAGCCATTTCTCAGTGTCCAGCTATAAATTGTCATGCATCACCCTTCACTTCTTTTGTTTGGATTAGACCAAAGCCACCTTGGCTGAGTTGCTGTAAAGGGTTTGAATCTTTGAACGCCCAATTTAAATGTAGTGGAACATTAGACACAAAGCCCAACTAGGGTTATCAAGACTTATTCCTAATTATTTTATGCAAACCATAAGGCAACCATTTTGTTAGGTTTGTTTTTTTCTTCCTTTTAGTCCAGAGAGCATCTAGTTTATCAATCCTGTTGACATGCCATCAGAGAATTCCAGCAAACTATAACCTCATGAATCAGTCTAAGAGGCAGGAAGATTAAAATCTTATTATGTGGCCCGTGACATCCGAGTACTATAGGAAAGATTAAAGACTTTCCTGTGTTCTAAGTTCCTGTGGTAGCAAGGATCTACTTAGGAGAAAATGCCTGGATAGTCCTAGGAGCCGATTACATGGCATGGCAGAATACAGAAAAATACAGGAAAAATAAAAGGTTTTGAATCCCAGTTTGGCCCTAGAGAAATGCCCCGCTGTTCTCAAATATGGTGAACAGTTTATCCATGGATGAATAAACATGGCAAGTATTAGACAAAATTATGAATAGCAGAAGAAATACCCAAACACTTGTGCAGTTTTGTCTAATTACCAGTGCTCCAAACAATCCCTGTCCAAACCCTACAATTCCCTTTCTGTGTCCCCTTTCATCTCCCTCTGAAAATACCAGTAGCCAAATTACATGTCAAGAGGAGAAAATGTTCTTGGCTTTTTGGGGCATCTAGAAACTTTGAAATATAGGTTTAAATAAATGCAATTCTAAACACAGTGCAACAAATGCAAATTGGGCATTAAGATATTTATGACTGAACAATCAGCAGGAACCAAATATTGTATAATTAAACTATAAATCACTACTATCATTGGTAAGTACAGTACACAGTGTATCCACTTTTGTATTTAAAAGAAAATATATGGAACATCTTGCACACAAATATAGTCATGATCTATGTAACCATGCCTATTTCTTGAATTTCTTTGCTAACACTTAATATTGTGTATTATCAAAAACATTAACACTGATAAAGACCTGATACATTAATAGAAGGAGATTAAAATATTATATAACAAATGAAAGAATAGCCACTATTCTTTTACTACCAGTGGCCTTTGCAAAGCAATACTACATTACCAGTCAAGGCAGGATTGCTGAATTACCTCCCGGGAGATTGTGGAAAATCTGGAGTGACTGACACACCCCTAAGTTCCTGAATCTGAAGGCCACAAAGTCTCATAGCTAACACTGCTGTTTTCTTTTCTCTTTTCTTTTTTAAAAAACAAACAAACAAACAAACAAACAAACAAACAAACACCCTAAAAACCCAAAACAAAATAAAACCAGCAAAAAAGAACTTTTATGTTTAAAGGGAAAGTCCTCCTGTGGCCTCAGCATAATTAGTTTCTGGAGTTCCTGGCCTTTTCATTGCATACCACTCAAATTGGAGTCACATGAACAACAATTAAAGCTAAGGAAACACATTTCCAAACAGTTACAGAATCACAGAATCACTGAGGTTGGAACAGACCTGTAAGATCACTGAGTCTAACCATTAACCTATTACTGCCAAGCCCACCTCTAGACCACGTGCAAACACAACACATCTACAATTCTTTTAAATACTTCCAGGGACAGTGACCACCACTTCCCTGGGAAGGCTCTTATTTCATGTTACTTCTGACCAGGAGAGTTCCCTACATCACTAAGGAAACTGCTGGTCTCAACAGGCTAAGCTTTGATTTCCTTTTCATGCCAAACATAACTGCTATGAATTCAGCAGTAACAATGCTTTCCTAGTTTTGGTAGAAGAAATAGGTTAAACATTAATACAAAAAACCAAAGTTTTTTTAAAGCAGCTGTCCTGGGAGACAATCAGATCTAAATGCCACCTAGAATGGTGCAGTCTTCTCAAAGCCCTCTGTCAGTGAGAGGGACTGGATACAGGAATTGTTAGAACAATATCACTCATCTTCAAAAGAGTATGATAACAGCTTTTGTATTTCTGCATTTGTACATCTCTTACATAGCAGCTGCACAGATTGCTGACAATGCTTCAATGACCTCACTTCTATGAATGCAGCATGAGGATCAAGCCAAGGCAAGATGCTGAATTAAGAACTACCATCTAAATCCACTGATAAGAGCATACCACCCTGAGAATGGAATATGAGCTTTTTTCCTCATGAAAAATTACCCAGCTACTCCTATCAAAACTTGAGCTCAACTTAAACTATATATATATATATATATAGGTCTCAATAGCCCTAAAGATAAAAAAGATAAAGTTTAAAAACCAATTATTGCTATTTATTTGCTGTTTAACTGTTATTTTACTGGCATTTGAACACACTAGATTAGAGTGAAAAACTCTCCCTTAGCTGACTGAAATAGCTTGATGTAACTTAATAGCTGGAAGGGACTTGTCAGAAGAATGGCCAGTTCCACTGGCCAGTGCCCGGAATCTGTGAACTCAAGTGAGTGATCTAAGCTTTCAAAAACATAACTCATGATTAATCATTTCTTTATAGCGCTGGAAGAGCCAGTATCTCTTGGAGTAGACCTTTTGCATTAGTACTGAGGCAGAATGCCTTGAAGCAAGTTCTCACTTCATGCCACCATGCAAAGAGTTCGCAAATGCAATACCGGAATTTCAGCACTAGCTCCAAAGGCCTTCAAACAGGAAAGACTGCTCTCAGCAGATCCTTCACAATTTGGCTGCTCACCACCCTTTCACAGTCATGCCACATCTACAGCCTAGGGTTTGGCTCACAAGCCAGGTAACAAAACACAATGGTGAAGCTATTTCTTCTAAAAGACTACAAAAAAACTTTTCTGCTATTGATTGTAAAAATACCCCTACCAATCAAAAACATCATCAAAGCTGATATTGACAGTAAACTATTCAAAAATAGGTGAACATTTACTCTTTAATGGAAGTTTTCAAAAGAGAGCACGTGTATGCACTTTTGCAGATGACATATCCAGGATAATATTTGCTATGAGATTATTTTCTTTGATAACTTCTCTTTCAAAAGAGACGGGACAAAAATTTTATAGCAAATAGTTAACTAAATTTCAGTGGACTCCAATATTGTCTTCTGAACTAGGAAACAGCCAAAGATGGGAATCTATTTCTACACTTTCCATCCCCCTCAGAAGAACAATCTTGAGCTCAAAGAATCCAAAAACCCTTATTGGGAAAGTGTTTAGAGAAGGACCTCTTTCCTACAGACCACACAAAGTAAAATTCATACTTTGGACTTCCTACAACAAGAACAGCAACACAAATCCTGCAACTTGTCTTTCATCGACCATCAGGGCAATACAGACTCCTATCCCTCTGTCCCTTCTGCACAAAGAATGTGTTCATTGCACACCTGCAACTAAACATGTATTTCTAATCTAATTAATTGCTACATTGCAGGTGCCAGCAATCTAGAGGTGCCTGCAGGGAAAGTCCATCCAATGTTACAAACCAAATCCCATGTTACAATGACCCATGGAAAACACTAGGTCACCTCCTTGCCTCTGCAAAGCCCCCTTCCACCCTCAAATCTTGCTCAATCTCTCACAGCATAACAGCGACCTGAAGTATGAAATCATTGAGTGAATCACACAAATTATATAATCCCATCATACTAATGGTGATAGAGATACCCAGTGCACTGCAGAGACATAAAAATTATTTCCAAGCAACAGGGACATTTAAAACTTGCCTATTAACTTACTTTTCTTCTTACTTTCCCCCATCTCTTTTTAAGTAAAGAAACAGAACTGTAAATGTGTTTGTTAGAAAGGAATGGAAGTTAAAAGCCAAATTAGGTCTTGGAATCAAATTTCCATCTAAACATGATTTCAACTCACTTTCAAAATTAAAGGAGTTTTTGGTTGGGAGTTTTTGTTGGTTTGGGGTTATTTAGAATTCCAATTTAATTTCTGTTTGGATATACAGAGAGCATTTTTGTACCTACAACTCAACATGACATGAGGAGCAAACACAAACATGCAAGCCAGCAAAGCAGACTTTCTAGGACAGCTGAAGTATCAAGAATACCAGAATGCCACTCTTTGCCCTGGCACACTAAAAAAGAAGAAACGGGTGAAGAAAATTGAGCCATGCACTTCTCAATAAATTCAACTTTTTTGTCAGGATCAGGATGTCAAAGTGCAAATTAATAACAGCCGTCAAGTACACACTCTAGGAATGAAGGACCTGTGCACTTAGTTTGGTACTATAGTACTAATAAAGAGGCAGTTTCACAAGGTGTTGTCTTTCTTATGTCTGACGAAAGTCATCTCTCCCAAAAGAAGTCAAGCAGGAGAAAAATCTGCTCAGAACTTCATGTAATAAAACATTCCACATTGGAAGCTACCAATGTCTTACTTATTTCACATTTACACATTACAAGGACATTTAAAATAAATTCTCCTTTTTATTTTTCTTCCTTAGGCCATCAAATATAACTGTTCTAATACATTTCTTTATTTTAGCAAGAAAGAAAGACTTCCCAGTCCACATAGCCCTCAGAAAACATCACTGACTTCAACTTGTATTCCCAAACTAGGGAGAAGTAGTAAGGGTAGCCCTATAATGTTTTCTCATATTGTTTCTATGCAATATCACTGATGATTTTTGAGGTGTATGTACATACAACAATACATGTACACACACACACACACACAAATGTACACACACCCCTCTGTTCCTATCCAGACCTTACACAATGCTTACTTTGCATAGAGAAAAGGAGATTATTATTTGAAACAAACTATGTCTCAACTCTGTGACACTGAAACCACCAAGTATTTGTCCAAGTATATCAGTCCAGTCCCAGACACAGTGATAAATTCATTATAGACAGAACCCTAAACAGAATAAGGTAGTTGGCATTCAGAACATACATTCAGAGCAAAGTACTGTATTAAATATAAGAAGTTCACAAATCTGAATAATTCCACATTATCTAAACACATCAGGATGTGATTACAAAGGTATTAAAACTACTGAAAGAATTTTACAGTACATCTATAACACAAATATTGAAGTAGTCTTAGAAGGGCCTTTTTGTTTTTTTAATAGTGCTCCTACATTTTCTCATTATAAATTCTCAACCTTTGAAAATCCAAGGAGCTCTTTCATTGACAGCATTTTTCCTTCAAGTTTTTTTCCAAATCAAAAAGAGCCTAAGAAAATATTTAGAGCTTTTTATAATTCAAATTTGAAGAAAATTTAACGTGATGCTTAATATATTATTTTAACATTGGCTTTATTCCAACATAAATAGCTGTATATGCCTTGTATATGAAAGTATATAAAATGTATTGTAGTCACATGCAACACTTCAGTCACTCAAAAATATAATAGAAAGCTTCATTTTTCCACTTGATACCAGATTTGAGAGAAAAAAAAAAAAAGCTTTTTTATACAACAATCACTTTCAGTCAACAGAGCATCACTTTTTCAGACCGTAAGACAAGATAAAATACAGCTACACTCTCTGACAATCCTTTGCCATATTGCTTTTCTGTACAGTGAAAATATATTAAAACCATTTCCATGAAGGAATCGATGTAATCTCTAGAGAGGGTGCACATGTTCAGTGGGGGCTGAGGCTAGTTCAACTCTAGTTTACACTACATCAGTAAGTAAAGATATATTTCAAAAACTTATTCCAGCAATACCTTCTGCCTTTTTTACTGTGAAATGTTGACAAAAGCATTTGATGCTGCCATGATATAAAGCCTTTTTGAATAAGCTGGAAGTTCTCTAAGTGAGACATGAAAACATGAATCAGTGGAGGTAGTAGATGCTTTTTAGTATGAACCATCCCATGAGTGTCACTGAGATTTCTATTTCACAGTGCTGGGTTTCAGTCTAGTTGCTTACAGGCAATTGTACCCATCATTGACCCTGCTTGGTTTATATTTGGAAAAAACCTGCCCTGCATTTATATAAAAATCTCCAGATTCATAGCTAAAGAGCTATTTTATATTTATTAAAGATTTCAGCTACGTTTGAAGTTCCAAAGAGGAGAAAGAGGTCACACTTTCTCTCATCAGCAAATCTAACACCCCCTCCCCCCATGTTGTCTCTTAAAATATTATTTTAACTTCATGCGATATTTGAAAACAAACTGTTTACAGAAGCTCACAACATCCATTACACAAGGGAGATAAACACACCAGTTCTATACAGCACAATGGATTTCGAAGTCTGCAGAACCTGGAGGCACAAAGTAAAACATTTTAACAAGAAAACCTTTCCAAGAGCAGCTCACAATTTTCATAGGCAACAGAGAAGCAATATTCAAACACAGATATGACCATCTGACAGCCTGCATACGAGATTCCCTAACAGAACCACTAAAACCCAGAAACCACTGAACACACACCAAGACACACCACAAGTTGTCGACACCACCAAACCTCACTCTCTCTCCCTGGAGCATCCTCTATTCGCTTGGAGGGCCAGGACGCAGCTCACCTGCACCGGGGCGCCCAGCCGCGGGCACAGCCGCACTCTGCCCACCACTGTCCCGGGCTGCCCTGGGGCTGGCCCGGGCCTCTGGGGGGCTCTTCCGCGCCGCCGTGCCCCGGCCCCGGCCGGCTCCGCAGCAGGGCAGCGCCTGGCAGCCGTGCGGGGCCCGGCCGGGTGGTGCCAGCGGCAGGCGCAGTGGGCATCCCTGGCGGCGGCGGGCACGTTCCTGCCGCCGTCCGAGCCCTCGGCGCCGCGGCCGCAGCTGTGCTGCCTGGGGAGGTGCCCGTGCATGGCGCGCCCGGGGCTCGCCCTGCCCGCCGGGCATGGGCGCGCTGCCGGCGGCGGGGGCGAGGCGCGGCGGCGCCCGCGCCCGGCCAGCCTGGCGAGGCAGCGCTGGCGAGCGGCGGGGCAGTGTTGGCGAGCGGCGGGGCCCGGCCAGCCCGGGGCAGCGCTGGCGAGCGGCGGGGCAGCGCTGGCTAGCGGCGGGGCATGGCGGCGGCCGGGGCCGGGGCCGCTGCCCAGCAGCCCCGTGTCAATGCCGGACTCCACTCGCGCAGCCACTTGACAGCATCCCCGCTGCAGGCAGAAGCAATCAATGCTCCGCGTGGCTTGGGACGCACGCCTGCATCCCTTTCTGGATGACAAGCCACGGGAAGGGAAGGCGGGGGGAGGGGGGAGAATTAAAATCCGACAACCAACAAAAACCACTCTTGCAATTTTCAGGAAGATTTAGTCGTTTTCTAGCTGACCCTGACACGAGTCACGGGCACCCTGCTGAAGCACATTTTTATGTACAAGCTTTACAGGCAAAGTGCTTTCTTGTGGAAATAGCATCTAGACAAAGTGCTGAAAAAAAGATACTCCTTTACCAGAGATCCGAACAGACGCGGGAGTGGTTTTTTCCCTGAATGCCTGAAAAGACCTTGTCAACAAAATTGCATCAGAAGATGCAAATGACAAGTTCGGGAAGAATGTTATCTGCCCTAAATGCTAAACCACAGCATGAACGTCGGTATGTGCTAATGTGCACAGGCTAATGTGCACAAACACAGCGGAGAGAGCAAGAGCCTGAACTTAAAAATAAAGCCAAAAAGACCTATGCCACAAATTACCAGCTCTCCAGTGTCTTACATACGTAATGTGAATATACTTGCCTGTGTGTAAGGACCTCAAGATTCTGATTGATGTATCATTTTCACTTCTGCTTTTCACCCCTTAAAAATTCTTTTGTGCTTGCCAATAACCTTCTGTACGGAGTTTTCTGTAAATCTCCTCTTGGATTTTTCTTCCTAATACAATCTCTTTTCCTTAAATTATCCTGAATTCTTTCTTTGCAAGTATTTTCTTTTATTTTTTCTTATAGAAGTGACAGAAGTGTAAAGTGAAAAAATCTGGCCTGATTGTTCCGAGCACCTTGAGATTTTTAGGGGTGTTCTCCAGTCTCAGGTACCTAAGTCCTTGGGCCAGTAAGACACTCATTGGATCATGGCCTCATATATGTGTAAACTTTTTTTAGACTTTCTTTTAACTTAAGCATATTTCAGGTAACTTAACCATAGGAACTAACAAATTGATTTCTGTGTAACAATACTTTTGGGTCTGTTGGTGTTCAACTAGGATTTAAGTACACACAGAAATTAAAAAGAATTAGTAATATAAATAATTTTACTATTATAAAGACTAAAACACATCTACTTTTAAGGACTTCAAAGGCAAAGACAACTATGACTATCTGCAAATATGCTTTCAAGTGAGATAAATTAATTTTCACAAATGCATTGATGCAAAAAAAACTTGATTCAGTCAATTCCTTCTACATAGCTAACCTAAAATTCCTCAAAACTTAGACATTGCTAAAATTCATAACAATAAACCCTGGCAGTAGTTCTTGATTAAAAAAAAAAAAAAAATTATGGCAATGCTCTAACAGTGGAGAAAATATTTTGACAACACTGTAGTTCAAATTGCTGCGTGTGAAACTCACATGGGTTTTAGCTGTATTTCCATTCAAGATGCTTGTCCTAGTTATACTAAACTGATGTGATAATGCAAGATTTATTCAGAACTTCCCTGAACAGCCAAAATTGTACACCATATACTCTCACATAACAAAAGCCCAACTGCGAGAACTCACAGAGCTTGGCATAGAATTAAGGTCACTCCTGTTAGAAAAAGAAATATTAATGCACTTCTGAATGGCAAGCATAGATGTGGAAGCCAGCACTTAAAACCTGAGCTAAGGGAGTCTACAAGGAAATCACTGCTATGTGTAAAGTAAATGTGAAGTTACATAAGCTTGAATCCATCTTTTGCAGTTTTATTCAAGCATAAGAAGTGAAGGTGTGTGAGCTGTCCAGAAAGCTGCTTTCTTCTAGTGCTCAGGGAAATTCAACTGTGAGCACCTGAAAACTTGCCTACAGAAGGCAACTCAAGTCATTACTGCACCACTTCCAGCAGGACTACCTCAGTTGAAGAAATATATATATTGACATTATGTGAAGCTATAAATAACATATATAAAACTGTAACATACTTATTTATATACCATAAATATGTAGAAAACAAGGTGCTAATAAAGCCAAATTCAGTTTTGTTTCCATCATTGGAGACCCATATTAGCAGCGTCCATCATCTTAAACCATCAGCCTTTTGGTCACATAGCAAGCTACCTATTTCACCACAGACTATCCTAATGCTATTTCAGCTTTTCCAAATGCTAGTCAGAATCTAAAAAAAAAAAAACCCAAAAAACCAAAACCAAACAAACAAAAAAACAAAAACAAACAAATGAACAAATAAAAAAACACCAAACAAAACCAAAAACAAACAAAAAAACCCAACAAAAACCAAAACAAAACAAAAAAAAAAAAAACCAAAAAGAAAAACACCAAAAACCAAAAAGCCCACAAAAAAACCCAAATAACAAAAACAACCAAAAAAACCCCGAAAATAAATAAACCAAACTTTAATATATCTTTCAAAGCTATTTGGAGAAATCTGGATAATTGCAAAAGTAAAAAGCTACTTAATATACAACAGATGTAAAAATCAGGGCAAGCAATGGCTACAATAGGATTGGGGAGTGTAAAGAATCTACACATTCCGTGACCAGACATAGTTTGTAGACCATCTACACAAAAAATTTTGGGTCAAGTCAACTGCACCACAGCACTAAAATGTCTATCACAAATAACCTCAGCCCAATACTTTAAAGCAGTAAATGACCTTTTAGCAACCTTAGTGCACCCCAGCCAGTACAATGCAGGACTACAATGGCATCCTTTTGACTGTAGCATTCATGTTAAAACAGTATATTTGAAATAGCCTCTAATCAGAATGTGGGAAAAGAGTTTTTTTTTCCAAAAGAATTTTACACCACTGAACATAGCCTAGAAGTGTTGGGTAGGTTTAGGGCACTTCATACTTTAAGAATTAGTAAAGAAAAGAATTACTACAAAAAAATTACTCTACTGACAATACTTTTTTTTGAAGGTCATCACTGCCCATGTGAGACAAAAACACGTGAATATGGGGTGCATATGTGCAACTAATTGCCAGACAACATGATAAGATGGATTCAAAAGATAATGCAATTTCATCTGCTGTAACTGAACCACTGTATTAGAGAGGATGGCACGCACCTCTGGATGAACTTGGATTAACACATGGCTCAAATCCACATGCCCAACTGTCATCCTAATTTGATAGTAACTGGTACACAAAGCAAAACTGAATATGGTAGGATACACGATGTGAACTGAGTTTGACCCAATAATGTTGTGGAAAAATCTCACTAATTTTCTTTTTAAAATATTAAGTAGGCATGACAAAATGGAGCAAATAGATTTAGCTGATATTGTACCAGCACAAATAACTGTAACTGGATTACAGCAATGTTGGACATACACCAAAAATAAATGCTGAGAATAGTTTGCTTCAGGCAAAAATGTGCATATGGAAAGAAAAAGTGCATATGGGAAACAAAAATTATTAATAGAGTTCTGAAAGGGAAGCTAGAATCATGAGCAAAGATGATTTAGATGTAGTAACAGATTTTTCCCTCCAACCAAGAGTGCAATGTTATGCAACCATAAAAAAATACAAAATAAAAGAAGAGTAATAAACGTGGACTGGAACAATGTATTAGAGATACTAAATTTCTATAAATACTTTTGTTGAAGGAAAAATAATATGAACAATTACTAACACAATAGCAAAACTACTGAACTAAGTCAAAGGCAATTTCTTTGCAAGTATTTTGTTTGGTTTATTGGTTACTGAAATGCAACCTTGTGTAGAAATAATATTCTCAGTGGTGGCATGGGTTAGAAGGAATGGTTGTGATTAGCCCAAGATTAGGCCAGGAGCCAACTGATCCAGCATAAGTCATTGTTATCATAGTGTACCCAGGAAATCCTGGAAAAATAATTTGACTTCCATAACTGTACATATGCAAAATGGAAAAAAAAAATTAAAAAAAAAACCAAAAAAAACAAACCAAAAAACCCCCAAAAAACAACACCACCACTTAATTTAATGAAACCAGAACATAAAAGGTGAGGAAAGACGCAGCTGAAATAAAACAACTCAGCTCCTCTTTCAGGTCTGTCTACTCCTCTCTTCTTCTTGGTATTCAAGGCAAGAAGCATGCAGGAGTACAACACCAAAAATAAAAGAGTAGAAGAAAAATATAATAAAAGACAGCTATTTAACATCAAGGAAAGGAAATTTCACTGGAAATCTATAAATTATTTTCAAGGATAATATTTTGCTTACTTAGAAAAAAAGTATGATCCCCATACCCTTTACACAACAGGATGGGTCTCAATCTTAGAGGTTTAGCAGAAAAATACCAGCACAGCACTGAGACACTGCTGCCTGCACAACGTAACTGTCTGCATGATCAAGGGCATGTTCTTTTCATTTTTATCAGAGGCTAGAAAAGCTTAAGGAGCTACAAACATATCCATTTTCAGTCTTAGCTGCATGTCCTAGGGTTAACATAAGGACAATCATTTAGAAATCAAGATCCAATGAAAGAGAAAAATGACAAGCATTTGGAAGGGAACTATATCAAGAGAAGAAAACAACCCTCAGCTGGGAATATTAAGTCACAGTCAATCATGTCAAAACTGGTGGAGAATAGTGCAGCGAGTTTACCAAAGTGAATCAGAGTCATAAAATTTCAGTGGAGTGAAATAAAAGAGCATTTCCATGCCAATACAGGATTTTCCCTTACTGGACCTGCTTTTTTCAGGTAAGGCTGTTGTGCTGGATTCAGCTGGAGCAGAGGTAATTTTTTTCACAGTGGCTGGTATGAGGCTATGTTTATTGTGGATTTGTGCTGAACATAGGGTTGATAATTTAGAGACATTTTTGTTATTGCTGAGCAGGGCTTATACAGAGCCAAGGCATTTTCTAATCCTCATATTGCCACAGTGGCAAGAGGGCGGGGGATGCACCTAATTTACAACAGGTGGTTTTTGATTTAGAAAAAGAAATTCAACTATGCCAGGTGTCAATTCAGATAGCAATGCAAGCAGAAAAGTATACCATGAATACTCAGCATAATCCATAGAATGAGTTAATCAGGAGCCTTATTACAGTTACATTGCATACAGATACATGCACAGTGTGAATTGTATAAAGGAAGAAAACAATATAACCAAGCTAGAATTTTTATTCCAATATCCTATCGTAGAAAATAAAAATGCCAATTTCCTGGTTCAGACAATCTTTTTTAGGTCTAGTGCCTATGACAATATCCTCTTTCTAACTGATTACTTCCCATTATATTTATTTTGAAAGAACTTTAATTTATGAGAAGACAATGAAAAATTGTTTCTTCCCTATGAAGCTATTTGTGTTATGTTCTTAATATATCTTTGAAGAGTTTGACACAGTTCTGTCACTGTCTTGTTATGGGCCAGTTACAAGCTTCCACTGCAGATGAATGGAAGGCAGAAAGATGTGAGCACACATCACAGCCAAAAAAAGACAAGGTTTAGAGCATACACTGCCGAGAATTGCAGTTACTATGCTCCCTCTTCAGCCTCTGGAAACAAAGACTTAACAGGCTAACTTGAACTTCAGAACAAAAGCAAAAACCATTTGGTGGAACGCAACTGATCCAATATTAAAAGAATAACAAAAATCAGCCTTGTTTCTCAACAGTCCATACATGGTCACCCTTGAGATTTTATTTCAGTTGAAAACATTACCTAAAAATATTTCCCAAACAGAAGCATGCTAGCACATTTTTGTAAAGGAATTACATACAGGTCAATGTGCTTTGTATTCAAATGATAGAGACAGTCCCTGAAATAATTAAGGGTGATTTGGAAGTAAGATGAATCCCTGGTGGCTCTATAATGAAAACAGCTTTACCCATATACACAGGTGCTCTAAACCGTCTTCATTGCTTGGAAGAGTAAAACCAAGCTGTTAGCATAGCCTCAATGACATTACATTTTACCTACACTGAGTGACCTCAAAGGCTGGACTCATTGCTCTCTGCTTTGGGAAAGTTTTTGGGCTTAATGCAGGATGGACAAGGTAGAATTCTAGAGTCTGTGTTGCACAGTAGGTCAAACCAGCCACAATTCTCAGGGTAGCAGTGCACAAATAAAGGAAAGCAAGCTAATGGCTAAGATAAAAAGCAGTTTCTCTGTATAAATGGATGCAAACACAGCCTGCTATTCATAGCTACTTAGTTTTGGGAAGAGAAGACCTAACTGTGAGGATGTTTGTTTTTTTTTTTTAACATAAAAATCCAGGAAAGAAATCCTCAGTTACAAACCACATGAATTCTCCTGGAACCACTTGCTCTGTGAGGAAAATAATGTTCTACATAACAGGACCACAAAGAAAGCACATTAGCCTCTGACAGAAAAAGTTACTATGTATTGTCAAGTGGCAAATTACATTTAGGTAATTCAAACAAATCTAGGCTCTTTCTCCTTTTGGTAGAAATCTCAGATGCTTTGCTTTTCCGATTTGGGATGGCAAACATGATTGGAAGAAATAAGGCCAGAAGAAATGAGCAACCCGAAATTGAAGCTTTGACAGCTTACAGAATCATAGAACTATCAAATTATTAGAATTGAAAGGTACCTTAAAAATCATCTAGTTTCAACTCCTTTGCCATAGGCAGAAGCACTTTCTACTAGACTTTGCTCAAAGCCCCATCCAACCTGGCTTTTAGCACTCTCACCACACAGCATCTACAGCCTCTCCAGGCAACCTGCCCCTGTTCCTCACAGTAAAGAATTTCTTCACCATATCCAACCTAAATCTGCCCTCCTTCATCTTGAGGCCCCTCCCCTATGCTCTACTCCCCTCATACTCTTGTGGAAAGTCCTTCTTCATCCCTCTTGTGCCCCGTTAGGTCCTGGAAAGCTACTGCAAGGTTTCCTGAAGCCTCCTCTTTTCCAGTATGCACAGCAGTAACTCTCACAGCCTGCATTCATAGCAGAGATGCTCCAGCCCCTGACTAACTTAGCAGCTGGCCTCTGCTCTTGTTCCAACACATCCATTATTCTTTCTTGTGTTGGAGACCCAGTCCAGACAGAATCTAACTAGAGGAGAGTGTAGGGAGAGAGAATCCCCTCCCTTCCCTGCTGCCCACACTGCTTTGGATACAGCCCAGGACACGGCTGGCTTGCTGGGCTGTGAGTGCACATTGCCAAGGCATGTTGGGCTTCTTATTTACTCTCCCCCCCAAATATTTCTCCCCAGGACTGCTCTCAGTCCCAGTTCTTCTCCTTTCTTCAGCCTGTATTGATGCTTGGGATTGTCACAACCCGTGTGCAGGACCTTTCACTTGGCCTTGTTGAACTTAAAGAATTTGCAGACCTTCAGGAATTTACAGACCCACCTCTCAGTCTTGTCAAGGCCCCTCTGGCAACCCTTCCCTCCAGCATAACTACCACACCACATAGCTTGGAGTCATCAACAAACTTGCTGAGGGTGCATTTGAATCCTCTGGCCACGTCACCAACAAGGATAGTGCTAAAACCTGACCCCTGAAGACAACACTTGTCACTGCTCTCCACTTGGACATTGACCCCAACTCTTTAACTGTGGGCTGCCAATCAACTCCTCATTCAGTCGGTGGTTTATCTGTCAAACCCACATCTCTCCAGTTTAGAGACAAGGTTATAGCATATATGGATATAGGGTAGAAGACAAGGTTGCTTTCATAGAACTACAGTCTGCATTCCTAAAGGAGATGTAAATCAAATGACAGTCGAGTAGTCATGTACTGAAAATGTGTATTTCGAGGCTTTTGTTTCACTTTGCATCATTTATTAAAACAAATGCCAACATTTAGCTAAACAAAGTTGTTCTGTGGTCAAATAGCTCTTGCTCTGAGAAACATTCGCCTGACTAACTTTCAACTTCCAGCTCCTTGTTTTCATCCATTTATTTTTATTCTCTAATTTTACTTCAGATCATTTTTTATCCCTCTTAGTAATCTTTAATTTCAAATGAAAGGTTCCTAGGGCTTGTTCATCTGTTTATTCCATCTATTAACTAGTCTCTCATAGGTCAGCTCCATCCCATAAGCATTCCATTTTTTCTTCCAACTTGATCCAGTCTAAAAAGGATTAGACCTTTGCAGGTTTGTGTGATAGCAAGCTGTTAGTGACAGATAAGTGACCAGAACACTATGACAAAAACAAAACAAAACCAAACAAAATGAATAATCCCTGGAATATTGATAATAAAAGTTTATAAAAACAGTCCACACACTTGAGGGATCTTTGCAAGACCATTCTTGGCAAATTATATTAATTGCATCAATGTCCTAGAGTATGTCAGGATTAATTTAAGAGAACCTTTGTGCAATTTGGTTTTTTTTAAAATCACTTGTTACACCTTAAAACTCAAATCTTTTTATCATTCAGTTAAGAATATGGCATTGATACCATAACTATGCTATAGAATTTTTTAGCCCCTTTTGATATGTGTTAGACTTTGCATTCAGTTTGCTTCCACTAACATTAGATTACATGATTCCCAAGTATATTGCAGCAACACTCCATAGCTTTTCTTCTCTGTACTGTTTCTTAAAAGTATGATGCACCAATACCTTCTTTTATACCAAAAACTTTGTTCTATGTACATAAAGGATTTATATGTACGTTACTTTAATTCCATAAACAGAACAATGTTCATTGTCTCAAAGAAAGAAATGGAAGAAATATTGTAAACAATTACTATAGTAAAAGTGAAACATTCCTCTCAAGTACATTGTTAATTCATAGAACTTGATCACTGTAGCTAAAACAAAACTTAGATTGCAGCCTTGTTGGAAGTTATAGTTATAATTCTTCTATAATGTATATATAAATACAGCTCAGGAGATGAAAATAAATAAATATGGATTGGATGGTACCAAAATAAATAAACAGTGCCATTGGAAGATACCTCTGGAAGGGTGGACAGCACTTTTCCTGAATTTTTGTCTCAGTACCACCAAACATAGTGCATGAGTCTTTATTAAAGATAAAACTTCACCCAAATGTGAAAGTATATTTTTAACTAGTTCATGATGACATGTTAATTTACCATTTCAATCAGACATAATTTTGTTCCCTTATGACTAATGACTGATTAGTGAATTGCTTTTATGCCAAAATAACTGTTTCTAAATATGTTCTTAAATAGATATAATGATTGCAAAAAAATTACAAGAAAAGCATTATTAACAACTGTGCTCCAGATTACTTTCAGCTAATGAATGTAGTGACTGTGAAGGCAATACAGAAAAGTTTTAGAGGAAGAGTTCAATGCAAATTTATCATTAGAAAGAAATAAGGAACTATTACTTACTTAGTGATTCTCAGAAAGTATTTTGGTGTAGTGAAACTGAGCATACAGTGTTACTTACAGTAAAAACTATTCTCTAGAAAGAGAGTTACTGAAATCAAAACTGGAGCTGGATATGAAGGAGAACCAAAAAAGCCATTACACAGCAACACAAAGAAGACAAAGAGAAATGTGGGGATATAGTGACAAAGACACGGAAAAGCCTTTGTTGTGAAGTGACTTTGCATTCTCAGTGTTTATGGATGAGGTCTGCTCTCCAGCTTCCCTAGATCCTACAATACCAGCAGAGTCCAGGGCTGGAAGTGCTACCTACAACACAAGAATATGAGGCTAGAGACCACTTGGGTAAATGGGCGCACAGAAGTCCAGGAACTCAATGGGAGGCATCCAAAAGTGCTTATGAAACTTGCCAACATTGTAGTGAGACCTCTTTTGTTGTTGAAAGGCTGTGGTGTCAGGAGCAGTCTTGATAACTGAAAAATACAGATGTTGTGTCCATCTTCAAGAAGATGGAGGATCTGGGGAACTAAAAGGTGGGCTTCTTAATTTCAGTCTGTGGAATGGTTACAGAACAAATCAAAACAAAAAGTTCACAGTTCACAAACTGGAGGGAGCTGTCAATCTACTGATCAGCATCTCAGTCATTCCTAGGAATCTTTGACGAATTGGAGAAGCACACTTGAAGAATCTTCATGAAGTTCTAGGAAGGAAATGTGAAGTTTGACACCTTGGGAGGAATACTCCCATGCAACAGAACCATCTGGGGACTGACTGGCTGGAAGCAGGCTTGCAGAGAAGAAGCTGAGGGCCTGATGGACAAGTTGAACAGGAATCAGCAGTGTTTCCTTACAGCAATTAAGGTAAACCATATAGTGGTCTGCATTAGGAAGTATAGGAAGGACATCGAGTAAAGTGATTCTTCACTTTGCTGAGTATTATGAAAACACCTCTGAAGTACTGTGTCTCTTTTGGGCAGAAAAAGAGAGATTTACAAACTGGAGTTAAGTGAAGAGGGTCAATGGACTGGAGCATGTGATGTCATTTGAGCTAAGGTGCTAAGGGCAAATCCAGTTGACCATCTTCTTAAATGGGTGGTTACAGAGAAGTCAAACTTCAGAGCAAAAGGCAAGGGCCAATTAACACAAGCTGCAGAAATGAAAATGTGATCAGATGTTAGGGAAAAAAAATACCATGAATGTGATCCGGAACAAGTTCCCCAGCTTATTAAAACCACAAATGCTTACATTAGTGCTGCAAATTCTTCCTTTGCTGAACAAATGCCCCCTAACACATCTTTTGATGTTTGACTGGTCAGTCAGTCTGGTGTCTCCGCTTGAAACACCCAGCAATTATAAATCACATGAAAAAATTACTTTCATGTAAATGAATCTAATTGTTTGGTAGAAAGGACAATTGCTTCATATTTCCAAAGCAAACTAGAGTCAGCTCAGTCTTGTTTACCTGATTGTTTCCTCCCAGCTGTTTTTATAATAAGACTAACTGCAGATCTTGGCAGGTGAAGACCAACTATTTCAGTCTGGAAAATTCATGCTATGTATTTGCCAACAAGCAGAATGTGAGAAAACTGAAGACATTATTAAAAAAAAAATTAATAAAAAAATCAGCCTCATTATCCTACATGGCAAAAGAGACCACCAAATTGCATTAAATACTAATGGCTCGTTCTCTTTAAGAAAAGAAATAATAGATTAGTTGTCAACAACTTTTGGCAGCTACTAGTAGATTATCATAGGATTAAGTGTTTGAAGTTTGTAGACAAAGTATTTGTTTGACAGAGTTGAGGGTTTAATTGCAAGTTTTCTAAAACCTTTATTGTTTGCAGTCATTTGCCGGACAATGCACCTATAACCAACAATTTAAAACCAGCATGAGTGTTGAGACCCTGGGGGCACTGTGAGGCTGATTGTTTCTGTTCACCTTCCCATGTGCTACCCTCACCCCCAGACCCCATTTCAGCCCAGCCTGGGGCCACCAGTCTCAGCTCCAGGACTGCCCTGCAGCATTTGTTCACTACAGCTATGCTCTGCCTAGTCATGGTCACGGCTCACAAATTTAAGGCATCGGGGAATCAAAACCACAAACACAGTTCCTGGAGGATCTGCTGCTGAGGAAACTTCCCTGTCTGACCACACTAGAGCAACTCAGACAGTCACACTTGTTCTACCTGAGCTAAAACCTTCGCAGCAGCACACACCCCTACAGCCACACCAGATTCCCTTACAGATTCCCAAGTTTCCCCTAGCAGTGTCTCAGGCTTCCAGATCCTTAAGACAATTTAATCTTGGTACAATGAACAGCAAAAAAACCAGCCTGAGCTGGTGGCTTGAGGAAGGACCCCAAATAACATATCCCCTGGGCTTTTACCCCCTCGTGGTCTAAACGCCAGAAAATCTGGAGTCATTGGCTCCTGCTGTGTCCAGTCACCTGCATGGGCCCCAGGTGCCCTTTGTTATGTGAAGGCTCAGCTGCTCATCAGAAGCTCCACACAGAGCTCCCTGCACTGAATGTGTGCCTCAACACTGCTCCTGTGTGTTCTGTGATATTTGAGGACACACATGCATATTTGTGAGCTACAGACTTTGTGTTCCAAGCTGAAAGTAACCTGAGTAGATTTAGAAAATATTCAAAGATTTTTATCTCCTCACAGCAAAATAATTCACAAAACTTTTACAGGCATAAAATCATTTATGTTACAGCTGGAATTTTGGCAGCAAAATTCAAAACTCAATTTTCTACATAAAGCCATGCAAACAACTTCTCTTGAATGTCTTCTATGACCTTCAGTTATCTTCATTATTTTTTTCTTCTAAGACATTTGAGATTCACTTTTCTTTGGACAGAAATCTTCTATAAAGATCTGTCAGCAGTGTTTTGCCAATATATATATGTATTTGCCATCCAAAAGTAATCTTCATGCCCAATTAAAACAGAGGTTCATACTAAATCAATATTAGAAGTTAATATTTTGCCCTTACTGAAATAGGCTGTCTTCTGCTTCAGCTAACACAAAATACACACCATGACTCAGATTGTATTTGATTTACCTGTTCAAGAAAGGAAAGCAAAATAAAAGTTATGTTTACAAAACTACTGGAAGTAGGATGCAATTTTCCATATATTGAGACACCCAAGGTAAGGTGTCCATGAGGCCTAAGCAGACAATCCTGAGCTTACTCTGGATGTGACTCAACAGATTCACAAGATCAACAGGTCTTGACCTAAAAACAAGCCTTTCCACTCTTCAGAGTATCTTGGTCCAGTATCCTGACCAAGCTAACCATCATAAACAGATAATCCTGGCCAACAGTGATGAGACCCTCTCTGCTGGGATGCTTGTCTTCAAAAACAGCACATTAAAAAAAAAAAAAAAAATTACCATTAGTAAGAAAAGCCTGACAGTGAGACCAGGATGTCTTGCCTAAGCTCATCTTGGCTGATTTTAGTTTGGTCAGTAATGATAGCAATAGCCTAGCAATCAGGTACTTATTCCCTGAACCTGATCTAGATTCATTTTGGCTGATAACAATTCCTTATGGATGGGATTGCCTGCGATTCTAACTTAAATGGGTCATGGAAGAGAGCAGATGAATACCAGAGTTCCCAGACTATAAACATTAATCTTAAAAATAAATAAATAAATAAATGAAACCAAGTCTTGATGACTCTAGTCACTTCTGAAATAAAGCTGAAAACACTTGACATTGATTCTTCCATTCTCAAACACATATCTTCCAGAATCTGAGTCCTACCCTAATCGCTTTGCTAAAAGATGGACTGCAAGTTGTTTCATGTTCTTCCTTTTTTTCTGAGTATCAAAACACAGACAAATAAATACTGCAAGATACATTTTGATTTTGACAGAAAAAGAGAAATAAAGCCAAAATAAAACCCCAGTAACCATTATGTTGATTCATCATTATAAACTTTTTTTTTTTTTTAATGCCACTACACAACATCTGGGATCTACTATACTTCTTTAGGTAAAATATGTAACATCATTAAATTCCATGACATTTACTTTGAACTTCCCCTCCAAACTGAAGTGACCAACCTGATTCTTCCTCACAGTTTAAGGTGAAATGGTTGGGCACACATCGTTGTTTTCCATGCGTCTACGTGGACAGGAAATCAACATATGTTACAGTCTGCTTTTCCTGGATCTCTGCCTGTGAGATTAACTGATCCACCTCCAGAACCTTTTCTAGATTAAAAACCATTCAGCAAAATCTACTGAAATTAATAAGTAGTTCAAGGGCAGTCAAAAATACATTTTTTGGTAGCCTTCCTAGTTACCAATCAAACAAAAGAGGTCCAGTTGAGCTGCCATGCTTTTCTGTTTACTCCTGTCAGCAACCCAAGGAGAGTGTGCATGGTTTCATGTAGAAACACACAGCTCTGCTCTCTGTGTGGGTCCAGCATGGAAGTAAGAAATGGCTGTATGGGATTTGACTGACCTGTTAGTCAAACCTGTTTGACCTGTTAGTCATTTATTGAGGAAGGAACTGAGTGCCAGTGCAGCTTAAAACAAAGTATTCTTTTATAAATCTCATTTGCAATGTTCAAATCTCCCTGCTTTGACTGTCAAACATCTGGAAAACTGTAAAAAAATTAACCTACAAGTCTAGAGCACTTTGGGATTGGTGCATATCAGGGTGCATGAAAGAATTTTGATAGTAGGACCTTAAGAGCAGGTTCCAGTCATCACAAAAGGGGTTAGAAAGAGAAGCTTGCTTCTCAGTGACCCAGAGGGCTCAGCATAAACCTATGGGCTCAAACACAGCAAAAAGATGAATAAATAGACTTGGGCTCAAACACAGCAAAGAGATGAATAAATAGGCATGGGCTTTTTTCTGGGACTGTGACATTTAAATTGAACTAACCTGTAAGAGAAATGTTCACCATGCTCACCAGCTAGCCAACACTGCCAGTGTTGCAATTATTTTCAATTACATTATATTTCTCACAAAAGCTCCATCTGTAAAATGTAAATATATCGTAGCATTCAAAAGGCAACAAATCAGACACAATTAAACTTCAATCCTGAAAAGTAATTAATTTCCTCTCATGGTTTGAATCTAGAAACTTGGTGATACATTATAGCCCACTTAGTCAATTCATAATAAGAAAAATTTATTCATTGAGGAAGGGTCCCTATTTGCTGTGACTTTAACCCTGTCTCACAAATGGCTGACGTAGTGACCACAACAAAACTGAGTTGGACACTGAACAATGCACTGACTACACCTTAGCATGTATGCACTGCACTGGTATGACTGATCAGAAGATACAGAGAATTAAAGCTCTGTCTTCCTCCCCATATGCAAATAAACATCATATTTAAACAGTCAAAAGCAGTTTAAAATCTGGTTCTTAGTATTCCCATCTTTATTACAGTCACATTTCTGCTTCTGGAGGCATATCCCATCAGATTCTAAATCATTCTGATTGTGGTAATTTCCATATTTCACTAGACCTTTTGCAATTCTGTAGTTATTGATGTTAACTACAAAAAGAATAATCCCCAATTTCTCCAGTAATGAACAGCGATTATCTCCCCAGACCCTGAGGGTGACTTTGAAAAGAATGTTAGTTTTCTCAAATGGAGATATGTAAACAGATGTTGTATTTGTCATCTGAATAAGCTTTCCAGAATGATCATTAAAGTCAGTTACCCATATGGAACATCATATGTACCTACTGTTTAACTGGGCAAAGCATATTCCTTGCTCTGAAGAAAATACATAATTTGTGATATCTTTGGAACAGCAAAGAATACTCTTTTTTTTTTTTAAATCTGGATGAAACTGTTTTCAAGACTCCTGTCTCACCTGCAGCACAACAGTGCGTACAGACAAGCAAGATCTTATGGATGAAATCACTTATTTATTCCTGTGACTGCTGGCTTTGACCAGCTCTTCTGCCAAAGTGTTTCTATGTTTCACTAGGGAAGCCATTTAAAATAACATTATCACCTGTGGTCATTGCATATGCCTAGTTTTCTCACTATTGAAGTTGAAAGCTTTGGGTATAATTTGCAGCAAGATCAAAAAAACACCAAAAAATGCATCTGATGTCAGCACGAATTTTCTCATATATTTCATCTGCTTTACAAGGCTGAACAAATCCTGAATTATCAAGCATGAATAAACCAAACATCTAAAATCAGTGTGAAAGTGAGTATAGGTTTTCAGTTTGGGTCTTTTTGTTTGTTTGTTCATTGGTCTTTTCTAATTTCTCTGTGCTCTAATTTGCCCTAGAAGTTGTTATCTGAGTGATTGTTTCCTCTCTCCCCTCCTGGTTCCCAGCTGCACTTTCCTTATCCTGTCTTCCACAGAACCCATCAAGACAGATGGATTCATATAACCACTAATGCCTGATTTCAAAGCTACTCAGACTCAAAATGTGGCTGTGTTAACACAGAGCTGTTCCCAAACTCATGCAGTCTGTTTCTCAGTCTCACTTATTATACTGGGGCATAGAACAGAAGGACTCTGTCCTTCAGTTCCAAACACATCCTAGGATGGAATGACTGGTTATGGCAAAAGGCTGACTTCATCTTGAAGCTAATCATGCTTAATCCCTGGGAAAATAATACCCATGCACTTTAGTTAGCAGTGGGAGCAGTGAGAATGTTCAGCATGTGCAAGAAAAAATAGCTCTTTGAAGACATAATTATTATCTCTAGCAAATATATGGAGAGCCTTTGTGAATTCTGGATTGTAACTCAGCCAAATTTGTTTGCATTTTCAAAAGCACCACCATTAAAGAAAATAATCTGGCTTTTCTAGAAGTGCTGGAATATCAGGAATAAAAAAAATATCAGTCCATAAAGGACTAAATTATTATGGATAAAAAATGGTCAGATCAGCTAGCTCGAGGAGACACAGAATATGGAAAATTTCAGTTTAACATTTAAAATTTTTCAAAGTACACACTGAGAAATGTTCATACAGACAGAATCAAGCCTTTCTAATAGTAAAAGATGTTATCAGTTCTGCCCTCCTTTGCTGGTTTTAGCTGGGCTAGAGTTAATTTTCTTCATAGTAGCTGGTACAGGGCTGTGTTTTGGATTTGTGCTGGAAGCAGTGTTGGTAACACAGGAATGGTTCATTACTGCTGGGCAGTGCTCACACAGAGCTGGGGGCTGCTCCTCACCCCACCCCACCAGTGAGGAGACTGGGGGTGCACAAGAAGCTGGGAGGGGACAAAGCTGGGACAGCTGACTCTGACTGACCACAGGGATATTCCAGACCACAGGGAATCATGCTCTGCAGATAAAGTCAGGGGAGAAGGAGGAAGTGGGGGACATTTAGAGTGATGATGCTTTTCCTCCCAAGTTCCCATTAAGCGTGATGGACTGTTGTCCTAGGGATGGCTGAACACCTGCCTGACCATGGGAAGTGGTGCATGAATCCCTTGTTTTGCTTTCACAAGCAGCGTTTTATTTACCAGCTAAACTGTCTTTATTTCAACCCACAGGTTTTCTCAGTTTGACCTTTCCAGTTCTCTCCCCAGTCCCAGTAAGGGGAGCAAGTGAGTGGCTATGTGGGGCTGAGCTGCTGACTGGGATTAAACCATGATAATATCAAATTCAGCTGTGATAGCTATGATGTAATAATTATAATTATTTCTCCAGTTAAGCAACTTTGGTTTTACTAAGTCTATCATTTATCCCAACCAGACTTTTTCCTTGAAATACACTTAAACATTTCCTATAATTTTTTTTTTTGTTTTATTTTTGTTATAGCATCAGTAGTGCAAAAAGAAATGTTGACTCTTTTCTACATCCAGTTGATTCAGACAGTGCTGCATGAGATACAGGTTTCTTTGTCCTCATGGCAACTGCTCCAACTGGTTCTGCTCTCTTCTGCCCTCACCTTTCCCTTCTTCATTCTCCACATCTGTTTATTACAGCCTCTAATATTCAAGCTTCTCATTATACTTCCATTCCTCTGCCTGAGACATTGTGACACATTTTATTGATTTTTACTATTGTGTTTCTGTCATAAGAGAAAGGCACTTCCAAGCCTCCTCCTTATTCTTGCTCTCATTTAGATATTTCAGGTACCAAGAAACACATTTTCAAACTTTCACCAAGAGATTCTGTAATGAAAATTGTTAGCAGTTCTGTTACAAAGTGCTTCAGCATCCACCTGAGAGTTGGTAAACATATTAAAAAAGAAGATATGCTAGCCAAGACACTTTCAAGTACAGCTTGAATGGTGCTGTAAAGGAGAAACAAGCCACCAGTGTATCTACAAGTGGATCTAGCAAATTCATGTTAATTAATTTTTGTACTTCATTAAAGAAACCAGGATTCACAATTTAATGGACCTTGGATTTTACTTCTCATCCCTGTCCTGTGACAGTCCAAAGTATCTTAATGACAGTATCAACCAAATTAGCACAAACTTTCATTTATTATATTCCTGTTGAAATTAAAAGTAATGAGATAAAGCACATAATAAGGAAAACAGCAAATAAATAAACATGAATTAAATGTAAAACACATGACTTCTTTTACAGCCTTTAAAATATAACTTTTTTTGAAGGTTACCATTATCAAACACATTATCAAACACCCTTAGAATCACTATTCTAAGTTTGAGTGGAAGGAACTAGATCATCTAGTTCCAACTCCTCTGCCATGGGCAGGGCACCTCCCACTGGACCAGGCTGCTCAGAGACTGTTTAACCTGGACTGGAATACTACCAGGAATGTGGCATCCACAGCTTCTCTAGGCAAACTGTTCCAGTGCCTCACCACCCTGATTATGAAGGATTTCTCCTAATACCTAATCCAAGTCTACCCTCTTTCTGTTTAAAGCCATTCTGTCTTATCAGAACATGCCCTGCTAAAGAGTTTGTTCCCATCTTTCTTGCAGGCTCCATTTTGGTACTGGAAGATGCTAGAAGGTCTCCCCAGAGCCTTCTCTTTTCCAGTATGAACAACCTCATTGGAGAAGTGCTCCAGCCTCTGAGCACCTTTGTGTCCTTCTCCAGGCTTTCTCCAACACATCAACACCTTTCTTACGTGACAGCACTCCAGGTGAGGGTCCCACAAGAGCGGAGGAGAGGTGCAGAGTCCTCTCCCTGGCCCTGTAGCAGACCCCCACTATGATGCTGCCTGTCCCTGCCCTTCCTTTTAATCCTGACCCCTAAACTCGTGGCCTCCCCCTCAGCCATCCCCAGGAGGAGCTCCGTGAGCTCAGGCTGGTCAGGGACATTGAGCAGAAGGATAATGACACAACTCATTTGGAGATAAACAGATGAGCCCATGCTAATGTAACTGGTACACTTGACTGATGATAACTTTCCCCCTACTGACCACTCTAAATGACAACATCAGATTTAAGTTTATTGTGCTGTTAGCACCAAATGAAAACAATAAGGGCATGTGGGTTTCCAAAGAGCCATTTCATTTAGTGAGTCCATACTGGAGAAGTCTCTGCAGTAGTAGGTGTCAAGAGCTGAACTTCAACAAATATAGAACAAAACAAGAGATGAAAGTCTGTGTTGTGCCTTTGAGATTTTCTACATAGCTGAGGCATCATTAAAAGGAGTTACTGCTGAAATCTGAAGCTCAATAATTGCCTGGCAGTGCCTCCCTGTGTCATTCTGCCCCGAGTGCCTGTGTGCACCCAGGTTAAACCCCAGTGCCAAGGGCAGGCTGCAGGAGGCACAGGGAGGGTGGCCTGATGCTGTTCTTGTGCAGAGCCAGGTGCTCTGCAGGAGCTACTTTGGGCTGTTTCCCAGTTCTTCGAGACACAGTTAATGAGGCCAAGACGTAGCTTCAGTCAAATTCAGTCTCTCAGAGCAGAGCCCTTGCTCCAGCACAAAGCTTTGCAAGGTGCAGGATCTCCTGTGGACAGTGACCCTGCCTGCAGCACCTGGAGCCCACAGGGATGCTGAGGGTGTGCAAACAGCACAGCCCTGCTTCCAGCAGCATTCCCTGTGCCAGCCTTGGCAAGCATCCCCAGCACCAGGATCTCAGTAGCAGGAGAGAGAGGAGGGGAGAGAAAGAGCTCGATGGAATGCTGTCCCCCCCAATAGTGACACAGAGTTTTGGACAGGTAAAAGAAAGCCATTATAAAAGTAGCAGGTGTTATCCGTTCTGTGGGTGTTTTTTACCAGTTTCATGTTGTTGAGGGTTCCCCCCCCCTTTTTTTTTTTTTTTTTCAGAATTCTGAGGTTTACTTGTCAACATGGAGGCAAAGGCTACAAAATCAAATTGTGAAATTTCATCAACTGCACTTCTAGAACAAAAATTAGGTTTCTCCATTATATCAAGCAAGTTTGTTTTTTTGCACAAAAGACGTTTAAGAATGCTTTGAAGACCAGTCTTTTCAAATTAAGTGGGTATTTTCTTACTGCTAAATAGTTAACACCTGATGCAAAAGTACTTTTTAAATTCTTTTGATCCCAGTCAATGAATTACAGCAGATTATTAACATTTCAATTTACACTAAGTGCATTTACATTTAAATTAACCTTATTTAAATACAACTTTGATTATTTTTAATGCTAATATAGCAGTTCTTAAATTCCTTATGAACTTTTTTCTGACCAAATACATTCAAAAACAGCCTTGAAGAGTACTCAAAATAATAGATACAACAAATCTGAATAAATTTTGCAAAAGAATGATCAAATATAATTAATAATTAGCAGCAGTTTCACATGATTGAAAGTATGAACCCTGACACTTTCCTAGGTGGTTTTAGTAAATAACAGTATATTTGCTATGTATTTCTGTCAGAAGTGACTTTAATGAATCTCCCATTTTTTTTCTTTCTCTCTTCTAAAAAGTCCTTTAATGTTGCTTCTGAGAGGTCAAAAAAATATATGAATATTTAAGGTTCATACTAGTCTATCAGCCTCCTGAAAAAGTTTTGATGAATACACAGTATTTTTTCCATAACATTGAAAATAAAACAATTTTATCTATCTTATTTTACATATAACTACCTGCATATGCCAGTTTATGTCCCCTTTGTTAATGTTCAGTGATTGTACAGCCAATCAGCCAGGACCAAAACAGATACATTATTTAAATAAATTTGCAAGTGATTGCATACTTGAAAAGGTCACTGTACAGACTAAAGAGCACTACAAGAATCATACACTCTAAAAGAAAAAAAAAAAAAAAAAGATTAAAAGTTAAGCAAGATCAACTTTTAGTTTTCAATATAGTAACTTGGCCTTGGCTTATAACTACCTGCTACACTGTTATACCTGCTACAGTAAGAGAAATATTTTTTAAAATATTTAAGAAATTTAGAGACCCGTATCACATTCCTAAATGTTTTCTCAGTAATAAACTGGGTAAATACTGATTTGTTTCCTACATTTCCTCACTTGGCTTCAACAAGTTTTCTAAAATTTAGGATATTCATTACTTGATCCTTCACAGCCTGGAAGATTTGAGCCAAGAATTAAGGTTTTTGGAAGTTAACTGCTGACAGCATGTGGTTAAAAAAAATGGAAAGCATGCAAAAGAGCTAAAAATAACTTGCCTTTACATAGTATCTTCAGAAAAAAAGGACACATAGTAATTTAATAGACATTAAATAAAGCATTTTTAGGTTGGGGCAAGAGAATCAATCCTCAGTCATTAACAGAGAAAAAATAATGCTAAATAAATTAGGAAAGATAATAATGACAATAAGTGGCCTAAAGATAAACTCAATATAATAAATGGAATATGTAAAATGGCAGAATAATGATATCTTTTTGAAGATATTTTTTCAATATCAATCTCACAAAAGTTGATTTTTCTTTTCTGGGCTCAACTGCAGCCAGTTGGACAAAACTGGAGAATCAAATTTGGTAATGAGAAAAATCTGAATTAAAATCACACAGCTGTCATCCTGTCAGCAGCTACAGGAATGCAACCATTGGAACAAGATATCCAGTGAGGTTCTGTAGTCTCAATCCATGGAGATTTCAAAGACCAGGTTGGACAAAGTCCACAACAACTGCCCATGAAATCAAAAGTGACTCATCTTTGAGCAGGACTGTGGACTGGAGTCCTTCCAAGGAGGGCTCTAAAATCTAAATGACTGCATATATATGCTATGAAGATTAAATACCAATATCTGAGCTTGAAATCTTTATATATTCATGTCTACATTTCTATAGCTTGCTTCTTTCATTTTGGTTTTTTATTTTCTTCTTCCCATATTTGTACTCACAAAGATATTTGTCCTTTTGCTTTCTTTCCAATTTCTGAGGGCTGATCTGGACTACAAACTCCTGAACTGCATCTTAAATACTTTGCAATTCTTCATCAGTTAATTTCATACAGTATTTTACATTTTGTACTTTTGAGTTTTTTGCAAAAGCAAGTTTGCCTCTCTGTTGCCCAGTAATTGTGTGACTCCCTCTTAAAATTTCAAAGCTGAAATTATGACCACTGGAACAGAACATTTTTCCAAATATTAAGTATCACACTGAAGTGTGTCTTGCAAACTCTTTGTTTCAATTCAATGCAGAGCTTAAAGGGAAATTGCATTTGCTCATAAAGGCCAAATAATGCTGCTTTTTTAAAAGATTATATGTAAAGTATCCCAACCTTCTTGTTTAGCAATAATGAAATGAAATCTGATTCAAAGAACATGCAAAAGAGATTAAGCTGAAGGAGTTGCATGAAGGTGTCAAATCATTAGATGGAGTCAAGGAATTTCAGTGCAAAATTCTGGCTGAAATTCAACTATATTCAGACTTGGCCAGTACTCACACAATAGTTTGAATGACTGGAAATGTGGGGTTTTTTTCACATAAGATACAGAGTTCTGAGTTCTGAAAAGTATTTGTGTAGAGAGAAAACATTTCTTTATCCTCCCATTTTACACTTCCGGCATAACAGGATCATTGTCAGAAGAATGAATATTTATGTTATGTTATGTTATATTATATATAATGAATATATATAGATCTTCATTCAACAATTTGTATGTGTGTATATATAGACACATACACATACACACACACATACACACACACACATATATATATATACACACATTATATGTGTATGATTGTATGATTTCAAGCAATAAGGCTATAAAATTGCTGTGTGGAGTCTTGGAAGTATGAAATCTCTGTAACCTGCACCAGTTCCACCATAAACCTGTGCAAATGCTTGCACATGCCTTGCTTCCTTCCATCCATCTAATCATCCTGTTTTGCTCCCTAAACTGTTACTTGTGCCTGTGCTCTCTGCAGTACTCCTGCTGCAGATGGTGTCACAGCAAAGGGAGCCCTCTCCTCTTCCCCCTTCTCCTGGAAACAGCAGGTCCTCTGCAGAGAGTGGTCTGGTGTGTTCTTTAACACATGAATTGATCTGTCAGTTAACCCTTGATCACACAAATGCCATGTTACTTTCCCTATTTCCTGCTGCCTGGAGTCCACTGCTCCGGAGACTTACTGGCTATAATTCCATGTTTCTGTTGAAAAACATTTTAATTCTCCATGAAAGATTATACTTCAAAGCTTGTCATAGGTAAACTGCTAATATATGCTGCAAAATTAATCACATGGAGGACAAAAATGTTCTTAAAAATATGACATAGGGCTTCAAAATAATAATTTGTTGGTTTGTTTTTGTTGTGGGATTTTTTGTTGGGTTTTTTCTGCTTTCTTTCTGGGAGGGCGTGTGTTGCTATCTTGTCTTTCTTCATAATCCAGCTAAAACCTGATTGTTGTTATATTGTCTGAATAAAAAAATAAATATATGATTTTCTATATTGAAACTAGTGAAGTGAAACAATAGGCCGAGTTAAGTTGCAACCATCTGTTTATACACTGCTGAAATCTTCTATCTAAAAGACACAGTAGCCAGCGTTAATTACTTTAATTACAAAATGCAAGTAGAATGCAAAAGCAGGAGCTGACTTCACTATTGCAAAGAGCTTTACATTTAGATAAGTGATGACCAATTATAGCAAATTGCTTCAAGGATTACATCATCTGGTGGAAAAATGGGCGAATATAAAAAAAGAAATATCCCCCCAATGCTTCACCTCAATACATTTTCAGCGGCCTACAATGTTATTTCTCTCTGAAAAGAGTCCCATTTCCCACTTCCTCTCTCAACCAGGGCTTGTGTGCTAGTTAAAAAGAAAGGGCATGAAAAATGTTTCAGCCAACACTTGTCCTCTGTCAAGCCAAGTGCAGTGACTACAGAAGCCACGAGATGGCACATGGTTTGTGCCATGCTTTGTGCCCTGGTTCTCTCCAGTAAAACAAAAGCTTGTGTTAGGAATTAGAAGGATGAATTACTACAGCTTTATTAGTTTTGTCTTTTTAGCAACAAACATTTTCTGCTTCATGATTTCAACATCTGACTGCTGCAACTAATGAAGTTTCAGGAAAAAAATATCATACAAGGGCATTAATCCCACCTCCAGAAAGTATGCACATACTATGGCAGTGAAATACACTGCTTTTACCTAAAAATCCACTGCAGCATGCTCATGGACCTATTTTGGTTAATGTAATCTGACTACAGCAAGCAAAAAAAAAAAATTGTAAAACTATCTCAATGAGCAAAACACTAATAAAACATGCAAATTCCAGTGAATATAGCCTATAACTTGCTTCCAATCCCTGAAATTCTTTTATAAGAAGCATTCACGACCAAGGCAATATTTAGGGATCTTAAACATCTGCATCATTCCTACAGCACTATTTATGTCCACCAAAATTGATGTCTTGTGAACCCATTTCCTTCTCCATGGAAACTACCTGAAATATGGCAAATGATAAGAACAACTCCATGGAAACTCTACAGGAGCAAAGACAGTCACATTCATTCCCATGACATCATCCCCAAATACTGATCGTATTTATTGAATAATTGTATTCCATGAAAGTTTTCAGGGTTTGCTCTTGAGTTTGATTCTTTTTTGGAAGGAAAGTGGTATCTCTTATCCAGCAGGGGTGGGGTAGTTGGAAGCAGGACAGTGACTGCTTTCTGCTTTAGTACATGTCCATGATTGTTTTTGCTCTCCTTAGTAGGAGCTCCTTCTGCTTTCTAAATACCCTTTCTGGCATCATACAGCAGTTTGGTATCATATCTGTTCCAGTTTCAGACACTGAAAACTGTGTCCTGCAGAAGATAGAGATGAGAAATTTTAATGTAAATACCAGGTTTCCCTCTGCCATAGTTCACACAAGACCAGAATGTCAGCAAGACATTCTTTTGGATTAATAGGCACTGACTGTTAAGTTCCAAATGTCTCTTCTGAGTATTTTACAGGCTAATTTTACTTTCAATGCATACAGTATAATTATGAAAAGTATCTATAAACTCCTTTCAAGTCAGCTAGCAAAGCAATACTCCAGTTTCCTTAATAAAACCTCTTTGAGCTGCAGTGTTTCTAGGTTTCAAATATTAAAGCTACATTTTATGTGGTGCTTATCTACCACATGACAGCATTCTAAAAGATAGTTTCCAATTCAATTCACAGTAGTCTCATCTACTGGTTATTGATATTCGTAAGCTTGTGTAAAATTATATCATATTTTCTTTCCATTTTGGGAATATTTCTCTGGTTTGGATTTTATTAAACCTAATAATCTTATAAGATAAATTTGTCTTATACAAGTCAGGCTGCAGTCATATACTGGAGAAGAGATTCATGAGATGAAATTCTGTTCTCCAGTTCTGTCCCTTTTGATCTCTTCAGTGGAACTCTTGCACCCTAAAAAGACAGGATTTTCAAGAACCAATTCTTGAAGTCCACCAGCACGTTATATGTGATCAAGTGGTATGGGAACAAATGTATTTAGAAAATCACTCAGTGCATACTTTTCACAGTTATGCAATGTCTCACTTCATACTTAATGGTGTTAACACAGGTCCATTGTAACACTGACTTATATTCATTTAGTATAAAAGTAGTCCAGAAATATCTATATGGCTAATTGTCTCAATATAGTAGATTAAGACCAGTTATTAAGGGAATTGCATACTGCAGAAGATGACTGCTTTATATGTGTGAAACAAAAGAAACATTCATTTATTGTCTCTTGCTCTTTGCCTTTGAGACTCACTACTTTGGCACTTCAAAAACAACACCAGAAGGCAAGATAACGACAGTGACAGCAGGGGAAGACTCAGGAAGAAGGGGAAGGAGGACTGTATTTTTCTCAAGGATTTGTTTAGGCCATGAAAGATTTATGCAGTATAACAGTTATAGATAGGTGTTTGCCTTCTCTATCTAATTAGAGTAAAATTGCATTAAGAAATTGAATACATTTTTTATTCCAATCAATTCCATTATAAGGGATACTACTGTTCAACAAACTGCAGTAACTAGAAGAAAAAAACCTACTGCATTTGACTGCATTCAAGCATAACTCCCATGCAGCAGCATCAAAACAGCAAGACTTCTGTACACAACTGGTGGCACAGCAACTGCCTGCAACCTACATGCAAAGGAAAATACTTAATTCCCCCTCTCTCTTAAAATTACAGCCTGCAAAATATTTATGGCAGACAGTTAAGCTGACACAAAATACATGACACTCTCCGTGGGGAATAGTGACCCCTCAGGCGAGCTAAGGACCGGAAAAGTGAACACAAAATGTGACACGTACACAGCACACGTGAGCTTTAACTCCAAATTGCTGCTATCATGATGGCACCTCTGAAAGAAGAAATGGGTTTGCCAGTAAAAGGGTTCAGCAGAGACCTCATTTAGTCAGGACTTGCAAGGTTTTCAGACTTCAAAGAACTTCAGACATCAGATATTGAACATGCACAGCAATAAAGGCACATAAAGAAAGGTGAGAATGGCTTCAAACCCATTCTGGAGCACAATTAATATCAGTCTCATTTGACTGTTAATATGATAGAAATGTCTCTTGCTCAGAGGCCAAAAAAAAAGGATGAGGACATCTAAAAGGCCATGCTGGACAGGGCTTTGAGCAATCTGGTCCAGTGGAAGGTGTCCCTGCCTGTGGAAGGGAGGTTGGAACGAGATGATCATTAAGGTCCAACCCAACCCATTCTGTGATTCTATGATACTCAGGCAGTTTCCAGGCTGAACTGAGGTTAGTGAGATATTACAGAAACCACTTGAGCTATTTCATAAGTCCCAGATTCTATTCCAAGGCCAGAGGCATGACAAGCAGCAGAAAGTGGCCCTTCCAATCGTAGCAAAACAGACTGAACTTCATTGTGAGTTTACCATCTGATTCATTGCTCTCTAACCAACATTTCCAAAGCCATGATTTTCCACATCACATCACTGACCACAATATGGTCTTCCCCAAACAAGTCTGAAGTAGAAATCTTTTAAAAGGGCTAGCGTTGACTGTATGCATTCCTTCACTAAGACCTGTTTATGTCTCCCTGTTTCTTTTTTCACTTGACATTTTCTCTATTTTTCCTCCTTTTGTTTTCTTCTCTTCAGGATTTTCAAAACCTACTGCAAGCTGAATATTATGTGTTTTAATAGAACCCTACTTAAACTGGAATAAACTTAATTTTCCATTCTCAGATATTGTAACTAATTATATAATCCATAGTTTGCTAAAAAAATCTCTTGTGGTTTAACCTCTGTAGGCAGCTAAGCTCCCCACAGCTGTTCACTCCCTCCCAGTGGGATGAAGGAGAGAATGGGAAGAAGTGACAAAATTCCTGCCCCAGCTAAAACCAATAGAAAACCAAAAAACCTCAACAATCTTTTAGAGATATTGCCTTCCAACCAAATGTAAGAACAGTCAGCAACACTAACTGGACTAAGTGGCCATCTACACAGTATCCCATGTCCCAAAGTAGCCAGAAGAGGATAAAGGGAAATTCCCACCCAGTTTCAATTGCTGGGTGTGCTGACAAGCCATGCTCTCTAGGAGCTTATCTCCTATTCTGCTGTGTGAGCAGAAAGGAGAGTAGAGGAAGGTCACTACTGCAGTTCCTTCATCTGCACTACCACAGACTTTGGGAATGGAGCCTTCCTCAAGCTGGAGCAGTATGGGAATGCCCAAAACAAATAGAACAGAATAATGTTCAGCTGGAAGGGACCTACAGGGTCCTACAGACCACTTCAGGGCTAGCCAAAAAGTTGTAGCAAATTGCTAGATTGTGATTGGATACCAGGGTGAAGAGATCAGCACCTCCATCTTCACCCTGGTGTGGTGCAGCCCCCCAGTGCCCCTTAAGCTCACCCACTCAACACAGCTGCTCTAAGTGTGCACCTCTGTCACCGTCCCTCTCCAGCAGAGACACTTGATGGCTTGTCTTCATCATGGCTTTTTTTATTTGTTTGTTTGGTTTTTTTTTTTTTTTCAGCTGAGTTTATTATAGTTGGTAACGACCACAACCAAGATTTCTGTCCTGGGTATCCAGAACTCACAGTATTAAAAGTATTCATCCAATCTCCACCACAGTATTAAAAGTATTCATCCAATCTCCACCATTACATGCACAGATCTGCAACCACTTATTCTAAATTTCATCAGCCATTTAATCTCACAGTCTTTTAAGATCCTTTTGCAATTAATCACCTGGAGTTTTTTTCCTAGATAAATCTGCACTTTATGATCACCTAATAAATATAATTCTTGACTATCCACCCCAAGCTCAAATGAGGCAGTACATGAACCAAATGTATTTTGCTCTTCCCCCTCCCCAGGAATCAGTCACCTACACTCAAAGTCAATACCAAGCTGCTACATAGATTTTGCAAATCACTTCATACATACCGTAACATGAAAATAAATCATAAACATCACATTTTTTATATTGTAATGGCAAACCTATTTATATTCAAATATCTGCAGACTCTCCTATGTTAAACATGGCAATATATTAAATCTCTCTATTTTAAATTTTTTTAAAGTTGCTTCCTTTAGAAAATTTTCCTTCCACTACCACATACTAATGTTGGAAAGATTACGAATTTACAGACTTGTTTAATCAAAGTCATGTGTGCTATGGAACATTTAAGAAGAACTATGTTTCAGCTCTTGAAGACACAAAAGTACATTTTAAAATATATCCTATCTATTTTTTTTACATTGGGATTTTATTTTCATAGAGATGCAAGAAAATGAGTACAAAGCAGCTCATTCTGTAAATGCTTAATGTGAAAATGAACAGTACAAGAATCCTTTAAAATAATCCTCTCTTACAGCCTTTAGTGCATTTAAAAAAGAAACTTCTGAAAAGAATGGAATTATGAATGATTGTTATGACCCATTTCCTATTATCACTCAAGCACTGCTACCAGAACCATAATATAATCTAGTCCTCATTAAAAATGCTTTATGCTCCTTTGTACAGTTAAGTTTTGCCTTCTGAAATTTAAAAGGATTTCTGCTTGAAGGTTAACTTAGAACAAGAAGTCTTTATACACATTAATTATAAATGTCCATCCACGAGTAACAGCATCAATGAGAATAAATTTGTTAAACCAGAGTAGTAAAATAATAGCAGAAACTTAGTTTACTACACAAATACCCTGAAAACAGAAATAAATAGTATTGCATACTATATATTATATTGATCTCTAACACTACTAGTCAGATGTATTCCAGAGATTATTATTGCAATCCTGCTTGAACTGAAGTCAGCAGAAGACTTTGACCTTAACCAGGTTCTTACCAAGTCATTGAGATATCAATTATTTGTACTTTTACCATTTCCAAGCCTGTATTTATTATTAACAGAATTTAATTTGGGATTTCAAACCATGAAGTTGAAGCATGGAGAAAACTTGCAAAATCTTGCAGACATTACAGTGACTGTCAACATTCTTCTTTAAAAATCGCTGCATTTATTTCAAACAATTTATTTGCAATTTGCTTTTAATGAAATATGGAAAAGAGAAAATATAATGCAAGGGAAATAAGACTTAATTGGTAATTTTTGACACATAAAACTACATAGCAGTCACTATATTCACTACAGAATTCATATAGCCATACTGATACCCAAAATGAATTATCCCTTATTTCAAACTCTCATCTGAGATGTTGCAAAGACTCCCTGCTTTTCAGAAAAACCTACTAAATTATACATGCTGACACTTTGGAAAGTATCAGTGAGAACTGTCTTAGCCTTTTAAAGCATCGTATCCTTGGGTGAGCATTAACAAAAATTCTGAGAAAATATTCACTACTAGTTTCAAAAAAATTATTGCAAATTAGGAACTATATATGACAGGCATACCTAATGCTAATCTCTTAGACACAACCATATGCAATTGCCAATGATGTTTAATCATATTACTTACAGCAGCCAAGGTATCCTGCAACTGACACATTACCTGAAAACAATTCAAGCTAGTTTTGTGCTTCTTCAGTAGACGCTCTTCCAAAGTTTGTCTCCATTTAAAAATAGTAAGAAGAGATGGCCACTTCAGTTGGCTTGTCTGTTGGGTTTTCCCTTTATGCCCATCCAAGGAACACCTTTTTTGGTAATGTGGGCACAAAAACTCATGAGATGCTGCTTTTACATTAGGTACACTTCCTCTGTGATTCATCAAGGTCGAGTTATTTACCACTAGATAGTTCATTCTTAACCCCAGCCTTCTGATAACTGTTTTCTCACTTTAAGATAAAAAACATCTATAATATATTTAATAAGTTTCCCTTACATATCTTTTTTCAAAGCCTCATGAAAGCATTTTTGTTTTCTGCTCACAGTAGTATTCTGTACCCTAAATTATAAATTTTGCTGTATTTTATGGTACTTAATGCTATTAATTGTGTAACCTCAAACTGAGTTTACGTCATGTATATGACACAAAACTGGTTATCATTTTTATCTGCCTATCTCAGAGCCTCAGAGAGGATTCTAATCCATTATTAACAACTATTCTATGAGGCTATGTGATAGCTGCTCTCTCTCACTTGTCTGTCCTGAACTGGTCCTCTTCTATTGCACTGATGTTACTGCTTTCTATTTCAGAGTTGCCAAAAGCATATTCACAGCGTCAGTGCACTCATGCAGCATGAAAAGCAACTCCATTGACACATATTCAATGTAGCCAATAAAGATGTAGTAGCCTTATGAAAAGCATGTGAAAAAAAAAGAAAAAAGAAAAAGCTTCCTTAATATAGTTAGCAGGGCTACATAATTAAATGCCAGAGGGTGGTGAGTCCTGCTGGATGAACTGAACTGGTTTTTTTTTTTTTTTTTTTTTTTTTTTAATCAATCATGCAAGCTTGATCCCATGCAAGGACACACATATCCCTCCATACTAAACCAATAATATGAAAATAATGCCTAAAGCAGAAGCTATAGCTACCAAAGTTGCAATTGCAAAATATCTGCCTGACCTTTCCCTCCTGCTCTGCACTCCCAAAAATGCTGGGAATAGAAATTACAGCCTCTGCCTTAATATTCTAGAAGCCAAGCTAAGATATTTTCATTAATCTGGAGATGTTCTTCTTAGAATCATAGAATGGTTTGGGATGGAGCAGACCTCAAGGTTCTCCAAGACCACCAGGAAAGTTGGGAAGGGACTTTTTACAGGGGTGTGGACTGATAGGACAAGAGGTAATGGTTTTACACTGGCAGAGGGCAGGTTTACTTTAGATACAAGGAGGAAATTCTTTAGCATGAAGGTGGTGGGGCACTGGCACAGGTTGCCCACAAAAGCTGTAGGTGCCTCATCTCTGGAAGTGTTCAAGGCCAGGTTAGAAGGGACTTTGACCAACCTGGTCTGGTGGAAGGTGTTCCTGCCTATATCCAGGGGCTTGGAACAAGATGATCCTTAAGGTCCCTTCCAACCCAAACCATTTTGTGATTCTGTGATTCCATTAAGTCTATCAGACATGAAACTTTGCCCTTCGTTCTAATTATTTTCTCCTACTAGAAGTAAAGGACCACAAAGGAAATTAATTCAGCAGTACCACTAGGAAATATTTAATGTGCATGACTGAAGCACCAAAAAGGAAATGTTTCTAAGTTTTATAATGCAAAGTAGGTTTGGGTTTTGGTTTGGTGTTTCAGGAGAGGCATGGGGTGGAGGGATGGGGAGGATATAAAACTTTCGTGGACATGTCAAGTCTGAGTGTCATTTGCTCTAGAGCAGCACCAATAACACTCTCCCATCAAATTATTAGAAATGAAACTGCAAGCAAGGTAGAAAAATTCTACTTATCACCTAAAGCAAAGCATCTTTTTCAGCTTGAAGCCCTCTCTTGCATCTAGACAGATAAAAAGAAATAATGACTGTTAAGTAGCACAAACTGACTTTGTCATTTTTATCTGAAGGAAAGTAAAAGAGTCCAAAGGAAAACTAATTTTGTTGCTCAGCTAATTTTTGTCTTGATTTGCACAGCACTAAGGTTGATTAAAGTGTTTTATTGCCTTCATTATTTTAAACACTCGTATAACTGATTTTTTAAAACTCTCTAAAATAATTTTCTGCTGAGTTTCAGTACTACATTCACATGCTAGTTTTTCAATACTGCATAATTGAGAAAATTCTGTGATTTCTCCAGTTTTAGCATAAGAAATCATATTTTCACTGTAAAGCACAAAAGAAGGTCGTGGATGACATCATCAGAGGATTATTTCAGTCAGAATCAGACTTTGAAGGTGTTGCTTCCTATTTCTTTATCCTTTCCCAATAAGATCACCAGGTGCAAAGAAAATAAATCTTCTGATGAACTTTCTGTAGGCATTTACACAACATCCAGTGAGATACTTTTGGAGGGCTTGTGGTTAGGGACAATATAAGAATAAAAATAAAAGGAAGGGAAGGTATTTGTGAGTAGGAAATTACAGCTTGAAATACTTCAGCTGCAAAGTGAATTTTCAGTTGAAAACTGCAAGAAAACTGTGAAGTGACTAAGAGTCAGAGAGACAAGAGAAAGAAGAAGTCTTGAAAATGTAATTAATTTATAGGGAGGGAATGCATTTATTTAGTCTAGTGAGGAAAAGAGTCATAAAGAGGCCTGCTAGTCTTTAAAGAAAAGATTGTCTGCAATAAAAAGGAACTACAAATTTATTAATAGAGGTGAAGTGTTTAATTCCAATAAACATTTGGAAAAGAGACTTTCATAAATACAAGGTGTGCTGGAGTAGACTACCTAGATGACCACAGAAAAATGCTGAATTTCCAGAATGTATTAGAAAGACATCTATCACCTAATTGCTGATTAATTGCTGATCTTGTGTTGAATCAGGGGGAAGGTTAAAGTGACCCAGTTTTTGTTATTCCTATCTTATTTCCTTTACTTTCTACTTACAAGTAACTTTTTTCTTCTCTAAAAAAATAATTCATGCATGTGCTTTCTTAAAAAGAGCAACTAAAGGAAGGTTTTTTCTCCCCACTCCTCCAATGAGACATTTAGCAGCACAGACTTAAGCACAGAAGCAATGCAGATACTAAAATTTCACTCATTTTCCAAAACAAGAGTCACCATTTAATTTCTTACTTAACTGGAAAGCCATAAAATACTGAAGTTCATTATGCTTAACTGTATAGACAATAGGAATTTGAAAAAAATCAGTCTTAAGGGTTGTTTGTTTTTTTTGTTTTTTTTTAAAAGCTTGTAGTATTCTGTCTCTTCTCTCACAATGGTTGAGGTAATATATACATGCATACACCTCAGAGAGCACAAAAAAAAAAAAAAAAAAAAACAAAACAAAAAAAAACAAAAAACCCAAAAACCAAAAAAAAAACCACCACTTAAAGCAAACAGGACCTTTTCAGATAATCCCAGCAAAGTACTTCCTAAAATCTAAGTTTTGCTGCATGGCACTGCAAACACTGCATATCAAAGTGTTACAGAACTTGAAAGAAAAGATTTGGGGTGGAATTCAGCTGGGTGTGTGTATGAGACTAGTAACATTTTAGATGCCCCAAGGTATCCTGCCAAACTTAGAGCTGCCACTCCATAAAGGTCAGATTTCCAAAGGTCCTGTGTCTGTCACTTCTTGCAGATGTCTTAGAATCTCAGAGGTACCTGAAGTGCATGAGAGACTGATGCCTAGACCCCCAAATTGTGCCAATTATGTTCTGAGACCCCCTGAAGCAGTTTGTATCTGTTTTACAGCTGCATAGTCATGTTAAAATCATCAATTTGCCCAGAAGCTTTTGCAATGAGGAAAAAAAAAAACCCTGACATATTCCTTGGTGAGCTTCTGAGTCTCTTTTAAATCAGAATACACTAAAATATTGCTAACAGAAATCACATTTATGAAGGTTAATGTCACCAGAAATTTCAAATGCCTTGTGAAATTAAAATAAGAAAGGAAAAGAAAGGGGAAAAAAAGAAGGTGTATGGGGGAAGGGATAGATAAAAGAAACTCCTCTGGAGTATAATGAGCAAAGTAATAACTTCACCTTTCAACAGTCACTGGGAACCAGTTTCTACCAGTTATTCAAGAAAGCCTGAAGATCAAAGAAATGCAAATAAAATCCAGCTAGGGTAAGTATGGTAATGTCTGCCTAATTTAGAAGAAAAGTAATCAATAAAAAGGATGAAGGAATAGGAAAAACAGAGAGAGGCACAAAATTGAAGAGCCATTGGAAAGCTGAACAAAAAGAGATTATCTCTGCATCACTCTAGGAAATACTAATAGACAGGTGGTAGCATTTTAATCTGTAAAAAAAAAAGAGGCAAAAGTGAAATAAAATAAATAAACAATGAATAAAATAATTGTTTCCAAACCAAGTAATTCTCTTAGCTGAAAAGTTGGAGGTTGGGCCAATATTATCACTTAAGTGTTCTCAGTTCTGGTATAATTCCCTGACACTAAAGTTGGATCCCATGGGCAGATACAACATAGATATTTTTTTAACTAATTCAAATATGAATAAAAGTTCTGGGAGTAACCAACTTTTGCTTTCCCTACTTTGCCAAGAAAAAATGGACACAAGAAAAAAAATAAGGCAGAAGAGCCTCATGTAACATGGTTGGACATTAGTACACTTTGACCTCACTACACTTTGAATTTGTCCCTCTGTCTCCTGTACTCAGAGCACAGAGAAAAATATCTGTCTTCACTTGTTAGACTCTTCTCCATCCAGAGGATTAAAGACAGTATTTTTCAAAGTCAACAACATAATTAGAATGTTGATTTTTTTTTTTTTTTTTGGTGTGGTTTCAGAGCTTCTGCATATTCCATGCTACCCATCACCTTGTCAGTGATCACAGCCATGAGGAGAACTGATTTTTTTTCCCTTCCTTTCCCCCACGTTGAAACCTGTCTTTATTTAATGCTGTTACAATTTAAATGCAGTTTTCCCTCCTGACCCTGCCATCATGAACATCATTCTTACACACTCTATCTATACCTTTAAGAGAAGATATGATAATAACTTAATTATTCCTAAAAGATATTCATATCTTCCAACTACCCTTCCCTTAAGATATAAATTTTTTATAAACTCTAGGCAAGATCATTACCTGAATATGTGACTAGAGCAGTTATTGGGTTTAATTCATAATTATAGAGCCTCCATTATTCTCTGTCAGAGATTTTTTGTTAATGGAAGGGGAGAAAAAAAAAAGCTCCAACAGAACAATTAATGTGCTGATTAAATGACTTTTTAATTTTGGGCCAGTTTGCACATTAGCAGATTCCTCCTACATTTAAAATGTACAGGATGAATAAGTCTTTAGTCTGATAATAATTTAACTCAAGAATTGTATCTACTAAGTTACAAATTGTGCCATGGATGCTATGTTTTATAGAGTTTATCCTATAGATGCTTTTTATAAAACCCAATATTAAGTATTCAAAGAGTATAAAGAACCATAAAAAAATGAGTGGTCTTTCTCTCTGTTAAAGAACACTATATGAGCAGCCTAAAATTAAGACTTTGCTTTTTATAATAGCTGTATTTTTCATACTTCAGGGAGAGAAAATAGTTCTGCTCTTTTTTCCCCCTCCTTCCCAAATGTATATGCTCTGTAAACTGCCTTCTGGCTGATACACTTACTAATTTTTATTTCACATCAGAATTTATTTCTTGCCAGGGTAATTAAATGAAAATTCTTAGTAGATATGGCACTGTGAAGGCTACTCAAACCTTGACTCATCCTTATAATTCTCTAGAAAGCAAATGGAAATTATTCTTGTATTGTCAGTAGCCAAATGGGGGGTGCATCACACCCTGAATACATCACAAAAATCTACATTAATACCTCAGTAGAGGATGTAGGGTTTCAAATATACAGTTTTTAGCTCTACAACATGATTAATGTCCTCATCCCAACAAGATTTTAATTACATTATTATTTCAGATGCATTATATTCGTTTCTAGAAATTTTTATAGTGCTCATGAATGTAAAAATTCAGCATAATTTATATTATGATTTAAATCATCAATTCACAAATTATATATAATCCAAGTGCTTTTTTTAGATTTTATTTTTGACAACATTTTTGTTTTTCATGGCTTAAAATGTCTAAAAAGGTACTAAAGAGGCCTGATTTAAACTTTGGAATACTTTCCCACAACTCTCTTCTTTGTAATCTGGATAAGCAGCTGTGAAACATAATCAACACCATTCTGATAACTGACATTTTTCTGCTTTGTGAAATCAAAATATGAACACATTGCTCTTCATGTCAAATCACTCTTCAAAAGTTCCTTTGATTTACTAAGTACAGCAGTCTCCTAAGAAAGCAGTCTTACACAGAAATTCTAATTTGAACTGAAATGTCATTTCTATTCACATCCCATGTCTTCTGCCTTACTTGTTTAATCTTTTACAAGAGATTGTGCTTAAAATGGTAACATTATTTAAAAAGAAAACTTTTTGCTAATTTTCTGTATTGAGTTGCCTGTGTGCAGATAATCATACACAAATGTTTCTGAGTATCTTCACAAGAATCACAGAATATCCTGCTTTGGAAGGGACCCAAAAAGATCAAGTCCAACAACTACAAATCCAGGTTGGAAAAGTAAGAATTGAAGAGGAATCCTCTATTTCCCACAGCTTTGAGAGTGAAATGGAAAGTGCTAGAGGTCTGCAGTCAATGCAGTTGCTTTATGCAATGAATGCTAATTATCACAATAGTGTCTTCTAACCAAGGTGTTTCAGGAGAAACTACAAATAATGATCAGAAACCAAGTTCTGATTTCAAGTTGTCCTTATGCATGTAGAATTAATAGAAGAAATATCTGAAATGAAACATACTTCCTCTACAATGCTTATAATCCTGTGATAGTATATTATCTAATCATATTTCATTTTTAAAAGTTTATTTTAGTTTGAAACAGAGTCTTTCCAAAAAATAATAAATGTAAAAGTTTAAGGAAGTAATAATTTATTTTAAATTATTTTCTTCTATTTCCATTATAGAATATATATAAAATACTGTATTATGCTCTCTGCAGCCTCAAGATTTTGAGACAGAAATATTTGAAAACTAATTTCTACTTCCATAAAAATAGCCTCTAATTTACAGCATAGGTTTTTTGTTTTTCAGTAGCACCTTGCTCCTGTAAAGCTGCCTGGACAAATTTAGCTGCAGTTACAACACTGGAACATTTTGGGACACATCTTTCCTCTAGGATAAACATCTAAAATGCCAGTGTGAGGCAGGTACCAGAAGCTGTTACCCTACTGCCAAAAGGAAAAACAATCATGATAGTTCCCTGGTAAATAAAAAAAGCAGAATGTATGAGAGAGATTGTGAATTACTGAACAAGCTCCATGTAGCCATCTCACATGAAATGAGCTTCAATAAATGATTTTTCCTTTACCTCTTTATAAGCATTGCAGATTAAAATCTTGTTAGTATGATAGTCAGAGCTGTAGAGAGACTTCTACAATGGAACAGCTGCATTTTTGTTCAGCACTTCATTTGCATCTTTCTGGATAAAGAGTAGCTTCAACTTTTATTTTTTTAGGTTGAAAAATATGGCTGTATGTTTTGGGTTTTCTAGTAGCTTTTGTTCCAAAAGTTCTTTTTTCTGTTTAACTGCACAAAAATTTCAAATAATTTCTTCAAGCTTCTAATTTTTGCACCTCTCTTTTATTGTGAATTTTTTAACCATGCCAGAAGGAAAAGGGTTTGATTTAGAATTTGTTCTGGTAAGCTCCCCAAGTCTGAAGAGACACTTTCAACCTTGCACAAAGGGCATTAGTTAAGCAATTTACAACAGTGTCAGTAAGTGTGACACACCTACAGCTCTCCACATCAACTTCATTTTATTGCCACATCAATAAAGCGAAATCATCACTCTAGATGGAGCCATGAGCTAGATAGAAAGTCCACTAGAAATGCAATGAAGCCTCTAATAACAAGATGTACAATGTTCAAAAAGCTATTTAAGCTTAAAAAAGAATAAAATCAGATTTCCAATGTCTGCTATTACAAAATGCTAAAGCTGAAACAGAAGAGTTACTTTACACCATTTATTTGAGAATTTATCTTTGAAAGATAGCTGGGATTTTTACCCAGATTGATGGATTTCATGCCTTTTTCTGTTTCAGTTTTTCTATTAGCCATTAAGATAAAATGCAAACAGCCTTGCACACATCTGAATCTTCTCCAAAGTCCAAACCAAGCCTAGAGATAGTGCACTAGAACAAAAAGAGTAATGCCTTTGAGGGAGTGTACAGTAAAAATTTCCACACAAATATGAAAAAGTGAAGCAAGAGGTGGGAAATAATTTGCAAAAGCAGGTCAGTGGTAGAATCTGGGAATAGAGCTTCAGTCTCTTGGTTTTCATGCAATTCTCTGTTAGGGACTAAGGTGACCTTGCAAAGAGAGAACTAAGACTTTCAATTATATCAATCTTGCATGAACTGATGAATATTCTCAATTATACTGCTAGAAATACTTTTTGTCTACCAAGAGGCAAAAGTGGGGATTTGTTCCCTCCTCTGGGAAACAAACATTAACTTTTAGAACTGCATTATTTCTTGTCTTCTCAGGTTTTATTTAGGATGTTCTAAAGGTAAAATTTGGCTTTCCTCTGCCAGAGGATTAGCCAGCCTAATGCATGTGCCCTTGTCCTTCAGGTGTCCAGAAAACTACATAGAAGAGAAAAATGTCTCAGTATACAAAGGAATGTTTTCTGCATTTTTGAAAGATGAAAAAAGTGTTCTTTCATTGTCCTTTACCCTGAAGTCTATAAGCATATGATCACATCTTCCTTCCTGGACAAATCAGGAAAATACATTTACTCCCACTGTGACGAGATCAGCAACAAATACTTTCAAAAGTAATTCTGCATTCTCTGGTGCTTAGTGTCAGTGTGAGGGCACACTGTTCACCTTGGTGGGGTTGGGACTGACAGACCATAATGTAAAATAGCAACATTTTCACTGTGATCTCTGATCTAAACACTGCACAGCTATTTGAAATTAAAAAGAGAATTTATTAGCCTGTAAGATGGGTAAATCAAAGCTGAAACACTAATAAAGACCTAACTAGATAATATTCACAGAAATGACAGACTTTTCATGATGTTTTTATAATGAAATGCTCCCATGCCAGAATGGGTTGTTCTTACAGCTTTTCCTACAGACAGCACATCTGGGCTGGGGCCATTGGTGCTGCTCCTTGTAGACAGCTGAAAGATTAAATAATTAATATAAATTTCTTTTTCCTTCCTGCTTCTGTGTCTTTTTTTTTTATTTTTTTTTTGGGGTGGGTGGGTGGGGTTTTGTTTGATTGATTGTTTGCTTTTGTTTGTGGTGGGGTTTGTTGTTGTTGTTTGATTTTGTTGTTGTTGTTGGGTTTTTTGTTGTTTTATTTTTTCTCCTAAGAGTAATTTAAGATTAACCAAACTAAGAAAAACCTGGTAACTCCAGAAAAAGAATTCTAAATCAAAACTCCATGATTGTATATTTGCATTAAGCTCTTAAGAAAAGTGTTCTTTATGGATGGGTGTTGAAGTGTGCAATGTAAAGGAGAGGATTTTCAGAAATAGGTGCACCTATATGTAGAGGTCATTTAAAATAAAACAGAATGGGAATGCTTATCCTGTTAAGCATTCTCTGTGATCTCAGCACTAAATTACCCTAAGGACTGCAAGCATCAGCATATTGCAATGTTGTGCAAGTTTTTTTCCATCAGTGTTGGAAGTTTAACAAAGTAATATTCGTTTCTAAAGTTTTCCAAACATTTCATCCTAAAAGGTGAATAAAGAGAAAATGTCAACGACTAATGCTGCCTCTTAGACAGGACAAAAATTAAAAAGGAAGATGGTTTTCACAAATATGGGCTCTATTCATAAAGTGAAAAACATCTCACCTTAACAAAAGACATCAACTAGAGAGAGAAACCAAGGAGAAACATAACTAACAAGGAACACTGAATAATTCAAGACATCTTTCATACACCACCACAAGGTTCACAAAACAGCAAGGGGAATGCCTCAATTACTGACATGCTTTCCCCTTCAGGGAGCAGTGAAAGTTAACTTTCACCATTAGTGCAGGAGAATGCCCCTTTAATAAATTTATTTTAGTAGCACTTAATACAATTCCTTAGATACAAACAAGAATAGAAGAAAAAGGTGAGGTGGGGAAACAGAATCATGTCTCAAAAAGACAAATGCAGCAAGGCAGCCCTGAGCCACAGAGAACCTTTGTTCACAAGGTTATTAGGAAATTTCATCTCTTCCCAGGGATCTAGAGATGGTAAATACTGTTAAAAGTACAATTTAAATCTCAAGTGATAATATTTCTCTCTCTGAACACAGGTTACTTAATGCAAGGGGAACTATATGAGCCATTAAACATTTCTAAACATAAGTATTTAGGCTGGTTCAGTAAAGTGGGAGGGAAAAAAAACAACAGAATTTTCTGCTCACCCATCTTCCCCACCTTTCAGGTCAAACACAAACAAGCACTAAACCATAAGTAAGACACGAGGTCTTCCCCATTCTGAGAAACAAGAGATGAGCATGGCCAGGAAGGAAAACTTCAGCACCACAGAAATGTTATGTTGTACCAAATTAAGGATCACTCTCCCTGGCTCTGCAGCATGGGCTGCACACCATGGTAAGTATTTCCTAATCCAACAGATGTAGCTATGCTCAGAGAATGAAACTTCAGTGATCTGGGGAGCTCTTATGAGACCAGAATCAAGGAAAGAACAAGAAGAATCAAGGAAAATACACTTAGCAGACACAGAAACTGTATTCATTCAAGTGGTGCATGATCAGAAAGTCATATTCCCTCAATAATACTGGTAAACTGTAGGACATATTTTTTTCTTCTTTCAGTCCTGTTCCAATAGCAAAAGCAAAATAAACAATCCACTCACCAACTACTTCCAGTTGGTGTTGCCTAGTTGTAGGACATTGATTCCATCATTAAATTCTCTGGCCACCAATTTACCACCTGTAAGCACTTAAAAGATCCATTAGAAACGAAGGACTGCACTGGCAAATTTCAAACCACAACCTCTCTTCTGAATGACATTCTGACAGGAAAGTGAGGATAAGGAAAGGCTAAAATGCAGCTGTATTACAATGAAACTTCTCGAGTGATGAGGAGCTGCAGTGCTCCAAACTCATTTCACAAGGCAGTAGTTTGCAAATGTGGCAGTGATTTTCCTCTGTGCCAGCTCAGGAGGGAGGCACACAGTCCTGCATTATGTCATTATGACACGAAATTTCCAGTAATAGCCAAAGTTTCGCTTCAGGCTCCCTGGTTGGAACAAAAAGATCTGGCAAGAGGCCAGCAGAGGCTACAGAACATCACAGTCAACAGTGACATTTCATTACCTGGACAGCTTACTGCACGTTCATTACCCTGAATATAAGAATAGCCTGGAAAGTGCAGGTTGTCGTGAGTGACTCCACTGTGAACCACACAAAATTAAGCTGTTTGTCTGGGGGCCATAAAGCAAGCACTTTGTAAAAATGTTCTCAGTTTGTTTTTTTTTCCTTTTCACTTTAAGTGTGGGAAGAAAAAAAAAAACACCAAAAAAGTATAAACTAAAACAATCCATAGAATAACAAATATTCCAGAGTATTTGTTATGCTGTTTTTTTAAACGGGTTTTTTTCTTTCAGCTTTTATATCTTCCACATAATTATAGTATGGACAGATTTAGAGATATAATTCCATATGCTAAATCCCTTTATTATAGTCTGAATAATTTAGTATGTTTATACTTTAGGGGGGAAAAAAACCTAAAAATTATATTTCCTTTTATTCAGCATTCATCGTTCCTTTTCAATTTCCATATTTACTCCATTACCATGCATAAAAAGTTTGTTTTAACTATTAACAAGCCTGGTCTTATGCTCAAAGTCTAATCTTCATTCTTTATGACCACATAATTCTCAGGAAAGCCTTTGTGATCTTAAAGTCTACAATGTTGTACTCTGAGCTCTCTTGTCAGCTATTACCACTACAGAGATCTTGAAATAAGAACCTGGCTTGCAGTGGGACTAATTCACAACTGAAACAGAATTAAGGATTTTACTTTACAATAGTGCAGCTCTCTGTACAACTGAGCATTTAAGAATTCAGGATCCAATATTGACTTAAACTCTTTATGCATTAAAGCATTACTTTCAATTAATGAACACAGGATATTAAAATTCATACATGTTTTAAAATAATTAATTTAAATTTCCATTTGAAGTGCTCTGCATCAGATACCTTATGGAAGTCATCTACATGAAAAATACTCTGTGACCATGGAACACATACTACTTGATCCTTTTAACAAAAATTAATGAGAAAAGCAATATCTGTAGATATACCAGGCAAGTCAGTAATTGCTACAATAGCACCTAAAAAGGAGCAGGTTTAATTCAGCTCACCAGGGAACTGTTGGTAGAATGGTCTGTACTGAGGACAAAACTTTTCAACTCAAAAGTCAGAAGTTACTTTATTCACATAAAATAAATTCAATTCCTTACATGCTTCCCCCCCCCCCTTTTTTTTTTTTTTTTTTTTCCCTTCAAATTAATTGCTAAAAGAAACAGGAATGTATTTGAAAAATTCCAGTAGTAAAAATCTCCTGGAAAATCACATTTAAACACAGAATCATAGAATGGGTTTGTGCTGAAAAGGGATTTTAAAGGATCATCTAATTCCAGGCCCCCTCCCATGGGCAAGAACAACCTCCATTAGACCAGGCTGCTCAAACCCTTTTCCAGCCTGGCCTTGAACACTTCCAGGGATGGGGCATCCACAACTTCAAGAACTAGGAAAAGTTCAAAGGGTAAAACTCTGTTTCCATACATGCTAATGCAAGCTAAACACAATCATAAATGGATTAAAACCAGATTAGTAGATATTTTATGATTTCATAAAAAACAGGAAATTCCAAACCACTAAACTTACTATTAAAAAAACACTAGCTGGTAACAGTCATAAATATTTAGGGAAAAGGAGATCCATGATGGACAGAATCTCTCATTTCCACTGTTACTTATTCTGACATTTATACTTAGCTGACAAGATCAGCCACTGACAAGCTGAAAACTGTGTATTAGCCTTGTGATTGGAGACCATAGTTTTTCTTCCTTTCTTTTAAAAATCATAATGGAAATAAATCCTTATTTTGATATTGCATTTGTACTGCTCAGGAGGTCTTCCAGATGGTCATTAAGTATAACCTAACTTCTCACTGGAATATTTAAAGGTGTTGTTTTTAGTAAAGGTCAGCTGCTTTGTTCTAATTAGCTCTTGAATGCTTCTACAGAACTAAAACCCCTTTACTGTCAAGCACCAAGTGTACATCACCTTTTTTCATCTTAGTTGCATGCTAGTGGCATTTCCAGGTAAGAAAAAAGGAAATACAATACACTAAAGGAGATGGGGAATAAGAGGGTCTTGGGACATGATTACTTCTATATAAAAAAAAAAAAGGTTAAGAACATATTTTGTTGACTACCAACTATTTTTATTGTTAACAACTACTTTTGTTGCTACACATTGTTTAAAAACTACTATAACAGATATCACAACTTACCTGTAGTGACTTGTAATGCCCTTTTTTTTTTTCTTAAAGAAAAACTGTTGAGGAAAACAAACCCTGTTGATTTACCATATTTTTTATGCAAGTTAAAAACTAGCAACCCCTCACAAAGGCAGAAATTGTAGTCCTATTTTATCTTCTTCCAGGACAAAATGAAAAAAAAAAAATTCCAAAAGCTATGACAAAAGTGGAATATAGGAATTAATATTAATCATTTGTTTTGTTATTTGCAAGCTTGCTGTTGGTGCTGGCTTTTGTGATATGCATATAATGTCTCCAGGGAGCTGCAGTAAATTATCTGCTCAGGAAATGAGTCTTAAACAGGCATGTGCCTGCCTACAAATGATTAAGGTATATCCCACCTGTGAATGAGCAGCCAAATTCTGACTGATACAATTAAAATCAATACTTTAGTCATATAAAACTATCTAAGATATGGAATGAATTCTGCATTAAATGCAGATGTCTAGCTCACTACTAATTATTATTCCTATTTTTGAACTGCTGAAGAAGCATTGACTGTCATGGCTGAGGTTTATGACCTTATTCAATCTGAAATACATTAGTCTCTGAATTCATCAACTCTGGGTACCAGAAGAAATGCAGTTGCATATTCAGGATGCCCATATACACTGAAGTGTTAACACATTTTCTAGTGGCAATTTCACTTCTGCTAACCAGTTTCCAGGTTTTCCTTCTTCATTTTAGGAAATTATACTGAGGCAACTACAGACATAGGTTTGTACCCCAGGAAATCCAGTTTGCAAGGACTATTCCCATTATTCATCACAAAGATTTACTGCCACATGCACACTAGGACTAGGCATACGAGTGCTTAGAAGTACTATGTGCTTTTATAGAAGGTTTCAGAAAGGAAACCTTAAGGAAAGTTTTCTCAGCAAGGAAGTTTGGAAGCTTGCTCAGCAAGGATTATGCCAAATTCTGCAGAGGAGCAAACTCAGCTTGGTGAGGGAGGAAGAGAAAAGAGGTGAAAGAGGAGAAGATGTGTACAGGAGTAGGACCTGGACAGATTTCAGCTCAGTTAATTGCCTATATTAGGAGCCCTGTCAACTTTGCCTCCCTATATGGTGAACAAGCATTTCCAGGGAGTAATTCCACATTTATAAATGTGAATCAGACCTGAGTGTAACCTTCTTCACTGGCTGGGGCACTGTGACTGGGTTCCTGCCTTATGCTGCTGTCCCTGGCTGAAAATGAAACTATGCAGATCTTACCAAAGCAGGGTGCAGACAGGCAACAGATTTTCCCTGTGACCAAATAATTAAATCCAACTAGTTAAATAAAACATGCCTATTTATGACATGAAGGTGTTTTTATGCTCATACATATCCCATCTGTAATCCCTCCCAGCTGCAGGTGCAAAGTCATCCACCAGATCATGAGGACCCACAGTACAAAAGGTTCACACAAAAAGACAGCTTCTAGCAATGAAGAGCTGGCAGCCTAGATGGCATCTCAGGAGTGGAAGAGGAAATGGAAAAGAAGAGCCTGGAGAGAAGTCAGAAAAATCCCAAGATGTCCTCTATCACCAATTGCTTCCCCAGTGTGTGTCAACTTTATAAATACAAATTTTGAGCTTTTTGTATTCTGTGCCAAAATCACATACAGGAAGAAAGGGGTGTATTGCAAGTTTTTTATAATACATATGATATAGGGATGCCTAGATATACAGTAATTTAGTAAAACTAATATTGCCAAATAGCCTTAGTATCTTTCTCTCACTCACTGCAAACAACAGGTTAAGTCTTTTAGCAAGTGTATGGATTTGACATTTCACATCCATCAGCACATATGCATTGCATGTTGACAACTATTTTCTAGACTAAATTCACTGAAGCTTGTTTGCTAAACTCAGTAAGTATGGTAAGGCTCATACTAAGTGTTTCAGGGGGTTGTTTTGGTTTTTTATGAGAACTCCATAAGGATATTAAATTTTTAATAAACTTGAATGAAAAAAAGAACCTGAATGAGATTTTAATATTTTTATATACATATAAAATTATGCTCTTTTTAAGCTTGAGTTTTCTTGTTAGCAATCTGCATTACAATATTTGTCTATTAAATAGTAATACCCAACCAAGCAACTTTAGATTTGGATTTTTAATTAAGATCTATGCTGAGTCCCATTTATTTCAGTTCTTGTTATCTAGGAGATGGGAAAATCCATATTAAAAAAAAAATGTTTTTAACCTTTATGTAAAATTTTGATTGTTCAGGACAGAAGCCATCCCAAATTACTAATTGCCTATTATCTGCTCTGCAGAGAGAAATTTTAAATAGTGACAATGCAAATAAAATGATGAGTGATGAATGATCCATGTCATAGTTTTATCATTATCTCCACACAGTAATAGATGAAAAATATACCTGCACAATAAAGTTACCATCCAATTGTAACTATCTTTAACTTACTTGAAGTATTATACTATCAATTAAACAAACTTGAGATTTTCTCACAAATTAACTCTATTAGACCATTAATATATATTCTTATTATTTAGTCCTGTTATAAGCAATGATGGAAAACAACTTCATGCCAAGTCTTCAATATTGAATCTTGATTAATCACAATAAGACAGCAGTACTCATCTTACCCTGTTCTAGTGTGTTTCAAGACTACATAAAGATCCTTCCATTATCTGCAAACCTCAAACTTCTACTGTTTGTAATATGAATGGTGGTTTTAGGAACAAACAACAAACAAAAAGCCCCTAAAACACATAAATAATCTAGGCACACTGGCAAGACAAAACCACAGGAAGCATGGGACAGCTCAGTAAATCTTCAGTAGTTCAGTGAAAACTTCATTTGCACCATGGTGGAAGATACATGACAGCTACAGGAAAGTTTGGTTCATAAAGGTTCTTAGCTCCCCAAAGCACTATTAGAATGGGATTATCCAGTGTTTATATTGCTGATTGTCATCATACTATAATTAAAAAAAAAGGAAAAAAAGGAAAAAAAGCAAGTTGTAACCCCTCATTCCATTTTCTTTTCACATCAGAGTAGTACAGCTCCTAAGTCTGACTTAACCTGATGTGCTCCAATAGGGATTAAGTCTTTTGGCTTTCAGTTTTTGTAATTCAAAGCATCTTAGACATCAAAGGATCTTTCTTTCTGGAAAGTCAATATTCAGTACTTCAGAATAATACCCTAAAAAGCAGACACTCAAGATACTCAGTTTTGAAAATACCAGCTGAGGTTATTGAAATAATTTCACAATGTTATCATCCCAGTCCCACAAGATCAGAATTGGATGACTGAGTGGGATGATCAAGTTTTTGCAAATCTCTTCTCCTTGGTATGAAGTGACAACATGTGTGGGAATGGTACAAAGCTGCACCAGGAAGGGTTCAGACTGGACATAAGGAAGCAGTTCTTTACTGAAAGGGTGTTTAAACACTGAAACAGGCTTCCTAGAGAGGTGGTCAATGCCCCAAACCTGTCAGTGTTTAAGGGGCAACACCCTTAACAATGTTTTAATTTTTGGTTAGCCCTGAGTTTGTCAGACAGTTGGACTTGATGATCTATGCAGGTCCCTTCCAACCAAAATAGTCTAGTCTATTCTTTTCTTAAATTGTGCTAAATCATTCTGTAAGAAAATATCAATAGGCAGCTAACATCCTATATATTCTGGATAACAATGCAGAAACATTGCAGACAACTAAAAAATTCTGCAGACTTTTCTTTTTATGATACAGGGTATATGCTAATGTTAGCTAGCTATCAAAAGTTTTTCTTTGGAAATACCTTCTTACTTCTTGTGTTGTGCACAGAAGAGGAAGTCTTGTCAGCAGACAGGAACTGCTGGGGCCTGGGAGGCTCAAGTTAGCAGCACACCAGACCAGGTCCTGCTCATTTGTCTTCCTCAACTGACTCCATGTGCAGACCTCATGAGTGTGCACTGCTCACCTACTTACTTGCATGGCATCCTGCTACCCAATACAGCTGGCTCCAAAGTAATCCCATCTGTCAAAAGACCTTTTTTTCAAAAATGCAGTTTTGTTTCAAGCCAAAATGAAACATGAGTTTTGTGAATCACAAAAATTCTCACAGTAACTATAGTATGATACCCTTGATGATGCTTCCAACAACAGAGCAGGAGCCTGAATAAATTACTTGTGAAATATTAGAGAAAAACCAATAAAACATAATCAAAACAATTACCAGGATATAATTTAATGGAAACACGGTTTGCTGAAGATACTTTTTGATTGCAGATCAGAATATGGAATTTGTTGAAACACATGGCAATTTACAATTACTGTAACTGCTTACTGAGCACTTTACTAATCTGTTAAATGGCCAAGTCCAAAGTGTAGCTGCTTTTTAAAAATCACAATTTCTAGAGACAAATTAACTGTAAAATAACTGACCAACAAAGATTTTCCCCAAGCTAGAAACTTTTTGTGCCCAAGGAAGGCCAGAATTTATTGCCAGAAGTAGGCATGAGAATACATTAGCAATGGTCTTTTTTTGTCCTTTAATAGCTTAGCCCAAGTGAAGAGTGACCCACCAGCATTTCAGCAAACTGGGTGCATCTTCTGGCATAGGCTCAGCACAAGGCTTGTATTCTGGATTCATAACAAGATCATTGAGCCTCTCTAATACATTTGTTCCATTAAATGATAAGCAAAAGTAGTCCAAAGCACTTAAATCTACTCAGAAAATCAATGGGAAAGAGGAACAATCACAAGGTTATGTAACTATTGAAATTGAAAATTATCTTTCAGTAACTGGGGTTTCTGATTCTGTCATATATTATGAAGTACTATTTAATCATGTAATTTTTTTTATCCATAACTCATGAAAATTACTTATTATTACTTATAATTTTTCTGAAGTGCATTTTTTACTTTGGATTACAATTTTTTCTTGCAATGTTTTTCTTGTCATATTTTAAATATCTAGGAGAAAAAAAATATTAATGACTTATTTAAAAGGTATAACTGATGTCATAACCTGAAAAAACAAAATTATGAAAGCAATTTAAGACAAGAATGGATAGGTCACTTATTTAAAACTGCACGTGCCACCTCCAAAATCCATAATCCTGCTGTGCATTCTCAGCATCTCACTTTCATCTCTGACACATCCAACATGACTCTTTCCAGGTTGGAAGTTTCAAAATTTCCATTTTGCTGACCTGATTTTTGCTCAGGTTGCTAACAAGCTCCTACATTATAAATATAAGACCATTTGCACAGAATCTTTTTTCTCAGAAATGTTTTTATCCATTTCTATCCTGCCTTACACATTTCCAGCTTCCCTTAGTGACTGCCTGTCTTTGTCACGCCTGTGGTTTGTTCATGCTCCAGTGTTCTTGCTCTTTCTCTGTCTTTTCTGTATAATCTCCCCTGGTTATATTTTGCCCTTTCCTGTTTTTGAGCTGACATCTATAGTGAGCTGCTCATGTCTTTTTCTTAGTTCCTAATCTATTTAATTGCATTTAGCTGGCATGACTCCAAAGCTTAACTCAGTTTTCCTGTTCCTAAGTTCTGTCTTTCACTTTATCCCTTTTAATTCAGCTCTCACAGAAGCCAGAAATGTTGTCTGTACACAGAGCACTTCAGCATGCAGCCCACTTTGCAGTGTCTAAAGATGCTTCCAAAGCAGGGGAAAACATCTGGCCAACTGGTAGCCATACATTATCCCCTGAACATAATACTTGCTTATACTGGGGAAGAAAAAGGTAAAAAACCAAACTCCACATCTAAAGAAGCAAACCATCGAGTTTGATTCTGCTGTCTCATCTTTCCTGTCTTTTCAGTCTCTCATTAAATTCCAGTTCTTCACCATCTTTGACATGTGAGATTTTTAGAAAAAAAAGTTTTGTCAGTGAGTGAATTTTCTCACCATGATTACTGAAAACATTTCATCTTCTTTCATTTGGCCAATTCAAACTCCTCAGACCCAGCCTGCTGGGAACTGTTGCTCTCATTACAAAGCCAGAAGCTATCCAATTCAGCCTTTTACTTGAAATAGGATCTTCCAGTTGAGACAACTAAATCAGCTGTAACAAGTGGTCTCAAATATTCCTCTTAAAGTCATAATCTGACCCCAGAAACTGGGATAATTATTTGAAAAAAATATTATAAAATCTGTGGTGGTGTTTTTGGTGGATTTTTTTGGGGGGGATGGTGGTGCAGTGTTTTAATTAGGGTCAGAATGAAGAATTTCATTAGCAGGAAAGGAAGGAAGGCAGGATGAACTGGGTGAAAAAACTTCAGCCATGCATCTCCCTGGTCTGTATTCTAAGACACAGAATCTCATAAACAGTGGTTGGGCTTTCAATAAAATGACTAAAGCAGAAATGATAAAATAACTAGGGAACCTTATTAATTCTGCTGCAACCCAGAATTAACAATATAATTTCTTTTCAACAATACTGCATTGTCTTGCTATTAACCTGCATTAAAAAAAAATTAAAAAAATAGCCAATTCATTAATTTTGCCATAATCAAAATAGCCTTTTTCCTCATTAATTCTTCAAAAGAGAAAAAAGCTACAGTTGTCAATATCAGAATCAGCATTCAAAAAGAAAAATAGGAAACTCTTATCATGTGGTCTTACCAGGCAAATTTACGTGAGGATAATGAAAGGAAGGAAGGTGTCAGAGGAATAAAAGAAACTTTTAAAAGATGCATGGGAATGTCACTAGCAAGCACAAGATAATGGAGAACTTGCTGAAAGCTGGAATAGAAAATATTAAACAGCCCTCCACCTGGGAAAAGGGAAGGGAATATACTGTTGCCAAATTTTGCAAATTGCTTTTAAGTTACAAATATGAAGGCAAGGCTCTTTGTGAGAGATCTTGGCAAAGAGACAATCCTGAGAAAAGAGAGATAGGACAGTTAAAACCGAGTTATTGCTGAGCCATGGATTCCAGATCTTATATTTCCCTCTTTCTTGATGTCCTATAACTTCTCTTATGAGAACATAGGAGAACATTGCACAACAATGTGAGGCTTTTTTCTTGAATTCTTCACCTCCAGCTTCCAGAAGATTTTTCTGTGAATGAGGTATAATCATTCTTTACAGTAATGAAAAGAAGAAAAAAAAAAAAAATCCTACATCTGAGAGGACACCAGGTAGAGCTGTGATTAAAGATTGACAGTTTTACCTAGTATGAAAGATTAAATTTTCCATTTTTATACATTCCCTCAAGAACAACTTGTTCAGATATAGATGGGTTGGCATCATTCTGTCAGTGTGGCAAAAGATTTTGGAGACTGGACCTGAAAATGAGCACCACACAAGCCAAATCTATGACTATTTATTTTCTTGAGATCTGCTTGGAAGAATACCATGGAATAAAGCCCTGGACAGAACTAGGGTCCAGGAGTGCTGGTTATTTTTCAGAGGTCATGTCTCCCAAGCTCAAGAATTAACTGTCCCAACACAAGGAGGTTAAGGGAGATAGCAGGGGGCTGTCTTGGATGAAAAAGGAGCTCCCAGAACTCAGCTATAAAAAAACAAGCCTGCAAGAGGTGAAAGCAGGGATAAAGGAGCCAGGGGGAATATGGAGCTACAGATTATGCAGGGATGTGGTTAGGAAAGCCAAAGTCCATTTGGAGCTTAATCTGACAGGGGACATGAAAGGCAATAAGAAAGGCTTCTATGGGCAGTTCAGCAACCAGAAGGGAAAATGTAAGGTCACTTCTGAACAGGGCAGGGGTTCTGGTGACAGAGGACATGGCAGTGGCAGAGGTACTAGTGCCTTTTTCACCTCATTTTTTACTGTTCTGATGGGCCTTGTCAAGTCTCTTTCTGTAAATTAACAGAAACAGTATTTTTATATACGTAAAGCATGATAGAAGAAATTTTAAATCCAAGATTCATACTCACAGTATAGGCAAATCCTATTCCATATATATCCTTCATATAAAGAAATATCTTATTGACCAATGCCCATAGTATTTGGTAGGCACCACCATAGCAGAACTCCTCAAAGTAACAGAGAGGGTTTGCAACATTTGTTGAAGGCAGTTCCTTTCAGTACAGGCTTTGGTTAACTTTAATTTAAGACTTTTTCTGAAATGAAATTCTTGAAAATGATAATGGAAAGAAAGTAAAGAACATCCAGGGGGACCACAATATTTTATCCCAAGCACCCCCATAGCAGGCACACTTAAAATGCTCTAAATGGTATGAAAATACTTTCTACTATTATGGAGATTATCACAGATGCATATTTAAGGACAAGAAGGACTCCTTGGAGAATTCTCTGTGGCGGCATGCAAAATTTGGGTCACAGTCACCCATCCCATAATTCCTAAAGCATCACATTTCTGTAGTTTCAGCAAGGAAATACCCTTAAAAAAATCAAGCTTTTATTTCCACTAAATGTAACAATGAAAAACACTAGACTCATTAAAAGCTTTCATAAAAAGATAAATGTTTAAGCGTATTTGACTATGACTTTTCTTTGATTTGACCTTGGCTAAATTGGAAGCACATAGAAAAATTTACAGTCAATGCTAGATGTGAGCAATACTAATATCTGGCTAACTGCCTCTGCTGTGAAAGCTCTTTCTATTTCAGTAAAATTTTATGCACAAAAGCATTTTCTAGAAACTGATGTAGTGTGTTCAATACATTTTTAGACTCAAGCTTAATTACAAAAGCTTTTTCATAATAACAAATATTGTCCCAAGCAGAGACTATATCTAATAAATATGCTTATTATTTTCCTTAATGAAAGCAATGTTTAAAATTTGTAGGTAATCCCATTACACTGTACTTCAATTATACAGCCCAGCTCTCCTACCCTCCTGCTGATAGAAGACTTCCTCATCTTAGTTTCCAATTATATACATTAAGTCCTTCCAAAACTACCTTCATGATTACACACAGCATGTATAGCTCTATCAGAGAAAAAGCTGTAATTGGGAAAGAGCAAAATGCATTTTCGAGCCTAAGATAATCACAAGAAAAGTTAATTATGTCAATTAAAATAATCTTCTCTCCACTCAACAAATATGACCTGTTTGTACAAAGAAACACAGCAGGACAGGTACTGATCCCTGATAAACCATGGTGCTTCTGCTCAAGTCATTCTAATCAGAAAATCTGTGAGAAATACAAATTTTGACTTTAAATTACTTTATAATAGAAGAATGGCCAAAATAACTACTGGATGAACCCAGGGGAATTCTCCAAAACAAAAAAACATAGCATTTTCTGTATACATCCATAATTAAATCTCAGTGTTTCTGTTCTTGGCCTAAACCTCTACTTCCTAAAAGCAGAAAACTGACAACTGACACAAGCAGACTACTGACAGAAAAGGTCCTGGAAATATATAAATTATAAATGTTAGGTACAAGAACTGAAGTCTGCATCCTTACTGTTAGCTGTTCTTGGCAAAGAACTCCATCTCAGCATCAGGTGGCAACCAGTTGAATCTATGAAGTGTTACTCTAATTGCAGAGTCTCAAGTCAGAGCTTCAAGTGTTGAAGATATGGCTGCATATGGCAAAACCAGAGCTGCTCACCCCAAACAGCATCAGGGCAGAAGGAGGCTCCTGGATCCTGTAACTGCACAAGCCCAACTTTTTTTTCATTCCCTCAGCTGGTAGAAGGAAGGGTGTGATGTGAGGCATCTCTCACTATTAGCTGCTGCTGATAGTTAATTCTCCTTGCTCTGCCCACCTTGCTTTACTTTGACATTACCTTTAATCAGCCTCAGCCACTTCAACCATTTTTTAGAATGGGCAGTTTTCACCAGCTTGCTCATTACCATATTTTCACATCTAATCGTGACAGCACGGCTATTCATGACCCTAATTTTGCTCTGAAGAACTTTATCCATCCCACCTCACAATGCCTTATCTGGATCATTCAACTTTTGAACACTTCCTAACATATCTATTGTTGTTATTCTACAGGCATCAGAAAGAGAAGCAATACTCCAGAGAGTGCTACAACACTTCTACTATGCCACCATAAACTTCTTTAATCTGAGTGCTTTTGGTTTTTCTTTATTTATGCCAAACTCTTATTTCTTTATCTTACAAATTCCTGGCAATTTGCTGTATAGATTCTGTACTGACGATTTGATATGACAAGAAAAGTCAAATCCAAGTACACTGCAGTTTAGAGAACAGATTTTCAGATTTCCCAGAACAGGGAAATGCTACTTGTTCTGGAAGTTCCAATCTCCTAATTTCTTTTACCCTGATTAGTTTTTTTATCATTTGGTGATTTTGTCAGGGGATTGGGATCCCTGCCAAAGATGTTTACCTCAATTTTGTTTCAAGTCCTAAATTAGATTTCTTTTAAATAGTGAATTAGATTATTAATCAGTAAAAATCTAAATCTTCATTATTAATTTACTCAAAACAATACAGTACCTTGTAAAACATTTATGCAGCAGTAAACAGAGAACCACTTTGCAGAGATCATGACATGCTTAATTTACTACACAACTAAATATTTAATTACAAATGGTAGCAAAGCTGAAGGTGTTCTGCTGAAATTAAACAATCTTTTAAACAGTAATAGTCTTAACTTTATTGAGGGCAGTAATGGTAAAATTTTAGAACAATTGGTAGGAAACCTGCTCCTTTTTGTGGGGTTTGCCTTTGCCAGTTAAGTGAAGAATCATGTATTTGGCCAGCCAGTCTGCATTTACTGATCTGGTCCCTCCTGTAGTTTCAACAGAAATATTTTTTAAATGGCATATTAAATTAATTGAAAATGCAATGCACTTTGAGGCACTACATTTGCAATGTAATAGTATTGCTGCAATGATTTTCTTGCTAACATCTCTAATTAGTGTAATGACATTTTAACTTCCTTGTGAATATCTAGCAATTCTTTGTTTCATATTCAATTTTCAAAACATCCCAGGTACAATATTTTAAATTCATTTACATTTGTGCATCCAGACTTATATTTAAAAACCCAGCAATTTTAATATTTCCAGTTTAGAAAACTGCACACAGAGCTTTTTCAAAGCCATCTCAAGATGAATATATCCTTCCCAGTGCTGAACCTGAACAGCAAATGTTGATGCACATCAAATCTAATTAAGGTGAGCTTTCAAAACAGATATTCAACAAATGCAGCTGTTTCAGAATTTGCTAAATATCTAACAATATGGAGAATGAGTTCTAGGGTTTTGTTTTTTTCCTTCTTTTTTAAACTATTCCTTCCTATTTTCTATCTAACTCATATAACTCAGCTTTCAGAAGAGAAAGGTAAGGGAATTTTTTTACCCTTCTCTACAGTGATGGATGCAAAGAATGGAGAAACAAAGCAAGATAGGCTGGAGAAATTTAAGAAAATTATCATTATGTCCCATTTCATGAGGGAGGTCTATTGAATAGACTATTACACTAAACAAAGAAATTATCAGGCTATAAGTATAGTTTGGAAAACAAAGGGTAGCAACAGGATAGCTTTCACCTCTCTTGAACATCTCTTTCAAAACAGCAAATTGAGATTTCTTAACCATCAAGTTCTTTTCATTAACAATATAGAATATCCTGACCTTTTTCTATCTTATAAGAGTACATGACAGTCTTGTCAAACATAATCCACCTAGAATCTTAAAAAAAGTTGTTAGTTACAAAAACCACAGCTATCTATACATAATTCATCAGCTAAGAGGAAAAGAATATTATATTTAGAGTAGGAGTAAACCACATTTTTCTATATCTTCCTTATGTCTCAAGGCTAAACAGTATTTCATAGAATTACAAAACTGTATGCTACAGCTCTTCAAGCATCTGAATGGAAAAAAGTATACACTTAGTAGCATGCCTCTCATTATGCTGCATAATCTTACTGATGTGACCTTGCTTCCCAAAGTAACTTGTAAATTAAAGATTTTAGAAATAAGATGAGTGACATCAACCCATGTTCAATTTAAACATTTGTGAACAAAACATGGAAGCGCTTAATGGAAGACACTGAAGTAAATTGGAAACATCTTAGTCCAGGACTGAAATAAAGTTTTCACACAAAGTTTGCTCCTCAAATCCAATCCCAGTTTAACAAAGCTTGTGCAATGTTGATCTTGACAAAAGGCACGTGATAGCCTTGCAGTGGTTGATGCAGAGCCCAGTGAGGCACTCAGTGTGGTGCTGGTGTCATGTGGGTCATCCCAGAAGGGCTAAGAGTGGTGCCAGCTGTGTACCTGCACATCCCACCTGTGTCTGCACAATTTTATTTCTGAACAGACTGGGAAAGGAGGGAGGATGGGTGGTGGGAGTGGTGGAAAAACAGCCAAACCTTGTTGGGCTGTTTGCCGTAAGCTGCTGTGAAAAAGAGAGCTTCACACTTCAGAAAGTATTGTGAGTGCTTCTCCTGGTACCGGGGCCTCCTTCCTGCTGACAAAACCTCCCAGACTGCACGAACTGGCTAGCCCTTTGATTCTTTCCAATTGCTCATCTGAGGCTGTTAACAGATATTAGAGCTGTAACCAAGCTTTCCCTGATATACACCAATATTTTGTGTATGGCAGAGAATTTTTTTTCACCATTAAAAAAATGGGCCTTATTTAAAATAAACTGTCTTGAGAATTACATGACATGACAATAATTCTAAATTTTACTAAAGCTTTTTACACACACATGACTTTGGCAGGCTGCCTTCCAATGAGAGCAAGTTACATATGTACCAGCTTTAATGGCCCATATAGGATATTAAAAACACATAAAGAATAATTTGATAATTTACCTTAGGAAGAGTATGAGAATTTTCATCTCAGATTCCTCCAGAGACTCTAATGCCAAAGGACAGATTGTTTCTTGTCAGTGTTTCAAACTGATCTCTATTTGCAAACACAGCAAGCAATGCCAAATGCAGTTCAGAATGCAAATCAAACAACTATTTATAATGCACTGTTTTGAATTGCATATGCAGGACAGTGAGGCAGGTAATGACCAAAAAAAAAAAAATTATCATGCTTGCACATCACACAAGCCATTTCTGTAGTATACTTGAATACTGTGTATACATGAAAAGAAATGAAACTATTTTAATAAAATAATGAGTGCCTTATGAGTTAAATATATTTAAAATGCTACATGCTGGGATTTAACAGAACTTTATGCAAAGAAAAGAAAAAGAGGGGGAAATGATAAATTATTTATTGAAAGAAAGCAGAAAATAGAAAATGAGGCAAACTTTTCTTTGAAAAAACAGGTTAGCTTGTAACCAATGATAATAAGCCCACTTATTCATTAGATCTGATTCTATTTAAGTCCCAGCTGAGCACTCAGAGCAGCAATTAATGCAGCCATCAGTGTGGCTGCCGTTTTCTAAATGTTCCTGTCCATCTTGGTTTTGTCTTGAAGCAAACAAGATGAAAAATAACTGGAAAAACTTGCTTAAACTGTTTCAAAGATGATCACAACACTGGCTAAAATGGCAAAGGGAAAAGAACTGTTTTCAGTGCCATGCTACAAACATCTCTGGGTGGTACCTGACAGGCAAAAGCACAGAGCAGTGCATGCCAGAATAATGCATGGGGGAAAGGGAGAGGAGTCACCAAAGTATGGCAGCCAGCTAAGGTTAGAGCTCGCTTAGATTAGACTGAAGAGAAGGAGAAGAGATATTCTGTTCTTTACAAAGACCTCACTCATAGATGGTTAACAGGTATTCCTTTAAAAAAAAAAAAAAACAAAAAAAAAAAAAAAAAAAACAAAAAAAAAAAAAAACCACCAACTAATTCAACCAGGACTGCCCCTTATTGCTCATTAATTGCTACAGATAGGTGCTGGGCCTGGCCAGGTGCAAGAACAAAACCCCTCACAGAAAAAACAAATAAACAAAAAACCAAACAAAACATTAAAAAAAGGACTAGTTTGAAATTAAGAATTCCAAGGGTTTAATTTCAGTAGTTTACTGTTGATCAGTATCTTATTTCAAAACATCATTCTTGCATTTTTTCAAGGTTAGTTAAATTTATTTATTTATTATCACTATATAGTGATTGTGAGGTGGCAGTGAGTTAAAATAAATCCCTACTTAGGCAGCTTATCCCTCCTATTATATATTAATCTTATTGCATATGAGATTAAGACAAAATGCAAAGAAAAAGAAGAGGAAAAAAATCCAGCTTGAGTAGCTCTGTGTTTCTGGATTAAATCACAATATCATAAAATGTCTTAGAATTCCAACTGAGCTGTGCTAAAGCAAAAGACAGCAAGCTCTGGATACAGGAACACTTGCATATTTTTCTTCACACAGTTATGTGTGAAAAGATAAGATTTCTCCATAAAACTGTGAAATAGAGCACTTAGAAAGTCCATTTGAAAAGATTCCTCCAGGGGGCTAAGATAACTCCGGCATCTGTTCTAACAGATAATTCTGCAAATAAGTGACACACTTTTGTCATCCTATTGAACCTGGACAACGAGGGCCCTTGACTGCCCAAACACAAATAAAACTATCCACTGCCCTTACAGCATGTGGCAGCTACATGAGATGTCCCTTAGAGATACAGCCATTTCACCTTTAGACAAGGCAGTAACTAGACCTGCAAGTTTTATCACTTCATCAGAACCCCAGTGGACTGTAAATGATTTGGTAAGCTCTGGTTTGAAAGAGAGGACTCCTTAAGAAATCTAAGGTATGCACTGAAGGAAAGAGCTTCTCTTCTTTTGAATTATATATATATATATACATGTAAAAATAATGTAAGAAAAAATCTGCTAATATGTTTTATGATTTCTTAATGACAGAGTTTAAATTCTGTGTTGTGAATAATTACTGTTTTAAGTGAATTTCTTATCTCTTTCAAATTAAATTGCTGGGTAGCTACACTACTTGTAAACAAAGCAAAAAATGAAATAAGAATTCATATCCTAGAATTGCCCATCCTGCAATTGCGTTTGCTAAAATACAGATATGAGAACAATCTAAATTCAAGTGTCATCTTGATATGAAGATTTGATTGTTGTTACTGCCAGAATACTTTTGAAAAAAATATAAAGTATGCTGGCATCTGTAGACTTTGTTGTTGTTGTTGTTACATATCCCTGTTTTAACTTCTTGAAACTCTTTTTTTTTTTGGGGGGGAGGGGTCTTTTGCAAATATTTCATTGTAGGCTGACAGTCAAGGGTACTTGATTTACCCAAATTAACTCTAAAGCCAAGCACACAGAAAGAAAAACTGTTCATTGGTCTATGTTCTACTTATCTAGTCTGCACGACAATACTTTCAAAACTACTCATTTAAAATTATACTGCTCAGTTATGAATGTGACTTTTGCGTCATCTTTATTTTTGTTTACAATTAATAGTCCAAAACCAGCATTCTATTTTATCATTATATATACACTTTTTTTTTTTTTTAAGTTGCTTCTATCTTGAATTATTAAATTAATAAATTATTTAAACTGGAACAATGAACTAAACTCCATGGTGTAAAACTTGAATATTTTCAAATACATGACTAGTTGTTAGAACTGATAATACTTAAGGAGTAATTTGATTTCTAAAAACTAGAAAAAGGATTCTAGAAATGTTCTTCTGTTACAGAGTAGTGAAAATCAACTCATTCAACCACTTCACATGGGCCCTGTTGTTTTGCTCCCTAAATATCCTACAAGGAGAAACCTCACTTTGAAGTGGCTGTTATCTTTAGATTTAAAACCACATAACTAATTCTACAGTGTTTAAAATTTGTATCTCATGGTTGCAATATGTTCAAGGCCTGAACTAGTCCTGAACTTCCTTTTCTCAGTTAAATTATGTGGTAACTTTGACAAGTCTTTCCCCACTTGTGATACTGAACCTTGAAACCCAAGTTCTATTGATACAGTGAAGCATTGTCAGAAGCTTTTTTCACACTTAGCTCATTCTCTCAGATCAACATGATTAATTGTTCAGTTACTTTTCTGTACCTCTTCCAACCATTTAGAATACTTATTTCTATAGCATAACCACATGCAGTTAACATCTCTTATTTCTGCTTGATTGTGGTTTAATGAGAAAAATTCAATACATCAATCTTTGCCTTAAGTTATTTTGCTTCCAAGGTTCAAGTGATCACGTTTACACTCATAACAATAATCCTTTCATGTGACAAACTCAAAGCAGTTTAATAACTTTAATAAAAAAGGTAAGACCAGCAATGATGTTAAAGGAGTTCAACAGTTTTCAAGCAACATTAGTGGCAGCCCTTAACACTAAATATCTCACTACTTGAAGGGAAGAGTAACACCAGCAATCAAGCCAAGACAACCAGATTGAGATAGAATTTGTAGATAAAAAGTGCAATACATACTGGAAAGAGTTTACGATTTAGTCTAATAAAAACAATAAAATAATAAAGAAATATGCTGAAGATTTGGCAAAATGGCAAAATGAGAACATTAAGAACAATTCATAGGCATTATCCCATTTTACTTACAAGAAGTTTTAGCAAGGACTAATTAGAAAAAAAAAAAAAAAAAAAAAAGGAGAAAAAGAGTCCAACTTTCCAAATTTGAAGATTTTTCAAAATATTTTGGTTCAGTTCTGAATTAAAATAAGGTTTTAAAATATATCATGAAAGTATGACTCAAATAGAAATACTGGTGTACACCAGTAAACTTGGAAGAACTATTTAAGACACCTACGGCTGCCATTCTTCCCGTTATTCCTAGATGTCTTCTTCACTCTCCAGATGAAATTTTAACAGTGAGAAATCATGTTTGGTTTAAGGAAGCCTAATATTTACCAGGAAGTCATGGAATCCTAGAGTGGCTTGAGTTGGAAAGGACCTTAAAGGTGATCTCATTCCAAGATGGGCAGGGACACCTTCCACTAGCCCAGGCTGCTGAGAGCCCCATCCAGCCTGGCCCTGGACACTGAAGCTCTCAGGTTGTGTGGGGGTGTTTATGAGATAATGAGATAATGAGTTAATGTGTCTTTCCACAGGGTCCCACATCCAAGCACAAACTCCAAGGAAATGCCAGGCTGGAGGGGGAGGAAGAACTGAGAAGGCAGGGCAGGAGCAGCAGTTCTGCACTCAGCAGCAGGCACTGGTTAGGGAGATAAGAAAGCAAAGTGTCCTCTCTCTGCACAATTCAGGCCCAAAGTTCTGACATTTTAAGGAGCTACACAGCCAGGCTGTGCATATGTGTGTGCACACAGCAACCTGTGTTGTAACCAGCCCCTGCTTTCTTCCTCATCCTACAAAAACAAATAGGCTCATACAAAATTCCTGTTTCTTAGAAATAGCCCTTAAAAAATTCTTGACTTGTATTCATCCAAAGAAATAAAGCAGAACAGAAAAATCTGTTATGGAGCCCCAGTCTTCTGATTCTTACTATCCAGATCTTTACTGCAAGTAAATCTTTTTGCACCCATTTGGTATTAGAAAAAATACTGCCGTATGTTATTGCCTCCAAAAGCACTAAGAAAACAATGTATCATTCAAATCATGCACATGGATAAAAACAGCCAATTATTCTTCCAGAGAGGGAAAAAAAGGTGAAACTGCTTAATAATTTGATTATTCAACCATGATAAAAAAATGTCAAAACCAAAACAAGGCATGCAGTTAAATGTTATTTTGAATTTACTTTTTGCTAGATCTATATTCTATCTGTGCTCTCCTGGTACCGAGGTGTTGCACTGAAGATGTCAGTGTTGATCGGCTCCCAACCATTAATAGCACTTATTGAAATAGCATCCTGCTAGGAATGGGATTTTCTGCATTTGCTAGAGTTTGATTTGCAGGAAAAAAAAAATTAAAAATATAAATGAGCCCTGACTGTGGAATAAACATCCAAGAAAGATTTTTTTTTTTTTGTATAAGTCAATAAGTGAACATTTACAAGGTGTTTATTGCATACTTACTGTCTTCTGGCAAAAATAAAATTCCCATGCAGATATGCTAATAGTATACTCAAGTAATATCAAAAAAGCTTTTCCTTAAAAATTGTTAGGCATAGCTTGAAAGCTTAAATAGCATGGACCTAAGTTGTCACTTATTTTGAAAGTCCTATAGGGATGAACAAGTAGCAATACAATAAATCTATACAGAAATATTTAAAGTAATAAAAGAGAAAAAGAGAGAAATTTTTAAAGCATTCTTTTAATTGGTGTTGCAAGACTCTACAGAGAATAAAATATTTTCTCAGTGAATATTCTGGCAGTGCTTTATGAAATTTTTCAACGTTATTGAGATAATCTATGACTATGCTTTAAGCAATCCACACCAAATCTGTTTTTAAAGCTGCTGAGTGAGCCCCACTGTGTCAGGAGTGCAATGTGTCCACTCATCCTGCCTCTGTCATCTTGGAGGAAGCCTGAGAGCAAATATTCCTCTGGAGGGAGCCCCTCAGGACTAAGGAAGATCCAGGCTGCAACTTTTTCTCCTCCCATAGCAATATGCAAACAGCAGGAGAGTTTATATGTGTCTCTCTTTATGGAAATGTGACTGATGACAGAAAGTTTGACAGTCCCATGTCATTCCTGTCTCTGCATTCCTGTTTCCCCCTTATGTACATGATGTGAAATACATAAATCACTACTATTTAAGTAACTTCCCAATGACTTGCATATTTAAATTTCAGTATTTCCACACAGCACCTTTTTAACCATTAGGAATATTTTGCAGAAAAAGCAGACCTCTCCCCATCCTCCCTCAACCACAAATATAATATATTTTTGCTAATAATTTTCTCGATGTGAAGGGTTTTTCTGGTTACAAAGGAATTCAGGCAATGATAGTTGCTTGGTGGATTGGGGGCTGTGTTACATAGCATAAGACATATTAAAGACATAATAAAGCAGCCCATTTAAAAAATCTTTGACTACATAAAACAAGGAGAAGAGGAAGCCATCATTATCAGACTAATGAAGTAACTTTATAACATTACATTGAAGTTCTTTTCCCCCAATCTAAATCTGAGTTTATGAAAGAGGAATTGGTCCCATTTTGAAAATGGTTTGTCTGGTAATGCAGACAAAATTGGATTGCAGGTCCTCTAACTAAACGTTTTCTATGCTTAAATCAAAGGACAATTGCCTTGATATCCCCTTATTATCATTACTGCAAATTTTTAAACTATTTAAGTTTTGCTCAGGGAGAAAGAGAAGACTCTTATCTACAAGGGCTTCCAGAAAACAGCCAGTTAACTACAGTTCGGTTTTAGGAGAGGAAAATACTGAAAGATAGTACTGACCATTTTTACATACCTATATCTTTTTAAAATAAAAGAGATCCAAGCTGCAGCACAGTTTCAACAAGTACTGTGAAACAAAATTCCCAAACATTATAAATGCTTAACATGCTATTCCATCCTCATTAGTACCACACAAAGAAAAAAAAAATATACAAGCAGCAAACAATCAGCGGTTGTTTAAGAGCCTAATAGGGTACGAGGAAAAATAATGCAGCACAGCAACAAGTTCACTGGAGTGCTCCCTTAACACAGACATAGCAGAAGTACAGCTGTTTATCTTGGGAAGAAAAACAATCAGAAGAGGACATAAAGACTTTTGAAAGGATCTTCTCCCCGATATTTAATAATATGCAAAATATTGAAGGATTCCCGCATGAAATCAGGAACAGCAATAGGTCGTTTTTCATGGTATTTTAGAAAGCTAAGCAGACACACAACAGGATGCCAGCAGGCAGCTTGCATGAGACATAAGGCTTTATATTCCCACTAGGAACGTACCTTCTCTGCTTTGGCTTTCCTGGCGTTATGCACAAACCTGCGTCCCAGCTTCTTGGCATACCAGATAGAGGCAAACATTGTAGGGATGAAGATTTCAGTCTGAATATGCAGCACACACACGCACAAAAAAAACCAACTTCCCCCACAACTGAGATACAGATCTGATGCTGGTTAAGGTCTTAACTATGCTGTTGCTTTGTCAAGTCCTCTCATGCTGCCTTCTGAAAAAAAAAAAACCACCCAGTGTGGCCAGTCTGCAGGTGTATTTACATACTGCCAGCAGGAAGTCCAGGGTGAGGCATCTTTGTATCCAGCTCACATCCAGTCTGCTAAGTGCCTGTCTGCAGTTCTTTAGCACTGTCACCACAAACTACATATGTGTCAGTATGAAAGGAAGCTGCAGTAAACTACTGTAGCAGACAGCTCACCTCCTCTTCTCCTGTTCTGAAATTTAACTCCTTGGTTCTCTTCGATTTGCCAGCATGCAACAGAAGCAGCAGCAGTTCAAAAACGACACACACAGCACTGCAGGAAAGCAGAGGGGCACAAAAGTGCCAAATATAGAAATGTGTATTAACTGTTGAGGTGAAATAACAGGTGTTTCATGTGTTTCAGGGCAATTAAGATATGAAAGGAAAATTGATTTTACTTTGTTCTTGCGGTCTGGGGTCTATTCAGAGATATTTTTGCTACCTAGTTTCAGTTCACAACAGACAGGCATCAGAGCTGCTCAGTTCACTTGCTGATGTCACACATGCTCTGCCGAAGGATTTAAGACTCAAACAAGGGCTTCTGTTTTTCCCTTTGATAATGCCTTCATGAAAGACAAACCTGATAGATTTTTTTCCAAATTCCAAACTTCTGCCCTACCTAAGCCTGCTTCTCCCTCTTCCTTTAATTGCATGCTATTCTGCATTAGGAGTTGGGAAGTGCCTTTGAACACCTACTTTTGCAGCAAAACAGCAATGCACTATTTTCCTTTTGTCACACACTTCAGCTTTAACCCCTGCACCTCTCTTCAGCTATAATGGCTAAACAATAAGCAGAAACACACTCTTCTGGCTCCAGACATATGACAAACCAGATGTTCCTCCCAGGCAGATGCTGTATCAAGGCTGTAAATTACAGGGTTTACAGTTACGTGTGGTATTTGATAGCACTTATAAGTCCTGCCCAGTGCCATCCCCCTACAAGTGAGGAGATACCAACATGCAGGAGGACCACTGCTGTCCTGTGTGCAACACTGGATTTGGGATGCACACATGCAGGAATGATTTCTGCTCTGCTATTCCATGGTAAAGAGCAACACAAAATTAATCGATGCACGGCAAAGGAAGTACAGTCAGAGTGCTTAAGTATAGGGCTTTTGGGGCCAAGGAAACACCTTTTCTGCCCCAGAATTTTCAGAGAATGGCTGAAACTAATTTCTTCAGGGTACAGAAATCAAAACAGAAAACATTCCCACTTATAACTTAGATAGAACATCCAAGTTCCTGTAGCTGGATGGTACTGCCTAAGCTTTGAGTCTGAAGGTACATACTGCTCAATTCCATTAGGATTATAGGGAGTTCAAAGAATTCTTCAACCCATTTTAAAATGGTAAGTTGGTTAACTAAATTGAAATTTTTAGATAGTGAGGGTTTTCTTCAAGGTAACTCCAAAGGATATGTTGATTTTTTTGTATGATATCTACTTCTGACAAAGTATTTGGTAGCTGGTGATATTCCTGGGAAGGGAGCATTTACTAACTACTTCCAATTCAAACATTTAGTTAATCCTGGCAGTCAGAAAGTTTTAAGACCACAAGACAGAGCAAATTCACATCTCATCTGGAATATATGATTGCTATAGAAGAACTGTCTTTCCATAACACTGCACCAGCTCTCTGAACTCTAAGCTGCTAGTAAGATAGACTCTCCAAGGTGAGAAGTCTAATAAAGGAAAACCTGTACTATGCCATGTAGCAGCCTCTCACCATTCTCTCTATTTGTGGGATTACATTGTCCTAAAATAGAGGGAAGGGAAAGAAGAAAGATGGCCTGAAAAATTTAGGAAGAAATCAGAGACCTTGTTTCTAGCTTGGATACCATTGTAAGGAAACATGGATAGAAAAAAAAAAAAGTGCAGAAAAGGAGAAGCAACATCATTACACAATTTAACCAACACTATAAATGTTAAAGGAACAGGGAAAAAAATCTTACACTGTATATGCATAAACAGTAGAACACTTCTCCCACTCTGCTCCTATGCTTTTATGAAGAAAATAAGCATAATTTGAAATCATTGCACTACACCAATAAAGGGTACATTCTCCCAAACAACTATTTATATAGTCTTATGTATATTCAGAAACTCAGAAAATAGAAGGAAATACTCATTAAACAATAAAAATTCCTTTTTATGACTTTTATCATCAAAATTAGCAGCTTTACTGAACTATATATTCAGGAAAAATAGGGAGCAATAAAAAGCCACAATTCATCCCACTTAACGGAAAAAAAAATAGAATACATTGTTCATTTAAGAAATAATGACAAAGCAATAGGGAGGTAATTTTCTCCACCCACTGAAAATGTTAGCTCAGGAAGAATAAATCTTGCCAAATACCTAATCCCAATTCTAATCAGAAATACAGTTTAACTGTTTGCATGCATTTGCAGATCTGTCCAAAGCCTCGAGTACAGCAATGGGCAGACTGTGAGCCATTTCCTCACAGCTCCATCGGGCAGCAGCCTGCCATACATTGCCAGTAGCAGGTTTATTAGGGCTCTACTGGCATCGGGGGAGTTTATGATTATGAATATTTTACTGTAACCATAACGAAGGCTGCATTTTACAGAAGTGCTACAAGCTGAGCTGCTTTAGAAGAATTGGAACTCCCAGCTGCTATCTCCTCAAAGGAGTAATACGTACTTTAGCTTGCTCACTGAAGTGCTACATTACAAGGACAGAGAGATGCATGCCATTGAGCAACAATATTACCACAGACAGGAGATAATCAGTTAAGAGCAGATTTTACAAGGGGCTTCTTGCTGCAAATGAGTGGGTGAGTTTTGGTAAGCCAATACACATCCAAACCATACATTAAATGTCATTCTTCTGCCTCTATGAGAAGAATTGATCCTGCCACAAGTGGGCACATGGGCATAGGCACAGAGCAGTTATGCTGTTGAATTGTATTATTTTTATGACATGGCTCCCCAACATGGCAAAGCAACAGCAATTGATGCTCGGGACTGAAACAGATGGTTGTTTCAAACACCTTGCCAACTGTTTGTATGCACTGAGTATCACCAGTACTTCTGACAGTTTGCCTCCTTTTTCAATTCTAACAGCGCTGCTTTACTTAAGCAGCATGCAGGAGTAAGCCTGGCTTTGCCTTAGACAGAGCATTAATTTTCCCTTGTTAAGGGATAACTTCCTCACAGCACACACGTGGGGTGTCAACCTCCCCCTCACACACCTGTGGTGAAGATGGATGTTAGCTGTGGATTCTGGTTCTCTCCAACCTCTATCTGAGTATATACACACAGTAGTCATAAAACGTGATGACAGGGCCATTTAAAATACAAATACAGTTCAGTCATAAATAATGCCTTCCTTGTAAGAATGGGAAGACAGATGGAAAGATTAGTATTCAGGGTTTGGAGAACTGTTTCCAGTGAAATGGGCAGGAGATGGGACAAGTTAAAAATGAAATACTTAAGATATAAAACAATCACTTTACTACAAGTTTTATTTGTTAACATTCCACAGCTGTGGGTACAGGAACAGAGCTGCAGCTGAGAATCTAAGGTAGCTAGCTTTGTTTTTATTAGCACAAGGCAACAACAGATATTGATTTGGCTGACTGTACAAGCAACCATTTCCCATCCCCAGCACAACTAATTATCTTACACAGCTACATGATGCCAAGACATACTCTTTAATGACCAGAATAGGAGGAAAGACAGGAATCTAAATGTCTGCTATTCAGTCCAGAAGATATAAATTGTAGGCACTCAGACCTCACTATTCTTTAAGTAGATGGAAGACCCAAGGTTTTTTAAGGACCTAATATTTCATTCTTCCCTCTAAACAACGGCAAATGGACTAATGCTCTTTCTCCTAATGCAACAAAGAATATTTTTATAGGAAACCCATGGGCACTCTCACAAAAGAAAGAGTCAGCACCACCAAAACACATTAAGACTTCTCTTTTGGCCAGGGCAGAACACAGTCTGTGACAGATACAATGCAGGTGAAGGATTATCATAGAATAGAATCACAGAATTGCTGAAGTTGGAAAGATTATCGAGTCCAACCATGTCCATAAGCACCACATCTACACATGTTGTAAATGGCTCAGGAACAGTGACTCAACCACTTCCCTGGACAGCTTGTTCTGATGCTTGGCAAGGCTTTCCATAAGAAATCTTTTCCTAGTATTCAACTAAATCCCCCCTGATGAAACTTGAGGCCATTTTCTCTTGTCCTATTGCTTGTTACCTGGGAGAAGAGACCAGCCTCCCCCTCACTACAGCCTCCTTTCAGGTATTTATAGAGAGGAATAAGGTCCCTCTGAGACCAAGCTAACCAACCCAGCTCCCTCAGCCTCTCCCCATCAGACCTGTGCTCCAGACCCTTCCCCAGCTCTGTTTCCCCTCTCTGGACACACTCCAGCCCCTCAGTGCCTTTCTTGTAGTGAGGGGCCCAGAACTGAGCACAGGATTCAAGGTGCAGTCCCATCACTGCAGAGTATGTAGATCTCCAGTTATAGCATTTTCTACTAGTTATGATGTTTCATAACATTTTTTTCCCTACAATAAAAATTTTAAAATTCTGCCTTTTGGTCCTTAGTTTTAAAGATGAAATCTGAGTTGCTTAAAAGCTAAGTGCTTCCTTGGAACATCTAAGTCAATGGCAACAATATAGTGCCATGATTCTGAGAACAGTCACTTATCCTGACAAAGAAATGTTGCACAGAAGGGAAAGGGGAAAAAAAAAGAAGCAGAAGATGAAGAAAGAAATGGGATAAAAATGGAAAAAAAAAAGTGAAAATGAAGTACTGCATATTAAGGATGACAGAGGTCCATACTCTTCTCTTCCAATTTAAATTTTTCTATTCCCTTAATATTTCTTGTGCCAAATAATTTCTCTTAAGAAACTATGCTTTCAGAAACCCAGATGTGACAATTCAAGTTTGCCTCAGGTCTAATTTCCCCTTAAAACAGAAGATACTGCATGCAGACATTTCCTCTGTCACCTTTCCTGATGCACAGCAGAGTTATCTCCTAGCAGAGAGCATGAAGAATTGCATAGATAATGTCACAAGACTTCAGAGCAGTAAAAAAAAAATAATTTTTTTTTTTCCTCTGGACCTCCTTTAAGTGGGAGGCTCCAAACATTTTGTGCCTGCACTCTGCCATGCAATTATCACTGATATTATTCTGTTCTTCTATTATTTGATGGGGTAGATGGCACTCAACCTGCTACCTGTGGTGCAACAGGTCAAGAAAAGAGAGGATGAGGAGGTGTGCTGCAAAACTGCTTGAAATAGACCTTTAGCTGTGGAAGGATGGGAAATGGAAATGGAGTAAGTGCTATGCTAGACACTGAGACTCAGCACATCCTTGCACACAGGAATGTATTCTAGCACTTTACTGCATAATGGCATAACAGACTATGTTTTAAAACTAGGCACTTCTTCTTCCTCTTTTATTTGTTAAGTCTTGGAATGGAGAAGAACCTAATTACAGCACTTAATTTTGATTTTAAAAATTGATTTTCAACTCTAGTTTCTGCTGGTGCATAGGAAACTCCAGTGAGTCACAGAAGTAATACAACAATCATTAGCAGCCTTAAAAAAAAAGAAATAAAAATTTGAAAAATGCCAGTTTATTCCCTATTTGTCCCTGGTTCAGCACAAATTGCTTTCTGCCTTACCTTCCTAATAGAAATTTTTAAATTTCTTCCTGCTGTGTTAAGAAATCACAATCAAAATGGTGTATAAAATCCTCTGATGTGCCATTACACTGCTCAGACTTGTATCAAATCAAAGCACTGTGTATGTAGCACAGTTATACATTTGCATGGCAAGTACTCCCACGGGAAATAATATAAACTACAAAATTTATCCTTGGGGAGAGAAAAAAAGGAGGAACCACAGACTGCAAGCAGTGCTTATGTGTGTCACCAGTGCATCTTGGAAGGCACTTGCCAAATATAACCCTGAATAAACTGAATTCAGTGTGGAAACACTTATATTACAGCTCTGTGTGCCTCCCATACTGCAGCATTTACGTACATTTGTTTTCTTGTTATTTATACATAACCCTGTGTGATGCTGGACTCATGTCTGTTGTGGGTGGGGATGAATAAAGGCACAAAGTGACTTGGTAACCAAAATACAGAAAACTGGAGAATCTGCAGACTGGAGTCCAAAATCTCTGACCCAGGGTGTGGCCACATGGCTTGCCATGGCCAAAGCCAGGCAGATGTGGCACAGACTCTGGCTCAGTCCTATGCCAGGCACAGCTCCCTGTCCAGACCCAGTGAGGGCTGAAATGTCCCTACACACACCTACAAGGGGCACTGAATGACATATCTTCCATATGATCTCTTTGTTAGGAACAGCAAGCCAGGCAGCCTATAAAGAGTTGTTCATCTCACTGCTAGTCACCAAAGAACCCCAGAAAAACAGTTGCAGGAACAAGCATGAGGATATATATCATCCCATCTTAAACATTATTTTATTCCTGGCTGATGACAAGCTGTCTTTCCTTTCAAAGGCATCCTTAAATCTCACTTTTGCTTTATCAGCCCCAAGAGCAAAATTAAAAAGTCAGTTTAAGCAAAAACACTGCAAATTATAGGTACTGAACCAGCAAATCACACTGCCTGCTTTGACCCAGCATTATTTAAAGGTTCAAGGTGAATGTACCTAGCCCTTGCCATTTTCCAAGCTCTCCAGAAAACCCTCATGCACAAGAAGCCAGGTTGCACTGAATTGTGAAGCATTAAGGAATCACAAGTGATGAGATCTAACAGGATAGCTGTATTCTCATGCCAGCATCTCCCTGCAGGCAGACACACGTGTACCTGTGTGGGTTGAGCCCACTCACAGCACATTCTTGAGCAGCAGCAGGGTCTGTGCAGCCCATGCACACCATTCTGTCATCTCACAGGCTGGGCAGTCCCTCTCCAGCCTCTGCCAGAGCAGCTCCCCACTCCCAGCTGGGAGCTCTCCAGCCATCCTCTGCTGTTGGCTGGATCATGCTCCAGCTGAGCAGCCCCTCTCCTCCAGGCTGTCCTGGCTGGCTTTCTCATGCTTCTCAGAGAAAACCCACATGTGGACAACAAATGCAACAGATGATGGCTTCTGCCAGTTTTCATTTCAGCTCTTGCTCTTTATCCCTCTCCTCAGCTTTTCTAGGCTGCCATCCTCACAGCTCCGGGGAAAAGGTCCTACAGTTCCACAGTTCAGGATCACTTGGGAAGTTAAATCTCTTCAGAGCCACATTTTTAAGAACAATGCTGAACACTTTAGATGCTTGACAAAAGTGTAGCAAATCCATGTTTTCCTGCTAAAATGCAAAAAAAGAGAAGAAATATGAAGGAAAAGGATGTAGTTAATTCCTCCAAATATAAGATGGTCTAGTACTGAGGGATAGACAACAAATCTTTATCCAGGACTGCCTGCAATTCTTGCTTCCTAGACAGAGACAAGGAAGAGATCTTGCTTTTGGAACTGCCTCACCACATTTCTCTTGCTCAACCAAAGCAAAGAGAGGGGAGTCCAAACCACAGCAGATGAAGAACCAGGTTTTCTCCCTTAGTTCTGCTAAAACTTTTCTACACAAGATTATTTACTCGTTGCAGGCCAGCTGCTCACTCTTAAAATGAAAAAAAAAAAAAAAAAAATACCACAGTGGGAAAGTATAAAGATAGAAGTGTTAACAAATGTGAATTATTGTGAGAGAAGACATTGTAGAAGGAGAACATCTACCCCTCACTAGTTGATACAGAATCATACAGAATTCTGCTGAAAGGTCTCTGAGAGTCCAAATAATTCCCAGTCTAACCTATTTCAGTGAATTATTAATTCTATGGGAAAAAAAAAAAAAAAAAAAAAAACAAACAAAAAAAAAAGAATAAGAGAAAATTAGTCCCGTGAGATTTTCTTAATCAATTCCATTTGAGTGCACAGCCAGTTGATAGGACAAAGATGGTGGTGGAGGGAAATCTTTCATTGCAGAGGATTTTGGCACCTGAAAAACCAGGGGAAGAATTAAGGCAGCATACAGTTAGTGAGATATACTTCAACAAGAGATGGAATAGAGCTGATTTTTAAAAAATCCCAAAAAACTGTGATAGTTTTTTAAGACAAGAATAAAAAATAACATCTTTCCAAACACTTTAAAGTTTTTAAATTTAATATGAGTGTTTCAAGAAAACAGAAACTTTTTGAGATCTCTAACCAGTAGAAAATTGAGAAAGTGTTCCTTGAAATTGTCAAAATATTTATCTTTCATTTTCATCAAAAAATCAGAACATTTCAGCCTTCTCCAGGGCTGTCAGTACTGCTGCCTAAATTACATTTACATTTAACTTTTCTTGGGATCCCAGTCAACAGATATTTTTAAAATTTCTGTTCTGCACAACTCACTGAAATAACTTTCCTTTGATTCATACATCTAGCAGCCTCAAAGACCTGCCAAATCAAAGATCAAAGATTCTTCCACACCTTTCTGCAAATTGAATTTTGCCAAGCCAGGAGCATTGGTTCTCTTCTCACATGTCAGAAGATACCACAAAGATGCTAGAATGAACTCATGTGAACTTATAGAAAAGATCATCAAGGACACCCCTGCTTCTCATTGTTCAAGCATCCTGGAAAGCACCATATTTCATGCCTAGACCTTCCAGAAGTAAAACCAAAGCTGAATGAAAGTCTTTTTCTCCATCACTCCCCACAGCTAAATGCTGAAAATATTTAATATACAGACTGGCACAACACATCTCTACCCTGCACACAGTGCACCAGAACAAGTATCTCCAAGGACTCCACCTGAACTGGACCAAAGGCTCTAAAATGCTTTCTGCTTTCAGACAAGAGAGTTAAATAATGAACAATGTACCAAAATCCCATTCTCAGCATTGGAGAGGAGCTCTCATCTTAAGAGAAACAATCTCTGCTCTCCACTTCCTTCCTCTTTGCCAAAGTCTTGAAAGACACAGTGAAGGTAAAAGTCAAAGGGGCACAGATTTCTGAGCAGTGCCTTATCCTACCTGGCACCTACCTGCCCAGCACTCCCACTCTCATTTCACTCAGTTAAGCACACACACTGCCAAAGCTATTATTTTGTTAAGGTGGCCTCTGACATGTCTAGTTCCTACTTTCAAGCCTACCCTTTCAAATACACAATAGGCATTTATACTTCTGTAGTTCCTTTAAAACAACAGATTAAGTGCTAAGCACTTAGAAGGTTCTCTGCCCACAGCAATACTGTAGGAAGACAACAAAAAGATGGTAGATTGCAAATGCATTACACAAACGTCTAGGTAATTTGATGTGATTTAAAGATGAGACAAGCAGGCAGCACAGTCTTTCAGTCTCGGTCTGAAGAGGGCTAAAGGAATGCACCTTTTGATTATCTCATCTAATATTAACAGTAAATCCTCATTAAAGCTCAGGACAGAGCATGACAACACAATGCATTACCTCAGTGTACTTCAGGACATCCCCACAGCAAATACACAGCTATTCCTGCCTGTGGGTTTTTCATCAGGCCACGTGTGTGGAAGAGCATGCTCATCCTCTGATTGCATGCTCAATGCACATCCCAAGCAGTATGTCATGGATAAATGTTAATGGGTATATTACAAGTTAAATCTCACACTTCTTTGCCCATGCAAAGAGATACAGACTACTGGACAGTCCTTTGGAAGTCACCATTTCAGCTGTTTCTGGGACAGGGCACACAGCCCAGGGTTCAGCCTCTGCAGCTGTACATTTAGGAATGTGCAGGGTGCTTTGCTGAGAGAGACTTGCATTTTTAGTTACACAAGCACTGAACATGGCACAGTGGCAAGGCAAGCTACACTAAAAATGCAAATTCAGAGACTGGAAAAGAAAAAAAAAAAGAAATCAATTTCAAGCAATGCTTGAAATATATGTAAACAAAGTCACTTAAGTGAAACTGGCCCAAAATTACAAGAAGGTATTTACCTTTTGGAAGCTGAAGATAAAAATACTGTTTACAAATTACTTACAGAGTTCTGGCCTTCAGAAAGCAAGGTAATTTCCCCCAATGATTTTCTATGCATAGTGTGAGGGAGGCAGTTAAAGCTGATATAATATAATCTAAGCTACATTTATACATCTGGTCCATCTGCTTTATATGCATTGATAGGCTCTAGTCTAGAGCAATCAATACAGTGTTAAAATGTTATTGAATATAATTTTTAATAGCTCTTTTACTTATGTGTCCTTCTTGGGCAGGCTTTAAAATGAAGATTGTAAGTAAAATATTACTCTAAAACATGGTCATATTATATAAAATTATTTTAAATTAAGTATATTCCGAATGTAGATTTAGCTTTTTTACAATTTGTAGTTGATTGATACTATGCCCCATAATTTTCCCAGTAATAATTTAGAAAAATAGATAGATATGTACATTGAATAATTTTATACTTAGGAGAGTCTTAAGGTTGTTTCACTTCAAACACACCAACCCCTATAATTCCTGAGTTAAATCCTCTTCTCCCACTGATTTAAATTGGAGTTTTGCCAGATGAACAACAGTTTTTCATTTGGCTATGGTACAGCCTCTTCTGCACTATGGTAGTGTTCTGCTTAAGAGGCTTTCAGAGTTTTTGCAACTATACAGGAATTTTAAAAACATTAAATATTCACTTCAGACAGGGGGCTTGACTGGGTTTCCATGCTCTAGATAGAACTGAATACAAAACCTAAAAGTTTAGCCATTTAAAACATATCTAGCTATTGTCATCATTAGGAAATAACCTACAAATAATTCCACAGTGGGAAAGAAAGGTCAAACAAGACTGCAAAAGTAGTGGACGTTTGATTCATCCAACCTCATTTCTTTAAAAAGCATGAAGATTAAGATATTTCAGAAAACTAGAAAAAGCAATACCTTTCAGCTAATTAGACTTCTTACCACATGTGAAAGTACTTTAGAAGTGTACCACAGGTCAACAGAAGTAAATATCAAAAACCATAAAAGCCCCCAAATTATTATTTATGAATAAATACTGATTCTGGAACTTAACTCTGATGTAATTTATCCTACACATAGGGGAGAAGCTGTGCAAGAACCAGCAATTTGTCCTTTGATGAGCTGTGAGCATAGAACATGGTATTAAATAGTCTGAATGACATCCTTTTCCTATGACCACTCACAGGCTGTTTATGAATAAATAATTTTCCGCTTCTGTGTTGGGACATACATTAGTATTATTTTTTAAAGTCCAAATTTTAATCTTCACATGTGACAGGACATTTATGGAGAGACAACAGAGATTCTAGATCACATTTTTAATGTGAACTGAAGCATTATACCTATAAGATTGAAAGAGCAAAAATGCAGTTTTGTGCACAACTCTAATTAGACTGGAACTGAGCAGAGCTGCTCAGCTGGCTTGCCTAACAGCTGGTCCAAATCTCTTAGGGAGGAGCATATTTTTACAAAACATTTTATGAGGCCACACAGTGAGAGCTATAGGAGTTTATTATTGAGGCAGAGAGGTTGATTAAAATTTTTTGCTTTGGGAATCAGAAATGTAAATGGTTTATTCATCCAAGAAGTCCAGGCAATTTATGGATATATGATTATTTAGGTGTGTGATTTAGTGATTAAAATTCTGTATAAAATAAATAGCCTTATGTATATCTAGGCCAGAACTTTTATCAACTTCTCAAATGCTTGCATTTGGCAACATTCAGAAGTGAATATACCCATCCTCAGACAAAAAGATTTGAAGAAAATGAGGGTAAAATAGCTAGGCCAATATGTAAGAGCAATCTGTCTCCAAGAAACATTTACAGGCAGTTTGGCAAGATAACTAGGGCAATAGGATTGGAAAGAGAGAGGCCAAAGCCTGGGGTGTGTCAGATGTGCAGTTGTGAGTCACTTTATTTTCTGAGTTACTGCACAAGATGGATGTCACGACCTCTCACACAGCATTGCTGAATAAAGTCTTAGCAGTACAAGGTGTCAGTCTGGACAATAACTTGAATCATTTTGGAAAAGCTCAAAAATATTTGAATTTTCCAAGAGGCACACCTTTCTGGAGGCTGTTGGTTCTGTATTCTAGACACAACAGTAATGTTTTGTAGTCTTGGAGAATGATGCATAACCTGGATTTTCCAATTTTAATACATTTTAAAGGAAATTTATAGCTGTCATGCACTCAAAAAGGCTTAACACTGAAAACCAAAGCATTTTCTATGTACTCACAATATGGAAAAAATCCTGGAATCATAGAATGGCTTGGTTTGGAAGGGACCTTAAAGATCATCTTGTTCCAACCCCTTCCATTAGACCAGGGTTCTTGTCCAGCCTGGCCTTGAGCAGTCTCAAGCTACAGTGACTTTGTTTTCTTCTCCACGCCTTCAATTAATATTATAGATTGTTACTATTTTCTACTATTTTAAATGCCTAACATTAAACTGCTGATCAGCCTGAGCTGACAGCTCCTGGCACTACTAGAATAGGAACAACAGTCCCCAGCATCCACCTTCAATTGCTGTTTTTCCTCTTGCTTAGTCTCTGTCTTTAGGGTCATGGGTAGCATACAATATGGAGCTTTCTGCACAGATAGGTTGAGGTGCATTAATTCCATGTGTTAATTCTCTGTCAAATTCTATGTTAAAAAAAAAAAAAATCTTACTGCAGGTGAACAGAGACCAGGCTCTCTTGTCTTTGATTACCTATCTAAATTTTCCAGTGTCCCTCTTTACTTTCTCTTATTTATTTGTTCATTTTTCATTTATAATGTCTTTCTGCTTGATGAAAACTGGACACAGAGTCAGTCCTTTCAAGCTGCTCCCATAAATCCCAGAAGCACAGGATGGCAGGGGTTGGAAGGGACCTCTAGTTCCAATGCACCAGCTAAACAGGCTCACCTAGAGCAGGCTAAACAGGATCATGTCCAGGACGATTTTGAGTATCTCCAGGGAAGGAAACTCCACATCTTTTCTGTGTAGCTTCTTCCAGTGCTTTGTCACCATCAAAGTAAAAAAGTTTGTATTCAGATGGAACTTCCTGCTTTTCCAGTTTGTGTCTGTTTGCTGGGCATCATTGAAAAGAGCCTGGCTCCATCCTCTTGACACCTGCCCTTGAGATATTTATGTGCATTGATGAGATCAATTCTTTGTCATCTCTTCTCCAGGCTAAACAAGCCCAACTCCCTCAGCTTTTCCTAACAGGAGAGAAACTCCAGTCCCCTTGTCAGCTCCACAGCCCTCTGCTGCATCCTGTGCAGCAGTGCCTTGTCCTGTCCTGAGGAGCCCAGAACTGGGCACAGCACTCCAGGCTGAGCAGAGAGGCAGGATCCCCTCTGTCACCTGCAATGCTCTTCCCAGTGCACCCCAGGACACCACTGTCCTTCCTCACCCCTGGGCACTCTGCTGGCTCCTGGACAGACTGGTGTCCCCCAGGTCCTTCCCTGCAGAGCTGCTTTCCAGCAGCTAACCTGTACTGTTGCATGATGATATTCCTCCCCAAGAGCAGCTCTGCACTTGCCTTTGTTGAACTTCATTCGATTCCTCTCCTCCCAGCACCTCATGACCTTTATTCTTTGACTCACTCAATCAAAGATCCCTCACAAGAGCTGAAGAAGGTTATCTGTCTTTTTTTTTTTTTAGTACATTCTTTTGCCTGTACTTTCACCCTGTAAGACTTAAGCAATAATATTTTGTGAATAAAAATTAGGCAACTTTTTGAAGTGCAACAAAACATCTACCAACTAAGTTGTTAAAGAAAAAAGGTCAATACCATATGCATAATTCATTAAAGATCTGTCACTCTTCAAGCACTTTTTAAGTATCTCATTCTACCTCAGAGGTTTTGAGTTCATGAGAGAATGTTTTATGTCTATGACGCAGGAATCACAGAGAGTCTATCTTCAAAATTTCTTCACCATGACACAACGAGATAAGCCAAAAAGAATAAATGAGGGGACATTGCTTTGACAGTACATTTTATTTATTGACTGCCTAGAGTATTTTCCTTCTCTCCCTTCAAATGGAAATGCTAGGAATATAGCAGAATATGTGGGAAGAAACCCTAAACTGGCCAGAAATAAATTAAAAATTTAAATAAATTTACAACTTGCTAAAGAAATATTAACTTTTTGAAATGTTCTGATTATAGAGTTTCTTCCAGTAATATGCCTGGTCAGCTGCTGAATCCCACTGACAGAGACACAGATCCAGCACAGTGTAGGAAAAGAAGCTAGTTTTGCCAACACTTTGGCAACACTTCCAATCTAAGCAGTGCCAGTTTAGTGTGTTATACATGCTATAGGCCCTGCCACAGGCACAATTCTGGATCACTCCCTTCTGTAAAAAATCATAATTATTTGGGAAGGTCAGTACCTCCTGCAGTGCTGTTCAAGCCCTATGGCAGAGCTGACACTCATGGATGGTACTGGGAAAATTGCCATGATGAGAGAGTTGCTACTTTTTTTCTGTCGTGTGTTTTGTTTTCAAAAGGAGAAGCCAGAATAGCTCTTATTTGGCTTAAATTAATCTGTGCCTGGGTATCTTTACAGCTATTCAAAACATCTCAGCCTTATATAGTACAGATGGAGATTTTAAGCTATAGCTGCAAAATAATTTTCAGAAACGTTTGCAAAGCCATTAGCTGTGATAAATTGCACAATTTACTCCTAGACCAAGATTCTTTCAGGTGCTGTTTCTCCCTAGATAATCAAATTGTGTTTTGCTTCAAAGCAGTTCAACTCCTTCCAGATGCTGCACCCTGCAGAACTTCCTTCCTAATTGCCAGACTGGGACCTGATGTGGACTGCATCATCCCTAAAAATTCATCAGCACCTACAAACTTCACTTCAAGTCCTGTCTCCTGCCAGTGCAAAGTTCCTGGGATTCCTGAAAGTGTTTTGTGACTGCTCATATGATCTTGGACTAACCATCACAAAACCAGCAACACATCACGATTACTTTTCTGTGCTATCATTGGACCTGTGATATCAAGCTTGGACTGAGATAGCTCACTTTTAGTCCTAAAACCAAGTAAATCACACCTTGAAATAGCATTTGCAAGCATCCTACACTACTGAGCAGAAAATGCTCTCTTGTGGTTTTTTCATGAGTTGACAGTCAGGAATATGTAATTAAATCCCTTCTGTACAATTAATGATGACAGTTAAAAGTAACACTCAGAACATTTGATTTAATATTGGTGACATTTAAAGACATCTTAGTGTATTTTGCTTGGCTCTTACTTCCAAAAGTTCTTTTTTTCTAAAAGAATGAGTTGGAAACATCTGGGGTTTTGTTCCATAGACACAGGTGATCAGTTAACTTAAGAGAGGCATAAGATCATCCCAGTGTACTTTAAATATATGCAAATATGTTTTTAAAAATCAAAGTATACATTCATGCTCTGTGGCCGTGCACTCTTTGGAATTCTGCTGGACTTTTCAGTAACTATTGAAGAAAAAGTCCTTTTCTTACATAGGACCATCAGCATAAACCTTCCTTATTGCTAAAGCAAGTCTTGCCCTAGATTTTTTTTCAGATAGTATATTTGATTTCTTCACCAGAATCTCTGGCTGCGAGTGAAATCACATCTTTGAAGAAGATAATTGACAATACCCAGGATAGTCTTATTTGAAGTTTGTCCTTTGTCACAATATTTAGGAATTGAAGTTGCAGAAAAACCTGGTGGTTTACATATTCACCATCCTTCCTGTCTGTACAGTTTGAGGAGTTTTAAAAGAGTGGCACCTTGTTACGTGTTTTTCACCAGGGAGAGATAACCCTTGCAAAGATTAATGTGCTGCCAGACTACTCTACCATCACCAAATGTATCCCTTTAAAATTTCATAAGACTATTTTTTCCCCTGCTAAGCTGAATAATGCCCATAGAATTTTCTCTTGCAAGCTGCAAGAAAGGCATTGTAAAACATGCCAATATAAAACATATTTCCAATATCAGCATTAATTTCACACATGCACTCTGAGTAAGTACAGTTAGTGCAGATTCAAGACTCCAGACTAAATTTTTTTGCTACATTAAAACTTCATGCATGTTATATATTACTTCATGGGATATATTCAGGATATCTTAGTGAAGGCTATTAGCATTAATTTATGTTATTTTAATGCCTTGCATTTTTCAATAGAAATACCTGAAAAAGGTAATTGAATAGTTAAGTTGGATGCCACTGTGCTTTATTGACTCACACCCTAATCTTAGTACTTGGATGAAAACTTGATCTGAAATATGCAAAAGACAGGAATTTATTATGCATTAATGCATAATAAAAATTATGTATCAATTGCAGAAATCAGAGAAAAATTTGACAGGAAAAAAATGTGTCAATCTGATCCCAATTCTGTGAAGGGAACAGAAAGCAAGCCTCCAAATCCAAAGATTTTTCTCTGACACAGTAATCTCAATGAAAGAGTTTCTGAGTCTTTAATTTATATCATAAAAACCTGTAGCTGGACAGGATATAGAAAATGTAGAAAATTTACTGAACTAATTTTTAAGGTCAGCCTAGATAAAAACTAAAATTATTTCCTCATTTACCTCCCCGCTTTGGAGATAAAAATCACGCTCCTGGCTTGCTGATACAATTATTTGCTTGTCAGCCTGCCAGGCAGCGTGGTTCATATCCATCCTCAGTACATGCTACATGCCAGCAAGTGCTCTGCTTGGGGTAGGCAGCTGGAAAGCAATCTGTTAAAGTCCACAGCATGACTCAAACCCATTCTCCTCTCCTCCTAACACTTTCTTATTGAGAGCTGTCTTAAAGAGCAATCTCTCTCCATCAGCACATTTCCTACCAGGGCCTGGCCAATGGATCTTATGGTGCAAGTTTTTAAATTACGGTTTCTTGGCTTAGAGGGTTTTTTTATGAGATTGCAGAATAGCACATAAATTAAAAACTACTTGGTTCTACCTCAGCTAACCACGTATTTTGTTATAATTTGGATGACCATCACGCAGCTACTTCTCTAGGGAAACTGAAGAGCTGGGTATTTAATCAATCTGCTGAGATAACCTTCATGTAAATCCTCATGCACAGCAGAAAATATGTAATATTGCAATGCATCACATGCCTCCCTTGCTGGTGTCAGTACACAAGGAATCTTTTGATTTTTTTTTTTTTTTTTTTTTTTTTTTTTGAGATCTACATTTGTTGTCCAGAGAAGCTGCAGATACCCCATCTCTGCAAGGTCAAGGTCATCTTGGATGGGGCTCTGACTGACATGGAAGGTGTCCTTGCACATGGCAGGGGCTTGGAACTAAATGATACTTAAGGTCCCTTCCCTTTGTAGATGTGTTTCAAAAATATCTGCTTTGAAAGCTACCCAAAGTTCTGAACCAGGCCCTCTGACAAGATGTGGTCCCTACTGCCAGGACAGGTGAGCTCCCCCCAACATCTGGCACCGCAGCTCCTCCAGCACTCATCCACCATGTCTGAAATCCTGCCGTCCCATTAAAGCATCTCTGATGGGCTGCAAACAGGCTAGCATGGAACAAAAAGATCTGTGATGCACAATACTGATTATTAGTGATGGGACAGAACTGCTAAGGCATGAAAGGGACTTAGGAAACTGGGTTGATCCACTGACTCAGTCGTGAAACTGTGCAACTCTGAGCCTTTCCCTTCCCCACTCTGAGCCTTTGTTTCATCAAATCAGAAGACAATGCTAATACCGATCCCTACTGAGCCTTTTAAAGTGTGCAGACTGAAGTGCTTTATGTGTCAACAGAATTAAGAAAGTTAAGACTTTATAGTATTCTTTACATCTAAAGTATAAATGCATAGTAATTTGTTTAAATTTCCAAGAATATATATGCAATTATTTGCAAATGTCCTCCCCCTTTTCCCTTTAGCCTTTCTTATTTTAGGATAAATAAACCAAGAGAGACCCATTCATTCATCACAAAAGTTTCCCTCTGGACTACTCCCAGTTGATTAATTTTAAATTACTAATTGAAATTAAGAAGGAAATGTAGAGCATAGATGAAGCCAGCATGAGTTTTAAAATTGTGATTTCAGAATAAAGACTTTAAAACAAAAGAATGTCATTTCAGAATGGTGCAGAACAGCTCTCTAAATAACACAGAAACAGAACAGATTTCTCACCAATACCAGCAGAAAAGCTTAGCAAAGCCAGGTTTCATTGCAGCTAATGGGGACACTTCTGCACAAGATTCCTGTTCTGGGATTGCAAAACCCATCATACACATTAAATAACATAAAAATAATGAGTTTCTCAAATTGCAAGGACATGCTGATTATAAAACTGACACTGAAAAGCCAGGAAGTACTTTCTAGAGAAAGAGGTAGCAGAACTTTTATTTTTACTGAACCCCATTAATTAGCTTTTAATGATCAAAAAGTTCCTCTTACACAGCCAAAACATATAAAAAGGTTTTATCATGAAAAAAATAATTAAGATGATTACTTAGCACACGTGAAAGAACTATCTTCTTGTCACAAGCTTCTTTTTTATCTTAGTATGCTTTAATTCCTATACTTTATCCTATACCTTTTTTTTTTTTTTTCTCCCAGAGCTACACTTTTATGTCCTAAACTAGATTCAGAATTTGGAGTCTTCTAGGATCATGCTTTAGGCCTACTCTGTAATTTAACATAATTTGTTATAACTGCTGGAATTATTAAAAAGGTTTCAAGGGATAATTTTGTGGAATAAAATATAACTGCAGAGATTTCTTGCTGATGGAGGGCCTAAAGGAGTTCAGATTTGTCTTTATATTCAGCTGCCAAGTGTTGGTTGCTTATCTATACGATATATTAAATTTTATATCAACTTTTCTTTCTCTGATTACTATCATTTTTATCTATGAAATCCAGCAGTATTCAGCACAATTGAGACAGAACTGCAGAATAGCTGCCACGTATCTCCTCTGTGGATTTGCTAACACGTAGGATATGCACCAAAACCCAGAATGTAAGGGAGGAACTTAAACAGAGAATGAAAGGGTTGGCCTCTTCTGTTACCACACTGAATGTTCAACACTGTTTTTCTCTCTGTGTCTGGAACACTGTAGAAACATTTATGTTTCTCTTACACTACATATTTCTGTTTATTTATGTTGCTTAATTAATTATTTCAAAAGAAGCACCTTCTTTCCTCTCATCTTCATAGTTTCTTCTTTCTCCACAAAGAATATCAGATCTATAGATTGAGGAAAAAGAGGCACCAACTCTTTAAGGAAGATAAAAGTAAGAAAATACAAAATGTTGCCTAAAATGGGTTCTAAATATCATTGGGTGTGATGGAATATATTTAGTGGCTGAAAAGAGAGTCAGTCCTAGCTGAGACTCAGAACAAAGCAAAGGAAGATAAGTAGAGAAGAAAACTTTTCATTAGGACAAGTGAAGATAGAGAGCAGCAATGTATTAATTTCTAGCTCCTTTTGTGCAAGGGGGAGAACAGAAGTCAAGAGTTGTGCAAGAAGTTAGTATCCACATGGTGGATAATTGTTTGGTGTTCATGTTTTTTGGCACCATATCAGAATACCTGGAGGACAAAGACTTTTCTGAGAAAGACTGATAGACAATAAATCAGAGAACCCTAGAATGATTTAGGTTGGAAGAACCTTAAAGATCATCTGGTTGCCACCCAGCTGCCATTGGTAGGGTAACCTTCCACTAGACCAGGCCACTTAGAGTCCCATCCAGCCTGGCTTTGAACACTTCCAGGGAAGTCCACAACTTCTCTGGGCAGCCTGTGCTTGTGCCTCACCACCCTCAGCATAAAGAATTTCTGTTTTATAGCTAATCTAAACCTACTTCCTTTCAGTTTAAGTCACAGCCTCTGTCCTATGATTCCATGCCTGTGTAAAAGATTGTTCTCCAGCTTTTTTGTAGGCTCCCTTCAAGTACTGAAAGGCCCCAATAAGGTCATCCTGGAGAGTTTTCTTCTTCAGGCTGAAAAGTCCAAATTTTCTCATCCTTTCAAAATGAGACTTCCCTTAAGAGCATTGTGGGAAAAGTGCATCTACTCAAATAAATGGATATTAGGGTGCTAGAAAAACAGCTACAAGAGGTAAAAGAGAGGGCAGAAATATAATAAATCAGTAGCAGAAAGATCAGTATGGTCAAAAGAAGGTGAATAGGCCTGTTTACCCAAGAAATACAGGAAACATCCAAACTAGAGAACAGAGAGCCCTGGCTCTACTCTGCAGTCATGAACTGGGCATTGGGTAGTTTCAGCATTCAGCAAACCAAAATCCTTTAGGAGCATATTTCAGAATTAAATTCCTACACTGCTTCTTAAATTATGTGTAGGACCAATGCTAGCATAAATTCTGCCCAGTATCAAGTACAAGAAAAATAGCCTAGAGAATATGATTATTCTTAGATTATTCTCTGAGTAAGATAAAGTTTAGCCTGTGCTTTGCAATGTAACAAAACTCCAAGGCTTCATTATTCCTTGTTCACCAGCACCAATAATAAATAGGAATAGGTAAACATTTCCCAAACAATATATTAGATTTATATTTAATTTTTAATAATTACGCCGAAGAGAAAGGAGAAAACCCTGAGAATTCTCAAGTGCATATTGAATCATTGGTCATTTCTCCTCAAAAGAATTTGAATTTCAACAAAAATTTTTAATTGAACCCCCTGGATTTTAGCTTATGATTTAATCTACCAAGTTGCTAAGGCAACCAACGATTATAGCTGCTGGGCAAAATTCACAGAATTGTTAATCGATCTTAATCTGGATATGCTGCATCAGTAATTCTTTCACAGGGGAAACAGACAAGGCTAAAAAAAGTATTTGGGTTTAATACTTAATTTACAACATACAATGACATCAGAATGGCGACTATGCTTTTCATAATCAACAACCCTATTAGAAATACCATCTTTTAAACCCAGCTTCTCCAATAGGGAGAAATCTTTCACTGAGGTTTGTATATCACCCAGCCGTGTGTGTCTCACAGACATCTAATCAATGAGCTTTTTAATGTGCTCAACTCTCCCTCTGCTCTCAGAGGGGGAGAATGGATCTACCCAAATCGAAAGTTACAGTCATTATTCTAATATGATCATGTTGGAGGATAACTTTTGTATGGTGCTGCTTTCGAATCTGTGCACCATTTGTCTGGCCCCCTGTGCAAACTGCAACAGCCTGCCAGGGCGTGGCTGAGAACTTCAGCAGCTCTGTTCTTTATCCTGTTTTCACCATGAGCACTAACCAATCACTGAAGATCTCTTTCTTTGTTCCAGGCTGCTGTCTCCTATATTCCTATCCTCCAGCAGAGTGATGCAGTTAGACTTAGCTACTACAGAAAAGTGTTGTGAGATCAACTAACTTTGAAATTTATTTCTAAAATATTCTTAATATCAAGTGTTGTGCTTAGTCAATATATAGCATATTAATTTTAATCACCAACAGTAGTTAGCCAGGAAATTTAAATTCTGTTTTATGGTCCCATTAAATGTCCATAAATTTATGCATCCAGATATAGCTAACTTAGCATTTAGGAGAGTGCTTTAATTTTGGTTTAATCTAATTCATTTCTACAGTGAGCAACTAAACTCTTCTGAACATATTCTCTTAAGAACGTTATTCCTGGTGAATTTCTTGGAAGAGCTGTAGTTATAGTACACTAAGGTGATATTATGCACAATAAATCAATTTAGTTATTCAATATATCTATTACTTGAGCTGATGCTTCTAATGTGGTGACTGTTTTTCATACTATTTTGGTCACATGATCTAGAGAAACTTTTTTATTCCTTCTGGTTTTCTCATTTGTTTGCTTCATCTCTTTCATTTTCATAACAATTTATTCATTCTCTCCCCAGTCTTTGTTATAAATTCCCCACTTGTTCCAGGCTCTTTTCTTTTTATCTACTGTGAATTAATTTTTTTAGTAGATTTTCTCCTACTCTGCATCTTGTGTTACCCATTGCCTTCCTTTCCACCTTACAGTAGCGACTGTGTTAACATCGATTTTTAAAACATCTCTCTGAAGAAACTTGCCTGTTTCAGCTAAAAGAAGCACACCATGCATTGTCATGAAGAGAAAAATGGATTATTTTAAAAGGCTGCAGCTAAGAAACATATACAATCCCAGTGTTAGGCTTATGGTTGGACTTCATGATCTTAAAAGTCTGATCCAACCCAAATGATTCTATGATTTCAAGATTTTTTTAAAATAAGATTTTAAAACTTTGCATACATATTATGTAATGCATATATACATAGATTCACACATATATAAATACAACTGTTAACTGCTTTTCAGCCTTCCCAAGGAAGTTAGAAAAGATAGAAAGCTTTGAAAAAAATGAAGGGGTTTCTGTCTGAAAGATGGGAATCATATTGCATATTCTTCTGAAAATTAGGAAACATTAGAAGGTATTTGCAATGTCATGTACATAACACTTCAGAATAATGCTTAAGAAGTCCCAGCTGGACTACTTTTAAGTTCTTCATCCTTTCTCTAAATCATTCATATATGATAAATCTTAAAAAAAGACCCTTGCGTGTAATCCTCCACAGCTTTTCCATCAGGACAACCCAGTTTTAAACCATTTTTGCCTCTTATCTATACAAAATGAAGGGCAGCTAAAGAAAATGTACTACTGTGCAATAAATGCTTTTTCATCTAAAACACATCAGTACAATTCCCTTTGAAACTCTATTTTATACCAGGTGCCTAATTAAAAAGGAACACTGTTTATGCAATTTTGACAATATTCCAAGTAATGAACAATAACATGGCTTTTAGGCTGAAATCCCCATTGACTTAATCAGGACTTCTGCCAAAATATAGATATGCCCCATGACAGCTATGGATGCACACAGTTACAACAAAGTATAATATTAAATGCTCTGGGGTTTGCTGCTTTCATCACTTGTTATTTGACAATCTTTTTTTTTTTTTTTTCCCATATTTTAAATTGACTTGCTTACACTTGACAAGAGTTATATTTTGCCTGTCTGATTCTTGATTTTTCCCTTACTGCCATTAATTCAAAAAGTCATGAAGATCAGGAATGTATAACTATTATCATATATATGGGATTAAAACAAAACAAAACAAAACAAAACAAAACAAATCCAAAACAAAACTAAAAAAAATAACCAACAAAAACTAACCAAACCCAACAAGCTATTTAGAAAGGTAAAGTCTATAAAAGATGACTCAGGCAAATAGTTTATGAATGACATTTTATAAGGTACTTGTCAGAGAATCAACTCTGCATCCTCTCTAATTAACTACACAGTATGCTATAATTGTAAAAATAAAAGTTTTGTCATTTCCTTGACTCTAAATATAGGAAGCCTTAATATCCACAGTGCTGTAGGTAGAATCATTCACAGAAGACGGGACCTGAGAAAGACTTTTACAGCTGATGAAATCTAGTTTTTTTTCATTTGCTGAGGGGTGAGTGGGGGTATCAAGGGACAGACTGCAACCACTGTGACTGCAGCACAGCAGAGGTGCACAGAACAATGAATTGGTAATTCTAGGATTTGGATTCCAGCTACAGTGGAGTACACCATATGTGATATCCACTAGGGACTTTTACAGAGCTTCCCCACTGCCTGCATGCACATCACCCTGACCTCAGAGCTGGCTGGCAGCACACCAGACACCTCAGCTGCAAAACTTAAAGACTGAAAATTTGAGATGCAAAAACTGATAACTATAAATACATATTCACCTGCACTCCCAAATAAGCAGTTAATTATATTGCCCTCTTATTTATGTTGATATTGAATGCAAGAGACTTGTTCCACTCACCCTGGACTTGCAGAAAGACAGAAATGGTACTTCTCTCCCCCTTCCAAGCCATATTATCTTCAGCCCTTGGACTATGGTCTTAGAAGGACACATGCTGATTTATCCCTAAAAATCCTCATAGATGGAAAACACTAAACATTTCCAAAATCAAGTTTAAACATAGTGACAAGAAAAGTGAGCCTCTTATTTTTCTTGTGGGGGAGTCTCTCATGAATATTATCAAATAACATATTCTGCCAAGAGCAGAATGGGAATGCAGCATATATGTGGCAAAACTTCACATTTTGCCAAAATCAAGACATAGATGATTCATTGCATACCCTGAAAGAATTTCCTGTTCTAGAATTCACAGCTCTCCATGTGGAAATTGTCTGCAGTTAAGGTGTGAAGGTAACTTTTATTCTTTATCTTCATGAATCAAAAGAAAGATTCAAAACTAAAAGAACTGCAGCATATGTTCTGAGAAAGTCTGTGCATATTTTGTCTCATATTCACCATAAACTGTGCAAATAATGGATTATTCACTCAATAACAGAACAAAGACAGGAATCAGGTCAGCCAGACCTGAAATATTTCATTCAGTCCAATATAAAAGTTTTTGTCTGGAAGAGGGAACATTACTTTTTCTGCTGCATTTACTTTTGGATATTTTGTTCCATTTTGGAATGCCAGTTTAAAATAATGAGTCCCAAATGATTTTGCAGCTTTATATAAAATGTCTTGACTTTTTTGAAACAAACTTTTCATTAAAAATGTCAATACAAAACACTGTAATTTCTGATAGTTTTTTTTTCCTTCAGTCAGATGAGATTATTTGTTGACTTTCATTTGAAAGTTCTAAGGTAAGATTGAAATAGCTTTTTGTGGCAGATTTGCTATTAAAAACATCACCATCTGTACTCATGCTAAACACCCCATGTTTAGATTCTTAGTTTTAGCTACCACTTCTGACAATAAATATGCACTCTGATTTTATATTTTTTTCACGGAAAAGGTTGGTTTTGCTGCAGGCATGTCACTTAAAACTGAGAAAAAGAAATCAGTTCTTTCCCATATTTAAATATGATACAATTCCTTAAACATTTCAGAAAAATCACTTAATACTTACTAATTTCATCAGTCTGCTTCTAGAACAGGCCTCAAACTGTGCAGCAAAACCCACAAGAAAATATCATCATCTTGTAGAACCAGCTTTTTTGTTTGGTTGCCTTTCTTGAGACTAAAACAATAGGAAAAAATCTTACTATTTGATTTTGTCTACAGCAGTAACTCAGGAGCAAGTGAAGTTGGCCATTAATTTGGGCAGTCCCTAAGGTGACACCCAAAAATTTGTCCTTCATTTATTTGGGGTTTTGAAGTTTAGACTGAACTTGAAAAAGAGATTATCAACAGCTTTTTAAAATGAAATTAGTAGAAAACCAGACTAATTTTACTAAAACATGTGTTGTTTCTCTCAATACTTGATCTCATCAGTCAATGATGCAGAAAGGTAACAGAAATGTTCCAAATGCAATTGTTTCTCCAAATGCAATGATCTTTTGGTTACAAAAATGTTAAAGTTAAGATTGTGATAAAAATAGAGCATGATAAAAATACATCATAAAGTTCACAAGAGAAGATTCAAGTGATACACACCATGTCACTTTATTTTTATTATGTGTCCAATGAGCATGTATCTCTGGTATAAAATCATACCATAAAAGAGCAGTGGAATCTTTTTACACTGTAACTTATTCTCATAGTTTCAATTGCCATTAGATCTTTGAGTCCTGGAATGAAAAATAAAGCAAACAAAATAAAGTCTTTAGTATTTTGTAATAACTCTCAGAGTTTTAGTTCATCTCTTACAAAGGAATTTCAAACATTGCAGTGGGGCTTTTTTTCTCTTTTGCAGGTTCCAGAAATTACCCTTGAGCTAGCAGATTTCTGGAGCATCCAATCTGTTCAGCCTTGAAAAGGTTATGTATGACAGGTTATTATGTTCTACTAAACATTGACCCGTGTTATCAGGTCGAGATCTATGGGACAGCAACAAGCATTGTACTCTACAGCTTCACTGAGAACCTTAGCAATTTATAATTTCCTATCCATCTGCACAGTGCCATATGATCCATATGTTCTGGCTTTTTAATCTTCTATCTACACAGTCCTGATTTTTCATGCTCATGAATATTTCCAGATTCCAAGGAAACAGACCCAGGAGCAGCAGAATAAACAAGACCTCCCTCCCTATGGCTCTGAGCTGTATTGTTAAATTCTGATGGCTAATAAGGTGTTGGTTCCAATGGAAGTTTCTGCTACAGCAAAATTTCACATTTGCTCTTTCTCCCTCACTTCCCCATCTCTTAATTGTGACACTTAATCTGTATTCACTCACTGGTTTTTATACCAGATGAATTAATTCTGTATCTTTCCTCTATTTGGTAACCTCTTTCTATGGAAGTCATAGGACTTCCTCTTCAACTACTGACCCCTTTCAGACTTGATTGAAAATGAGAAAAAGGCGAAGAAAACCAAAGGGGGCAAAAAATTATCATCATGGCCCAACACAGTATTTTTTTAGAAAACATTTTTCTTTTCCCATTGCAATCTGTGTTTTCTCATCTTCATAGATGTGTATATTTTTCAAAATTACATTTTATCATCTGCCTATTCTTCCAGTTCTGTTTAATTCATCTGAAATATCTTACAGGTTTATCTTCTTTTCACTGCCCAAAATAATGGTATCCCATCTGCAAACTGCCCTGTGTCTGTGTAGTTAATAATCACATTTATACTTCTATAGCACTGTCTCGGAAAGATTTCAAAATGTGCATAGACTTCCCCTGGTCTAGGCTGTCTTGGGACAAGCTTAGCCATAAGCCTTCTGCCATTCTCCAGGTGATCCATTCATTGCAGTTGTTCTGATCACTGGCACTCTAACCTTCCCTTGTATTTTATTTTCAGAAGTGTTTTCTTTCCTTAGTGTGTTAGAGGGACAGGACTTTGTGAAAGTTATTTAGTAAGTACAAATAAATTACTTGAGCCTCTTTTCCACTTACTACTAATTTACTGACACTATCAGAGATTCCATTAAGCTAAAAAAAATATCCATTTTTCTTTTAGAGAAACTATTCCTGTTTGTTACAATCCCATTACGTTTATCTCATTAAAAGTACCTGGCACAGATTTTCTCAAGTAATTCCCAAGATCATCTCTAGAGTTTCTGAAAAGACAGATAAATATTTCTTGCCATCCAGTTCTCTAAATGGAACAGCTGTGATATTGCAGATTTTTATTAACTACCCATCAGCCATCCAATTCTACATAATTAATACTATTAAGAGAGTAACATTTTTGTCTATTTTTTTTTTCTTTTGAAAATATACAATACCATCACCAACTCATAAAAATGTAGAGTAAAATTATACCAACTGCAAATTTACCCATATATCTGGAAAACAGACTGTACTAAGCAGATACAGTTCTGTGCTCCTAGGATTCCAGTTTGCCCCTGAAGCACATAGACAGTTATGGGAGCTCTGAGGAAAGTGATTAGAACTGCTCCTGCAACCATCCCAAATCTCCAAAAGAGTGGTGGGCACAGATGTAACAAAAGCAATGAGGACATGTGTGTGGTAGGTTCCTACTGTGTGGCCTTAACATTTCAGAAAAACAAATGTCACTGGAGTAGGAACACCCAGGATCTACATGGTCTAGCACTGCACCTACACTAATTAGCCTAATAAGAAAATGCAAAACACCCTTGTCCAACTGACCACTTTCTCCATCTTTGCAAAAAAGAGTGAAGTGGGAGCTGCAGGGTATATGCAGTACATAGGAAGGCTAAGTTTGGGATGGGACTAAAAGCATGAACACCATTATTTCCTGTCTTCTCCATCTTTTTAATTTTTCCTTGGGTGATCATTCTTACCCCAGACTGCTGGAGATGCAGCTGCCTTGGGTAGCCACTGTGCCCCTCAGCAAATGAATCTCCTTTTCCACTGTTAAAGAGATGTCAAAGCAGTCACTCAGACCATATGTCTTAGAAGGAAAGGGGAGCTGGGAAAGACACTGCCAGCTCAAGGAAACAGGCAGTTCTCGGAGAGGAGAAAGCATTTCCAGAGTATAAAGACTTTAGCAAATCAACATCTTGACATTCCATAAAGTATTGCCCTAATGGTTCTTGTGTTTGCATATCAAATTGTCAACTTATTTCTTCTTGATAAGAACTTATCACAGGTTCAAATGCCAGTGTGGCCTCCAAGACATTGCCAGAGAATAGAATGATAGTACACCATGATGCCCTCCACCAGCACTTTTAGAAGGTATAGAGCATCAGAGTACTAAACTCACTACTGAGTAATATTACAATACTCAAATAAAATTACAGAAAATTTGGATTTGACAGTCTATCTGTCATAGGTCTTCTATATCACATCCAGCAGGCCAACAGAAAGAGTTTGTGAGAAGAGAGATGGAGATGGGTGTCCCTAAAAACAAAGGGACCTCACAAGGATGTGCCAAAACTCTTAAAATTATGTCTCTAGCCTCTTAATAAAGCATTCACCCTACCACAATTAAGAAAACTCATTTACACTAGCCATTATGATGAAAACTATGTTGAAAACTTCATCTAATTGAAAGTATAGTAACGCTCATCAACTCAGTTAAAAACGTGTAGAAATAAATCAAGGACATTAATTGATTAACACAGTAAGAAAATGGTGGTAGCTAGCTGGAGGGGGGATTAATTTCTACATTGTGCAATCATGGCAGATTCTTACAGACTGTTCTTGGACCCACTTTTCTTTAACACCAAGGCTGTTTGCTTTTTCCCCCAAAATGTGTACACTTGTCCATGTGTTTCCCACTCAGTGAGGTGCAACGTGTTCATGCAGTGCTAACGGGGAAAAGCCAGTAACTGTAACAAGATAGCACTGGTCTAGAATTCAGCCTTGAGATATGAACATCTCTAGCTAAAGAAATTACAAAGGAATTATACACTAGTTTAAAAGTAGATATAATTTGCTTGTAATAGATAATTAGATAAGATTTGAATATACACAGGAATTCCTATTAATTTTTGCTCATTTGCATTGGTTTTAGCCTGAGCAGCTCTGTGGTATCACAACATTAAAGCTTTTCCTTGTCTATATGATGCTTAGGACAATGGGGCCCTGCACTGCTATTATAGCCCCTGGTTAATACTATAACCTAAATTATCATCATCATCATTCAGATTGAATTAAGAGGCTTGGAAAGAATATGCATCTAGGGAGGAATCTCCAGACCAGTCTAGCTTAGATCATTACTGAGAGCTTTAATGAGAAGGGCAGTGGCACATCTGCTTTGATGTATTCAGGGGCTGGAAGGACTGCACTAACCTGGTCAAAAATCTTGATGTAGCAAAGATAAGACAATCTGAGATATGCTACAGCATGATGCCACAGAATGGATGGATTTCATCCTCTCCCACACCTCTCATTTTATTATCAGATGAGATTCTCAAAAAGAATTTAAAAGAGTTTGTGACTTAACAGTTCTTTGAAAATCAAAGGGAGATGTATTCCTGCCTAAATTAGGCTGAAACCTACTTTTCCCAAAAGCCTGAATATAAAAGAATCCAGCTTTTCAAGATTATATATAAACACCACTGTCACCCCTGGGTTTAACAGTGTTTGGGAAAATTTTGTACTTATCCACCCACACATGATCTAACAGAATTCTGCAGAGCATTCACCCACAGACAGATATGACCCACTGTGTTTGTATCCAGAATGGTGGAGCAATGCTAACAAACCCAAAATTTCAGTCAGAGTAGTCCAGCAAAAATCATTTGGGGGCTGTTAATTTTGTTCAGGTTTCTTCCCCTGTAATCCCCAGAGGCAATGCAATGAGCAGCTCCTTTGAATATTAAATTATTGAAGTTCAGAAGAATTTAATTAGTATCTCACCTACTTACCATCTTGCAACGATACCTTTCCTACAATTATGGTTCTACATTACAAGCAATTTCATCTTAATTGAATAACTGGAATAAAACCTGGGTTCCAATTGCCAGAATAACCTGCATTAAGATAGCCATAACTGACTTAAAAACTAGAAAATGTGAGATAATCTCTATGCATGCAGGTTTACAGCAGATTCTCTTGTATTCAGCCTTAATATTCACCCTTAATATTACCATATTTACCCTAGAATTACCATACTGTCAAAAGAAATGCATTTAAACAACACTGAAGACATGTCAGTATTTCTGGGTATGAGCAGCTGAATAATCACAAAGTCAAATCAGGCTGCAAGGTAGCAAAATATAGGCTCTAAAATATTTTCAAATATTTTAACAGTTTGTGCCTCTTTCTCCCCAGCTGCAGATGCCTACATATACTTCAGCCACTGACTGCCAGACTCCTTTCTCACAGTTCCTCACATTCAAATTATTTGTAAAATAAATTTTCTCACAAAACCTTGAACTGGAAGCAAGAAAGAAAACAAAACAAAACAAAACAAAACAAAAAAAAAATTGCAGGGACAATGAGATAAAAAGAGCAACGGGATAAAACCCAAATTGTATTTTCCTCAGCCTGTTTTTCTACCCTGCTGCATTCCCTGTGGCTCCAAGCTGGCTCAGATCCCCTTTGGTTTGAGATAATGACCTGGCATAGAAGTCAGTTGCTGAGTCATCCTGCTTCAGCAAGAAAGTATGAGGAAAAAAGGTTAGTGATAAAGTCAGTCTATGAAAGGTGGAAAGCCACAGATGTGTTTCCAATGGCTCTATCATCCAGCTGAGTACACAGAGTTTCTAAGTCATTCTGCTCTGAAAGACAAACCTGTTCAGGGAAACACAGAGCCATTAAGTTTGGAAAAGACCTCTAAGGTCAAGTCCAACCATTAACCTAACAACATCAGGTCCACCACTAAACCAGGTCCCTTTGTAGCACAGCCACATGTTTTCTGAACACTTCCAAGGATGGTGATTCCAACACTTCCCTGGGTAGCCCATTGCAATCCTTGACCACCCAGCTTCTCTGCAAGCTGCATTGTAAGAAGAGTTTGATACTGGAGTCTTCAAATGAGGAAGGTGCAGCCCCTAAAGAAAGGCACACACAGTCCTCCAAAGGCATAGGTGTGGAAATTCTCAGTACACAAAGTGCTGAAGAAGAATAGGAGAAGTAAACTGTGTTTTTCAAAGTAATTCAAACACTCCACCTTTCTAGTAGCTACAATAGATTGATGTATTGGTACTCCATGACTGTGCTCAAGACTACTTTTTCTGTTTAGGATCACTGGAACAGGCTCCCCAGGGCAGTGGTCACAGCACCAAGTTTTGCAGAGTTCAAGATGTGCTTGGACAATGCTCTCAGGCACATGGTGTGATTCTAGGGACTGTCTTGTGCAAGCCCAGAATTTGGACTTGATCATTCTTGTGGGTTCCTCTCAACACAGTGATAAATACTGGTGTGATGCTCTGCCTGGTTGATTGTTGCCCTTTTTTGATAGATTCAGCTTTATTTTTTTTTTTTTTTTTGCTAGTCTTTCAGGTATAATTGCTTAGTAGTCCTTGTGGCTGACTTTGCACTCCAAAACAGAGACAGGATTAGAATTCCCTAACCCCAGTATCTTTAGGAGAGAGTAGGTAAATAGCACATTCAGAAATGGAAACCTGACTTCAGTGTTTTAACCTGAACTTGCTTGAGCTGGATTTCAGACATTTCCTGACATTACAGTTATTAGTAAAGTACAAGTAGTTCAGAAACGCCCTTGGGTTCACTTCACTGTTCCCATTCACACTTGCATTAAGTAGATATTAACATCTCTAGAATACTGAAAAAATAATGACTTTTCTAAACAGAAGTAAAATTATAAAGATAGCAGTTAGGAAAATAACCCAGTTTCAGCTGAAATCTCTAATTCAGTTCAGATCTGCCAAATCTGCAGATTTATTGCAAAGCTGTGAAAGAAACAAACTTCCCAACAACTCCTAAAGAGGAAACAGCAGCAATTTCAATGTGAAACTATCTGCAGGTGTGGTCTTCAGAAGCTGGTTGATGACTTTAACACTCCCAGAGTGTAAAGTTGTAAACTTTGTGCTATTTTGGCTAATCCCCAGTAATTAATATAACTATACTCTCATCACTGAAATTCTACTTCCCTGCTTGGTGTTTGCTCATCCACTTGATCAAAGGCACAATTTGTGAGACTGACTTCAAAGTAAAAATTTGTTTATTTGCTGTAAAAAACACCATTACTCTTTCTAGCCTTTCCAATGTCATGTAATCAATTGTAATAATTTTATTAGGTTTATTATCAGGTTTAATGATTTCTTTGGGGTTTTTTTGGTTTTTGGGTTTTTTGTGTTTTTGGGGGGTTTTTTTGGGGGTTTTTTTGGGGGTTTTTTGGGGGTTTTTTTGGTTTGTTTTTTTTTTTGTTTGTTTGTTTGTTTGTTTTCTTTTTCTATTTGTAAGCAAAATCTTCAACCACTATGGGGTGATCAAATCCAATGCAGCAATTCAGGCAGATGCTTATTAAAACTGTAGTGGGAGGAAGGCTTTGAAAAAATCATCTAGGTACCCTTTCTTTGAGAATGTGGCCATTTTCTGCAGAAAACACTTCAATCTAAAAAGCTGGCTTCTGGCTCTTATCTATGTAAAAGTCTCATTCTGTTCATATTTGGAAGACAGATGCAATCTGGTGTTCATGAGTTTGTTGGCTGAAAAAATCGATTGCAGTTTCTTTGGCTTATAGTTTCTGTAAGTATTAGTAGAATAAAAGCTGCCCTGAGTGCAGCCATTTCAGTGGGTAACTGAGATCCACTAGGCTTGATAATATTCAACTGTATTTCACATTGCTTTTGTTCAGGGGGAGGGGAACCCACCTTTCAGGAGCAAGAAAAATAAGAAAAACTGTTCTTAAAGTGCATGTACAACAAAGAGGAGACAGGCAGAGCTGTGTCTCCTGCTCTCTAAAGCAGCCAAGAAGCAAAATGATCAATAAGAGTGCAGCTGTCTCGTACAGGAGGGCATCAATCATTACACCTTCACAGCACCTTGGTACAAATTTGTACTTCATGGGTGGCTTGAAGGATTAATAAGATCCATGTCTATGTGTAGGAATGGAAATAAGAGAAAATGTAAGAGAAGGAGAAATACAGGAATGGATCCTGAAGGTAAGTCAGAAAAAGGAACAGGGAAAAGGAATACTGATTAACTATGGAAAAAAAGAAACAATATCATGCAAAAGAAAAGACAACACTGTGAAAAATCAAGTTAATAAACAATGTAGATGTTAAAAAAGCCACCTGAGTCATCAAGACTGCTGACTATTTTTTTGACACTATTCCCAATTGCATCAGCTTCAGTAGCAATTTTTAAAAATTATTAAAAATCAAGTAACATGATCTTCTGAAATTGATTGAAGGGAACCAAATGGCAAAAGGCATTTCCCATTTAAAAATATTTTTGACAGAGATCTTCTCTTTTGAGAAGTCTCAGTTAGCCATTGATACCAAGATCACAGAAGCACAGAACAACAGAATGGTTTGGGTTGGAATTGAAAATTATTTAATTCCAAGTCTCCTGCCATGGTCAGAGAGACAACGTCACACAATAATAAGGTTGCGAAGAGGTCAGACAATAATAATCTCAGAAACTCTTATTTAGACTAGATTCTTGAAAAGAGTTGGAAAGTAACAGCCAGTTCAGAAAGGTCTATTTTTCTTTTAAATGTCAAAATTATCTTTTTTTTTTCATAGCTCCATAATCCACAAAACCATAGCAAGATTAAATAAGAGCTATGAGAAATAGAAGTTTAAAAATTTAGGAAATAGCTAAAGCACTTCTTAGTCAGGCTGCCAAGATACTCTTTTATAAGGTTTGACTAAAGAGATTCTGTTCTCTTCATCCTGGAGGCTGCAGCCATCCAGAGCTCTTGGAACTACAAACTTCTGCTTTCTTTTACACTTGGTACTGACAAAAGCCAGAACATTTTTGATGTGTCACATCATCAGATGTATAAACACATGTATCTTCTAGTGAGTGAGAGAATTATCAGTATATTTCTCAGTGAAAAGGTATTATGGCACTTTAGTGCTTCATTTAAATTGTAGAATACATTCCCAATGTCAGCAGTAGCCAAAGTCTGACAGAAGGGCATTTCAGCTACAGAGCTTAGGGAAACAACTGGTGTTAAACCTGTCTGACATATCTGAGAAAAATCCCTCCTGTTACAGTCTGACTAATAACACCAAGATGCTTTATTGCACTTTTCAGCAGTAGGTCACAAAACACTTTGGAAAGGTGGCAAATATCATTACAGATACTTTATAAATATTCTGGTTCTTCTAGACTTGGAGAAAAGAACTGGCAGAACATACAAATCCTATGTTCATAGCATCTAGTAGTTAATCCATGGATTTACTGCATATATATCATCTATTTCTGATAGGAAGCAAACTCTCTTTATAAGAGTCCATCTCTCAGTTATTTTTAATATTCTATGAGTATTTCACATGGCCAACACATCAAGGGGAAAACAACTCAGAAAATTACAGGGAAGCAATGAATAACTAGTACTATGCAAAGCATTAGAGAAAGGCAATAGAGAAGGGGATTCTCGGAATTTCTTATTTACTTGATTATGTGTGAGAGACATGGTCAGGAATACCTGCAATATGTCAAACTTCCCCCTCTCCCCCCTACCCAAAGAAAGAAGGCTCAGGAACAAGACTATTGTTAAAAACCCTCCTATTCAAAAAGAATAAAAGATAAATCAGCTAATTAATACTAATGGATAAAGCACCCAGTAGATCAAGAACACAGAAAATCTCCTGAAACAGCAATTCAGATTAACATTTGAAAAGACCTTCAATACCTAGGAGGCCCATATAAAGTAAACAGGGTCCATAGCCTGAAAATATCTTAAATTCCTTTGAAAATTCCTGTCTTCGTTCTTCAGGCAAGCCTAACAACACACAGTGCACTAGTGGATACTGTCAGAACTTGCTCCGCTTGTGTCCATCAGAGGACAACATTTATTTTGCCAAAATATAAAGGATTGAAATGCCTGAGGTTTACTTTAAGTTGCTGAGATTTCTCCAATTAAATCACCCACTGACAGAAGCAATTTTATTTTGTTTCTTTTTTTATTCTGTCAGAAGCTAGGGAGATAACAAGATACTGTCTGCAACTACATAAATCATGTGGAAAGCCATCAATCAGAAAGCCAAGGCAAAACATCAAGCACACAAAACAATGGACTTAGCTGTGATGACAAAAGCAAAAAAACCCTATTCTTCACTAATAACTCTTCTTCACTGTAACATTCAATTTTTGCACCATTTCAGGAATTTCTTTAGAGTAAGACAAGGACTCAGAAATGAAAGACATTCCTGCCCACATGAAAATGAGACACAAATTATTACTCAAAATGCTAATCTATAAGCTGCTTATTTTGCCTTGAAACACAATGAAATCAAAATTCAGAGCTACTTCCTCCACTTCCTTAAGAGCAAGAACAGGCACAGGCACATTTGTGAGCTTCCTTTGTCTCTTTATAATCCGATTGCATTTTTATATTAAAAAACATAGATTACAGATACAGATGTATGATATATGCTTATCTGCTGTTACAGTGGGAGATAAGAGAAAAGTAGTATATGATTAAACATGTAACAAGTGCTGTATCTTAATGAAGCAACCTACTGAATATTCAGTGGAATCCACTGACTGCAGCGTGGGGCTTTGCCAGTGACTGCATACTGAAAAGGAGAGAGGGGGGGGGAAAAGGACAAGACAAAACCAACCCCAAAAAACAAAAGCTAGGAAGCTACCAGGGCAGTGATCAAAAGTATTTTCATAAGATCATTGCTACTGGGCTGAGCCACCCTGGGGATAAAAAATGCTTCATGCAGATTAGCTATACTTATGAAATGCAGTAAGCAAAGGATGCAAGATTAAATTTTAGATGGCTTGCTAATATATCTATGCATACATTATTATGTCCTCTATATAACCCCAATTAATTTTGCAACTGCAAGAGAAAACTTCAGACTGCTGTTCCTGACAAGTAACAAAGCCTCAGCCTCTCTCAGTCTTCCATGGCTTTGAAAGAGCCTCTGAAATGCAGCATCTTTGCTCAGGAAGAACAGCCTGTGCTGAGGCACTGCCTCAACTCTTTGACACCCCTCAACTGCAGAGATTAAAGTAAATTCAACTTTTTTTTTTCCTTCCCTATTTGAACTTCATTTCTATCACAGGGTTCTTCCCCAGTAATCAGAATTAGAGTTCGCAGCAGCTCTGGGAAAATAAATGTGGTTTCTTACCACAGACAAGATTATCCCCACAACACCAGGAACTACATTTACACAGGACTATCAGGCATGGTAATGCTGAAAGCTGTAGCAACCAGCTTTCTCTGTGTAAACCTGGTTCCCTGGGGACTAGGGGTATTTACATTACCTGGGCAGAGGACTTCCCTGCAATTGCTCAAACCTGGTCTAGTGGAAGGTGTCCCTGCCTAAGGCAGGGGGTTGGAATTAGATCATCTGAAAAAAATGAAAACTAGATCATCATCTCTTTCAATTCAAACCATTCTGTGATTCTAAGCAGGTCTGTGGAGTGTATTTCCTTACACTGTTTTCCAGCTCTGGGCAGCAGCATCTCAAGTTTATTTACAGGTCACATCATCCACTGCAACATCAGGAGAGTCTTGGACTTTGTTCAATTTTCACAGTACCCGTGACCAGTGCATGACTTTGGTCTTTATACAGAATTCAGTACCAAAAAATAGTCAAAAAGTTTGTTGAATTGAGAAATGAGACGGTTGCATTTGGGGGAAAAAAAAAAAAAAAAAAAAAAAAAAGCTATATAATATTTTGACCTTATTTATCCAAATTGTCTTCAGAACTCAATTTTTATTGAAGTCAATGTTAATTTATGAAATAAATAGCTCTTGTCTAATCTACATTTTTAGACACAAAAAATTACTCTTTATGACAGTTCCCAGGAAGCTCAGGCTAATACATTTTTCACAGAAACATTAATCATCCAGGCTCATCCTCAGAGCCTCTTTCCCCATCTTTGTTAATTTGTCAGACAAGAACAGCAACCACTGTAGTGAGGTCTGACTCACTCCTGGACAGGGAAAGCTTCAGAGGTGGGGAAAAAGCTGTTTACAGACAGAAAAGGGCAACTGACAGATTCCAGGAGCCTTCACAGGCATGACCTTCCTGCACCCAGGCAGATAAAAAGAAGAATGATGGACATTCAAGGGACACTACACACTCACTAGGAGACAGGAATTGGGGAAGGGTCTGGAGCACAAACCTGATGGGGAGTGACTGAGGGAGCTGGGGGTGTTTAACCTGGAGAAAAGGAGGATCAGGGGGCACCTTCTCTATCTCTACAATGCCTGAAAGGAGGCTGCAGCCAGGTGAGGGTTGGCCTCTTCTCCCAGGCAACTGAACCTGTGCCAGGGCAGATACAGGCTGGATATCAGGATGAATTTCTTCATGAAATGGTTGTTAAATATTGCAATGAGCTTCCCAGGGAAGTGGTGGAGTGACCATCCCTGGAGGTGTTCCAGAAATGACTGGACATGGCACTCAGTGCCATGGTCTAGTTGACAAGGTGGTGATCTGTCAGAAACTGGACCCCATCTCAGAGGACTTTTCCAGTTTAAATGATCCTGTGATTCTATGACTCAAGTAATGGGTAAGACAAGGCTTCCTGCCATTAAGAAAAAAGTATCAGTGTTCTCTGGCACTGGGAGACGCAGCCCTCCTTCTGTAAAGCAATTTGTACAAATGCCAATTCGTGGATAACCTTAACTTTGTGGACTGCTGAGCCCATTTGTTCCATGTGGAGATGGTTATTCTCCTCTCTCCACTGGAAAATCATTCCATCAATCCTAACTTTCTGCAAGCTGTCAGCAACCCAGCTGAGCTGCAGGACAACATCCTAGGACAGAAAGAAAAGGAGTAATAGCCAGTGTAGCTCCTTCCCTTCAAAAGTGAGGCAACTGAAGAGGTTCATTACTGATCATTCTTCTTTGAAAATAACTTAGGATAGTAACAGTTATTTAGCTGGTTGCTTGTTTTTGCTCAATTTCCACTGATGCTGACAGTTGAAGCTGGCATTAAATTAGGAAATGGAGATAGCTGGAATAGCCTGACATTTAAAATGTTCAGACAACCAAGAAGATGCAAGATCCTTACAAGCATTTTTACTTTTCAGCTTATCTTAACAAAGTGGAGTATACTGAAAACCGAAAATAAATCACAATAATACTAGTAAGGTTCATTTAGGAGCCAGAGTTCTCATTCATTTAATGAACACTGATTAGCTCTATTTCTGGGAGGAAGGGGAAGAGGTACGTATTTAATTTAGAGACAGAGCTTGGACCTCTGATTTTCAGGTACTGTTGTGTTGAATTCAGATTTCCCAAAACACCAGCGATTCACAAGGCACTTTTTACTGAATTAGTACTTTCTAAGGCATCCAAAAAAACTCTCAATAGGATATCATGAAGCTTTACAGATGCAGACAAAAGAATTCTGAGCTTACTACACCATCTTGTGTCAAACAGGGGAAGCGCAAGAAAATTATTTTAAATTCCCTTTTCATTGCACTACACTACTTTTTTCCTTTAAGAGATTATTAAAACACAATTTCATCACCTCCATAAGTTGAACAGAACATTTATTATCTTAATAAGGCAACTCTAGCAAAACTTCTCCAATGCTAGCATTTTCCCAAATGTTAATATATCCATGTAACTGAAAACCTCCTTTACAACTTCAGTGTTTGACATTCAGAGTTGCTTAAGCTGTTGAAAATTGTATCTTCTGCACACTAATAGGCAGATCAACCTTTAACAGAGTTTGAAGCTTTTTAAAATTAAGCATTTTCCAGAACTAAATTGACTGCACATGAAATGCTACAGGAGAGTAGAAAAGCAAAATGAATACAAAATATTATAAGGTGAAGAAGTGGAAAATACGGGGGAAATAAAAGAGCAAAACTGCTCTTGTTCATTATTATCTTCTGAAAGGGAGTAATCTGGCTAATGCATACTAGATTTTAGGTACTTGGAAGATCAGAAAAACATGCCTACCTTCAATTTCAGAAAATCTATTCCCATTTCTAAACAGTATTTATCATAATCAGTATCTGTGTGTCTCAAAGACATTTTCAGAATGTATGAGGACCACATTTCTTATTATTCAGCACATAAAACAAGCACAAGGGTGTTGAAGAAAATTAGTTTTATGTTTTGGTTTTCAAAACAACCTCCTAAGGTAATCAATAATAATAGAATAATGGAATCATAGAATCACAGAATGGTTGGGTTGGAAGGGATCATCTTGAAGACCATCTAGTTCCAAACCCCTGCCATGGGCAGGGTCACCTTCCACTGGAGCAGGGTGCTCAAAGCCCCATCCAGCCCGGCCTTGAACATTTCCAGGGATGGAGTATCCACAGCTTCTCTGGGCAACCTGTGCCAGTGCCTCACCACCCTCACAGCAAAGAATTTCTTCCTAATATTCATTCTAATGATCTAATAACAATTAGCTCCACTAGGGTGTTTCTGGACTACATCAACCCACACAATCTGAAATTAAAGCCAAATTCTTTAAGAATTTCTGTACTTCAAAACATAAGATGCATCTGTTCTGTGCAAACATAGGCCATATCAGGCATTTTGAATCATGGGTGTTAATAAAAAGATGGTCTGAATGTTTCCATTCTGAGTGTCAGAAAATGTTTCAAGAATCCCTGGAATGTTTTACCTGGAGATGTACATGGGGAATAGACAGGCCCACAGTTTCTCTGCCTGAACTTCAGCCATCCACAAAACTTCCCACTGTAATGATGCAAGCCTGTCCTCAAGCTGACAAGCTGGATTATGGTTGCCAACTGAGATGTCCACTGAGAACTGGGGAGCAGGGTGATGGTAGCAATCAGTCTGCATGCACAGACAAAGTGTAACACCTATGGCTTCCACAGGTGGCTGTGAGCACTGGTCACCTGTGAGGGCTACAATCAGCCAGCCCAAAGGGAAGTTTTACAAAACACAGAATCACAGAATCACAAGGTTGGAAGAGACCTCCAAGATCATCTAGTCCAACCCAGCCCAACACCTCAACTAAACCATGGCACCCAGTGCCACATCCAGTCTTTTTTTAAACACACCCAGGGATGGTGACTCCACTACCTCCCCAGTCAAACCATTCCAGTACTTTATCACTCTTTCTGGAAAAAAACTTTCTCCTGATATCCAACCTATATTTCCCTTAAGTGCAGTTTAAGACTCTCATGTGTCCTCTCATTCTGTCAGTTGCTGCCTGGAGAAAGAGACCAACTCCCACCTGACTACAGACACATTTCAAGGAGTTGTAGGGAGTGATAAGGTCACCTCTGAGTCTCCTTTTCTCCAGGCTGAACATCCCCAGCTCTTGTTCCTCACAGGGTTTGTGTTCCAAGCCCCTCACCAGCCTTGTTGCCTCCTCTGGATGTGCTCAAGGGTCTCAAGGTCCTTCCTTAACGGAGGGGCCAGAACTGGACACAGCACTCAGGGTGTGACTTCACCAGTGCCAAGTACATCATAACTGTGTGATCTTTGCCGATTTTTTTCAAAATGAACAAAAATACATGGAAAGAAGCAACTCTTTTATTCTGTCGAAGTCAAGTCACTTAGGAAAAGTGATGTGATTAGGATGGACATGTGGATTGGTCTTGGGACAACATTTTGGTTCCAAAGCATCTTAACTAGATTATTTTTATGCTCAAACATTTTCCTTTTATTATATTATTTCAAAACAAATATTGGGTAATCATCCTGTCATCAGGGCATCGTGCAGCCACTAAACTGCTTCAAAACTTGCTGGAGAGGTGCAACCTGGTGCTGCAGTTCCTGTGGAGAAAATCAGGCAGTGAAATGCAGCCAGGCAGTGACTTAACCCCACCCAGCCAGGAAGCCAGTGTGCTTGGGTTAGTGGTCAGTTCCAATGGCACACAGGATATGATGTGATCCCTGGATTGGTGTTAAGGAAACTTCCCAGTCTGACCATTCAAAGACTCTAACAGTCACACTCCCAGCACCAGAAACTGCACCTAATGCATTCCTCAGCACTTGGTACAGGCAGACTCATGACTTTCATGCACACACATTTTCCCTTTGCATCAAATATTCTAACCTGTAATCAGAAAAGTGAGGCAGAAGAATTCCTCCAGCTGCCTGAGCTAAGTCTCCACTGAAGGTTAAAAGATGGGACATAGACAGCAGGGGAAAGGAAGCAGGAACATTAAAGCCATTTGAAGAGACAAACAGCTAAATTTAGATTAAATGGCAGGCATGAGACTATTAAGTGGCAGATATAAGACACTGTGAATCTGAAGGAAACAAGGGGACAGAGTCAAAGACAAAAATCCTCATGCTGAAGGGAGAACTTGCAGGAAACACTGATTTCCCAAAGGAAATACTATACAGCTCCTGTCCTACTATCACTTCAGAAAACAGCAGCAGACAACAACTTTGCTCTGTTACAAGAGCAAATAAGACTGGGAGCTGTTTCAGGGCAAGTGTGCATATCTGGGGTTACCCTTCACTTCCCAACAAGCTTTTTGACATCATTGCTACACCCTCAGCTTGGATTATGTAGCCTTACTTGAAAAGTCTCCAAATGTGAAGAACAATGTCTGATTTTGACCTTTATGAACAAGAAACAACACTGTAATCACAATACTTAAGGAGTCCTAGAGAAACAGGGCTGTTTCCTTTCCAGGCCAGAAATTGCTGGGTCTGTGGTTGTGCCCTGATGCTACACAGAGGCCTCATGGAGGTAATCCTTTCCAAATAACTGAAGTGATAACCTCAGCACAAGATGATCTATCCCTGCTTGGTACTGTTGGCTTCTGCAGTAGAAGTAACTCACTCAGAGAAGTGCTAAAACCTGATAAGACAAGCATCATACAAACTAAACACAGGACCAACAAGAGCAGAGGACAGAGATTCATTTGCATGGCTATTCCATGAAGGCTCAATGAACACCAGCTGTATTCACATCAATCTTTAATAATAAACATTTCCTCTCACTTGTAACCACATTCTAAACACCATGCTAGGCAAGTAATGCCCATTTCACAGGCTTTGAGCACCAGAGGGAGCAAAGCCCATCTGCTTTGTTTGCTGGAATAAAACTCTTACCCAGAACATCACCATCTCTAGTAAAGAATATTATTCTTTCCCCAACCCTGCCCTTCCCAGGCCTAGTAGAAACTTAAATAGAAAACCCACCATGCTAATCACTCCATCTATGCTCCTTCCACAAGAGGAACATTTTCAAACTGCTGCATTCTTATTAAAGGACAAATGTTAAATTTCAGGAATGGATTCCTTTTTGGTTATTATACAGGTTCACCAGGAAGAGAAACATTTTTGCCCAATGAGATATATCAGATGACACCAGATCCACATACAGCTAAAGTTTCTATATTGTATAAATAGTTGCCTTAGCTAACAGAAAGATATCTCTACAGCACTCTGAATTGCATCAAAACTCACAGAAAACTGTAAGTGCTTGAGCAGCAAGGATATGAATAGAGGCAAATGAGCTCCCTTTTCAGACATAACTTGTGACTTTGATATAGCTTTCTGAGAGATGAAAAAAACTAGGATTCCATCAGATGGTTACATATACAGGATTTTTTTTTTTTTCTGAACAAGGATAATCAGGAAGGGAAGTCTGCCATTTCAAAATCACTGAGGCCAAGAACCTGCATTATTCCTTTCACAATGTACAAAAAACCAGGCTCATTTGCCAGGAATTATTTTTACTTGAGCAAAAGCCTCACTTAAAGCAGAAAGCTCACATCTCTACATAAAGCTCCATCAACTAAACTATCACCTGTTCCACTACAGTGAGCCTTTAAAACCCATCACAGGACAATCAATCTGCAATGACAGATTTCAGAAAGCAGCTTGTCTGTTTGTGCAACAAAATAAGTTTCCCAGGCATTTCATGCTATGCTGACTCGTGTTTGAGGACTAAAGCCATGAGTTGCAGGGATCCTACCTTCAAAGGAGAAATGTGTGACTGTAAGACATATCCATGGACGTTCTCTATTTGAGACAAGTTCTTCTCTGACACGTGAACAAGCTCTGGGCCTCTCACTTCGTGGGTTAAACGAGGCAAAGTATGGTCATGTGGAGCATCCTCATCTTGATAACGATATTTCTAGAGGAAGAAAACATCAAGAGAGAGCAAATAAGCCTTTAGGAGGTAATTCCTATATTTTAATATAATTGTGAAATAACAAATAAAATATGATACAGTAGACAATAATCATCAGATTTCCTAGTGTGTTCTGGAGAGAATGACTCATTTTTTTTTTACCATTGTATCAAAGAGAGAAATGTAGCATATGCCACTGATACACAAAACTTTCACCATCAAACAGACATTTGAGATGACACACTGATAATGAAGAAAAAGAGATGTTGATCAGCTAAGCTGTAGTGTCAGATCACGTTTCACATCCTTGTGTTAATAATTAGAGTTCTATAGCCCTTCTCTGCAAAATACTTGAGTTATTTTCCACTTGGCAGTGTGTACTCTGATGCTGGAGAGCACACGTGCACTTCCACAGAGCCACAGTCCCATGGAAGATTCCCCTGCAGTAAAGTTCTATCCTTATACTCTTCTCCATGGAGAGGCGACATGAGGGGCTTGTCCAAGATCCCATATGAAGCTTGTAACAACAAGGAATATAACCCTAAAAATTAAATTAAATTATCTGATCTGTTCTCCAGCTTTGTAAAAAGGTGTCATCCCCTTCAACTGTGTCCTGAGGAGGGGGCTGTTGGATAAAAGCCTAAGACTTGTTTGTGTGGCCATAAACAAAACTAAGTCTGAAGTCCAGGTACAATCACAAGAACATCCCAAAGCAGACCTCTCCATGCAGCAGACCTCTCCCTGCTGCTTACCCACTACACTTTGACCACTCAGCTATGGAGTGATATTTCATTTATCATCCCTCCTAAAGAAATAACCACAGAGTATTGCTGCCTTCAGTCTTATGTATGGAAATGTTTCAGCAGTTGCCAATTATTTTCAGAATACACATGTCACATGATTTATTATTTCTTCTTTTCTGGGATATGCCTGCAGACCTTCCCATATTCACTTTTCAGATAACATAATTAATGAATATATGAAATAACTGGGACCAGCCAAATATTATTTGGGCAAGAAGCCATCAGCCTAACAGATAGTACTCCAGCCAATGTCACATTTAAGGCTTGGCACACAGATCACAGCCACAACCAATCAATTATTTTTTTAATTGAGTGAGTACTTTTTCTAAAAAGATGACTACTCTAAGACATCCTCTTTAAAGTGAGTCATTTGCTAAAACATAATTAGGAGAAATAAGAGCAGAATACCAGAGTCATCTCATTAACCCAGGAATGGGGGAAATGGACATGTCCAGTGGCTACTTCTTAAGGAGACAAGACAGGAATGACAGAAGCCATGAGAAGCTCTACCACAGAATATAGAACCATTCAGGTTGGAAAGGATCTTTAAGATCATTGAGTCTCCAACCATCCAACCCAGCACTGCCAAGTCCATCACTAAACTGTGTCCCCAAGTGCCACATATACACAACTTTGAAATACCTCCAGGGATGGTGAGTCAACCACTTCCCAGGCAGACTGTTCCAATGCTTGACAGCCCTTTCAGTGACAATTTTTTTTCCTAATATCTAATGTAAGTCTCTCCTGGCACAACTTGAGGTTGTTTCCTCTCATCCTATCAGTTATTATTTGGGAAAGAGACCTACCCCCCCTCACTACAGCCTCCTTTCAGGCAGCTGTAGAGAGCAATAGGTGTCCCCTGAGCCTCCTTTTCTCCAGGCTGAACAGCCCCAGTTCCCTCAGTCACTCCCCATCAGATTTGTGCCCCAGACCCTTCCCCAGCTCTGTGTCCCTTCTCTGGACTCTCTCCAGCCCCTCAGTGTCTTTCTTGCAGTGAGGGGCCCAGAACTGAGCACAGGATTGGAGCTGTGGCCTCAGCAGTGCCCAGTGCAGGGGGACAATCCCTGCCCTGCTCCTGCTCACAACACTTTTTTGCAGATACAAAAATTTATACATAAATATATACAGGCTTCCCACTTCTTGCAAGTTCCTGACCTTCCCAGTGGATGTGGGAGGAGTGGAGTCCCTCTCACTATAAGAACTGAGAGCTGCACTGCAAAATAGGACTTGGAGGTTCTTGTGGATGATTAGCTGGACAGAAGCCAACAATGAACAGCCCAGAAAGGCAGCCTCATCCTGGGCTGCATCAAAAGAAGAGTGGCCAGCAGGTCAAGGGAAATTATTCTCATCCTGTATTCTGATCTTGTGGCACCCCACCTGAAGCACTGCATCCAGCTCTGGGGTCCTCAGCACAAAAAGACATTCCCTCCTCTATACCTGTTAGAGCAGGTCCAGAAGAGGGTTACAAATAGGATCAGGGGGGTGGAGCACCTCCCCTGTGCAGGTAGGCTGAAAGAGCCTGGTTGTTCAGCCTGGAGAAGGGAAGGTTTCAGGGTGAGACCTTTCAGTACTTTAAGGATGCTTATATAATTTGATATAGGCATGTAGTGACAGGGTAAGGGCGAATGGTTTTAAACTGGAAGAGGTTTGGATTACATATTGGGATAAAATTATTTCTTCAGTGTGATGAATCATTGAAACAGGATGAAACTCCGCAGGGAGGTTCTAGATGTCACATCCTTGGAAGGGATGTTCAAGCCCAGGCTGGATGGGGCCCTAAGTAATCTAATTTAGTGGATATCATCCCTGCCCTTACAGGGGGTTGAATCTTTATGGTCCCTTCCAACCCAAACAATTTTATGATTCTATGATTCTATATATTTCATTATATATGATTCATTTGATAATATATCATTCAAATATGATTATATACACATACATATAGATATAGATATATAGATATAACATATGTACTATTCTTTCCAGATGCCTTTTGCTGTTTTGCACTGCCAGAAGCAGAGTGATGTGGCCTTAAAGAGAGAACATCCCTTTCACATCAGTAGGTCCTTTCCCCATCACCTCACTGCAGTGTAGCTGTTGCATAAACAGGAGCCAAAGCCCAGAGTAAACTGATTCACCCTGAGCCCTGTGCTCCCAAAGAGCAGAACACTTGTGTGGATCTCCATTGATAGACTCGTTTTATAATTTGAATTGATCTATTTTTCCAATAAATCCGCATTCCTGGGACAACTTCAGTAATATCCATGTTCGTGTGCCATCAACTGAAAAGATTACAGAACAGATTTCCACTGTTCTGTTTGTCTTTGGCTCCCTCCCATCCCAAGCCCAGCCTCTCCTTCTTCACAAAGTATGAGCCTAGAGCATTTCTGGGTCAATCCTGCCATGGGTTTGCCTCATGTTCTTAGCACCAAACTCATTGATTTTCATACACCTTTCCTCCCACAGCATCTCTTCATTGACATGCTTTCAGCTGTGAACCAAAACAGCTTGACACAGCAAAAAGCCAGTGGTAAGGCTGAAAATACCAAACCAGAATTAAGACACTCCTGCAGAAATGTCTCATTCATGTCCATCATCCTAATCTGATGGGGTCCTGCAAGTGTCCTTGAAAAAAAAAAAACATTCCCTAGAAACCTTTCTCTAAGGTTTAATTCAAATTTCTGGAGGGAAAAACATGATAGCACGGAAATGCTACTCTTGACTTGACAAAAGAACAGGTGGATGTCTTATGATAATTAAATTACAAATCAGTGCCTGCTGCTGAGAGGGTATTGTACACTGCATCAGATATTTAAAATCCTCTGTAATTACCTATAATGGGGGTGTGGAGTGCATTGCTGTGAATTTTTAATATGAACGGGCCTTTTTATAAGAGATCATTCTCTTTACAGTGTGAGGTTATCACAGCATCACTGCTCCTCACATCATACTGTCTAAAGGAGTATTTCTAAGGCTGTGATTGCCAAAGAGATGTCAGCTAGACAGAACTGCAGACGTGAATTCAGCAGGAGGTAATGGTCAAAAAGCTTAAATTTCAACAAAGGTAGTTCTCAAGTTACAGTAGCCAGAGTATTGCACTGGCATGAAAATGCAGATGTTCTTATGACCTACCTTTGACAGATTGACAGTGAATCAAGATAGCTGGGAATTTGTCATTCAATTTTGGGCCAAAGGGAACTGGTATTTTTACAAAAGTTTGTTGGTTTCTGTTTGGTGGGTGTTTTTTTGTTGATTTTTTTTTTTTTTTTTTTTGTGTCATTGCCATCAGTTTGCAAAAATGCAAATAGAACATTTCATTTTATATCAGGTCAAATTGACCTAAGCTGCTGAATGTGCCCAGCTGGAGTTGCCATTCAAAAGCACATGTCTCTGGTTCTCTAGACAGCTCTTTGGCTGGACCACACTCCAATACATCACACATTTCTGCTGCTTGCAGTAGGAGGGCTGCAAAAAGGAGGAGCTAAATGTGTCAGAGGAGTCACAGGCCCTACAACACCCTGTGAAATGAGCAGCCAGTGAATCCTGGTCTACAGAGAATCCTGACCTACTAGAAAACACCCTGAAATGTCAAGAGACACATAAGGAAAAAAGTGACATTGCTTTCCACTCAGCCAAAACTTTAGAGTAGATACAGCTTATAGATATTAACAATGAAAAAAAAATACCACCACATACTATGAGATAATACATTCATGAGTGAATCCTGCTCCCAATCACTATTCAAAGCCAGTGTGCTAGCCAGTGGCCAATGTATTATATTTCATCTTGGGAAACAATAGCAATACTACCAGTCTCATCTCTTACACATCAGCATTTGGAATACAATGTCTCTTTTACAGTCCTCCTAAGGAGGGGCCAGAGTTCTGTTCCTTAAAAGCTGTGAAACTTCATATAACCCATTTAACATTGAGAGCACATTAACATTGAGAAAGGAAAAGGAATTTCTGCAGAAAATTTCCTACATGAGGCAATGACCTCTTACAGATCCAGTTGTCCCACTGCAATCTGGAAATAGGCAAATTATGCAACTGGGTCCCAATACTACCTTCTTCTTAATAATCACTCACTTGGCTTTTCTCTCAAACCATCATTTGAGCTGCCTTTCAGCTCCCAAGTAGGTTAGCCCAATTGCTGGTCATCTGCTGGAATCTGGACATGGGAGCTACCTTTGAACAGGTGTTCAAAGGTGTTCACCCACCTTCTGCATGAGATTAGGTCCAGGATTTTGGATTTTCTGAGAGAGGTTTTGGATGCTCCATCCCTAGAAGTGCTCAAGGCCAGGTTGGATGGGACTCTAAGCAACCTGGTTTAGTGGAAACTACCCCTGCCCACAGCAGGGGAGATGGAAGTAGAGGATCTATGGTCGCTTCCTCCCCAAACCACTCCAGAATTCTGTGATTTTTTTTTTCTCAGTATTAGCAGCCAACAAAAAATAAAACCATAATGGACTTGGTCCATTTAGACAAATGAGGAATTTACAAAGTCCCACTGAAAAAATGTTAGTGTCACCTTGTCCTACTTTGGTGCTCAGTATTTTCTTTCATCTTCAATGTGTTGAATTTTACTGTCATGCTCTCCAAAGGCAGCAAATTTCAATGTCATACCAATGAGCATCTTTGGAAAACAAACTTTACAATTTGCACACACAAATCATTGGGCATTCATCCAATCATGAGCAGAAATAATATTACTCATCCAACTGATTGCAAATGAGCAACACAGCTTGAATTCTGAATATTTGCAATCAATCTATAGAGTAAAAAAGAAAAAAAAATACTCTTCTCATTATATAAAATGGAAGAAATCACAATCTGCTTGCCAAGACTGTGGAAGTAGATTAGGAAGCTTAAATCATTGAATAATTATACTTATTGTGAATGACTTGCTCTTCTGCTTATCAAGTAGATTTCCAACAAGCTTGTCACTGTATCACAGCAATACCTACCATCCAAGAAGCCCAAAGAGCTTTACAAGTGGCAGTCAAGACTGATAATATCCTGTTGATGTGCATCATCTAAAGGTGGATAAAATTAGGCACAGAAATGCAACAACTTTTTCAAGGTCACAGAGAGAATCAGTTCATTAAGCAGTAGTAGAACTTAGGGGATTTTTCCAGTCTATTCTTTTAAGTCCACATCTAGTGTAGCTACTCTGACTTTAATAGCAATGATAATTATTATTATTTAAACATAAGGTTGTAGGTTTGCTGATAAATTACAAGCCATTGTAATTTATTTTCAATTTTTGGTCTGTTTTCTTTCCTCACAAATGTTCCAGGGTAAAGCAGTCTTTCTAAAATCAGGACTCAGGTTTTTCTCTGTCTCAGTGTAATAGCTAGCAGTGCTTTGGGTGATTTAGTGTGTGCTATCTCTGAGAAACACAGTGAATTTTAGAAGACAAGAGGTTTCCTCTAAGTGCCAAACTAGTTCACAGAAAGAACATTATCAGTACTGAATACTGAGAATTTGCATATATTTTCCATTTAATACAACAAGAAGTTCATTTTTTTTAAGAAAGAGAAAAAAAAGTATAATTTCTTATCTCAGTTTATTGAAAGCGCCAGTTTTTTGCCCATAGCAGGAAATATATGCATAGTTAAAAAAAAAAAAAAAAAAAAAAAAAAAAAAAAACAAAACCAAAAAAACCAAAAAACAAAAACAAAAAAGGCAAGTATAATGCAGTGGAACAAATATGTTTTACAATATTCTCATTATCTTTTTTTTTTTTTTTTAAACCCTAAGTGATTTTATTTTTCATCATGAAAAGAAAAAAAAAGAAGTGAGATGGGCATTAGCTAAATACCTCTTCATTTTATCAGCTGGAGGTAGTTGCACCTTTTCCTCACAAGATGGCACAGTAACCATCGAGTTAAAGCATACTGTCACTTTGAACTATGATGTGTTGCAGGGAAAAAATAACTATTTATGCAATGTCATAAAACTTCAAACGATTCTGATTTTGAACTGACCTGATATAAAATTATTAAACAAACAAAAAAGGCAGCCACCTTTTATAGCAAGTATTCATAAAGAAGCAGTGATCACACATAAAGCTGGCAGATGGAAAAAAGTTTTAACACTTCATAGAAGTATCAAAAAATTACAAGCAAGTAGGAATCTATCATTTTTTGTGAGCTTTAGAATGAACAAAACCACTATGTATTGACAAGATTGAGCCTAGCCCAGAATGCTGCATTCCTCCAGGAATTCTAAATCCTAATTAAAACCGCCTGCATGCAAATCTGTACCATGAGGTATTCAGCTCCATATGCTGCATCACATTTTGGACCTGTTAACAGCATCAGTTTAGCCCTCTGGAGGCTGCTACTTGCTATCCAATAATTTAAAATAGATTTTTAACTTGAAGTGCCAATATGCAAAAAGACACTCTAAGAGGGTGGCTTTGCTTGGATTAAACGGTGAATGTGCCTGTGGACTACAAAAATCAGGAACAAGAAAAAAAAGAAAATCCAGCTAATAATGATTGTTTATCTAGGGGGAGCAAAGAAAAGACGTGGGTGAAATGGTGCCACTTATTGGCACCAGGCAGTGGCCACTTCTCTGTCCCTCTGTCCTGCAGTAACATCACTTGCTTACTGCTCTTTCTTGCCTTCAATTCCACTCAGATTTTGGGGTTTTTTTCTGGCATGCCCATGTTCCCCCAATTGCTGTAGGAGCCCTCATGCCTCTGCAGCTCCTTTGTTTTCCCCTGCAGCTCCCCGTGCAGCCAATGCACATCCCCACTGATCTCTCAATTCTGCTGCTGCAGGTCCCCAGCACAGAGGCACTCAGCCTCACAAATTCTCCTTTTCCACCCCTTGCCTGCCCTAAAGAGCAGTTTCTGGCATGGGGGTGGGAGACTGGGCTGAGGTTACAACTGAGAATTTGGGGAGGCAGAGCTGGGAAATGCCATCAGTTTCCCTGCCAATAAACCTGGGGTGGGAATGCAGCCTGGCAAAACAGAGACCCTAGGTTTACATCAGAACAGTACCAAGTAATCATGGACTGTAATAAATAAATTATGTATTAGCATTGTCTGAAACAAAGGATAAAAGAGAAACAATTTCAAAAAACCACAGAACTAATGGCTTGCTCCTCTTGTGTTTTCTGTACCAAAAATATATTTTTTAATTTAGTTCAGCAGCACGTCACACTGCAGGCCGTTTGTGTGTTGCAGCTGAAACCCTCTCCCCTATCTTCAGACAGGAATTAGGTGTCTGTGGGATTACAGTATCATTTTTCACAGAAACAGGGGGATTCTGCTGAGGCAAAAGGATGCTCTCAGGCTAAGACAGGTGAATGCTATTGTAGATAACTGCTTCTATTCTGGCTTTTACCACAGAACTCTCATGCAACGCTAGGCTTTTCACAAAAAATAACTTTCCACAGCTGTAGAACTGAGATATTCCTCACTTTAAAATGTCCTGCAAGCCACAGATAGCCAGTTTTTGCAGAAGTGCTGACCATTAGCAGCCTCATCTGAAATCAGTGAGAGCTGGCCTTTGTACAGGAGAATCCAAGGAATCCTGTGCCCTTGGTCACCTGCCCACTAAAGCAGCTCTTCCTCACTTCTGCCTGTTGCCTCTTGTCCCACTGCTTGGCACTAGCAGGCAGAGCCTGGCTCCCTCCTCCTGACACCCTCCCTTCAGGTACTTCCCTACATTGATAAGGTCCCCCAGCACAACAGGAAAACCAATGAAAAAATTAATAAGGGAGCAGTTGGAACTGCTAGCATTAAATAATGCATGAAGACATATGCTGAATGTAAAATGCCATATGAAGTACCACTCCACATACTGAAAGAAGCAGGAAGCCCCTGAAAACAAACGTAAGCATGTAATTAAAAATGTATTAGAGTTGATGCATATTATAATACTACATTACAATATATGGCCTCAGAGGGCCTGCAATAAAATTGCCTTAGAACATCTCAATTCTTGCATTTCCTAAATCTGAGTGGTTAACTTTATCACCCTGCCATCCTTTAACAGTACTTTGAACACAAAGTATACACACATAAAAATACCTCATAAATTTTAATAGCATTCCTGCTTCTTCTAGTGTGAAGAAAGCATATAGATAAGTATTTTTCAGTATTTGTGGAAAACTAACTCCTCTTAAATAAAAATACAAATGTTTTGTGCACATAAACTTGACAATCTCACTGTTGTCACCCAGATGAACCTAGACCATTAGCTCTGAAGATAAAATTCTTTTTCTACAAAGCAATTTATTTTGGAGCTGAACAAGTTATTACAAGTCTCAAATACTCTTCTTATCAGTTCCCTCTTTGAAAAGTTATGAATTTTTTACCAACAGAAAGATGGATTTAGTCCATTTTAACTAGATGTTCAATAGGCCAGCAAAAAACATTTGTGTCGTGTATTTGCATGTGCTTGACACTCATAAGGGTTGAGTTAAACATTTCAATAGCATTTACTGAAAAAACAGCTTTGGGCCTTTGCATCTTAACCCTTTCACAGCCTTTCTCTACAGCATAATTGTGGTAAAATAATCTAAATTTTAAGATTTAATGAGCCTGGTTAGTGCACAAGCAGGGAAAATAGCTGTCATTGTAAACAGAACACAGAGAAACATCAAGATATTGCATTAACAAGGGAATATTTCCCTTACTGAGGCTATTGCAAAAGCCTGTGATTTCACATTTCATTTCTCCACAGCTTCTGATCTAGGGAGTTTATGGTTCCAGGGCAAGCTCCTTCAGCTCAATGATCTGATGGTGACACATTAGGATAAGACTCCACCAGTCAGGGCTGGTCAGGAAGAGAGTGCCCCATTAAACTGCTCAACCTGCAGGTACACTGAGCCCAGTGTAATGGGAATATTGCTTGGGTTTACATCCTCCGATGAATTTACCACTCCTTGGGCCATACTTTACTTGAAATCAAGAGGGAACATCCTATCATCACCTTTATTTATTCTATTTAAAAATAAACTAACAGAGGTATTGCACCTGCATTTTCTGAAGTGCCAAGCAAGCTTCCCAGCACAGCCTTCCTTAGTTTTTCAAGTCCCATAGGGCTTAGCTTGAACCAAGGCAGAGAGTGGGTCATGGAGAATAGAACTCCAGGTGGCAAAGCAAAATTGCAGGAAAGCAAGGGATACGTGTGGATATGTGCACAGATTTCTCCTATCTGTAAAACTGCTTTTAAACTGAGGCATCTACAATTTGCCTTTGTCTTTCTTGGATATGGAAGCATTTTTCACATTTGAACTTAAGTGTGGGAATCAACCAGAATTTTCCTTAGTGGATGAAAACAGTGATTCTCTGTTGGGACTTGTTACTGAGGGAACTCCTTCCACAGTCACGTTGGAAGAATAGGCAGGTTTTTTTATTTTTAAGTGATTTGAGCACTCATATTTTGAAGAAGCCAACTGGGCTCTTAGTGCCTGCAAACACAGACTAGAGGACATGCCTCTGGCACAGAGTCATTAAGGTAGTGAAAGACCTCTGTGTTCATGAAGGCCAACCACTAACCCAGCCCTGCCAGGTCCAACCCCCAAAACATATTCTCCACTGTCACATTCAGATGCCTTTGAACACTCCCAGGGATGGCAATTCTACCACTTCACTTGGCAGCCTTTTCCAATGCCTGACCACCCTTTCAGTGAACAATTTTTTCCCTAATATCTGATCTGAGCCTCTCCTGGAGCAACTTGAGGCTATTTCCTCTAGTCTTGTCACTTGTTACTGGGGAGAAGAGATTGACCCACACCTCACTGCAACCTGCTTTATGGTAGTTGCAGAAAGTGATCAGACACTTGTTTTGTATCATGTTATGGTGTATATTTGGCAGGGTTAGTAATGTCTGAAAAGTTCTTTAGACCTGAAAAATGCTATAATAGTGGGGAAAAAAAAAATGACATAGAAGACTCTCTGGGCATCACACAATGATTTAGATGGAAACATACTACCAGTCCATGAAAATCAAAACTCTACATGTCTTAACCTGGAGAACCTCAAACTTCATTGCTTTTGAAAGTTATTACCTGACTTTTCCATTGTGTGTCAACCCTGTGTCTGCCTACCTTCGTGCTGAATTCTACACTATTTTGCACCTTTCTTGATTGTTTTTGGTGGGTTTGCAGTCACAAAGAGCAGGGGAAGGCAAAGGACAAGGTTGAATATTTTAGAAGTTAGTAATATTATCTCTCAGGAAATAAAAAAATTTCTTTCTGGCAGACTGACCTTATCAATGTTCAAAGCCATCCCTCTTTGTGATAAAACTAGCTTAATTAAAAGGTTAAATCCCTCCTGTGCTGAATGAAAAATTCTTATTTGAAAAAGTCTAGATAATGTAATAACTTTATTTTTAATTTCTTTATGTTTTGGCTGAAAAAAAAGTAAATTTATTGCATAAAATAACATGACAAAAATAAAATCTGAATTTCTTTGGTCCTAGCACCTAGCTTTCAGAAAGGCTGGATAAATGACTGCCAGCTGAATAACAATGTCATGGTACATTTTCTGTGTTCTTAATTATTAGAAAATCAGGACAAAGCAAAACCCAACCAGGTTAAAATTAGATTCAGCCCAGATCATAAGGCAATCATGAGGCACTCTTAATTTTGAAATGAAAGACATTATCTTAAAATGATACCCAAAACAAAACTCAGACAATCCCAAGCAAATAGCTTGGTCTAGACACAGCAGTTTTATTATTAGACAGAGAGGGTTTTTAAAGTCCTGATCCGACAAATGGGTTGATTGATTATATAAATAAATATTTTCCAGAACTTTATATCTGCAGTGGGCCAAATCTGCAACATCCATCTGGAAATATAGCCTATATAAAGACATTATTCATTTTCCATCTTTTTTAGTGCTTGGCTGAGTTCTAAATGGATTGCCAAAGACCAGTATCTCTGTTTTCTGATGAAGCAATAATCTACCCCAAAACAGAAGTTTTCTTGTAAAAATTACATCATCTTCTCTACACAAACCACCTCTATGAGAAAAGATGAGCTACTCTGCATTTTCTGTCAATCCCTGCTACTTAGCTGGGAATACCAACAAGGAAAAGAATCTGTTGAGTCTGGAGCTGTGATTTTCTGCTGAGGAAGAGAAATGTTTCCTGGGAACCAAACTGGGAGCTACAGCTCATTTTTATCTTGACAATGAGAAAGCAAGCATGACTTTCACTTGTTGTTGACCTTTGTTGCAGTTGGATCACAGATCTAAAAGTCAGTGCTATATATATAAAACATTATTCACGTAAACTATCATGTATAGAGTGGGAAAAACACATTTTACTATTTATAAAACATCTCTGCATGAGCAAAGTTCTGGCAACATTAATCACAATTGTGTGAATGCCTATCCATAGCAAGGAAAATGAACCATTTTGAGTGATTCATCTCATCTCTGCTGCTCCGGAAGGGGTGGGCTGCCCTTGAGTGGAGCTAGAAACTAATGAGACAAAAGCTGAGATACTGGCACTGGTGAACCTCACTCAAAAGCTCCTCTGGCTCTCAGACTTTGAGCTCAACAGTGGATGTGTGCTGGCTCTTGGGAGATGTGTTTATAGTTTTTGGTGCAGTAACTTTGTTCTAAACCAAGTGAAAAGTGCCTGTGTGGGAATTGCCCCAACTTGTGAACAGATGACCATATCAGGCATCTAGATTACATATTGGGAAGAAATTCTGAAGGTTGAGACACACACAGGTTGCCCAGAGAAGCTATGGATACCCCATCTTTTGAAGTGCTCAAGGCCAGGTTGGATGGGGCTCTGAGTGCCCTGGTACAGTGCAAGATGTCTCTGCCCATGGCAGGGGGGCTGGAAAAAGACAATCTCCAGTGTCCCTTCCAACCCAAGCATTCTATGATTCTGTGATTCCATCGTTCTATGATTACCTTGGAATTTTTTTTTTAAACCAAAAAATAAAAATAATTTTCTTTAACACCCTTGTACTAGTTTCACCTGCTGAATGATCACTATGACCCCTTTCAATATAAGCCATTCTATGATTCTATCTGTCATTTTGAAAGCCAAACATAGCACTAAGCAAATCCCAATTGCCAGTAACATTTTGGCCCTCTGGATCTATGTTCTCAGAGATATTTTTCAGCTTTATTAGCTTATTAAATTATGTCCCTATTAGCTTTTCCAATTACCAAAGTAATGCTTACATGTTTCAGCAGAAAACATTTTGAAGACTTACTTTTACAAGTGATTATCTAAAGTTATAAGATGCACATTAGCCACCTGAACAAATGTAGGATGATATCCCAGTATTGGGAACTGACTGTCCCAATTTTTTAAAAGACTATTAGAATAGTGAAACAATAGCAGTATAGAATCTTACACTTTGTCTTCTTGAACTTTCCAACTAATAAGTGTCAGTGAACCACTGTGAAAATGTTTCCTTCATTTCTTATTATACTGTATTTACAAAGCAATTCAGTAAAAATTTATGTCTTAAACTTGATGAATAACTCTGTGAAATAAATTACATTAACAGGACAAAGTCTAATTTCCAAGCTTCTGAAGTACTCTGTTGGAGCCAATGTTTTCCAAGCTTATTCTAGCATTGTACCAAAATTTCAAAGTGTTTCAGTTTTTATGCTAATCACATGAAAATTAGCAGTTCTCGAGTCCCTCCCACCTCAATAATTTCCTCACATCAGTGCAGCTCATTTGCAAGTGTTCAGCTCTTACCTGGAAATAGGTCAGAAGTCTGCATTTCCCAACACTCTTGCATCCCTTCTGACAACACCCTGCATGCTCTCAGAGTTGACCTATTATTGATTGTAAAATAATTTGAACACCTGCACTTAAGCTACATGTTGCCAAGTTATCCTAGCTAGCCTCATATGCATAAGTGGCTACTCAGGTATTCTGGACCCATTCTGTTCCTTGTTCCAGCTTCAGATTGCTTCAGATTTTCAGTTGTACTTTTATATAAAAAGCACTGACTTGGAACAGACTATAAATGGCACACATTTGCAGTTCTACACAAAAAACTGGAGCTTCTTTTATGCATCCTATAAATCTGAAATTGCAAAAGTGCCATTGCCACGTTTCTTCTTTGAATTTATTTTAAAATATATAAAGAAAAAAAGGGTAGCCATTTCCTTCAAACCATGAATTCCTAAAGTGACTCTATATCTGACATTTCTATCGTGTCATGTACTTGGTTTTTTTATATGTTTGCTGTTTTTTCCTAGGATATATCAGAAATCAGTATTTGATCCTTATTTGAAGGATGTGGAATATATATTACTTGTTATCAGGAAGAAAGTGTATGCAGAAAAGTCCAAAAAAAGCATGAAAAGGATAAAAAACAAAAGATATCCCAAGTGGAATTAATGCTAATATCTATATTTATTTATACCACTACCCACAGGGGCTCCACATTTCAAAAACTGATCAAGCTGATTTTGAAATGAATTAAATGAAGAATTTCCTGGAAAAAAAACAAACCAAGGGAATTCAACATCTCACTCAATTGCTTTACTTTAACTGGAGTGCCAGTTTTTAAAATATTAAGCTACATATAATTTGTAATGAAAATCAAAGTATGATTTGAAAGGCATTACTTTGCTTGCAAGTGTGATTTTAAATATTTTGAAGACAGTTAATAAAGATGGATACATTCCTATGAAACATTTCCAAGAGGAAAATGACTTTATCTGGTAGTTTAACTACCTTAGAGTTACATAAAATCATATAAGCCTATAGAAATATATATATATATATATATATATATATATATTTTACACAAATTTCATTTTCTGTTTAGTTCCTGTCCTCAAAAAAGAGCTCACTTTATAAATATTTTCACCTAAAATCCCTTTAAAGTACCTCTTTTAGATTTCTGTATATTAAAATTATAGGAAAAGAAGGCTTAGAAAAGAGATAAATACTATTCATTAGACATGAAGTTCAAGAAGGGATAACAATATAATTTATCAGAGCTTTAGTATAGATGAAAAAAAGCAGGCAAATATTTAGGCAAACTGTCTATGAAATTAAATTTGTTTCTATTTTTAGACATTCTTAATCTGTAATTTAAGTCTCAAAGAGAAAATTATAAATAAAGCAAAACAAAATAAAAACAAGGGGTTTAGAGATGATGTTAAAATTGTATTTCTTGGGAATGAGGGAATTCATAGATATACTAAAAGTACAATTGCCTATTGCAGAGTTTCTTGAACCTCTCTCTGATATCTCATGCAATCCCTCATGTTTCCAAGTTTCAAAAGAACTTATAAGAGGGGCTCAATTATTTCTAAGTTAGTTAAGCCACCTGCAATTCATTAAGTCGAGAAATTCAGCAGACACATCAAATCTTAAGAATCACTCTTTTTTTGCCTTAACACTTAAGTGAAATGTGCTTCACAAACTTTGACAAATCTAAGGTGAGAGGCACAGGCTTCATAGTCAAGGGTTTGCATTCATTGCTTTGGGCAGGATGCTCTGCAAAGCCATCATAGTGACCATTAATTTCAGCAACATAAAATATGCAGTGAATCCCATTCCCTCTCCCTTATAAATGGCTGTTTCAGCCAAGAGCTAATAACAGAAGTGGCAAGCTGAATATTGATGGCAGATCTTTTCCTCCGGATACGCAGAAACCACCGAGTGCTGAACTCTCGGCTCCTGCGGAAATGATGTTCCTCATTTCCCCAGGTTCATTAGAAAACCCCCAGACAGTGCTGTGTCCAGACAGTATTCCTGTTTGCCATCAGCATCATTTGAATAAATCACTGCTAATGGAGGGAGGTACCCTGTGCTCCCAGCCCCCTTAACAACCCTCACAGATGAGTTGTGCTGCTTTCAGCCCTGCAGCAACACCTGAGATGTCTCTAAGAGATGCAAAGGTCACCAGGGAGAAGCAGACCTAGACAGGGAGGAGGGATGGGAGACTCCTCTCCCATATCTCTGGTAAAAGATGGAGTGAGGTTTGATAATTTTTAAATTCTGCATCAGCAGTACAGACTGCCTGAAGAGTTGGGGTTGAAGATCAGCAAACAGCAAAATAACCCACGAAGTTCACAAATGCATGAATGGCCAAAGAGAGTTCAAAAATTAAAAAAAAAAAAAAAAAAAAAATCAAACTAAAGTACTTTCTCTTCTGTATGATCTTTCATAAACAACACATGATTTGGTGAGTAGATGGAGGAATCTGCAGCTCTAGGGAATACCAACATATATAGTAGCACAGGAGGAGGAAAGCCAGGGCTTGTAGGATTGAAACATGACATCAGTCTATGTTGACACAGGAACAAAAGGAAATTAAAGCAGCAATACTGAAAGTGCTTTGGCCAACAGTATGAGGTGGGGAGATAATATAAAAAATACCATTGATGGAGACAGGAATGGTCAGAGAGCTCCATCATCAGTCTGCATAATGCTGCCAAACCCAGAAGGATAGTCACTTTCTTTACTAGGGTTCTGACATACAGAAAAAGTTTACAACAAAGCCCTTCTTAGGGTTTACATGCATGCAAATATACATGAAAAGTATGTTAAAATTTTAATAAAATTGTCAGTCTCAGCTTGCACTGAGACTGACACCTTTATGGACATCAGTATTAGCATAAAAAAGAATTTAAAGGGGTATTAATATATTTATCACAGTGAAAATGAAATGAAAAATCATTGAGAATGTCAGATGCAATACTTCTGTCTTTCATAATTTCTTAGGCAGAGGGAAGACAGCACTGTCATAGCAAAAATGGTTTCACAAAGACTTAAAGTGTGCTCAATAATGAAAAAGAATGCTCTTATTGCAGAATGTAAAGCACAGAACATCTGGTTTATTCAAAAGATTCCTATTAGCTGAGTGGGATCATAATGACCTAACGCACCAACTTTATTCCTACAGAAAAATATTTCACTTAGCAGTGACAAGTTTCCATATCAGTTTGGTAGTGACAATGGGAATTAACAACAGCATAAAGTGATGATTTTGTAATCAAATTCCTTTAAATTAAATGAGATAGTGTAAACAGAGTCTACTTATTTTTTACTTTATATATGTGACAGGTTTAAATCCACACTTGTAATCCCAATGCACATTCCTGTTGCAGGGGCATTTATTAACTACACTGATATTCAAATGGGTTTGACTGATTTTTAGGTATCAACAGCAGCAATAGGATTAGCATCCTTCTTATGGCAACTAAATTGTTTGGCAGGAAAACCAGCCTTGCCAAATTAAATGTTTTTATTAAGAGAAATTATTTCTACAAATGTGCAATAATCATGGGTCCTCTGTTTATATTTTCCAGTATAGGAAAAACTGATATTATTTAGGGGTCAGTCTGGATTAACCAACAGTATTTACACACTTTCCACCTCACATTCTCATATGATAAGACCAATGGTGTTTGCAAACCTGGGAACATGCATGGAGAAGTTGTTTTCCACAAATTTATTTTATCTTCTTTTTTTTTTTTTTTTTCTATATTTTAACTTTATTTATACCTTAAGCTAAGCAAATTCCAAAATGTGAAACAGAAACTGAACTCTCCCATCTAAAACTAAAGCTTTTGGAGGAAACAAAATAAGGCTACTGTGAGACCCCATTGTTCTCTTAACATCTTTCACTTCTCCTCATTATCTCTGGATAACAAGCTATTTTCCAGCATCTCCTGTAGGCTGAAAAATCTTGCTAATACCCAGCAAATTAAAAGCCCAAAGCTGCAGCCCCTAGAAAGTGCCATTAAGTGCCTACAGCCATATCCCAGGCACTACTAGGTTAGCTTTACATTTCAAGTTACTGCAATTGCTATTATCAAAAAAATCTATAGCAATGCAAGGATTTGAAACTAAGTCTCCAAATCATATATTAAAGCTTATTCACAGAAAATTCTCCACTGAAGCTCATGGGAGGAGAGAAGTAAGGCCTCTAGCAGTCAAAACCCTAATGCCATGCACAGGATCCAGAACAAACTGGTTAAAAACACAAATGTAGTCAGACTCTTTTTAAGGAGGTAAAAGAAAGCAATAAAACAAAAAGAAGCTACCATATTGAAAAGCTATTGAAATTTTAGGCCTGTCTACACCAGTTAATACAACATAAGAGCAACTTTGCCTGCAAACCTAAGTCCACCCACTATAAAACTTCATGCTTTATCCAACAGGGAACTGGCAAGGGGATATTAAAAAGAAAAATCCATCACCATCTGCACACAAAGTGAAGCTGATGTTCTAAGTTCTGATCAATGCATTTCCTTTTCTTCAAGTTCTATTTACACTTGCATTTGACAGGAGTCTTCCTGGGGATATAATCATGGGCACTACACTGTAATTTGGAATGAGAACAAGGACATTACTAGTAAAGGGAACATGGGTGGGTTGCAGTTTACTTAAAGTTGTAGAGAAAGGTCTCTAAGAAACTGCATTTAAAGCCTAAAGAAATAATTAAAGTCCACAATAATATATTTTTCATAGTAATACCCAGTATTTTGCTATGGGCAACAGAAACTGTAGCTTCATTATTAAAAAATCACCAGGTAAAAGAAAACTTAAGAGAAATAAGCAGCACAACTTTTTGTGAATAATTTTCCTCATTTTAAAAGGATTTTGTGTGCTGAGTGGCAGGCCCCAAAAACTGACTTGAATTTCATGGGCTGCAACATTTTAGAACCACAAGGACCTCTGGAATTGGAGAGAAATGGGGGGTGGTTAAGGAGCATTTTTCACAGTCAGATGGGATAACTAAAATATGCTGAGTATTTAAATGTGTGAAGGAAGGATTGTTTGAATCTTGAGTTCTAAAAAAAAAAAAAAAAAAAAAAAAATTATTTTCTGGATGTTATTTGTCTGAAGTCAGGTAAAACTTACTGGTCTTCCTACATGTATGTGGAAGGAAGGAAGGAAGGAAGGAAGGAAGGAAGGAAGGAAGGAAGGAAGGAAGGAAGGAAGGAAGGAAGGAAGGAAGGAAGGAAGGAAGGAAGGAAGGAAGGAAGGAAGGAAGGAAGGAAGGAAGGAAGGAAGGAAGGAAGGAAGGAAGGAAGGAAGGAAGGAAGGAAGACAGTGATAACAAAACTTGCATTAACTCTAGCCTTATTCACATTTACACACAGGCTGTTATATATCATGCTAGCTATGCAAGGAGTTTCTTTGACTGGGGCAAATATATAGATCTCACCCAACTTAGCAACCCTTTATGGTGAAAAAGGCAGGTTTAACAGTCTTAATGCAAATAGGAATGAGGTCAAGAATGAAGTAAATAAAATGGAAGCCTTGATGTCTGTGAAAGTTTTATAACACACTTCTTGCAAAGTAAAGAACACAATCAATTTTTTTTATTCTTTGTTTCTCACAGACAATTCTGCAAGGTACAAGAAGAATTACACTACTAGCAAGCCATCTTATATTTTACTGGATGTAAAATCCATTCCTGAAAACATCTGGAAATAAATTTTATACTCTGCACAGGAGCAGCCTCTTCTCAAGGCTACTGGAAGAACCTCAACCTGGTATTTTTTCTCCCAAATTGTCAGTAACAATATGGGTTCTGAATCACTGTAACACCAGTAATGTTTAGAAATGCAGTTCTGAGGTAATAGTAGGTGACAGCCTTGGGTTGTAATCTTGATGAAATTCCTATGAACTATTGTAGCTCCAATCAATGAGCCTCAAACCAGCAGCTATGCAGGGTGAACCCAGTTCTGTCAGCTCCTATGAAATTTGCTGTAGCTGAAATCATGGCTTAGGGATTCGGGTTATTATTAATAAATTCAAAATTAACAAATTAAATAGAAAAATAGACAGACATTCAAATATTTTAGTCGTCTTTTCACTAATCACTTCTAGAATGAAGTCTATAGGTCAGTTGTGTCAGCCTCTTTTGTGAAATAAAATAAACATATGGTAACCTATTTGGTGTTCACCTGCAAGGCAGAAGCTAGCAAAAAAAGGACAGTTTTCTGAAAGTGGGAATCGTAGCTTTGCTCATGTGCCTATAGAATCACCTCCTAATTTAAGTCTTTCACAATTAAGAAAAAAGTACCATTTATTATTGTGACATCATCTTCAAAATGTGAATTCAAAATGTTCAGAGGATGAAGTTTCTTTTTTCTCCTGAAACTATTATTATTTTTTAAATTTTTATATTTCTTTCTTTAGATTTAACATACAACTCTTGCTGCTTAGTTAGAAACTCTCTAGCTGTCAGTCAGAAGTTCAGAATGGAAAGAATGAGGGAAATTAAAAATTTTTCATTGAATAAAGGTTGAAAAGAAATTATTCCAAAGCATGTTTTACAATATTGAAACATTAGAATACTAACTGTTAAATCAAAAATATATTAGCACATCAAAAATGTTAGGAGAACTAAATAAATAACAATAGGAAACAACAGTACAAAAACTAATGTAATCATGCCCCAAGGGAAAAGGTAATTAAAATGGGTATGTTTGTATAACATGCTCTAGTCTCAAAAAAAACTTCTTTTTAAAAGAAAAGGGAATAGTCACACAGATCTAAGACAGACTGTATTTGAAAAACAATGCTGCTCATCATTGATACAATATTTAGAAACACATACTTGCATTTGCACTGTCAGTTGCAAAAAAATGCTACTTGCTCCTAAGCTACTTGTTCTAGTTTTCTAAACTCTGGCAAATCTGATCATTTTATCTCAGCCTATCATCATTAGTAAAGCTAGGACCTCATTTTTATAATGATGTGCTGATGGAGGTGAACTGATCCTCTTTCAAATCAAAAGAAAACCAAGCACTTCTGAAATGACCTAAAATCTACTCACGTCAGTGGAAGGACTTTCATTTCTTTAGACTTTTACCCAGAAAAATGGTAAGCAAAGAACAAATAGAGCTACTGGACTTGCTGTGCTGAAGTGCTAAAATGTGGCACAGAGATACTTTAGGTACATTTTTTTTGCCTTTTCAGTAATGATGAAATGCAGCTGGCAGGGGCTTAAAAGCACTAATCTTCAGAAACGTGGTGTAAAATCCCTACCTGGGTACAACCTGCATTCAGCAGGTGAAAGCTCTGGGCACGTCCCAGTTATTCAACATTGCTCCCTACAGACAAGTGCCTCAACTACTCAGTCCTTTTCTCTGAAATCTTTATTGATCTGGATCCAGTACAATGAGGAAACAGCTTAAACTCCCAAGATATTGCCAATGGACAGAAAAAAAAAAAAAAAGCCAACACACTCTTAGCACAAAAGATTTGTCCCTTACATGAGGAAAATAAATTTGTCCAGTCACAGAGTCATAGAATCATAGAATGGTCTGGGTTGGAAGGGCCTCCAAAGATCATCTAGCTCCAGCTCTCCTGCCATGGGCAGGAACACTCACCACTAGATAAGATTGTTCAGAACCCCATCCAGGCCAGCCTTAAACGGTTGCAGGGATGGAGCCTCCACAACTTCTCTTAGCAACCTATTCAAGTGCTTTGCCACCCTCACAGCAAAGAATTTCCTCCTTATGTCTACTCTAAACCTACTCTGTTTGAGTTTGAATCCATTCCCCCTTGTCCTGTCACTACATGCTCTTGTAGAAAGTCACTCTCCAGCTTGCTGGTGGGCTTCCTTCAGGTACTGGAAGGATGCAAAGCCTTCTCTTTTCCAGGCTGAACAAACCCAACTCTCTTAGTCAATCCTCATAGGAGGGATGCTCCATCCCTCTAATCAACTTGGTGGTCCTCCTTTGGACTTGCTCCAGCAAGTCCCTGTCCTTCCTGTGCTGGGACCCCAGAGCAGGACCCAGCCCTGCAGGTGGGGTGTCACAGAGCAGAGCAGAGGGGCAGAGTCCCCTCCCTGCCCTGCTGCCCACCCTGCTTTGGATGCAGCCCAGCACACACTTGGCTCTCTGGGCTGTCACTGCCCATGGCTGGGTCATGTCCAGCCTCTCACCCACCAGCACCCCCAAGCCCTTTTTGTGGGGCTGCTCTGATCTGTTCATCCCCCAGCCTGTGCTGGTACCAGGGCTGCCCCAACCCAGATGCAGAGCCTTGCACCTGATCTTGCTACATCTCATGAGACTTCCATGGGCCACTTCTAGAGCTTGTTCAGGTCCCTCTGGATGGCATCCCATCCTTCAGGTGTGCCAACAGCACCGCTCAGCAGGGTGTCATCTGCAAATTTGCTGAGAGTGCACTCAATCCCTATGGCTTTCTTGAATGAAGGAAGCTGGAAAGACATTCAACTAATTCCTGTAAAATCTAGGATCTGTATCAAACAAACCTATATGCAGTACTTTCCTGGTAAAGACACATAATCCAGTGAAACAAAAATATTTGCATTGTATAAAAAGCCACATACATTATTTTCTTTGAAGGAAGTAAGGCAAGAACCACATGTTCTGTAGCCCTTAAGGAAAAGTGAAAAGCCATAATTATATATATATATTCCAAAGTTAGATGAAAGAAGTAAAAAAATACTTTAACAGGTTGCTCAGAGAGATGGTGGATTCCTCATCTCAGGAAATATTCAAGGTCAGGTATGAATGGGACTCTGAGCAACCTCATGTAGTATAGAATGTTCTGCTCATTGCAAGGAGCAGGACTATATGACCTTTAAAGGTCCCTTCCAACCCAGAGTATTCCATGTTTCTATTCTAGGAGGTAATTTTTAATCTTTGGAGTTCTCTGAGAATGTTCTAGAGTTTACCTTTAATTAAAAGAGGGCACTTTCCTACTTCATTCTACATAAATTATTCACATGAGCTCTGTATCTCAGTGATAGCACATTAGCAGCTCTGTTATTTTATATAATTGCTGTGCATAGGTAATCAGAATACATTATATTGCAGAGATAATTATGGCAGTGTTTTGTGTTGTTAAGAGATGCTGGGAGCCTCACCAGTGTGTTTTTGTGACATGCTGCATTTCATATTGATGGGGAGGAAATTGTCAAGAATTTCCCACAGCTCTGTATTTTTTGAAAATCTATTACTCTAACAAATAGATTAGTGACAGAATCCTTCTTTTCCAGGGGCTGTCATGTTAACAAAATCTTTAGCATTTAGGAAAATATTTCCTTATTTTGTGGGTTTAAGCAACACTGCAAACATATTTTGTGGCCCATGTGTTATTACTTTAAGGAGTAATTCACAAGAGAGCCCCTTTATCAGTGTATACACACATGCACTGTTGTTATAAACCACTAGGAGTACAGGCAAAATTTGAATTCATAGGTTTAAAATTCATAAACACAGATTTTCCTCTGTATCTATATAGATTATTTGGGGTTTTTTTCCCTTCCCAGAGACAAAATTTTATAACAAATCTGCCCAGGAATGGAAGGAGTTCTACTAGCTCCAGTTTTCCTTTCATCTGAAAAGTTCAGATGACAAAAATCCATCAGAAATGTTGCACTCCATATTGATGCACATGCTAGCAGGTATCACCCTAATTTATACAGCATTTCCTCACTCATTTTTTCTGCAGTGCCAACTTTTTTTCTGTGAGATGGAGACTCTTTTCACCAATATCCAATTAACAGGAAATTAAACCTGATATGTGAATTCGACACCAGTGTACAACAGCCTGCAACTAAAGGATGAATTTCACCCCTGTCTATTCCAATATATTTTATTGTTTTAAACTTATATCAAGTATTTCCTGGTAAAAGCCAACAAGAAACATCTCAGAGGTCTTGTATTCTATCTTCTTAGCAGTGAAAGCTGGTTTAAATGCATCCAGCACTTAAATGTATCAAAGATTACTATTTTCCAGACATCCATGTATTAATATGCATACATTAAATACTTTCAGTTTAGCAGGTAATGGCTAAGATACTATTAAATGAGCAAATAATACAGCACATGGCGCTTAAAACACATAATTATATTAAATATATTTTTAATTATCTGTTTCAATTTATGGTGAGCAGAATCTCTTTAGAATTGAAGTAGCTTTGGGAATTGATTTGGTTTGCTTTGGAAATCTATCAGAAGGTTTCCTAGAGCTGAAAAATCAAAATCCCCAGGCAGCAGTTTACAAAGTATGTAAGGATTTCTTATCTGCCTGAGTTTTAGGCACTCCCCTTTCAAAGCATGACTGCACTTGCATTTTAAGAGGAAAAATAACCATCAAAAATAGAAAAAAAACCTTCCTATTTTATGTATTAAATACATTCAATGTAAGTTGCTTGATTCTTTTTTGGTCATGACCCAGCACTTTATAAGCATTTTCTGGTGGTTACAGATTTATCTATAAACATTTGTGCTCATTAGATATTCTATATTTTCCACTACCTTTGAGGTTCAGCATCAGGTGCAGAAACTGACCCTATTCTGTTATTATCTGGGATGTATTTTATTTATTTGCAAAGACTGGGAGTCAAAAATTAACATTTATGACTTCAAGAGGAAATGGAAGGGTAATAACGATGATGAGGATATATTTCTTATTGATTCAGTAACTGAAAATTCAAAAATGTTTTGCATGTTATATATTTGTGACCTTGAAAGTCATAGCTTGAAGCCACTACATTTGTTCAGGTTCACCACATACACTTGATCTGCTGAAGCACTGACTCATGATATTAAGGTGTGATGAGTATATAAAGACCATTTGCTATGGAATTATGAAGACTACAGAGGTTATAAAGACGACTAATTTATAGCTGATATAACTGGACTGGGGCTGGAAGCCTTCTGACATCATTACCATTGTAGCTAGACTACAAGAATATATTAAAAAGAGCTAGTAGTGATAAAAAAGCCAGACAGTAATTTGATGGGTTTTTGCTTTCATTTCAACAAAAAATGCTTTGGAAAAAAAATAAATTTGAAAAGCTGTGTTCTACTGAATGCTCTCACCTCCCTTCACAGTATAAGCCATGGTGATCAAGTGAGGGCATTTTTACTTTAACTGTTTTTCATGCATTTCTTTCCTAAGAAAAGATCATCAGATCAAATATGAGATTGCCTTTACTAAGTAATGTCAGTATCCATTTTTGTATTAATCTGAAAATGGCCAAGTGTGACTATGACATTGTTGCAATGTACTGATGTCTGCAAGTTAATTAAACATAAAATGACTTAATATTACTAATCTGCATTTAAATCTTATCACTGTAAATAACATAAACCAATTTTGTTATTTTAGCAGTGTATTCCAGACTCAGTTCCATCTTGCTTTTTAGACTTAATCACAACTATTTGATACAGCACTTTTGCATATTAAATATTGTGATTTTTCAACAGAGTACACAGATTCTTTCTGTGTACCTTATTACAAAAATGGAAAAGCTGTTTTTTAAAATTAACTTTACTGGTTTTACACTTCTACTCCTTTAATATCTGGGGTGCCAGCATAAGAAGGACATGGACCTCTTGGTGTGAATCACAAAGATGCTTAAAGGGCTGGAGCACCTCAGCTATGAAGACAGGCTGAGAGAGCAGGGGATGTTCCCTATGGGGAAAGGGAGGTCTGGAGACCTTACTGTAACCTTTGAAAGGAGCTTATAAGGAAATAGGGACAAATGTTTTAGCAAGGCTGGTAGCAATAGGACAAGGGGTAATCGCTTGAAATTAGAAGAGTCTAGATTCAGACTGGATACAAGGAGGAATTTTTTTTTGTTTTTATGAGAGTGGTGAAACATTGGCACAGGTTGCCCAAAGAGGTGGTGGGTGCTAGAAATATTCAGGGTCAGGATGGATGGGACTCTGAGCAACCTGATCTTGTTGAAGATGACCCTGCTCATTGCAGGAGACTCGGAATAGATGTCCTTTAAGAGTCCCTTCAAACCTAAACCATTGTATGATTCTACAATCCTATTAATTCCTCTATGACTCCATGTGATGAGGTCTTCAGTTTGTGCAGGCTGTGGTCAGACTGTTCCAAGAAACTTGAGTGAATTAGTCCCACGTGTTAAATAAGTTTCATAAGAAATCTTCATACTTTCAATCCTAAAGGGTCATTGTAGTAGTGCAAAACATGGCTATTCATATTGTCATAGCCACTTCAGGAGCACAATTCAATGTGTTACCACAATTTCTTTTATAGATCTGAATAATAACTGCATTATTCCAGGGTTATCAATGCATTGGGGTAATTGCACTGCAGGGCCATAATATGAGCTAGAAAAGAATTGCCAGCATGAACTTTTCCCAGAACTTTGCAATGCAAAGAGGCAAGACAGCATAATGTGTAAGAATACATTGATTTCTCCAGTTTCACTAAAGACCATGGAGGATGCATTCTGGAGGAAAAACTCTAACCATTCCTCTTGACTTTGCAGCACAATGACATGTGGGATTTATGGCCTGCTAAAGTGATGGATGGGGGAAAGCTCTGGCTGTCTGGACAAGCTGCTGACACCTTGGGGGTGCCCCCCCCTGTTCTCCATCCCATTCCCCAGAGGCAGCATGGAGCTGCTCTATGCTCCTCATGTCCTGTAGACTCAGAAGTGCTGTTCCTTGCAGAGGGGAGGTGTCACATAAGAGTTCATAGAGTTCTGTGAAGCTTTATGAGAAATTTTTGAGGACAATCCAAATGCCTTAAAGTGTGGGATGCTGTGGACCTGGAGATAGAGCATTACCATATGTGTGTTATCCATAGAGCACAGTCACTGTCAGAGTGGGCAAATAGAAGCTGTTCAGGTGGCAAAGCTGTGACACAGAGATGTGGTGGAGGGGTCAGGTTTGCTCCCCAGACAACAGCAGCATCATGTACCACATGCAGAACTATATCTTTCCATGTAGCTTAGAGTCTGGAATAATTTGGTTTGTAAAAGCACTATGGGCAGTACAAAAAATAAATGACAATTTATGAGGATAAGCTGCCAACTAGAATTTGAAAATGCATGAGTTTATAGCAAAAAAAAAAAAAAAAAAAAAAAAAAAAAAAAAGTGATTTCTCAACTGATTATTAAATTGATTAGCTTAACTAGGCTATTAATCTACCAGCTGTGAAGCTTTTCAAGGTTTTTCAGTGATGCCTGATCTAATCTATCTCACTTTTCTTGCAAATGTGACATGACTATACTTACTGGATGAATAGTTACTGGCTCACTCATTTCTGTCTCTTGAAAACTACTTGGGTTCACTTCTCTAGTAAATTGAAACCAATATGGACAGATCCTCATAAAGTATAAGCAGAGAGTGACAAAAAGCCCTCACCAAAATTGTATAAAAATAAACTAGCTACTGATTCTTTCCATGGAAGCTAAAGATGTAACAAAAGAAGTGTTTGAATAGCCAAAGGTATCCAAGGTCAAACTCTTCCTTTAAGCTTGATTCAGACTGTAGTGTTTGGGTTCTGCTCAGATTTGTGTGAAACTATGTACCTATGAGCCACAATGCTTTGGCAGTAAAATGAAATTAAGTGTCCATTTGCCTTAGCTTGAGCTCTTATTTCTTGCTAATAAAACTCCTCTCAGCAGAGAGCTGATAATTCTCATTTGCCTACAGTTGCTCTCTGACAGATGCAGACAATTTTTGAGCTCTGCTGATCACCTTTGAGTCCTTCCCAAATGAAACCAACAGTAAATGAAGCTGTAAGTGTATGTACAGAGGAAAAGTAAATGTGTTATACTTCAGGTGGAACACAATGTTTATTAGTGATAAATCCTGGAAAAAGTAAAGGTTTTCTGAGGTTATAGTGATAGTTACAACACCTTTTCCCTACACCATGAGCACAATGGGCAGATTGTGCATGAGAAGTGAGAGGCAAAGAGTGTAAAAGAGAAGAGAAAGCAGCATGAAAAGACTCATCACATCATCATGCTATATTGGAATCTGAAACTATGAAAGAGGTTATGCCTTTTGACACCTTCCAAAATGTTTCTGCATTGCCTCAGCAGCCCAGGTCTGTCCTGAGTGCTGTCATGTCCCACTCCTTCATGGAGAAACAGGTCTGAGAAAGTGCATTCCCCACAGGCAGCACCTGCCCTGGGACCTTGAAATCCTCTGTCTCCACCACAGCAGCAAGTGCTAAGAAATTCTGCCTTTAAAGCAGGCAACAACACATGCACTGAACACTATTTTTAAAATCATGCCAATTAAAGGCCTAAAATAGAAAACATGATGATGATTTTAAATTTCAACAAAACAAATCAAGTGCATCATAAATTGCAGATGCTAAAATACATAAATTACAGTGGAAGGCATCTACACTCCTCTCTGTTAAGAAGGCAGGATGCATAGCCTACACAGTAAATAAAATATTCTAAAGCATTTCATTCATACAGAATACAAGATTGTCTCAGGGCAAAAGTTTTAGGTATATAAAAAAATAAAATCTTTTAAAGTATTATTTCTTTATAAAATCTGATCCAGGAAAGACCATGTTTTAAAATACAATTCCAGACAACCAAAGTTCAAGTTCTAGACAACAAACAATTCACATTTATATGAGGCAAGTCAGCTAAAATGGAAATTTGATGAAAGCAAAATGTTTTGTTGTGGTTTAACCCCAGCCAGCAACTAAGCCCCACAGAATCACTTGATCACCCCCACCCCAGTGGAATAGGTAAAAGAATATGAAGAGTAAAAGAGAAAAAATTTGTGGGTTGGAATAGACAGCTTACATAGGACAAAAAGAAGAAAAAAAAAAAACCAGTAATAATAGCATTAATAACAATAATAAATTTGAAAATGCAAAACTAGTGATGCACCATGCTACTGCTCACCACTCACCAACCAATGCCCAGCCAGGGCCCCAGCAGCAGTTCCCCCAGCCAGCTTTCCCCACAGTTTCCACACAGAGCATGTCACTGCATGTTATGAAATATCCCTTTGGTCAGCTGGGGTCAGCTGTCCTGGCTGTGTCCCCTCCCAACTCCTTGTGCCTCCCCAGCCTCTCACTGGCAGAGCATGAGAAGCTGAAAAGTCCTTGACCTGCTATAAACACTACTTAGCAACAACTAAAAGCATCAGTGTGTTATCAACATGAGTCTCCACCTAAATCCAAAACATGATGCTGTTCCTGCTACTAGGAAGAAAAGAAATTCTACACCAGCTGAAGCCAGGAGATGTTTATACAAGAAGAATTTTAAGAGCTAGGATGCAAAACATAAAATTTGTTCCTAATCGCTCGTTCTTGCAGGTCTATAAAGCTCACTGAAAAGCCTGAAAGGTTCTATTGCAGTAGATTAAATTTTAAATCAAGTGCATACACAGCCACTGAAAAAGTAATGCATAAAACATAATGAGAATAAGTATCACCAGGACTGAAATCTAAACTGCATTTTGATGTATAAATTCATAGACTCAGCACAATTTAAAAAAAAAACCTCTAAAACAAAAAGAACCCCAAAAACTGGAGGTCCAAACTAGCTACTAGACTCACACATTGCCCCAAAATTGTTACAACAGATTAATACATGTGTGGATCTGTGGTTACTCTTATTGCCTATGCCTGGTTTTAAATATTGATTTCAATGTTAAAGCTGAATGTAGTTTCATACCACAATAAAATATTCACTTGTAGCATGGTGAGCAATTTTATCCCTACACAGGAAAATTTAGGCTAACAGTCTACTAGCCTAAGAATAATTTTATTTCAATGGAGGAATTCCACATTAACTTACATAATACTTATATACTACTTAACTACAGCTGGGATTTAACTATTTAACAGTCTTTTTGTACTCTTCATTTGGAAAGGTATTTCTCCACTGGGCAAATGGAAATTGTAGATCTGTTACCCCTTTTTCAATTATAGGAAGGAACTAAGGGGGAAAAAAATGCAAAATTAGTCAAAGTTGGAGGATAATGAAAATATGACCATATTTAAGTTTTGGTCTTGGAAACAGGTAGCATCTCCAGAAACATGCTTAAATTAACCCTAAATGGAACATATACAGAGAGAGAGTTAAGGGCAAGAACAAAGATTTTGGATCCCAATAAAGTCTTATATAACACAACCAGATTACTTCTAGAATCCCAACAGAGTTGGGTTAGAAAATTTCAGGTAAATGGCTTTATGAGCCAAGCAAAACCAGGTACCCCTGATAAAGACATTTCTATTTTACCTCCTCAAAAACACTTGAAAACAAATTAAGATGAACCATTACCAGATAATACATGTATTAAAAGATGCAGCTATTGGACAGGTAAAAGAAGCTCAAGCTTTTTCCATCATTAATGGAATATACACACATTTAGGGAAAAAAATATGGAACTTCGTTGACTCAGATGAATTTAAATCAAGTGCACCAGATTTCCCTTTATCTGTGCTCTTTGAGGGATGCAGTATATAATCCTTACATGAATGGATCTTCAAAAATCCTTTCCAGCAAGTTACTCTTTAGAATTCAGGGTATTCCATGGTGCTCTATTTGTCCCAGTTATGAATTTTAAGAGCACAGGAATGGCTTCTCTTAACAGTGCAAAACTGTTAACAGGGGTGCTCACAGGCTGTCAGCTCCAAATGGTGCTGGCACCACGGGATTCCTGGAGTCTCTGAATCAAACTCTGACTCCAGCTGTACTAACTTTATCCTCTATGAGTCAGTTTTGTTGGGGGTAGTCACTCTTAGGAGTCATGAGTATTAATTTAAAGAGGCCCAACACTGTTGTTGATTTGCTATTGCAGCACCTCAGCCTTCCAGTGACTGCAGTTAAGTACTGCAAAGGTTTACTGCAATCTGTGCTCTGAACGAGACATGAAGTGACAGGACCGTTACTTTGTTCAGTTCTTTCACTGCTGTCAGTCAAAAAGAGTGAACATACTGCTCTGAATATCACAAAATGTATGATTTTGTCTGCACATCTTATCCACTGAGTATTGCAAAGTCATAAGTTAAAGTGCTTTTATGAAAGATGAACATGAGTGGCATAATTTTAGATTTTAAAAAATGAAACTGGTGAGGTTTCAAAAGATGAAAGAGATGGTGAGAGGAAGAGAAAAATATAGTCAGAATCATCTCTCCAAAGCTGTGAGTCCCAGGCTATCATTTACTTGGCAGAGAAAAAAAGGATTTTTTATAGAACATAATGGTTTAACTATAAAAAGGACTCTGGTGTAAACATTCTGAGATAAAGAAAAATAACTGCACCTTCCATCATACTGATGACCAATCTATACAGACATATATGGTATTTTACTGAAATTATTGGGCAGCATATGGCAAGGAGTTGTTGCAATTTTTCTTTCAATTGTTACACATATTTTACCATTTTTCATTTTGAACAGGAAAAATATGTTGCATTATTTAGACTTCATCAAAAACTACTATTTGTTTGTACTGTTGTAAAGAACTAAGAAAAAAGGTCACAGGGGGGAAAAAGGAGGTAACAGTAAGTCAAGAAGAAAAACAAGAAAATTTCAGTGAAGAGATCAAATGTTTATCCTAAGTCACACATAAAAAAACTTCAGCTAATTTCCAGTCTGAAACATGCCTGAAGGCATAAGACTGCTAACTAACATGATTGCTAACACTGGAATTAGTTATGTCCTGATCAGACTTCCTAGAAAGAATGGACTGCCATGACTTGTTTTAATAGGTATATATGTAAGTCTGAAAATATAAAGATGACTTGTCTAGAATTTTTTATCTGTCTAGTCATCCCAGCATTCTATGAAAAGAGCATTACGTGGGATGAAGAAAGACTTGGAGAAAGTGCAGCATTACTAGAAGTTGTAGGCGACAAAATTTGGAGATTATTAATTTTCTGAGGAATGTGAAAGTTCTGTCATATATGTGTGTGTACAACTAATACACACAGGCACAAAGCTGCACCTTGGAAGACCAGTTCCTCAGGTCCAGCCCCTGGTTATCATGGGGATGAAAAAAATTTTCAGTGAGATTAAATTGGCATGGGAGTATGGACATTAGGAGTCCCAAATTTTATAGTTATGGACTGCTGTGGGCATTGTTTAAGCCTGGGGACAGACTGTTGTCCAAGGCACAATGTTTTTTGGGTTGCCTGCTCCACAGCTGTGGTGAGCTGTGTCACAATCAGCCAAGGAACTGTGCTGGTACAGGAGCCATCCCTAACCTTTGCAGCAGCAGGTGATACCAGGCTGCTTTCCTGGCATCCTGCACCCATCCAGCCCAGACCTACACTACAATTCCCCCTCCTGGCTTGCAACCTCTCCCAGAGCCCTTGTGCCCATCAGCTGCCCATGCACAGGCTGGTGTCATTGTCATTCTTGAATATAAAATTTGACATGCAGCCCATGGTCATGCAGATTGGTCCCAAATCTCACAGCTTCCAAAAGAGCAGTGATGGAAAAGGTTCTGGGAAAAACCTAGCTCTGTTGGCTGGGGTTCATGACTGTTCCTGAGAATGACACATTGCCCTGGGCATGTTTATGCCTCCATTTTGAAATTACATTCCCAATTTCTTTCTATTCATCTGTGGTCAAATACAGTATGACCCTTAAATTTTTTATGCAGGAGATTTTTAAAAATATATTTAGTAGTCTAGCTTTTCACAATGCAGCAGGAAAAGAGAACTGCCTCCAATGAGATTGCAATGCCATCCACCCTCTTAAAATGTTCTATATTAAATTGACTATTAAGTCAAAAAGACCATGCTTTGCCAATAAGTTATTAAATGTCTGAAAAAGTATATGCCATTTTAAGGAAGCTGTTACAGACAAAACCACACTGAACCTCACAGTTAAAAGTTCTTTTAAAAAAGACCAATTGTTCTGCCAGCTTCATTGTGCAAATCCAGAGCTACTCTGCCTGTTTCTGAGGCTGTTGCTGGGCCCCTCACTGGGGCTGGTTGAGCTGATTAGAGTCTACAGGAGCCCCCTGTTGAACCCAACAAGGACTGAATTTCAGCTTTAGTTTAGTACAAAATTATTGGGTTGGTCAGGCAAGGACCTAAGGCTTTGTCCCCATACAAGGACAGAATTAGCCAGTAATTCCCAATCCTCTTTAGTGCATGTTAATTTTTGGTAATGCTAACCAATATTAGGCCAGGGTAGCTGCATTGCAATGATCTCCAGTTCTCTCCCCTCTGCACAGGCTGAAATTCCTTTCCCCATCTGCTCACAGCCACTGCTGGAACCTCACAGCAGCAGTTGCTTCCCTTGTCTTGTGCCTCTTTTTTTCTGAGAAATATCACATTTCTGGCAAATTGTTGACATCATAACTGGGTGCCCAAGAGGTCCTGGTTCTGTTGGAGAGAACACATTATAGCTTGAAGAAAGATTCTGATACGTGCTTGTCTTTGCTGAAGTCCTAGGAAACGTCTCCCACATCTGACCTACTGTACTTAAACATCAGTCAAATCAATTAAACTTTCTTTCCTTAGACTGAAATACAGTGTGTAGCTGCCTTGAGATGGTGATTTTGCACCAAGGAGTTTTTCTCCATTTTATGTTTTTATGGCTTTGGGCCTTCAGTAGTTTTAAAACCCAAACCTACAATGAAGAGCAAGTATATGAACAGACAACCCACAGGAGTTTATGTCCACCTCTGATCACAATCTCCAAAAAAAGGAAGGCAAAAATTGCAAAGGCCTCCAAGACAGTATCTCTTTTGAATGCATTCTCTCTGTAATTCCAGAGGGAGACATCGCTAATAGTCAGTAATATCTCTCATTCCATGCTGCTCATTCAGTTTCTCCAAACTCAGAGAAGTGCTCTATAGAATGTCCTAGAATGCATCTTATTTGCCTTATGTAAGAAATACAGTTTTTTTCCCACAAAAATGAGTGCAACAGGAATATGGAATACACTAAAAATAATTTCTAATTGAAAATTGAGGTACAAAGTATAAAAAAAAAAATATTTCCAGAATTATAGAAGTGATGATTTTGCTTAGAAATATTTTTGTAACCAAATCTCAAAATATAAACATGTAGAAATGAAAAATATTTTTTTACAGAGCACTGGAAGCTTTTAGATCTTTGCTTCTTGAAATAATAGAAGAGCTCATAGAGTTAGCAGAACGTTATTCCTTACCTGAACCCGAATAGGCATGAGATATAACTTAGATTTAAAGGTTTCTTCTCATATTAAAATTTGTTGATTCTTCTTATTCTTTGGTCATTTTAATATTCCTAAGTAAGTGCTTTAAAATTAAATGAAAAGCAGGAGAGCAGACACTGCCCCAGAGTCAGGTCACTTTGGCATCACTACATACCCACTTTCTCTTCTCAGAGATTTTGTTTAAATAACCTGTCACTCGTCCTCTAGGGTCTTTTTCCTTTTCTCAGTGTTTTTTCCATTCAGTCCTTATCAGAGTTCATTGCTGCTGAGAATTTTAAATTAATTTTGAAATAAACATGGTTCAAACCAAGCTGGTATGAATTATACTTTGTTCTGAAACATTAAAAAAACAAAGAAAACAGCTCTCTTCCACAATCCTGTGTGAATAGCCATAATCTTTTCTTTCTAATCTTTGAGCTACCAACCACAGAACAACAAAGCAAAATAATTTCTTCTGCAAAATTGAATTTAAGTACCTTTAAAAATCTCTCAAATATTCAAGGATGGCCAACCTGTGATACATGAACCAAATCAAGGCCACCAGAAACACTCTTACATCTCACTCTACTCTTTTCTCAGTAGTATGGGAGGAAGGCAAACTATGTCATATAGAAAAGAAATCTGCACACAATAGTCAGTCTGTCAAGATGTCTAGTGCCACACACTGGCTGGGCTACTTCTGATGTAACTAAAATGTTTGGTTATTTTAATTTCTAAAAAAAATCCTCCAAAAGTCTGTTTAGATCACAGGTCTGTGTGGTTCAGAATGCTATTTTTCATCGATATCCCTCTTGATGTTATTCTCAAATTTAATTCAAAAAGATTAAAACAGAATATGTCTAATTTTCAGGGGAAAATACAAACAAACAAACAAAATGCAAAAACCCCAGGCTGGTGTGTCCAGGGTTTTTTATGCAAATTTGTGGAAAAGTATTTTCCTTAAAATTCTTCTCATGAAAATAGGAACCAAAACATTTAAAACACTACCAAGCCTGACAGAGTTCAAGAAGCTTTTGGACAATGCTCTCAGGCACTGAGATGGAGTGACCCTTGGGGCTGTTCTGTGCAGGGCCAAGATTTGGACTTGATGATCCTGATGGGTCCATTCCAACTCAGGATACCCTGTGATTTTATGAAATTGTCTACATGCAGGCATATCAGCAAGCTGGAGTCACATAAGAAGGTTTTTCCCTGTGGGAAAGTGGATGCCTTTTTTTTTTTTTTTTTTTTTTTTTTTTAAATATTAAACATTATATTGGAGATACAATAAAAAGCCCAGCCTTCTAACAGCAAATAGTGAGAAATTAAAGCATTCTTGCAGCATGGAAGAAGCAAGTTGGCCAGAGTTATGTAACTGAGAAAAGGTGATGCAGCTGGGGCAGCTGAAATTTTTGCTTATGGGAAAAGAAACTTCTGAGTTTATCTTGTTCTTAATGGATAATTTATCTTAATGCAAGTTTTCTCAAGTGCTTTCCAACAGACACTGTCATTCCTGGAAATTACAGTCAAGAAAATTGCTGCTTTAACAATTCAGCCAATTTCTGAAGTCTTCTGGTGATTGAGCTACTTGCAGGTTGATTGCTGATCACTCCAGCTCTCACAGCTCAGTGCATCTGTGGCCATGATGACCCTACAGAGACATTGCTCCAGTCCCCCTGCAGTGTCAGCATGGAGACAGAGGTGACTCAGCAGCCAAGCCAAAAGACACAATCCACTGTGATCCTGATGGATGGTTTGCCTTTCATAGTGTCCACTGCCATTCTGGAGATGAAGCTTGTTCCTGGGATATTTAGGGCAAAGTCATTGCCCTGTGCTCAATTTATCAGAGAGTTCACCCAAAGACTTAAAATAATATAGAGTGATAGGGATTTAAGGGAGACTGCATGTCAATATATCTGGTATTCATCTACTAGCTAAGAGGCAAAACCATCTGCCTAGGTCACCTTAGGGTACACCTGGGAAGAGCTTGGTCATCTTCATAAGCAAGAAAACATGCCACAAGAAACATTATTGAAGGCTCTGGAACATGACTATTCAAGGAGGTGATGGCTAGGTAGGAAAGTGGGTGCAGTTTCCTTGGGCCTCCTTCACCCTCTCCACAAGAAATCTCCTAGCCTCTTTACAGAAAGTTCTGATAGTAATGCAGATAAAAGTCAAGACCCTTGTGTCTTTCACCTACAGTTTGCAGAAGTGGTGAAGAAATAAAGGAATTAGGTTTTACTTATATTTAGCAGCTTTTAACAGAGGTGCAATGAATCATCAGCTGCATTTCAGGAGAGAGTATCTGAAGTGCAAATACCAGGGTGCAACTTCTGACACTTCAAATTTTAATCAGGGCAGGAGGTGTTATTTTTTTTTTTTTAATTATTTTTCTAAGCTGGGTTGAGATTAGAAGATTGTTATGTGGTATGATTGTTGCTGAGCTTTGCCCCAAGGTCTTCTCAGGTTGAAATCTTTTAAAGTCTCCTTTGTCATTAACAGGAACTCCAGGTACAGAATTAAAACAATGACAAAGTCACCAAAATGTTTCTAGATGAAAAAAAAAAAAAGTTTAACTAGGAAGGTGTGAACATATCTTTGTCTAAAGCCTCTTGCAAAGTATGAAAGAATGAAAACTCTCATTACCATCAACGTTTGCCCAAAGCTAGCCTAACTCAGTAATTAGAAGTAATGCTCATTGCTTTTATATAGAGCTGACATCAACATTCGGTGTAATTTCAGTACAAAGTGCAGCAAAGATCCTCCTTTTCTAAAAGTGCTTGTTTACTGAAATGCTGATTCAGCTTCTCTAATTCTATAGGTTGAATACATCCAGTCAGAGCTTATTTGGGATAACTTAATAACAAAATAATTACAGGGGGTGGAAAGCAAAAACTGTAGGATTCCCACCAGGAATAATTTAGCTTTTTCTACATGCCCCTTAAGGCATAAATTAACACTCAACTCCAGTTTCTGTAAAATAGTGACCAATGGTCAATATGCTGGAAACACGTCATCAATATAATATGTTATATTAGTTCCTGAAATCTGTACTTGATGTCATGTCTTAAGGTAAATTCAGAACAGAATTTGTAGATCACACTTGCTAGTGCAATTAATTGCACTAATTAACTGCTGACAATATGATACTAAATAGTATGAATGTTACATAAATAGTTGCTCAAGGACATTTATGAATCTTTTCCTATGACTTCGAAAGACAAACTAGACTAAACACACATTAGAATAACATTGATTTTTTTATTTTATTTTAATTTTTTTTTAAACTTCCATTTTGGAAAAAGACTATAGAATAATTTCATAGAATCGTAGAATACCCTGAGTTGGAAAGGTGAACCAGGGTCATTAAAAACCTACTCCTGGCCCTGCACAGGACATCCCCAAGAGTCACACCATGTGCCTGAGAGCATTGTCCAAACACTTCTTGAACTCTGTCAGGCTTGTGCTGTGACCACTTCCCTGAGGAGCCTGTTCAGTGCCCAATCACCCAAGGGTAAGGAATCAATTTCTAATATCCAACCTAACCTTCCCCTGACAGCTTCATGCAGTTCCTTCTGGTCCTGTCATGAGTCAACAAAGAGAAGGGATTGGTGTGGGCCCCTCCACTTCTGCTCATGAAGAACTTGGAGACCCTGATGAGGTCTCCACTCAGTCTCCTCTTTCCCTGGCTGAACAGACCATGTGGCCTCACCTTGTATGGCTCACTCTTTGTAAACTCTGAGATAAGGAAATCCTGTATATAAAAGAAATGCTTTCTGTGTCTGTAAACAACATGAAGCATTGCTATAGCATCTGTATTATCATCTATATGGCAATAAAAGAAAAGCAACTTTTCATTCAGGTGTAACAGCATCAACATTTTCTATAATCATCAGATAAATATTCAAAAGTTTCTCACAGATGTAGGATTTCTTATGTTGGTTTAACTAATGGAAGATCACAACATACATAAGTCACTATATTTTTAATAATAATAATGTAACTGAGCATCTCCCAACTAAAGCAGTACCCAGAGGTACTGTCACTCATTTCTGCAGATTTTATACCAATGTTGTGACTATTTCCATCCCCGGTAACAATGAGACTCTTCTGGCTACTGTATTTCAGTACTGTGGGTCCCAAGAAGAAAGATACTTGAAAAAGTTAAATGGTGGTCCAAAAAGATGATGAGTGGCTCAGAGCACACAATATTGAGAGGTTGAGAGAGGAGTTTGAACAGCCTGGAGAAAACAGAATTCACCAGACAAAAAGTATAATAGGGGTGGTCAAGCCCTGGAAAGGGTCACCTGGAGAGGTTGTGATGTCTCTCTCCTTGGACATATTCAACACTGGACTCGACAAGGCTGTGGACAACCTTATCTAACTTTGACTGGATGTAATTTCAGAATTCAAAGTTGTTTTTACATTGACTGGGCATTGCAGCACACAACCTCCAGAGATCCAAATGTCAGCGGAATTTAAAATCTGAAAATATTTCCAACTTTCACACATTGTCCTGTTTTTTCTTAAAAAAAAAAAAAATATATATATGTATATATATATACATTTCTACAACAGTATCACTGGGAATGATATTTTCATAGCACATTAAAATATTCACAAAAAACAAACATTTCTATGATAAAATAATTACAGAAGAAAAAAAATGAAAGCCTCTTCACTTCAGGCATTGTTCTGAGTCACTGGAAATATTAGTATTCAAATTTTTCAACAGTCCTGCCAAAATAAGGAAACAATGAAAGAGTATTTGTATAAATTACATCCTGCTAGGCTTAACATAAAATGCAAAACCAAGAAACAGACTCCTGCAGAAAGAGTTGCTTTTATGAATAAAGTTTTCAGATTGCTCTAACAGTCAGTGAACTCCATTTCTGAACACAAGAGTAAATTAATGACCATGCAGATCTTGCACCACTGCTTTTCAGGGAAGCCAAGATCTCTGAGAAACAGTTGCAAGTGCTACATTTGTAAAGCAGATGAAGCACTTCCCTTAACTCCCAGATGTCCCAAATCCAGATTTCTCTCCATGAACTGGTGTAGAAGGAAGAGTGTTATCATGACCTACAGAAGCTTTTCCCATTTTTGGTCAGTGCACATTGTATGCTGGGGTCTTTCAGACACAGGTGGGGGCTTGTACCACACCAATTCTGATGGACAGTACAGAGCCCAGCGTGACAGCCACTGACTCCTGGGAAAGACTAAGCTGCAAGCAGAAAATATCAGCAGCTGCAAGTAGAAAATAAAAGTCCTGACAGAAAAGAACAAGAGAGCCTTAATGCAATATCCACAGAGCTGCAATCTAAGGTGAGCCATGCTCTCTTTTGCCCTGGAGCTGGAGAGCTGAGCAACCAAGATCTCATTAGTGACCAACAGTACAAATAATCAACATCTGCTGCACTACAGCCAAATCCTCTCTTTCCCAGGTTACAAAGGCTGCCCTCCTTCATGCAGGCAACATTTAAATGGCAACCACTTCCAGACCTGCACAGGACACAGCCTCACTTCTTGTTGGAGATAGTTTAATGCTCTTTTTTATTCTTCATTTTCCCAGTCCACCTGATGGTGGAAGAAAATCAAAAGCCACCTGAATCCCTGGACAAGGAGCTTGGCATGACATTAATGATGGGATGTTCATGGAGCACCTCCAGAAGCATCGGCCAGATGAGTGCCCTGTGTGATACAGGAATGATCTCTGGAAAAGCTCAAGCTGCAGGGAGAGGCAGAAGGGGATGACAGTCCTGATCCCTCAGGACTTCCTTCATGATTTCCCAGCACTGGGCAAATCCATGTCTGAGGTAGTGACATTTAGCTCCATCTGCCACAAAGCTCTTAGCTTGAGTTTCCATGCCCTCAGCCTGCTGTCAGTGCAAAGTCTGGAGCTCTGCCATGTGGGAAAGAGGAGCCCATTGCAGTGGGAAAATAATTTCCATATCTCCAGAAGCCAGCATTTCCCATGCCACAGGAAAGAACATTAGCCTATCTGTTCCATTCATTATTTTAAATAATGAAGAAATGAAAGGAGCTTAATACTCTGAGTCCCTTTTTTACAATTCCTGCCATTTTAATTGCCCAGTATAAGTCATTTTCTCTAGGTTGTTGTGGACAAAGAAATTGAAAAAATAATATGTAAAATAGATATTTCTGTTTAATATGTGTTTAAGTTAGAAAAAAATCTTCATCAAAAAATAGTGTAACAAGTCAGTTATGTCAAAAATGGTGATGAAAAGAAAACAGCATTTAATGATGTTTTGTTTCATTGTCTTTTCCTGCAGTCATGATGAATAGAAATCCTCCTCTAAAAGGAAAAAAAAAAATCTTAAATCATCATCTATTTCCATTAGCTGGGGAAATCAGAAAAAAAATTAAATTGCTATGGAATAAAAGGGTCCATATTCAAAGCTGAATATTAAGGATCAGGGTAAAAAGAAGGAACTCTTTGAGTTTTGTATTTTAATATGTTCATTGTAATTAAGACCAAAAAAAAAGGAGAAGGGACTTTAAGAAATGTTGTAACTCAAATGTGCCCAAGTCAACCAGCTGCTTTTTTAGCTCAAAACAGACTGAAGAGAGACAGGAGGTGTATAGTTGATGTCAAATGCTGCTGGCATTTTGTCACATTTATCAGTCTTAATTTACATATATGCACCTACTTGCACTTTATAGGTGTGGAGGTCAATTATTGCAGGCATAATTAACATCTTACTGCCAAAATTTGTTAAGCTATTAAGGCAAAATGAAGATTAGAATAACAGAGCGTGATAACTAGATGCTCTGTTAAAGGATGAGTAATAAAATCTTGGATCTGAAAATCTTGGCTCATTTAGAATATTGTTGGTTCCAAGAAAAAAACTATTTGACTTAATAAAATCAGAAGCAGTAAAAATTACAGAATTCTGTAGCATTAAAAAAAATATATATGTGAAGCTCACATAAATTAGTATGAAACAAGATTAAAGTAAATGTTTCACAAAGAAGATAAACTGATGGACATCTCCCAATAGCCAAGAAGGAGTGGGGGCACTTTTAAGGGCTGCTTTTCAACACCTGCAAGGAGGTAACCAAGAAGACAAAGCCAAACTCTTTACCCAGATGCTACGTGGGAGAACAGACAAGAGTCATCCACTGAATTGGGGGAGGTTCCATCTGGACCTCACAAGGGGGATAAGAACTTACTATGAAGTTAATTAAGAACTATGAAGTTAATTAAGAACAGAGTCCAGTGAGGTTGGGGGATCTCAACCCTTGGAGGTTTTCAGGATGTAACTGGATAACCCTGCTCTGATTTCAATGTTGACCCTGTTTTGAAGAGCAGGTTGTACAGAGCCCTCACAAGGTTCCTTCCACTTCAGCAGGTCTGTGGCACATATGGTGATGAGAAAAAATAAAAACCAACACGGAAATTTCAGTATTGAAAGAAAGTAGATGTATACTATGTGTCTGTCTTTAAAATAGAAGCACTAGCAGTATTTATAGTCACAACCTCTCAGAAATGGTAAATAAGTTCTGTGCTTGAAAGAGGAATAAAAATCAAAGGTCTGCATCTGAGATGCTAATTGAGAAGTGGGCGTTTAGGCAAATTAATTCCCATATATTTATAATATAACTATATCATTGTTATTGACTTTAAAAAGCCCTTAAAAGCCACTAAAATCTTACAGACTGAGAAAAAACATGAATAATAAGTGATTTAAAAAGCACTTAATTTTTTAAAGAAATCAAGTAAAGCTGAATTTAGGTCTGAATAGCTTTCAAACTCAAAGCCCCTTCACAAATTCAAAATTTAATTATCCATAAAATCTTGGTTTTGCAACTTTGGAAGAATATTTGAACATATTTCATATATTAAGTAACCTCTCCCAGGCACCCAGCTCAGTTATTTTGGGCAAAAGGATCAACCTATGCTGGGAAATCAGGAACATCAGTTTTGTCATAAGAATGAAGTATAAGAGGATGTCAGAAGTATAAAGACTGATGTCATGAAATAAAAAGGGTAACACACACAAGGCAAGGAAACCAATGAACCACTACAGTTTGGTGTTTTCAGAACACCAAACATAATGGAGTAAGTCTGAAGGTCTGCATGAATCAAGTGGAGAGAGGTGTGTTCTGTACAAATTCATTCAGTTTTTACCAGTTGTTGCTTTGACTCTAATGTCACCTGGTTTCATAGAACAGAAAAAGTGAAGATACCTCATTGCCCCTGGTAATTCAGAGAAAAAGGTCAAAATATATTTTTATATAACAGGCATTCAAAATCTGCTTTAGAGAAGCCAGAGAAAGAACATGAGTTACAAGAGCACTTGTAAATCTTAATAGAGTTCACACATTCTACTGTAGGGTAGACTAAAATATGTATTTTCTGCCCAAACATCACTTTTTCAAGTAAACAAACTCTGTACATCTTCTGGCCAAAAAGATGATCTGAACAGCTGAACTGGTTCATCATTTCAATAAAGAAGTAGAATTGATAATTAGTATGTGTTACCTGTCAAATGACAAAAAAGTTGACTTCTAAAGGTACATTAATAATGTTACACTTAGACAGATAATTATAACCACCAAAAAGGTCCATGTCCAGACACACTTTCCAGCTAAAATGAAAGTTCCTTATCTAATCTTATATGAAAGAACTAATAAAATATTCTCAAACTGAGAAATAATTCTATCATATTATGGGTGCAGCTGATGTTGAGATAAAGAGCTATTAGGAATCTTTAGGAACAAAGTAGTGAAATATAAATCTGCACAGCAACTCTGTGAAGGATCATAAGAAGCCTATTGCTATCTGGTCCTTCTTCAAAAATTTAGAAAAGCCCATTGATAGAAACCAGAGATTCTCAGTTGAACAGAAATTAAGAAAGCTGTTGCTAACTGCTTGCCCCAGATTCTATGGAAAGCAGGTCTTCCTAAACCTGTTTGCATCCTCTGTTGAGCATTGACTTTGGCTGACAAAGATGACTGTCAAATGCAAAATATTCAGGCTTCTGAAAGGCTATTGCATATGAAGCAGATAGAAAGTTATCACTACTAAATAGCATTAAAGCATGGATTTAACAGACAAAGAACTGACTAGATAATAAATAAAAAGAGTAGTCAACAGTGGAGCAAGATGATTTGAATGAAAATATCTCTAATGTAGATTTGTAGCTATAGCAGCACATCCTGCACTACTGAACCATTTCTTGAAAACCTTTGAGATACTTAAAGGTGCTTCTGATGAAAATTTCAGATGATATAAGAACTGTTCAGATAAGGAATACTGTTGGCTGAGTTGTAGAGATGCCCATTTCCCCTTAAGGGATGGAATTCCCTGGACAAGTAAAAATGCCTGCTTTGTAAATATCTTTGGAAAACTGGCTCACTGTAAAAACCACCTGTTCTATGAGGACAAGCTGAGAGAGCTGGGGTTATTAATTCTTGATAGGAGACAACTCTAGGGAGACCTTCTTTCAGCCTTTCAGTATATTAATAGGGCTTTTAAAAATGGTGGAAATGAACTTTTTAGCAGGACCTGTAGTGACATGACAAGCAGAAATAGTTTTAACTAAAAGAGAGTAGGCTTAGATTGGAAATCAGAAAGAAAAAATATATGACCAGGATAGTGAGAAAAATGTGGTGAAAGATGTTGCCCAGAGAGACTGTGGACACCCCATCCTTGGAAGTGTTCAAGGCCAGGTTGGATGGGGCTTTGAACACACCTGTCTTGTGGAAAGTGTCCCTCCCCACCGTAGGGGGATTGGAACTGGGTGAATTCTAAATATCCCTTCCAACCAAACCCATTCTTTGATTCTGTGATTCACTGCTATTTTTTGAAAAAAAATAATTTAATCACCAGATATAAATTTGAAGAGCAATAGATCCATTTAGTACAAAGGGCAGTATGGAAGCAATTTTAGTTCAGCAAGCAACTTATTTTACAGAAGCAATTTTATTCACTAAATGATAATTGATGCAGCGATACTACATAAAAGTAAAATGTCTACATTTTAATAAGGACATTGTAAATCAAGACCAGAAGAAGAAAATAATCTAATTATAGGGAAACATTTTCTTTCGGTAAAAGCTTTAAAAGCATAAAGTGTTTAACTTTCTATCTGATGACTGAGAAATTGAGTGAAGTGTTTTACATAATAGAAGAAGCCATAACAAGAACCACTGACTGTAAACTATTGCTGGACAGCTTTACAATTGCAAGATAGGGAAAGGAGCCAGCAGAACAAACTGCCTAAGGAAGTGATGGCTTCTCTGTTACCTGATAACTTTCAGGACTGAAGACTTTGCAAGCAGATATAAACCTTTGAAATACAAATGTTCTTTATTCCAGTGCAAATTAAGGCTTAAGGAAATCTGACTAAATCTAATGGCTCTTCGATCTAAGGCTCCTCCTGGCCTTAAACTCCTTGAGTCTTTCTTCCTATGGATTGATAGGTGGAGAATAAAGATGAGGCAAGTACACATGTACTGCCTGAGTTACACTTCTGCCAAAAGATCTAGTGACACCAAGTCCTTTAATTTACATGTGAACATGTTTCTTTCTAAAATCATTTAAATAGACTCTGTGACAAACTGAAGCTTTGGCAGCATGTGCCAAAGAATAAACAAAAGAACATCAGAAATCTGCTGCAAAGAATGTAGATGGATATATGAGCAGTGTTCTGTTACATGATCATCTACGCAAACACAAAGGAGCACTTGGAACAGTGATGAGAGGCAAACCCCTTGAGTTTGCATCTGAGAAGGCTTGTTAGATGGTCAGATCATCAAGAACAGCCATGGAGAGGAAGCAGGTGGAGATCACAATTCAGTAAGTAGAAGTCTCTCCCTCCTCCATCAATACTAGACTAATATGTGATGTGATGCTAAGGACAGCATCATAATTATGTGCAATAGCATGCTAAAAAAAAAAGAACAGCATTTTCTAAAAGGTTAGGTATTTTAATCCCAGTGTCCGGGGTAATACTAATTTAAAATTTAAATTTCATCAGTTGATTTTCCTGGCAGTTTCACTTATTTTTACTTCTTGTTATGAATTATATGCACTGTTCAAATAGCTGATTGATTTTTTCCTCAGATATCTGTCAGATGCTTTTCAGTGCCTGGAAAAGTTTTCTATATATACTTATATCTCTCTAAGTACTTGTGCTGATGACATCACCTGTTAGTATGCAGTAACTCAGAGAGACAGCAGGAGATTTCAATCATATTATTGTGTGCTAGGAGGTGACCAGGCAAAGAAAAAGATGTGATTTAAATTACACACGAGTATTAAAATTGTTCACTTTAATGAAATGACATCAAAAGTTAATCATAGGATGGCTTGGATCAGAAAGAACCTTAAAGATCAGCTAGCTCCATCTCCTCTGCCCTGAGCAGAATCATGTTCCACTAGACTAAGTTACTCAAAGTCCTGCCCAAGCTGGCTTTGAACACTTCCAGGGATGGGGCATCTGCAAGTTCTCTAGGAAGAAAATGCATAAGATTAATCACATGCTTGCATATTTTCTATGTCAATTCTTTTCTATTGCATTTTCATTAGAGACTGGCTAATGGGAGTCCTGAAAATTTAGGACAAAGACTTTGTCAATTTTATGGACACTAAAAAGGAATGTGTGCAAAGAGAGGTGACTGAGAATAAACACCGAGTTCGTGGCTCCCCAGCCTGTGCTTCCAGAGAGAAGCCATTTCAGAGAAAAACACAACACCCACCCCTTCCCCTGGCTGATGCCACCACCCACTCTGTGACTCGAGTCACACATTCCTCTGCACTGCCTGACTGCCACACCTACTAGAGAACGATCCAGTTTCTTTCTTTGTAGCTTATTAGGTCTCATTAAGGAGAGGGTTTTTTTCCCACTGATTCTCAAAAAAACAGAGCTTCAAGCTTCATGCAGATAACTTTGTGCTTTCTTGGCTAGTATCAAAAATGTATTGGTTCATGGCACCAAACCTCAGAATTCATATGTGTGAATATATATAATATAGTTTATGCACACAATCCTTACTGTTGCAGGATCAAAAAATTATACCAATACCTCACAATATTTTTGCAAGCAATATTTGCTTCTGAAGAACTCAGTCAAATCTGAAAGCAGCAGAGATAAAAAGCTTGTTTAAGAAAAAGAGATAAATTAGGTATATGCACTAAGAAATAGTTTCAGTGGAGAGAAAAATATGACAATAGGGCTAAGAATGAAGGATATTATAATACCTTTTCTAAGGAAAAAAGAAAAAGGAAAGAAAGAAAACCTCTGAAAAATGCAGATGGGGAAAAGTGTGACATAAAAAGGAGGCGAATACTGAAAATGCACTATACCATCTGGATAATGTTTGACATCAGCAAAAGCAAACAAGAATCTAAAGGAATACATGTTCCCAGTTATAATGATACATAATATAGTGTTCATAGTAAAATGAACACTTCCATTGAGGTTGGATTCTAATTTCCTTGTTATTCCCCACTTTTTCAGTCACATGAAACATTCTGCTTCCTTCTGGCAGCATCACATCCTTTCTTTCTGACTAATACATTAAGAAATCTTCTCTCACAACTCTGTCCTGAAAGTGTGTCACACCAGTGCAAGATCCTTTCAGAAACCACTGAAAAAAGAGGTCACACCAAATGAGAATGAATCGTGACCAATTCCACAAATATTGTCAGGGTATCAGCCTTAACATTTTAATTTCTTATGGCCCATGGAACATTTTTATATAAACTACACTAACATCTCAGAGAGTTTGGGTTTATTAATAACCTCAGCTGTTTCTCAGTGTCTGATATAGCCATGCTAAAATAGTAGTCCCGGATTTTTGGCAGCATCTGTGAAAGGAGGATGCAGTTAAGCAGCCTGAGGTGATCAGTGGCCTAGACACACTGTAGGCTGGGTGGAGGCTGCTGTTAGAATACTCTATGTTGATGAAAATTATCTGAAAAGTGTTAAAACTTTTTTCCTATGTCTTGGAACAGGGAACCACATCGAGTTTTGGATTTAGTATATAAATTGGTCTAATGACTGGACTGAAAAGCTGCACTACTAGTTTAATCTTGACATTTCACTAAGGTGAATATTAAATTGTATCTATCAGTTCACCCAATATGTCCAACAGTACTACTGTCCAACAGTAGTAAATTAGGAATATTTCAATTGATTTATCCCTTGGGGAATTGATGGTGTGTAGTTTTTATGAACTTTCTCATTGTGAACAGATAGTCCTTGCAAATGATACATTCTGAACAGCCTCTCAGGACTAAAAAGAAAAAGTCTGGGTGACATCCTGCAGTTAAACAAAATATCACTCTAAGACAGAATGACACTAACAGGGACCAGAAGTTTCAAATTAGCTGCTCATAAGACACTGCTGAGCTGCTTTGATATCTTCTCAATGTTGAGGTTAAGATGAATATTGCTCTTTGAACATTTTAATGCATATTAACATGTTTCTTCTGTGACAAATTTGGACACCATCCTCCCCTATTATAATGTATGCAGAGGTGTTGAAGAATATATAAATATGTAAATATATGGATAAAAGAGCATTCAGTGTGCTGGGCATCTGTACAGCCATAACCAATGTAAAAATAGAGTGCTTATTTAGCTGACAACAAACTTGTAAATGTCAGTATTTAGACAGAATGATACCAATTGTCTGAGGAAGCAGAAAAGGGATTAATAATATTTTGGTTTGACAGGTTTTGGTCATAAGTCTGTCATAATCAATGGTTGTTATTTTAATTATGGTACTTGAAACGGTAAAAATTCAGCAATACCCCAGTTCAATTAAATGAGAAACAGCCTGCTCTTCAAGAAAAATAAGGAGATGGGCAACCAACATACTTAATCTGGGAAGATGTTTTAATCAAAATCTGAAGTGTAATTTATGAGGAAGATGAAAATATCAAATATTGTCCATGAGTGGAGAGCAGAACAGATTAAATAGTGTGCACCTTGTTGAAAAGGTAACATGTTTAACAAGGCATTAATTAGAATTTCCAGTAGAAGTTCCATTTAGTTAAAATATTTAAGTGCATGGGATATGTGCATCTGATATGCATGCATTTCAAATTATTAGAGCAATTTTCATTAGTAGACACTAAATCAGTATGCTTCAAAGTGCTAGAAAAGGCTTACTCTGATTCCTTTTCTGGTATCATTTGATGCCAGAATTATCATTAATTTATTTTAACCTCTTCACTTTCACAGTATCTTTCACCCAGGTTTGCTTGATCACCTTTCCAGAGTGAAATACACATTTTCTTTACCGAGCTGAACATCAGCAGTGCTAAGGCAACTCAAGAGTCCTGCTGTATGGCCACAAGTGGGATGAGATACAGGAACAGGCAGGGAAAAGCTGTGGAGAGTCAATTTGTCCTGGTTAGTGGTGTGGGAGGAGCTGTCTCAGCTCAGTGCCAGTGCAATCCCAAAACAAAGCTGTGCATGTACATGGCACAGCCCTCCTCTCTGGCTCTCCAAGAGACCAATGAGAATAGGATATTTGATGTGCTACTGTTTTCTGAATACCCTTTTTCAAAACAAAACATCCTTCATAAGGACTAATAAAGCAGAAATAGAGGTGTGGCAATAACTAAGGAAATACTGAAGTCAGTGTAGTTGTACTCTAGTGACTTCTGGGAACAATCAATGTCAGCATGTTAATACAAAATGGAAACAAATGACAAGACTAGAATTAGCCATCAACTGGAGGGTCTTTATCTCTCCCTATGTAGCATGCATGAAAATCTTCAGCTTTATGACAGCAGTGACTAATTTTAAGTGAACAGTTTACAGCTAAACTAGTAAAGCTGCAGTATTCAGCAGCACTCCACTGAACCCAGTTTAGTGCACACTGTAAAACTTGTGCTTACTCCACAAAGCTATTTATACTTCCTTCACATCAAATACCCAAGGATCCATAAAAACATTCCTTTTAATTTGTGGGATACTTCTACATCTAAAAAGACATTTTTCACCTGGTAAATCTGGATTTAATGCCAAAATTTCATAAAATTGTATTAGATTGAAAATGAATTCCCTTGTAAGACTCTGAGACACCACTTGTCTAAAGCCTTAAACTCTGCTTTTCATCATGATGAGTTGCAAGAGAATTGAGGCACAGCCTTCTCAATGTGACTGCTACAAAGAGGCTTTCATAATAGGTAACCCCCTCTTAGATTTGTCTCTCACATTTCTCACTATGGTAAGAAAATAATCCAAAATTCCCTTCCTGAAAAAAATAATCTAAGAAATACAAAACCACAGAGATGAACTAATAGAAAATCCATATCTTTTTAATGAAGTTGATCCATTTTCTCCTCATGTTACTTCTGAACCTTCTTCCTCTGAATGACATCCTGTGTTATGCCATTAGATCTAGAGAGCCTTGGCATGTTAGGAATATCCAGCACCGTGCATATTTATGGTACTCAGCCACCATAGACAGATGGTTTGCACACACACAATATCACTTTGTGCTCAAAGATTCACAGAAATTCTGGAAAGAGGAAGGGTTTCACTATGGTTAGAACTGTTGGTCAACAGCTACATTTAGCTCAGCATCTTTCAAGAAAGCAAACAACAATTTTCTCTTTCACCTGCAAGTGGAATCTAAGCTTTTCTTAGCCTAAGACACGCAGTTCTAATAATCCATACAGTCACTTCTTTTCCCATCATTTCCATTGCCACCCTGCTCTTCATTTGATTTCAGATTCTCAGCTCTGTAAATGAAGAGCAGTAGAAAATTTCTGCAATATAACCTTGTAATAAAGATATATTACAGGCTCAAAATAAATGCTTCAGGCATCAGATTAAATGATTTATAGCAGCTGTGTTTGAATGAGATCAAGGTTTTAGTCACCCAGTTTGTCAGCTGCATAAAATTGATAATTGGATAAAGTTCAGGTCACAGTTAACATAATGTAAACCACACTTTTCTTTTGGTTTGGTTTGGTTTTTCATAGAAAGGTCATCAGCAAAAAGCTCTGGATTATTCTGCATTACTTCTCATTTCATCAGGTGACTGTCTCAAGTAAAGACAGCAGAGGAGCAAACTCCAAATCTGCCCCCTCCCATCAGAGGAATTAAACTGAACTAAGCAAGTCCTCTACCAATATAAAGTTATATACTGATTTATCTATTAGAACAGCCAGTCTCTACACATGAAGAAGAAAGACCTTAATTTAAGAATGCCTTTAAGAGCTTTAATTTAAGAGTGTCTCTGAACAATGCTCTAAAAGCCTGTGAGGGTACATATTTCTCTCCACTCCTAAGAACTGTTGCCTAACTTGCAACGGGATAATCTCAGCACTCGTATGAAAATTAAAAAAAAAAAAAAAATCCATCAAATTATTCTGAGAGAATCATTTAGCTGATTTGTGAATATATTATAAAGCTGTAAACACACGTTGCTTATTTTTAATATGCAGCATTCCAGCCTATTCAATAATATAAGATGCAATAAATCCTGGTGTTACATACACACCACCTGTTAACTTCCTCCAAATTCTTGCAGGGCATTGTAATATGGAGCACTATGCCAAAGCTGCATCTTACTTTTAATATTTGTTTCACCAACCAAATGCTTGATGAGAGAGCTTCATGCTATTCCCTCCTAGAATTAACTTTGAAATGTTAAAATATCTTTATTTTTAGCAATTTTCAAAGTACTACAATAGCCTGTTTCCTTACATGGCCATAGCCTGTAAAACCAGATGCACTGAAAAGAAAAAAAGTTGATGTCAAGGATATGAGTTCTCATGTACCTTTAGGAATTGAAATTAGATCAGTTTTGAGTTCTGTGGTCCACTGATACTGAAGAACCACAAACAGGCTCTTGAATCATGATTCTTTGGGTTACTTAAACAGCACAGGAGATGCCTGGATATACTCGTAGTTAGGAAGCAATCTGTTGTAGAAGGCCTGAAAATTCACAGAACAGCAGAAACAATAAAATATGTCCTGTGCATTCATTTTTCAGAAACAGTCCCTTTGCATGAAAATGCTCAGCCCCCACTCACAAAGCCTACTTTTTAGCTTGAGCAATTAATTTCTTGGGAAAAAAAAATCAAATAATATTAATAAATAATGAATTACATCATACGAAGATGTAGGAAGGACAAGTTACACATCAGACACCACTGTAGGGCATAAAGAACTTCTGTTTGCCTGCTAACATAAACATTAACTCAGCATGAAAAGTATGTTTTGCTGCAGGTTTTGGGGTCTCTTTGCATTGTACCACCCAACTAATTCCTATAAATTAGATAGCACTGGTTTTTCATGCACAATTGCCTAATGTAACTATAAGTTTAATTTTTGCTGTCTTTTTAATATTAACTTATTCTGATGTTGTGGATCTCAAGTACCACCACAGGTGCACAGATACTGTAAGTTTTTACATACTGTTGGCACACAGGTATCATGTGTCAGATATCTGATAGATAATATAATAATACAGACTATTCCTTGATTGGACAGTATAATCCTTGACTTTTCAAATCTGTGAATTTGCTGGTGTCACCTGCTTCAAGACAGAAAAAAAAAACCTCAGTTCACCTCTCCAGTTTTTCCCATGTTAACCAGTAAAAGCTGCTCTCTGAATTTAGATGTGGTTCAATCTTGCTGCAAATATTGTTGCATCTCTGTGAAACACAGTCAACACATAAATAAGAAACCAAGAGGAAAGAAATTTCAACCAGTGGATGTTTTATATCCTTCATTCAGCAAGCATTTTTTCCATAGGCAATTTATGAATACATTTTCCTCCTTTCTTTCCTCCATTCCTATAATTTTTTCACATTGCTCAGACTCATTTTCAACATATGGTGCCTTTCTGTAGATCCCTTTCACATATTCCTCTAATTTTTTTTTTTTTTAATCAATCTCTTCTCCAATATACCCACTGACACTCTCTCATCCCAAATTATCTTTCCAAACAGATACACAGACCTGGAAAGAAAAGTCATCAGTGCTATTAGGAGGATAAACTAAGACAACTAAGGTTTCCCTCTTTGAGATCAATTACTTATTCAAAAGCTACATCTTTCCCAGCAGCTAAAGAAGGCAAGTGCTAACATTCATAGAACAACTTTGGAATTTTCTCAGCAATCACCTAATTTAAACTGCTGAATTTCTAGGAAGTAGGGCAGGAAACAGTAAGCCCTCAAAACATTTAAAAAATAGAGCTCATGAAGTCACCTAGCTGCTTGAAAAGTTGTAGGAAGGGATTTATACTCTGAAAGCATAGGCAAAAATTCTACCTGCTGATACCAGACTGCAACCATCTCCAAATTAAGAGCCATCTACAAAAGAGCAGTGAGTGATATTTAAAAACTTATTGTGGACCTAGCTTTTTTCCCCCACTACTGCTTGGAATACACATTTCCAGGCTGGTGCACCAGCCCTTGGCCTGATGTGGTAACACAACAGAGGAAGAATTTTTTTTTCCCAGAAGGTTTTTTTGCAGAGGTAAAAGCAGTGTTAAAAGATCCTCCATGATCATCCCAAAGTAAGTTTTATCCCAAAGCATCTGGCACACTACAGTCATGTGAAACTGTCCTTTGGCCAATTTCAGTGTGTACTTTTGGACCCCTTCTGTAAGTGAACACTGACGCTTTTTCTGCATGTTAGAAAGGCTCAGATATTTCCCAAAAAGAAGAATAAAACTGGGTCTTCTTAGTTCAGTTTCCCACCAGGCTGCCAGAAGTGGCACTTCAATTATGACAGCAAAACATCCTGCAAAGCTGCTTCTTTATGATCTGTCTTTAGAGTAGTAATTAATTTTAAGTTATTTTTACACCATCCCTGGAAGTGCTCGAGGCCAGGCTGGATGGGACTTGCAGCACACTTTTCCAGTGGAAGGTGTCCCTGCCCATGGCAGGGAGCTGGAACTAGGTGATCTTTAAGGTCCCTTTCAACCCAAACCATTCTATGATTCTGTGATTCTATTAAAAATGATCAGTAGTTTGTGCTTTCTTACTGTGTTTTTGTACCTCTTCTGTCCTACTTCACCTATTTTTTTTTTTTTTACTCCTTTACTTAATTAAGGAACTATTTGGGAGAAGGTCTGTCTTTTCATTCTGTACTTCAATTACACTGTTGCTTTACACAATAGCTCCCAGTTTTCATAACAAATACGAGGATTGCAGTGAAAAAAATCTCAGTAAGAAGGAGTTGATTTTGTACACTTTGTTAACACTGGTTAATGAAAAGTTCCTTAATGGCTTGAAAAATAGATTTTAAAAATTTTTCTTCTTTTAAAAGTTTGGCTTTAAGATTTCACAAAAGAATGCATTTACCTGAATTCTAAAAGCAAGTTATGTCAGAAAAAAGACATGTCACTAAAGTTTACTCCAATTCCCATATTTCATTACAAACATAATATCTGAAAGCTGCAACATCACTGACATCAGGATAGGATATAAAAAGTTTGTAGTGTGATTATGCCAATAGGGATTTGTCAGTGTCAGGGGAAGAGAAGGCAAAGCCAAAGTGAAATGCTCAAGTATTTCAAAGGTACCAGAAAAAAGTAGGAATCAAAATGAAACAGAGAAAAGGAAAAGCTGAAATAAACATTAAGAGTGACCAAGGTCTGTCTAGGAAATAGAGGGTGAGATTTTAAAGTTTGAAGCCTACAATGTTCAGTCCTTAGTTTATAATTGCACTCTCAAAGTCAATCACAGATAAATGTAAATTAAAGTCACAGAATCACAGAGCTACAGAATTACAAGCTGAGTTGGAAGTGAGCTGGGAGTGAGTCCTATTGGCCAACTCATTCTCTAAGTAGAACCTCAAAGTTGAAGCAGGTGTCTCAGGGCCCATATTATTTTAGAAATAGTTTCAAGTCCTTATTATTTTAGAAAATTTTAAAAGGAACTTTGAAAAATTTAAATCCAGAAGTTCTGCGAGGTTTAAGCTGAATGCCAGTTTAAGCTAAGGAAATCACAGTTCTTTTCACAGCACTTCTGAGCAAAATGTAAGAATCTCATTATTGGAAACTCAGTATTATGAGTCAAACTGCATATTTCTGAAGGGATAGAGGCTTTCAGAGGTCACAAGAAGAGCCAGAAACCATTGGATTATGGGGCAGAAATTGAAATATGAGCTGTATTTTGCTTGCAACTGCAAAGTTTAAATATGTTACAGAGAAAAGGTTTATTTGTCAAAAAAACTCCTTTAATTTTCAAATACCTATGGCCAAAGTGAGTTATAACTCTTCTCAGATAAGCAGAATACATTGAAAGTGTGTGTGTGTGTGTGTGTGTGTAAAGCTAACTCATTTAATTATAATTAAAATCTCCAACAGCACTGAAGGCTTATGTAGTAAAGTTGCTCTGCATATTCTCTCTCTCAACAATATACTGTGCCTTGTAGAAAACCAGATCACTATGAATTATCAATTCTCTGAGTACTCTCTATTGCAATTAGAACAATTTTTTTTTAATTTATTTAGTAGAGTTGGAATAAAGTGCATGCTTGTCTCATAACAGGATGCTGAACATGGAAAGGTCTCTTAATTTTCGGCTTGGTGAAATTCAAAGTCTTGATGGTGACATTTCTGCAGAGTTTTACTATGGATTAAACTAAACTCAGCCATTCTTCATTTGCAATTTAATCAGTAACAATGTGTTTTGTAAACAAGTGAAAAAGTGCTGCCTTTTTGTTATTGGGAGTTGAGTGCAAAAGACATTGTACAAAAAATCTCCCATGGTAAAACCTTACTCCCAGGTGAGTTAATCAGTTTACTCTTAATTGTTTCCTTTTGTTCTCTGAAATTCTCCAAGCTACCTACTAATTCCTATATATCATCTCAGTACTTCACTGAATAAAGATCTGAATAAAATTGTGCTTTTAACTGGATTCTAACACTGAGATAAAATTTTTAACCATTTTCTTCTTAGAGACATAGACACAACTTTACAGCAAGCTCTACATTTCTATTGCACAAAGAAATTAGAGTACTCTTTTATATGAGGGTTCTTGAAACTCAACTGTACTATGAAGATATCATTTTATCATGGTCACTTCTACTCTGGGAAATACTTTTTCAAATAACATACCAAAAATATTCCCTTTGTAGCTGTAACCCTCCTATAAACATTTTATATAAATTATCAGGAAACTGAGTTCACTACAGAAAGAACATGTATTTCTAACAACATTTAACAGACTTCTTACACAGCCATTATTTCACAGTTTCCTTGTGCTTTTCTGAATGAGTGAACATTTATACTGTGAAGCGAAGAGAAAAATAATTTCTATCCCTTAATTGGAGAATGAATACATGAAAAAATTAAGTAGGACATTGGACTGAGGCAGCAGCCACCAATGTAAAGTAAAGGTATTAGCAATATATTTTAAGATAGTACATGCTTCTTTTTTCAGAAAGATTATACCATGGAAATAAGTAATTTATCTTAAGCTACAAGTTGAATTATGACTAATTTCTGAATTCACACGCAGAGCTAAAAGAATTATATAAATCATTCCCAACGATCAGGGATATCACAATTTTCTAACTTTAATCAATAATAGCATTTTCATGTATTTAATAAGGATGATGTCTCCAGAAGCAATATGTTTCTTAAGGAAGATTACTCTTAGATGAAAAATTTTGAAAATGTCTGAAAAGTTTGTGAATTCAGACTATGACTTCAGGCTCCTGAAGTTTTCAGAATCTGAGTTTCTTGACTCTTTACTGCTGTGTAATGATGACTTCATAAAATTATTTATAGACTGCCTAATAACTTGCAAGATTAAAAAGATAGCTGATTTTTGAGACTTCAGCTTCAGAAGTCCTGGGTCACTCTTTCAGGGTTGGGAAGCACTTGCAGCTCTCATAATATTCCACTTAGGTTTTCTCTAGAATCTAGAGAATCTTATAATCATTAAGGCTGGAAAAGACCTCCAAGTCATCAAGCCCAAACTTCAGCTGAATACCACCCAGCCCACTGAACCCTACAGCAAAGTCTCGTGCCAACTCATTTTTTGAACACTTCCAGGGATGGTGACGCCACCACTTCCCTGGGTATCCTGTTCCAATGCTTATCCACTCTTCAGTTAAAAATTTTTTTCTAATATCCGTCTGAACGTCCCCTGGGAACAACTTGAGGCCATTTTCCCTTGTCCTATTTCCTAATTGCCTGGAAGAAGACGCCAACCCTCACCTTAGCACAAGCTGTTTTCCAGCAGTTGTAAACAGCAACTACATGTAACTCAACAGTCACAAAATCCCAAATGTTTTAAGTAAGAAGGCTATAATGGAGACAAGTGAGCTTTAGCTCCATCCAGAGACAATTTACATTAAAAGAAAGTAATATAAATAAAAGCTATGAGGGGGAAAACAACAAGAACAACTAAAAAAAACCTTTCAAGAACTGCAGAAGAGCCTGATATTGCAAGGTGACCACAGGGCATGCCTACGAAAGAAAGGAAATGCTGTAATTAAATATAACTCTTATTGTCTAGAGATAAGAAATAAATTTCCTCTCCTTTAAAATGGCTGACTTCTTTCCACCACCTTTCACCCAAGCTACCAATAAATATTTCCCTGTTTCTGTGAGGCAGACGTTACAGGAATCCTGTGCTGGTCTCTATGGATGTGGTCACCTCCTGAAGGAAATCTGGAGCATATTTGGCAGCAGAGTGAGGTTAAGGTTTACTCCAGAAACCAGGATTAGCAGATGGTCAGGACCACACATTGGCTCTAAGGGAGGCTATGGAAATTTAGGCTGAGACAAATTTTCAGCACTTTTGGCTCCATTTCCCAAGAAAGCTGGAAGTGCTTTCAGCAACTGCACACCTATGCAGGAACCTCTTGGAGCCTTCAGAATTTGCAGGGGTTTCTAGAGAAGCAACTCTAGGACTGAAGCCACCATCACTTCAGGAAACAGCTATAGACAAGTGAACAAAGCTTTACCAAATGTGAGCTAAAAAACTTGAACCGACCCCCCCACCCTCCTGTTTTTAAAGTTTATGTAACGGAAATGACAACTGACCCAGCACTGGAGTACAATTATAATTAACAGGAGACTTTTCTGAAAAATGTCTGTGCTGCCTTGGGGAACAATGTAGGTCACAGCATCAATTAAAAGCAGAACAAACTCTTCACTGCCTCCATAACATTTAACCCCAAATGATTTTGTTGCTGTCAATTAAAAAATGCACAGCTGCATTGCATCACAGAAATGAAAAAGGGGCAAGAATAACTTGTTTGAAAACTTATTTCAAGCTCCAGCACTCACTTTACCCCATATAATATGGGCAAGCGATATGGAATACTGATATTACCAGTATTTTCCTCAGCTTTGTGGAGCAGAAATATTATCTGTATATTCAGTTTTCTTTTACCTAATCTGAATATCAATATTAGACCTTTGCAGGAAAGCATATGAGGTTTACTTAATTGACAATCAAAACCAGCAGTTTGCCTTTAATGCTGACTGCAAAGAAGATATAAGGCTGTTAAAAATCCTAAGCTTCAGTTTTGAAGCTATAGTGAACACTTTTTTGTGTGGGACATGGAATATAGAAACAAGTCACTTCAGGCAAAATGTGTTTGCAGGGTCACTACAGATATTTTACCTAATTACTAACATTAATTACCAATTTTCTAATACTATATCAAAGATGACTGTCAATAGAAGACACCAAAAAAATTAAGGACATTAACTTTTAAAGAATTGTCCTCAGGTAATGTCTTTTAAAAGATCAATAAATTCCTGTTTCTTAACAACAAAGACAATTTTCAGCAGAATTCAAGCCAGAAGAAAGATCTTTGCAATAAGGCCTCTCAAGTGTTGCTGACCTTTATGTTTGTTATGTGGAAATATTGGGCAATATCTTGGGTGCAATTAAGTCTTTTGAAGTTTTATTATTGACTTGAATGGGAGGTGAGGCAAATTCTTCTCAGCTTGTGAGACTGAAAGGGCAACTACACAGCATTGATAAGCTGGACTGCCTGAGCAGTGTCTAACAAGGTTCATGAGAGACCACAAGGGAACATCATCTGACACAATAAACAAAGGGAAAACAAATTTCTAAAGTGCACCTCCATCTCTTCTACTACTCATGAATAATACTAAGTAATGAAAATGTACTTCAGGCAAAACTAAGACTTCCTGATGCCCATGCAGTACTTTCAGCTCAAAAAATTCTTCAAAGAGAAATAATTCTATAGGGGTATATAGGCAAGAGCAAAGACTCATTTCTGAAAACTTGGCAGTGGAAAAAGCTAAATAGCTATTTTAGTTAATAACTGTGTCTCTCAGCAGAGTACAAAGGAAGTAGATTTGTACAACTAGGTTTTAAGACTAAAACTCTGCCTATGTTCTCATCTGCATTTGCAAATTCCAATAAAGGGTGGACAGGAGCTCAGTCCCCTCTTCCCTGGTGAAATGCTGAGATTATGCAAAGAATGCCAATTCTGATTAGCCCATTATCTATAGCCATAACATCTCAGTGCCAGTGTTAAGGACTGCAATTCCACTGTTGAAGGCTTTAAGGAAATCCCAAATGAAGAAGGAGCTGCCAAGCTTTAGGAGTTTCCAATTTGAGTTTAAAAACAGGAGAGAACAGATGCCCCCATACCTGAACAGTTCTCATCAGGATTTCACCAGGTTTTAGACCTGTCATGATTGAGACACTGCATTTCTTTTAGACATTAAAACAAAGGCAGACCTTGCTGATGAATTGAGCAAAACCCGTGAAAATGTTTTTTGGAAGGCTTCAGAATTGAACAGTGGAACCTTCCATCCTTGCCTAACTGCAGAGGAGAGTCACTTTTTCCCAGGGAATGATATAAGTAAGGTTTCAATAAGGGAAATAATTTATTTTAGGTGCAAGTCAAAGCAGGAAGCTTGAAATGACATGCCATAATGGGTGTAGGTGTATTGGGGGGACAAAACAAAGCTCATTTTAAATATGCTTTCTCTAGGGGTTGATAAGTGTACCTATGGATTTGTAGGCTAGGGGTTTCTGTTCCTTTTTACCTCCAAGTGTTCTAGAGTGCTATTGGATGAGAACATAGCATTCACTGCTCTGAGAATGTTGTAATGGTGGTATGATAATGAATTAGTTCTATGCCAAACAGAAGGAAAAGGTCTAATAACGCTTCAGCCACCACAATGTTTCTCAAAGCTCTTTGTAAAAGAAAGGAAAATGCTATTACTCTTTTACAGGTAGGAAAGCAAAGGGAAAGAGAATGAAGCAAGCTGGCCAAGAGGAGATGAAAAAACATATCATATGTCTAGAATTTCATTGTAAAGACCACCCCATCTTCAACCAGTTATATGACTGAGATGTAGCTGGCAAACAGATAGCACCGCAAAACATCAAGCCCTCTCAACCAACCTTGCTGTTTTAATCAAAATTTTTCAACTCTAGGTTAAAAATCATTGAAGTAAAATTAATTCAGAAGTTCATGATCTAGAAGAATTCAAATTTTATCCTCCACACACATAGGCCAGGAGGTGGGTGTACTGAGCTTTTTTAATGAATTAAAATGGAAGGAAGTGGGAAGGAAGTGAAAAGGAAATAAATGCTTTCATTAGGCCAAGTAATACAGCTCCACATTTCTCCATTTGAACTACTGACTGGGGTAGAAGGTGATAAAATGCATCCATTCTATGAGTTGAATCTCCACATCCCCATCTAACCACACCTTCCTTTGCAGAAGTAGTTTTTTTCCTGACTCGGCACCTTAAAGGCACCTCAGAGATGTGGAGTTTAAGGCACAAAGCACCATTGGATCATTGGGATTTAATGCCATATGTAACACTGACAACAGCAGCTTGTCTTAAACACAAGCGTTCACAACTATTTCAGGAAAGCACCTAACCCCAGAAACATAACAGGACTGAGACCTACTTCTTTCCTTGATGGTTTGTCCTGTGTTCTCACTTTTAAAAAATCTGTCCAGGCTTGGTTTACTCTTACCCTGGTACACATTCTGCTTTTCTCTGCTACTGTGAAGAATCCTTATTCCCAGACATCCCACAGGAATACTCTGTCATTAAGTCATGTCTCTCTCTGGAAGAACTTTTCTCCACTCTAGTCCCTCTTCTCTTTTTTGATATTTATTTATTATCTTTATCAATTATAGATGCCAAAACCTTGTATAATATTTCCTTCCACAGTCCCACAATTGCACATAACAATAAAACCACCTCTTTACTCTTAATTTTTAGTGTTTTTACATTTAGAGTTTTTTAGATTCAAGTTAAAAATGCAAGCCCCACTGAGCAATCTGTTCTTTCCTCTGGAACATTCCTATCACTTATACCAGCTGTAGGGGTCCCCATGTCTATGTAAAGCTTCCATTGCTTCCTTCTGGCTGTGTGTAATACTTCTCTTCTAGAGACAATTTTGTTTGAATGACCTCTGTTTGCAGGCTAGACTGCAGTTGGATTACACTATCTGATTATTGTGTGTCCTCCTCTTTTTTCCTACTGTTTCAATCTTTGTATTATTTTCAAATTCTAACATCCAAGAATTTGTGCTGCTTTCCAAAGGATTTGTGAGAATATTGAAATATGATGTCCACACCCATTTCTAAATTGTGGAAGACTGTGGAGAGAGACTATTTAAAAGAGGATGCAGACAGGACAAGGGGGAATGGCTTCAAACTGAAAGAGAGAAGATTTAGATGGGGTATTAGGGAGAAATTCTTTGTTGTGAGGGTGGTGGGGCACTGGCACAGGTTGCCCAGAGAAGCTGTGGATGCCTCATGCCCAGAAGTGTTCAAGGCCAGGTTGGATGGAGCTCTGAACAATCTGGTCTAGTGGAAGGTATCCCTGCCCATGGCAGGGAAGTTGGAACTACATCATCTCTAAGGTCCCTTCCAATCTAGGCCATTCTATGATTCTATTCATGATTCTATGATCCCTCAAAATTTCTGTGTAAGGGTAATTTCTTATTGACTAATGCTTTGAGATGTTGATCTTCAAGGAATATTATTTGAATAAAGTATATTGTTATTTATTTTAAACCAGATGAAACACAAAATTAAATGAAATGCTTCACAAAAGTCTAAATAACACCCAAGACGATTTGACAAGCAAATTCACATTCTGGAATGAAGTTTATCTAGCATAATTGCTTTTCTTTAAAACTATGTTGACTGTCATTAATTTCTTCCTACCACTAATTTGTTTTTATGCTTGCTTTTTTAGCTAAATTTTCCTTTATCTTTCCAATGTTTTTTCCAGGGCTGTGTCAGAACTAGACTGCTGTGCAGCCTTATTTTCAAAAAAAAGAGGTGAAAATAATAGCATGACACTCACATTCCATAATTTAAAAAATTCTCCAACAGATCTTTTCAGCCTCCTTTTTTAAGGCTCTTAGGTGAATGTTAGCAAGTAATGAGCCTTCTGCTTTACTTATTTTATCACTGGCAGATGTTGTTTAACATGCTTTGAAAGATTCAGTGCTGTTTGTACAGTAGGGACACTGGATCTCCTACCACCATATGGGCTTGCTAGGGAGCAAACAGCACTTCCCTCCTACTGTGTGCCACTCAGTATTGAAGAGATATCAGAGCTTTTGTTCATCTTTGCATGAATAAATGACACAATTAATTAAACAGTGATTGACTGGCATCATTTCTTGGGTTTGGTGTTACAATAAACCAGCACAAATTAGCTAATTCACATACAAACTAAACCAAAAAATAAGCTTTGTTAAACTTTCCTTGAAATTTTAGGAAGCAGAAATTGAATGTCCAGATATACACTGTTAGAGCTCTTGTCCATTATGCTTGCCACTGAATTCATCCTAGGTTGCCACCTTAATCATTACATATTTTTAGCCCTTATATTAAGGAAAATTACCTAGACATCCTAAGCCATTATAAATTGATGTCCAGTTGGCAGAGAGCTGTGCAAGATCACTCAGAATCCCCATCTGTCCTATTTATCCCAGAGTCTTGTTAACCCCGGATAACAAAGGATAGCAATTTGGACATCAACAATACATCACTTTAGACTACTTTTACCAGAAATATCCCATTAGTGTGCATTATCTTCATATCTTAATCTGCTTTCTTTTCCTCCTGAGACTACAAAGGTCCCAGCTGGCAAACAGCCAGAATATCAAGTTTCTCACACATCTATTATCATAATGGCAGAAGGTCATACACTGAAAACTGAGCACACAAATGCAACATAAACTAAACTGAGTATTTTGATAACAGAAATTTATGGAGGTTACTATTCTGGTGCAATAGCATCACTTTCACTCTTGTTTGATTTGGAGGGGGTTTTTTTACATCTGGTTTCAATGACAACTCTATTGGGAAAGTTTTTTGATTTAAAAAACAAACAAACAAGCAAGAAAAACATAAAACAAACCACAAGAAGCCCCACACCAAATCAAACTTCAACAATGCTTTTTTCTGTCAGGCTCTTCAGGTCCATAAATATGCTTAGTCTTCCTGTCCTATACCCTGATTTGATCATGCCTGTTACATCTCAGAGACTGATTGTGCCTCTGCTGGACCAACTGGCAATTAAAGAAATTCCAAAAAGATAAAGGTGAAATTTTCCTGACCGCTTGAGATACCGAAGTTGAGACATTTACACCTAAGTTATTTGACCATAAAGATGTCTACAGTGGAGAAACAAAACATTTCCAGGGCATGATCCCCCTTCATCTAGAGGAGCCATCCAAATCAGGTTAGAAGAACTGTGATCAGGACAGGTCTCTCTGTTGACTACCATAGCAAGATAATTGACTTCCTCAAATGTCAAAAGTCAACTCAAGCCACATTGTTTTCCTAATAGCTCAAACTCTTTTCAGTTTGATCAGTATGTAGGTGAGGTTCCATGCATGACTTGCATGCCACAGCATCTTGGAAATCATTGAAACATTTGCACAAATATATATATTTTTTTTTAATTGAAATGGGCCCTTTTGGGTGCAGGGAAGCATTCGTGGAGAAAAATTGGCAAAACTATGAAGCAGCAATTCAGAAACTATTTGCTTTCCTCACTTACATCTCACAGCCAACTTCACTACTCTCACCTGTGTATTAGTCCATTCCATTTCAGGAAAAGGTCCCAGCTGAAGGCCTCTACCTGTGGGATTTTCTTCCTCTTGGCCTTTCTGGAAGTACATAGAGACATCTACTCAGGACACGTTCCAAACTCAGATTTTTCATTGTCTTTGCATACGGTGCTTAGTTGTGTGAGTTTGCTTCCCAGGTTGCTTTTTTGGGGGAGTGAGCTCATTCATTCCCTTGAAGCTGTAAATTGGTGTTAATACATGCTGAATTGCCCAGAGGCTTTATAACAAAAATAAATTGGCATTATATTATATAGTATTAAAATGTGAGTGCATATTATTGATTGTTAGTAGTTATGGATTACCTATTTATCACTGAAGAAAGAAAAAGCAAGTTATGTATATTTTACAAGAATTAACACTATACTACTGTATTTAGGTTAATTTTTAGTATGCAACATCTACCAATCTCTAGTATTAGCAAATGAAGCAAGAAGGCTACAAGGAATAAATAAACATTCTCTTGACAGTCCACCTCTTTCTAGCTAAAATTAGAAATAACCCCGTTGCTTCTAAATTTTAAAACCCACTCTAATTATCACTATGAATTTATGAAGTTTAACAGTAGGAGGTTATATATTTGCTTTTAATGAACATCAGGTTTCCTTTTTTTTTTTTTTAACAGAAAATCTATCATGAATTCGGTCTCCCACATAGGCATGAGTCAATACCATTGTAGAAAACACACGAGTTCTTAACAAACAACAACAATATGGAAGAGCCCTGCCAGTAAGGAAAGACATAAGGCAAGGATCTCAGTTTTTGTTGACAGTAAAACTACCATATCTGTAGCTATGCCTCCAGCAGCAGTTTCACACAATGTTTAATGCACAAAGGACTGAAAAAAATTTTTACAAAGGCCGTATTTATTATGATACTTATGTAAAGCTGACCTCACCATTTACTAGGTTACTTGAGACTTTTTGCTTCTGTTTTAATAAAGAATACAAATTTCAAAAAGAACAGAAATCACAGATCCATTAAGGTGTGAAAGGAAATAAAAATCACCCAGTTCCAACACCCTCTGCCATGGGCAGGGACACCTTCCACTAGATCAGGTTCCTCAAAGGCCCGTGCAACCTATTCTTGAACACTTTCCCTGGCAACCTGTGCCAGTGCCTCACCACTCTCACAGTAAAGAATTTCTTCCTAATATCCAATCTAAACCTGCCCTCTGATGGTTTGAAGCCATTTCCCCTTGTTCTGCCGCTACATGCACTTGTAAAACATCCCTCTCCAGCCTTCCTGTAGACTCCCTTTGCATATAAACCCACTACTTTTTATGTATAAAAGGTAATACTTTTTCACTCTCACCTGCAAGATTAAGTCTCTTTTAACACCAAGCATAAAACACAGCAAGTGTAAAAACATTCGGCCAAGTCATTCAGGGAAGTCTCAAAACTCTGTTGCAATAAAGAATGGCTATAATAGTCCAAAAGCTCCAAAAGGGTATTAATGCTGTCATACAACAATGTTTTTAAGAAATGAGGCTTATATTGATACTGTCAGTCTATAGGCATTTAGCTGTGTCAGGAGCAAAGTCCTTTGAGATACGGGAAAATACTGAGAATGGTTTCAGGCTTAATTTCCCTTAGTCACTGTGGAGGGTGCATTTCCACCTCAGTGAAGTGGGATGAACAGAAGTCTGAATATTCAGCTGAACTTACACCAAGAGGATTTTTACATTAAACAAAATCTAGAGTAACTTCTTTCACAGTGTAATGGGTGGCTGTGGATTCCCTAATACCAGCACCAAGCCCACCAGGAACAACCATAAGGCATTTTATGGACAAGTCCACTAGAGCTGATGCACTTTGTCCACAGCGAGCTCCTGTGTACATGTATTTGGCTCTGGAGACTTTTGAGAAGAAATGTGTGGTATCCTAAACAGAGGTAGAAGAAATGCACATGGAGCAATAAGAACAGATGAAACATCAAAATCTAAACTACAGAGTAAGGAACACCTCTGTTGAGATCATTAGCTAAGGAGGAGCCAAGAGTGAGGTTCTGTTGCAAAATGGCCTTCATTCAAGATATGAAGAATTGCTGTGTAAGGACAAGGATTATAACTCTTGTGCTGTAATCATGAGACACCAGCAGAACTGTATCACTTTAAGATAAGCACTGAAAAAGCCAAAGAAAATCTGGAGAAGAGGAATCTCACCACCTAGGGAAGACTGAAAACAGGATATTACATAGGGATAGTGATCAGTTGCTTTCAACTGAGAGAGAAACCAGGGAAATCATTCCAAGTTTACTGCTATGAAAAAAACCTTTAACTGCTAGAGTGCTGAAACACTGAAAGTCTCCAGTCCTTTCCATGTCCTTGACTCTGTGATAGGTTTATTCCCTAGTAATTTCAGCAATTTTAATTTGGAACCAGATGATTACTAGCAAGCTATAAGCAAAAGGCATATTCCTCTGTGCTAAGTTAAAATAATATAAACACATATTTGCTTCCAAGGTAATATTTTACAATGCCACTAGTGCATGTAGTGGTTGTAGAAATGTAATCCTCTTTATAAAAAAGACCGTTTGAATAAACTCAACTCAAATGCAAGTAAGGTAGCATTTAAAACAGCATTCTTCATAAGCATCAAAATGTGAGCTACAAATGTGGCAACCCTAAAGGTGAGACTGAGTTTCCCAAACAGAGCTGTCTCGTGTCATCAGATGCATTAAGGTATTGTTTTGTCTCCAGCTGCTTCTTCAAGAGCAAATGGGTTTCCTTCTGTCATTTCTGACAGACACATGCACACCCCAGATCTTACAGGACATCTGAAAGAGCAATATGCCTATTTTAGACAACTGAATCTCACCCATAAAAGTATTTTTTATTTAAAGGAAGTCTTTTCTAACACACATTTTTATACACACAAGCTATTATTAAATGCAAATATATAGTTTAAAAAGATAAAATTTGTGGGGTTATTACATAGAAAATCTAAATCTCCTGCTCTTTAACTAAAGATAAAAAAAATAAATTTCAAGTTTCCGTAAATGTTATGAACTACCGTAAATCAAAAAATCCAAAATCCAATAAAAATTGTATAAAAGACCTACAGCCAAACAAGTTTCAGTACAGCAATTTTAGAAGGATTTAAATATTCTTATAGTCTGGAAAGCCTTGTTAATCTATAGATTAAGGAAGGATCAGTTTATTGCCATGGAAAAAATGTGCCTATTAAATACCGGGAAGTCCCATGGCCCAACAAAAATTACCTTCATATAAGAACATCATGCAACATCATAAAAAAAATCAGCCACACCAATAAAACTGAGGAAAATAAAATTTTCTGTTTAAAAAAAGTCTTCAGAAAGAGATCTCATTAAAATCTACACAGTTCCTGCTAATCATATGTAGAGGGCATTGAAGTACTGCTTGCAAAGTAACAGTAATAAAATATGAACACAGGCAGATATACAAAGAAAATAGAGATAGTATTTCTAAATAAATCCATGAAAAATTGTTGCACTCACAGGAACTTCAATATACTGAACAGTATCTGTGATCACGGTGCTAAGTTCAAGTGTGTTCCTCATGCCAGTGATGTAACTACTATAGATGAATTCCACAGAATTGAGCAGGAGGCATTGAGCATTCTGTGGCAAATAATTGCTTTTAAACTAAAAATTTAATTTATGTCAGACAATGACAGAAAGGCAAGTTTCAATGAAAAGCTCGAAAATATATAGGAAGCTACAATTTTCTTTTAAAATTTGAGTCATTCTTTTTATCAATTTACAACAGAATAATGAGCAGCTGATAGCACACTGGAGACAAGTCCAAAAATACTTTTAAAACAGGCTTGTGAATGAAATGAAAATTCAGGAGCAGCAGATGGGTTTAACTGCTGTTAAATGTGGAGTGGTTTCCAAGAACATGTTGTATGTAATAATAAATAGCCAGAGACATAAAGTTTCCCCAGCAGTTTAAACCCTGAGAATACAAGCTAAGTGAAGGCTTTCAAGCTTTGGCTCACTGCAACATCCTTACATTTTACCCTTGTCTACAGCAGCAAAAGTGCTTGTTATTTACAACATGTGCCAGCAATGAGTGCAATTACAGCAGCACTGAGCACAGTTTCACAGGCAGGCAGGTTTAACATGGGCTTTCTGAAACAAGAATAGTTCTTGGCTCTGCTTGCAGGTTAATCACATTTAGCACCAGGGTATCCATTCTCACAGTGGATAATTATGCCAGTGTACCCAGTGCTTCAGTTTGTGCATATGTTTTACATAACAAACATGTTAGAAATTGCTTCCCCTTCCAGTTCTTGATCTGGATGTGGGTACTGGGACGACATATAGCATCTAGGGTTTCTGCAGCCATGCTCTGACTGCCTCCTCCTTATGCCCTCTTGGATTTAAGCAAAAATGAAGTCCCAAATACCCAGGAAAACAGGCAGCAACTTTTTTTTTGGACCTAAACCAGTTCTGGCTTCATCTCCGAATCCATCAAAAAGTGGCTTTATTAAGTGACAGCTATGATTAGGTTAAAGCTTCTACACTTGCTACCATGTATTATTATACTTGACTGACACAAATACTTGTGACATGGAATGAAACTGGAACTTTTAAACTCACAGCTATGCACAGAGTCGAAGACAGAGAAGGGTTCAAAAGAATGAGCGCAACTGGCAGAGAATAGACATCTACATCGGGATCAAACACAGAAAGAAATCACTGCCACTGTCTCCTGTTAATCCAATTGCTTCTGTAACAGTAAAAGGTTTGTGAGGAACTGTGGAAAAGAGCATCACTGGATTCAAGGAAGCCTCTGGAGTTCAGAGCAGACCTACACTATAACATACGTGTGTTCCTGCTTAGACACACCCAGGATGATTCTGGTTAGCTACTCTGTAATATCAGTACCTGCTTGATAGTGTCTTGGATGAACTGCAGGAAAGGATTAGGGGAACAAAGGATAGAAAAGAAAGGTGAGGAACCAAATGAGAGCACTATATCAGACAAGGGGAGAGATGTCAGACCTTCACTTGGGTTACCAAGTACAAACTTACACTGTTGCTAACCTACTACTTTTCACTGCTGCTCTAGAAAAATCATGAATTCTATACTTTCATTGCAGAAATCACCTCTTTTTCCAACTAATTCTTTCCATAGAAAAAAAACATGATGTGACTAGTGCAAAACTACTTCTCTCTAATCCTAGTACTATACTTCATTCATGAAATGGATAAAATTAAATCATTCCACTGATGCTCATGTGGCATTCAGGGACTACTTGTTTCCCAGGGATCTTCCAGGAGCTTTTTTTATCCCTTGACTGATACCTGCTGAGAGGCTTAGAAATGAAATTGCTCTATGGTTTGGAAAAATCAGCCAGTAAAGTGACAGCCCCCAAAGCATGCCTTTCATCCCAAACCAAATACTAATGGCCAGAAAACATCACACATGTGTAAGCTAATATCCTTTTAGTCAATCTAACAAGTACCCTTTCTAGAGATTGTTTGGAGATTTCAAGGGCCACAGCTTCTGTCCAAGCACATCTCACCTGAAACATCCTTACTGCTGCTGTCAAATGGATGCAAAAACAATTGTTTTGTGTGCTCCCTGTTCAAGCTGCACCCTGTTCTGGTTGGTTGGACCTGCTGCAATGCTGTAGCACTACTACTTCTGGAAATGTCTGAATTGCCCAAAAAAAGGAGGCTGAGGAACATGCTCAAGCCTGGACCCTCATTATCCTCACTGTTAGTTGTTACATGAAATCCTGGCTATTCTGTGTAATTCCAGCTGGCTCCTTCCAGGTCAGAAATGCTCTAGGAGCCAGACTCATGTAGTGTGGACGAGTAAGCACCTTCTGTTCCACAGGGCAGACACAGCCACTTTCTACTACCAGGGGTGCACAATGCAATTACCCAAGTACAAGTACACAAGAATTCAAATTATATCAATTATGCATTTTTCTTTGCCCATTTGAAAGTGTCCAGTAATTTTAGGGGTGGTTGCTGGCAATGTAAATGTATGTGTTTAGAGGTTTCTCCTAATCAGAGCTATCAGTGACAACCACTTCACTGGAGGCACACTGGAATTTGGAAGTGGTGACTACAGAGCGCCACTGCTGATTGATTTTGCAATAGTAGTTCTGAAGTGGTTTTGTACATTGTTTTGACCAGCCATTTAGACAGGGAATTATGGGGATAAGAGATTACATGATTATAACTAATCTTCATTGAAAAGTACTTAAACACACACTCAGTAAACTATGGTCTGTTCTCAAATATTACTCAGTCGTTTGTACTCTTACCACAGAAATGGATGATATACATGATCTCCTCTTTCACAGAAGCATTTTCTGATATAGGCCCATTATCGAGAACAAACATAAGGGATTGTAGGGCTTTTCTTTGCCCTGAAAATGTAAACAAATAAAGGTCTGGGGTTTTTTCTGGAGAGCCATTATTTTTTTTCTAACAACCATCATGTGCTTCTTTTGCACATTGTAAGATGATATATTCTGCAAGACTTCAATCACTGATACTGAAGTAAATTCAATGTATCTTGCACCTTCTCTCATGGGTTGTTCACTCTAAATGACTTTCATTTTATTATACTTTTTCTGCAACATTTTGGAGATGATTGTAATGTCCAACTCTATCTGCTCCACATACTTTTTCCAAAATTGGTAATAAGTGTTAAATATGTGCCACTGCCAAATGTAGTCATTTTCTGGTATCTTACCTTGAATCTGCTCTGGCAGCCTCCGTGCATGTCTCCTTTGAGACCAGACTGGTTATTAAATTCCAGTTATTAGGATACAAATTTAGGCTCAGGACAATTTTTTCTACTAAACCTTCATCAATTGAATGAATGACTTTGTCTACAAACAGCAGAGCAAAATCTCTCTTACAGATTTATATGGACTTCATGAGTTATAGATTTCACAAACAACAACAAAAAGGTTTAATTTGTGAAAAAGTGAGGATTCCCCAAAGCATGAGTTTGGGGTCAGTACTAGCTTAAATTGATTTCCCAGGAATGGTGGCATAAAATATTTGCACCCACAATCTGAAGTCTTTATTACAGCCAGCTGTTTTGTCCTTATCACCTGTAGTGCCAGAGCCTTTTTCAGGCTTCACAGAGTAGAATAAGAGGATTGAAAGAAATTTAGCATTTCAATTATGGAGATAATGACTGAAATAAGATCCTCTAATTCTCTCAGCTCCCCAACCCTGTAGTAAGACTAAAACCTTAATGTCCTTCTGTTGCACTCCCTTCAAAGAAACCATATGCATTGAGGCACAGGTGTCAACATGGATCAATGAGATGAAGTACCAGTACCCCAAAAAAACCAAATATATCATAGAACAGAACTAGTTCAGCTTTTACCCAGCAGCCCACTTAGTTCCAAAGAGCACCTGGTCATGGCCTTCTAACCTTTCTTGGTCCTACTGCTTGTGAAGATATCACAGATGTGCTTCCTGGTGAAAGATTTTCTCAATGATAATGATAATGAATATCTCAAATGATAATAATAAGAAAAAATCTTCCAGGGGTGGAAAAAGCATTAATGTACTGTTTCTAAAGTATCCATTGACATATCAAACTCATAAAATTTATCTGGCACAAATTTTTACTGAAACATGTTTCCCTTCTTCTTGTTCTTTCCAAAGCTAATAACTGTGCCTGCTCTGACATTCCTTAAGGAAAGGATAATTTACTGAAATGTGTCAATGGGATACTGGTTGGTCTCCACATATCTCCTGATGTCTCTGGAGACTGTAACCATGTTCATGGTTTAGATCAAGGTGTTTATGACATTTTAGTACCAGAGAGACTTGTCTGGTCTTCAGCTGTCATTGGAGAAAGCCCTGGGTTTCCTACATGTATGATGATGACATGCCAAGCCCAGACATCCTGGGGGATGCCTCATATGACATTTAAAATGCTGATAAATGTGTCTTGGCAGGTTTATTGCACCTGGAGGACATTTTTCCAACCTCCACTCTGCTTCCTCCATTTTTAGGGGTCTTCTTGATGAGGAAAATTATGTCCCATATTTTCCACTAGTAAGAGAAATAAACTTTCCTTAGTACCATTATGAGTGTCTTCCAATATGCAATATGCTGATCATCCAGCTAGTTCAAGATTTCTTTAGTGGGGGGATTCCTAAGTAAACTCTGCTCTTCAGAGACCTCTCTCTCTGTTTCGCTTTTGCACACTGATGTGTCCACACCTCTATAAGTTCAAAAAGTGCAGTACTGAATTCTGTTACTACCACTAGTAAGTTTACTACCCAGTATTCAAGGCTAGCAGTAAAAACAACTATTTTTGGCAACTTAATAGTGTGTGTGCAATGTCCAACTTCATAACTGTCCCATTTACTTCCAGTTCAATAGTTTATTTATCTCCAAATGAACTGCTGCTCATTGTTCCTGTGAGGATTAATCTGAGCAGCACACATTGTGGCTCTTGCCAACATTTGCAAAGCGATATAATCCACCCTCCTTCTCACATCTTTCCTTTAGTGACACCCAGTGGGTTGGCTCTTGTTAACTAACTCTGCTCCTCAAACTCCACATGCTTTTTGCTGCAGTCACAGTTGTGATGCTGTACACAGCTCTTTTCTCCTACAGTGTTAAGGATCTCAATTAGGACATAATTGTCCACCCACTACTCTCAGTTCAAACTTGGTCCTTCCTCTTGTTTATCAGATTCTTACATCTTTCCTTTCAGAATTCTCAGTGATGTTCCTGAGCTTTGTTCACCCCCCCAGTCACAAGAGTGGTGTTGGGATGTGACTTGGGCACGCTCAATCCCTCCTCCACTCTTCTGTGCCCCAGGAAAGCTAGGCAGGCGTGATGTGCTCTTGGAAGAGCTCCATGTGAGTGAGTGGCAGGAAGCAAAGGCAGGGAGCCCGTGACAGAAGGGAGTCAGTGTGTGCCTGTGGCACCGTGGGGAGCCCAGCAGAGCACACTCGTGCTCAGTGTGCACGGAGCCAGCGGGATCTCCCACAGAGACAGCCCCAGGAACACCACGCAGCTTCCACAGCCTCTGCATCGCTGCCTAAAGCCACGGCTCCTATTCCATGCTCGTGCAGCAGAGAGCATTCCACATCCTTTTTTTCTTCAGTTTTATCACCTTTTTGGCTGAGGCAACTAAAACCATCAAAGAGATCGAGGATTTCAACCCAGCACTTGTTAGAAAAGATCTGCATTTTGCTGGCATTCACAGCTTGCAAAACCAGAATGGTGTCACTTTTGTTACCCTCCACCTTCCTGGAGAATTCCAGCCTTGGTGAGGCAGGCTTTCAAGTGTTTCACTCTCCTTCTCCATGTATTTTTTCTGTTCCTTTTAACTACTCTGAATCCTGTTCAGCAATCGCTTTGTTCTGGCAGCACTTGCAAGAGGGCTCTTCTATGCCTAGTTTCATCTAGCTGGGAACAACCACAGAAACCTGATGTCACCTCCCCTGACCCAGAGACTCTGTCTGACTGACATGAGCACAGAGATATCCACTGGTTCTATCAGAGAGGACTAAACTAAAAAGGTTTCTCGTCAGGCTTATTGCAAGTATATCCCACCTGATTTTAAGGTTTAATTTCAAACCTGTTCTTCTAAAGAAATACAGAAAATGTAACTGCAAACAAAAGTAACTGTGCTATGATGAAAGATCTGATTATTATAATTGTGCTGTATTTTTGAGTGCATTCAGGGGCATAAATACACATTTTTGCTTTTGTGCTATATCCAAGGAAATAAAATATACCAGTTCAGAACTGTGTTGGCAGGAAATCTTGCTGCTTTTTAATTTTGGCAGGATGCTAAGTATTAGATGCTAAATATTATTTGACCTCATGACTCACAGGAAAACAATGTGTACTTAAAGCACAGAAATAATTGCTCTACTTCAGTATGTCCAAGTTTCCTATATTTAAAGGCAATTCACCATCTGAAGACATTTCCAAATTGAATTGTTCTAACATTTAATCCTACACCCCCAATGACAACAGGATAGAACTTTTCTGAGGTTTCTTTCTTAATATTTCTCGGTTCTCTTTAAATGAATTCTTAGTGAGTAAATACTTACATCTGCTTTATATACTCACAGCTCTTCAACATAGTGAATGCTAATTTCTGTCCTTAGGTTTATATCTTGGGGACTTTGAAAACCTGCAAATCTTTATATTATTCTGTGTGTCTGCTCACAATATATTTATACACACATTATGCTTATACTATGTATGTATAATGTCTCTTTTGACTTTACACAGTAGCTCAGAAAGAATATGGTCATATTCAGTAGATGCAAGGATGTGTATTTATTTGTATAGGAAAAGTTTTACACCTTCAGTTCTTCCTCTAAAGTATTAATCCTCTTTCTGAGCCACCAGCCTGAAGAATTATGTCACTGGAAATAGAGTTAAAGGCAAGCACAGGGAAAAAAAAAAATAAGCTGTCGTTTTGAAAAGTACTTTACATAATGCTTGTAAAGCTCACTACCAGGAACAAGCCATTGACGGAATCTCATGATAGTCATAAAAATGAATAGTACCCTTTAATGCCTTCACCATCCAGACATGTTTCACAAGGGTATAATATGTGGTGGGGTTTTCAATCACAAAACTTCCCCTTATTCACTCTGCCTGCAAAAAACCAGCTGAAATTTCTTACAGCTGTTGGTCTCTCCCCATATCAGCAGTTAACACCTTCCTCCCCTGATCATTGGGCCACCTTGCTCTGTAAGAGAGTGATGGCTGATGGGGACATTTTGGAAAAACTGAACATGGTGAGGCACACCAAGGAAATGAAGAGACTAAGAGTGTTTCACGGGAATGCCTCCTGGAAATGCCATTCCTTCAGGCATTCCTTCCTGACAGCTACTCTAGGACATCACGGGAACAGTTCTGTTACGTCACCAGACCCCCGCACCCTCCATAATCCTTGATGGATAGGCAAACAATGTCTGACCTTCTTGAAAAATCTTTATGGGTGAAATTAGCTCTTCAGTGTTAAGTGTGAGCATTAGAGAGCAATGTGTAACCAAATGTTAGATACTGTGAGCTCACTCGAAAAAAATGGATGCCAATTTTATCTCACTCGCTCTTGAGATTCATGGCTGCAGGATGTCTGTCATAATCACAGCTAAAGTTGAACACTGATAGATCAGATTTATGACAAGGTTCAGGCATTATGTTTTAGCAGGAATACTTATCAACTGAACAGAAATTAAAAATTTCCTCTATGTTTTAACACTTGGCTGGAGAAATAGCAAAAATAAATCTCTTTTAGGATGATATTTCTGGTCTGATTAACATCTTCCTGACCGGCAAGTGCTAAAACAGTCTGACCAGGATAATACATGTTCCCATTTTATACAAACACACAATGGAAATGGGAGATAGAGTTAAGGTTGCCATGGGAACTTTACCTCCAGATTTTTTGGGTTTGTATAATTAAAATAACACAAGTACAATGTTGTAACAATTCAGTTTTGCCTTATAATTAATTATGTTCACATTTTATTTGGGCAGGAACTCTGTTTATCTGATGGGTACAGCCCAATGCGATAACTTTATTCAACATTTCCAAAAGCAGGTTTTCTAAGCAGGGGATATTTTAAACTTGAGTCACCGTGCAGAAATGACTACAGTGTAGTACAGAAAGCATATCAGTGTTAAACCAGGTGGTTCAGCTGCAGGTAAGGTAACCACCATGGCAGCAATGAAGACAGCACAAGCTCTGCCATTGCACTGCAGGCTGTGCCACCCCTGGCAGAGCTGATGCTGAGGTATGGAAAGAAGCAGAACACTTCTGGGACCCGATTCAGCTGTTACCATCACTCCACATGTATTTAATCCACCATGGGGAGCACCAGCAGTCCCCAGCCTTGCTCACCAGGGTTGCCCTCAACTCACTGTTTCTTCGTTCATCTCTTTTCTTCTCCTATGCTCTTTCAGGTCAAGCCCCAACTTCTCCTGGGTGTTCCAAAAACTTGAGTTAGCTCTGAGCATAAGAATACACTCAGACTGCTCATTCTAAACTTAGGCTCTGGGTTTTCAGAAGAGCTGACCTACAAACCTCATTGATATTAGTGACTGAAAGTGTGCAGCAAACAACCTTCATCAACAAGGCATCCAGATGAGGGTTTTTGTCTCTTACAGAAGTTGCATGAAATTATCAGAAAGGAAGAATGGTCCTTGGAGCTCTTAGTCTTTTCAGGAAAGGGACAGTCAACCTTTTGTGCTATCAACCTTTACAGCAAGATGTGCTTTTTAAATAAGCAGTGGCCTTTCCTCCCCATTTGAACATGTTGCTTCCTCAAGAGACCTGGACCCTGCCACAGGCTGTTTGCAAAGCAGAGGATACTCAGACTGAGAACGGAGAGATCATTATTGATTTAATTGCAGTCATGGGCCACTGCTGACCCCAAGAACATGAGCTTCAAAGCCTGCATTCAATATACACATACAAAGAATGCTGTCAGTGCTGTAGACATGGAAAATGGGATTTCTGAAGAGTCAGCTCATTTATTGAAGAGGAAAAGAACTAAAAACATTCAAGTTTTCAGCGAGACTCTACCATATATATGTTCCTTGAAGAAGGAGTTTAGTTAAAATATTCAGTATAAGTCTCCTCCCTAAAGGAACAGCACTAAATGCATGTTAAAATATAATTGTATAATTGGAACTCTAGTGTTTGGGTTATATAAAAGGTGCTGTAGGCGTATCAGCTTAGACAGAGGTAATTAGATCTTGTATATTAACATTTTTCCCTTAAAGGGATAATCAGAAATACTTTTAGTAGTGGAGATGCTCAAGTCTAGAAGCTTGGTGGGAAAAGGTACCTCCTTTAGCCCTCTGTTTGCTTTGTTCCTGCCTCTGTCACTGACTGGACTGAAAGAATATTTCTGCAGTAGAGTACTTGCTTTATACAATCCCCTCTGGGTGCCCACACAATGGCAATAGTGCTGCAGCTTTTGGTGAAATCAGCATAAAACTGAATCACCTGCAAGCATCAATCACGGTGCCAAAAATAGGACTAGGTAGTGGCATTAAATAATGCAATACCTGGCCTATATATTTAGTAGGGGGTCATGCACTGAAGCCAGAGAAGAAGCCTGTGGCAGGGCCAGGAATAGAAGAAATCAGAGCCCTATTGTCTCCTTGAGTCAAGGGTTAACATTTCACACAGATGAGAGTAAACAGCCACACACCACTGCTTAGTTCAGTCAGCCTGAAGAGTACAATAACAACAAATATGGTTTTACTCACAGGAGGCTGAATGACAATCAATGGCTCTACAGCTTTGGAGTATCCAATTGAAGCCCTTGAAAAATCAAGTGGGTGCACAGGAAGATAGGCTACTATGCCATCATAGGATGAAGATAGGAGAATATTATGGATTTCTTGGATTTTCAAATACATTGTAAGGTTTTCTAGAGAAAAGGAGCTTTTTATTTTGAAAACAGAATACTTTAGAAAGTGGAACAGCAGAGCGCAAATTAAAGCTGTTTTTGGTTTTTAGAATTTTTCTTTTCAAGATAAAAGAAGAAATGTACAGTTCCAAGATAAAAGAAGAAATGTACAGTTCTAAGATAAGAGAAGAAATGTACAGCTTCTCAAGCCAGGAAAACAAAACACAGCCAAAAAAAGCCACCCACACACAAGGGCTACTCCAGGTATTTTCTAATTTCATTGCTGCTATCCACACTTGTCTTTCATACATACAAGAAAAACCTTCCAGGAAAGAAATTCTGAGAAGAAAGCCCAGACTTCAAGCTTTTCATTGAGAAGTTTGTATCAAACTTTGGAATCTAACAAAAACCTCAACTGAAATCAAGAGACTGTTAATCCAAGCTAAAAATATTTCCCCAGTTTCATATTTCTCCCTTCGTGCCTGCTGAAGATCTCCCAGTCTCTACTCTTATAGTCATATGAGGCTTTTGAAAGAGTTTGAGAAAAGTACAGATATCTTGTTTTTAGGTAAGCCCAAGACTCTCTTGGTACCTGAAGGGTTTTGGCTTTGTTCCTAAAGGTCAAAAGATCAGGACTTGTGAATTAAAATAGCTGGGTAGCCTAAACAGAGGTCTCTCTTCAATGCTTATCTGCATTGATATGAGGTAAGAAGGAAAAAATTATCACCAAGACCCATAGGACAAGCTCTCTTGTCTTCCCTTATTTTGACCCACACCATGTATATGACAGATATGGGCAGTCCATTTCCAGAGGCACTCCCAGCATAAATATCGAACAGCTCAATATAATTTTTCCTAAAGGCTAGTGACTAGAAGTTCTCAATACACTTAATAAAGGATTTTCTTAAATGCAGACATTTAGAACAGAAAAATACATAGCAACAGTTAGAGAGCTCCTTAAAATAATTCCGAGCCTTTTCCACTTGCTGGTTTTCCAAAGTGCATCTGTTCTGAAGAGTGTTTTCCATTGTGGGACTGCACCTGAACCTGATCTTTGTAGAGAGCAGCCGAGCACAACAGTTCACTTTGGAGCAGGGAATAGCAGCAAGTCAATGTGGCTCTAAGCAGTCTGCACCTTCCTTAGGGGTCAAGTGGTAGCTCAGAGCAAGCTGCTAAATGGTTGTATCATCTCTGCAGGCAGGCAGAGTGGGGTATCTACAGCCAAAGAAGCGATGAGAACAGCTGCAGTTGATAGCAAACACTGCCAGAAGGTCACCACCACCTGGAGGGTGGTTGTTTCCAACCAAAAAGCTGTCGTGCTCAGGCGTCTCTGCTCATATTTACAGTGTTTAATTATAGCTTGTATTCTCAGCGTTAGTGAAAACACACTGAAAAAAGGAAAGTGCTTTGCTCTTCTTTTGGGATCTCACCTGTTATACCATAAACATGAACCTATACGGTCTTTTTCTTTTGGGAATGGCACTGCAACTTTCAGCACCATTATATAATCACGTGTTGAGCATAGAGTTATTCTACTTGCACACCAGAGGTTCAAGCACACTTGTTATAAAGGGAAGAAATTCACTTCATTTTCAAAACTTCACACAGAGAAAATATAATTTGAAGAGTTACAAGTTCAAAAAACATTCAGCTCTTTCCAGTTTTCAGCACCTTCTCTTTTGTACAGCTACAGCTTCATTATTTTCTTATCCTTTGCAGTACATGGCAGTCTTTCTGAATGAAAAGAAACCCTTCCACATTAGTCACAACAGGAAAACGAATTTTGCTTTACAGCTGGTGAATGAAGATTATCAGAAGTTTTATTCACATGCAGAAGATAAAAACATAATAGCTAAGAAACACTGATGAAATGCTGTGTTTACTCTAATTTATTGGTTTTGCAAGCCGTGATTTGTACTTAAAAGAGCCACCTAATTCATGACTGCAGTAGTCCTGTTTGGTAAATTTTGTGCCCTAAATTCAGCTAAAATCAAACAGATACCAGGGGACCACATGTAATGTTACACTCAATAATCATTTGATGCTTTTTGAAGCTATTTTATGATAGGAAAAGCAAGAGAAGACAGGGCCTTGTGCCACTTCAAAAGGCAGGAATATGTTCTGACCAAATCATCAAATTTCTTTAGACCTGACTGAGGTCTGAGAAAGGCATCTCAATAAAAAGCTCTAACCCCAATTTCTGCAGCTAAATTCCACCAAGGAATAGAGTTTTATTAAGTGCTGTGCCTTGGTCTTTAAATCATTTACAAGCTTTAGCCAAATCTGGAATTGCTAACATGGGGGTATTTCACTACAACACAGTATCAGTCTTAGTTTGTGTCTCTGCATCCTAACTAGAGGAATAAATTATACAGGAAAATAAAAGCAGAATCTGCTGTCTTTTCTTGTCTTATTTTAATTTTAGTTACAATTAATTCAAGGAGTTAAGGCCTTCTTAATAAAGAAACGCTTAAAATACATTAGCTAGATTTAACTTATTAGGGTTTTGACAACAAGTCATGTTATTATTTACTGCAGCATTCAGAGACCTGTTTGACTTCTCACACTTGCATAAGAACTATCAAGGATGTGACAACATGAATTTTCTATATAAGGCAAATAGACTCTGCATCACAAACATTTTTGACACTTTCAAATGCAGTTTGCAGCCTTAAACAGACATTCCGCTTTTCCCACCCACCCACCATCATCCAAGGCCTACAGTCACCAAAGTTTGAGAATTAAGAGTGGGAGTATTACTAATCTACCAGGTAAGTGCAGGGTTTAGTGACCTGTTGGTTTGTATGTCTATATATGACAGGGTATGGACACAGACCCCTATTCCTGTCTGAGATTCTCTCTAGGAGTGCCCTCCTAACTTCCCTGCCCAAACCAACCACATCGACTGACCTGGGGTCTAACAGTGAATTTTAAGTAAGAGCCAGGAACACCAGAGAAGGCACATATCCATATTGGAGAAATAAAGTAAAGGAAAGGGAGAAATAAGACATAGGCTGAATTAAAGAAAGCACTGGAGAAAAAGGAATTTGGCATATGGGCAGATCCTTAGGAGGTACTTAATTCCTGTCAAAAGCCAGGGGGGCTGGTACCTAATTATCTCAAGGATCTTGACCTTAGAGTCTCACAAACTCTTCCTGAACTTATTTAGAAATGGAAGCATAAAAGGTGATGCCCTACCCCTGTGACAGAAGCCCCTACCATCCTGGCCCCTGGCAACACTCCCAGCTTTAATCAGCAGAGGCCAAATCAACTTCCTACACATGTTCTTAGATCAATGCAAGAACAGGGAGCAACATTCAGAACTTTCAACTTCTTTTCCTTAGTTTTTAACTCTGGATTGTGCTTCCCATATTTCCTTCTGTTTTAGCTGCAGTGATATTTCACCTGACATTACTTAAAAACCAAAGCATTTCTTCTGCAAAGACAGACGTCCTGCTGCATGCTAAATCACCTCTCATTTCTTCTGCTTTCAGTGAAATTTGGATGAGGTCATTTACAGAGGTTCTTTCCAATCAACATTTCTAAGATTCTGTGATTACTCTGTATGTGTTCTTATAATGTGATATGACCTGTTCCTATCTGGGTTCCTTTCTTTTATGAATAACTGAACACAGCAGAAGAAAACTCATCAGACTACAGAACAACTAATTCTCATCTAATAACAGAAACTTTTTTAACTCATGGAGCCCTGTGCTGTCCCTCCTGGTGAATAAAAACAGTCAAGAAACAGCTGGTGTTTGCACACAGAATGTGGATTAGTTTGAGAGCATCTCCATTTCTCTGGCTCAGCACACTGAAAGCTTTTATTCCAATTGCACTGGAAAGTAGTAGCTGCTAATGCTCTGGGGAAAAAGTGGTGCAATCTAGTATCAGTAAGAGATTCATACATCAGATCCATTCAGATCAGGCAATAGTAGACAGCAAATTAAACCTCTGTTTTAGGAAGTTGCCTCCAACACAAGGAGCAGTAGCCTAAGGTTCTGTGAGGAAGATGCTGCTCCCCAGTCCCTACAGCTGTACCTGACATGAGGAAGCAAGCCTGAAGGCCCTGCAACAAAAACACTTTCAATACAAAACCTCTTGCTTCATAACCAAATCTTGCAATCCTGTGAAAGTTTCTCTGACATAGTCTCTCTGTTTCCTCACCTTTACAGGGCTGTGATCTTCAAGACACTGGAAAGACATATCCTTAATGCTGAAAAATAGAAGACCTGCATGTCTGGAACTCACGTGGGGGTTGATGCATATAGTAAAGAGTGCAAAACACCAGGGCTTTGAGGAGGTGGTGCAACAGTCTCCTCTGTAATACGTACACACACACAAAATTAGACCCGCAAGTGCATTTTCTAGGTCAACTTCTTCTCCCTCCTCTGCTCTCACCTCCTCCCTTGAGTTTTCTTAATTGTTCTGGGAAGGAATACATGTTTCAAAATGTATCACCAAACTTTATCTTATGAAAACATATTGTCCTGGTTATTTTATATCCCAAACCACCGTGTATGGAATGTTAGTTCTCAGTTAGTTTTGCCAGTGCAAAAATGGCCTATCCTTTCTTATGCTGTCAAGTGTTTAGTTCCTACACGGTAAATTCATTCTCTTAAGCTAAGGACCAAGAATATGAGCACAAAGACTGACACAGACAAGGGAAAGGAAAGGTATATTTTGTAGACACAGTGCAAAACACTGCTACAAGAACACTGAAAGTACTTTCCCTCACAGCTCTGCGGATTGTTATGTCCTGAATTTTATGCTACTCTACAGCACTTTGCTTAATTTATTGTAGACTGAAGAAGCTGGAATATAATGTGTAGTTTGAGAGCCATATGGCCCTCTGGATATCCCTCCTAGTGATCAGCCTAACCACAATTCCTGACCACACACAAGATTTGCCTCCTTGCAATAGGTGAATGCACATCTGCTTTTCAGCTTCCTTCCTCGTGTAGCATCGTCCTATGACTATGTTTAAATAATCTTTGAAAAATAAAAAGTCAACCAGAGTTCTGGAAATTGCTTCTTCCCTTCAGCAATATAATACAATAAACTAGACAATAGTAGCACTATCTTGGATGGGTGGAGATAAGAGCCTGTCAGCACTTTCTTTTCAAATCCACTTCTGCAGGGACTTGCGATTCATCTACAACAATTTGATATACGGGCAAAGAGGGGATGTGAAACCTCAGACCTGGAGGAAGAACCTTAAAAAAAGGATGAATAATAGTATTTCAAGGTATATCTGAAATAAATATTGTGGAAAGAGGGATGCACAGAAAATAAAGGAGGCGATACTTTGATTTACACTAATGTCATTCCATTTTCACTTATATTCTCTCTGTCCTTGCCTCACCATGGCTTTATGTTGGTCCTTAAACCAATTGTATTTACATGGTTCATTTCATTTCAATGCTGTTGACACACTATAACTATTAATTCTCAATATTCCTCTGAGGCAGGTATTACCAAACTGATTTTCTAGAAAGAGATGCAAGGCACAATTTTCCTCAGCCCACAACAGGAATTCTATGTGAGAGCCAGGAATAGAAATAAGGAGTTCCCATTCCCTGTTTTAAATCAAGGTCACAGAACCCTCTCTGGCACAGGCTATTTTCTCAATGTTTCCTGGAGGTGACTATCCTGTTACGGAATTATGTTTTATACAGACTAGGATTTCCCTGGGATGTGTACAAAGTTCAAGTCATCTCACTGTCAGCTGAAAATATGTCTGATAAATAGGATAAGGGCCAGGACTAACAGAGCTTAACAACATACTGTTCACAGGGCATTGTTATCAGCCTTACAAGGTGGCAGGCAAGTGTGCATTACTCATTTAAATGCCTTTTTATCTATGAAACCTTTTAATTCTCTGAATTTAAACTCCTTTCTCACTTGAAGCACCTGTGGCTGGTAAAGGTTAAGTAGCTAAGATGGGAAGTATTTGGGGGGTGGAGCACCTGTCTGTGCTGGACACAGGGTCTCTGAGTTCAGCACAAGTTTCTCACAGTTTTGGGCTTGGACCTCTAACCCAGCATCCCTGGGTATATTTCAGGTGGACTGTCACATGTGTGGTGGTCACAGGTCCAGATGAACCCAGCCTGACAGAGCTGTTATGGTTAGATTAAATCTGACCTCTTGGTTACATTTTTCAAGATCAGAGTGGTGGAATCATGACTGAGACAGTTCATGCTCCATGAACTGTGCTAAACCCCTCAGCTTCTCAGCATGAACCTTGGTTCTCAGGCCAGGTGGGTGGGAGAGGCCCACATCCATGTTGCTACTAAAGCAGCATCTTTAATAAATGAATCCAAGATGTGTTTCATGCTCTCAAATATCACCAAAAGGCAAAGGGCAGGGGTGGGAGGTGTTGAAGCTAGAGGAAAGAGGTTTCTCTGTAGGATGCAGTCTTATCCATACTCCCTCTTGGAAGAGGTTCAAGCCCCATCTACAAACTGTCTTGAAAGAGCTTGGGACCATCACAAAATTCAGCCAAAGAAAAAAGTTAACAATTTTTCAATATGTAATGTCAGGATTTGAGTACTTGAGTGTAATCATTAGCCCTTCTTTACTTAGCAATATAGGTATATTCTAAATATTTCCAGCTGGTCCAAGACCTGAAGTTCCAGACCTGTTTCCATAGGGGATGAGCTCCCATCCTGCAAATAAGTGATGTGTCTACATTCCTTCTCAGGCAACTATGTGTGGCACAGGCTCTTTACCACATCAGACACATCTACAGAGCCTCCAGGTGATTCACTGTGTGGACTTTGGGGCTGACAGCACCTTACAACTTTCTGAACATTCATGTTTAGCATATTTCATCTTAATTACACTGAACAGCTGTCAGCATCTCCTAAAGGAAGTGTTCCCAAAAATGTCTGTCAGGATTCTCAGAATCAAGGCTTGTGAAATGTCAGTTTAATGAAAAATGAAAAGTTTCCCGTTTACTGAGATCAGTCTCCAGGAAAATTTGCTTTTCTGGCTTGGTGGGGATCATTTGAGCAGCTAATGGGTGCAAATTGAAGTTGGGAGAAGATTTTTACTTCCCAATGATACTCTCAGTACACTCAAGAGCCAAGTGACTAAAAAGAATAGCTCAAACTGCCTTAATACTTCAGCAGATCATTCTGTGCCATCTCTCCTGGGATTACAGATCATTAACTTCCACAAGGAGTCAAAGGAATTCCCATCAGTAATCTTTCTTCTCATTGAGGTTTCCATTGCATTCAGCACAATCTGCAGCTAGTCTTTCTTGAAAAATCCTGTCCTTCATGTTTATTAATACTACAGCAAATGTTTAAAGCTGAAGAATGCACAATCAGAAAAGTGAAAGCAATAAATATATATATATTAATAATGAGAATATTTCTGACAGCTACACTGGAAACATAAAAGCTACTTTTCAAAAGATCAGAACTGTTCAGTGACAGTTTTCAGTTCTGTTGCTATTATCACTTAAATATATTTATATAACACTTCTTTATCACCATTCTCTATGACACCTCTTACAGCTAAGATGAATGTCTATATATATCCCCCTCTTAGTCAATAATTAGTTTGCAAAATCAAGCAGCTCATGTAGCTGAGCATCAAGTCATTTCTATTTGAAAGTGCCTCATTTTATATAATTATTATGTATAATTTAAATCAAAAATATATTTTAAAAATTTAAGTGTCACAGGAAACTCTGAACTTCTCCAAAATGTTCAGTAATCCTTAACTATGTTCGTCCTGCCCTACTTTTACAATAAGTAAACTTTATTGCACTACTTATGAACCATAACAATCACCTCTTTATTGCTAGCTCAAAAGAGAAACCCATTTCCCACTATGGCTATGTGTTCAAAGGTACAGAGGGCATTCACAATGCCCTTTAGCTCCAGAAGAATTGTAAGTCATTTGGAGTGGTGAATATCAGACTCCATTGCTGCACTACCAGAAAATGTTCTTGTCATGACAGAAGCATGACAACAAGATGGGGCTGGAGCTAGGTGATACTTTAAGGTCCCCTCCAACAGAAACCATCCCATGCTTCTATCACAGCAAGCACTGTGACCAATCCAGTCCAGTGCCCAGCTGCTGGCAGCAGCTAAAAGAAGATATTTTGGCAAACTGTGGGAGGAAAAAGGCCACTGATTCAAAGTGATGTAGGGATTTAGGATCTTAACCTCAACAGAACTTTCTTTCAGTGTATAAAATTTCTAAAAACCAAACTAAGACACCTTAATTAAAAAGGTACTTTCAGCAGTTTTCTTAATTTAAACTGTCTCAGGGAATCTCCCACTAGCAACCTATCTCTGTCACAGTGTACAGGGAGGACAGTGGCAGAAAGTTACATAGTGCTCTCATATAAACACAAATATTTTTAACACCTGATCTTGATGCTTTTCGAAAAATACCTCATCATTTCCCTGCCAGCTGTTGGCCAGTGCCAGTGGGTGACAGCTGGCAAGTGAACTCACTCCAAATAAGAGAAAATGGTAACACTTGTTTGCATCCCTAACCAGTGATCAAGTAACTCCTGTGTGAGTGAGGGCATGGGCCCAAACCTTCAGAAGATTAATAATAAAACTTTTTTACTGTTTACAATCTAGCCAGACCTCTCCAGCTTCCTTTTCAACTCGCCTCTTCAAGACCCTTGTCCACACCACTGCCCTCTCATCCTACCCCTAAGTTGCTGTCTCTGCATCATCTTTCCTCATGTCTTTTCTTCCACCTGCCCCACCTAAACCTTCCTGCTGCTGCCTCCTACCCCTCCTTAGGCTTCTGCTCTGCTCTGTCTCCTGTAATATCAATTTCTGCAGCACCCACGCTGAGTTCAAGATAAGAAATTCAGGATCATTTACAAAGTCAGAGTCTACTCTTCTCTGGTATCAGACTTCCTCTCAATGCTTCTCAGTGGCGGGGACCAAGCAGTTTTGAAGAGCAGGGTCCATTTTGTACATTTTCTAATACTGGGAGGAGTTCCTAACAGGGTCACATGGCCTCATAAGTGCTACTTGCTACTCAGAAGGTCTCAGACTGGTGGCCCTTGAGTAAAATGTGTAGCTCTTCTTTGCCCACAGTCATTGATGATGGGTGAGAACTGCTTGAGAGCTATCATTTCTTCAGCCAGAAATGTTAAAGTGCAAGGGGTCAGTGAATGCCTGACAGAAATAAAAAGATACAGCCAGGTAAGTTTGCTTGGGCTTACACCCCATGCCCAGCCTGCATAAATGTAATGCCAGAGAAGAAAACTCTCCCTGCCTTGAGCTTTGTGCACTAATGCACAAATCCTCTGACTCCAGTGATCATAGTCAGAGCCTCTTGCCAATGGCAATGCTGCATCCCTTCTGCAGCTCCTTCTATTACTGAGCACTTTTATTTAAACACCACAGTAGCCTAAAAGAATTATATGTGGAAGTAGGTTTCTCAGAGCCACTGTCAATGTTATGCATAGCAAGTGCCAGCAATGTTCCAGCTGACTTACTCTGCTGATTGTCCATGAATAGGCAGCAAACTCTTACAGAGGGTTCTGGAAACCTCTACAATACACCAGTCTCTAAAGATGGGTCACAGAACTCAGCATGACCATGGATATATTGTATTTTTACATCTCTCCAGTTCTGGACCCCAAAAAATCAGAAATTAAATACGTCAGTGAAGTCAGAGGTTAGGTACACATCAGCAAGCAGCACAAATGGATCCACAGAATGAAGAGCTGGTAAGAAGGGCTCAATCACATCATCACACCTGTGTTTTGAATTTTCCTTTGAAATAGTGTTGATCTGTTTTTATAAGCTGAAAAACTATAAGATTTTGCAGGATGCTTGATGTGTTTCTGGAATGAATCCTTCTGCTTAGTTTCATCAAAAAGGCATCTTGTTTCCACACCTCAAGCCTACTCTGTAATGCAAAAAAAATCAGTATACATGGGCAGGGCTGGGAGAATGTCAAAAAATAATTTGGAATTTGAATGATTGTTCTATCTAGTTGCATCCATTGCACTGGATTCATGTGGGTACATCAAGAAGCTAAAGCATGCAAGGCCTTGAGCAGGTCTGTTGTGTATCATACCTAGCTGGAGGAGTACTTTCCTGTCATCTCAAACTGCTGCTCCTTACAACAGCCAGGTCTAGATTATGATGATAGAGAGAACATTCTCAATTAAGAACTAAGTGACATACCAGAGTTTGTTAAAGAGACTAATAATACCAGTACAGAAAACTACCAGTTTTCTAATGGTTTGATAATGATAAAAAAATAAATACAAATGTCAAGATCATCAGTAATACCACTTGCTGTTTGTTTTAATAATAAAATGTTTTGCATTCCAATAATTTTTCAAAACATAGGAGATTTGGCAGTTGAAGAAACAAGTGGGTTTACTTGCATCCTCACCTTGGATAGTGGAATATGTCACTATTTGGATGTTTCAGCTAAAAATGAGAAACAGTAGGAAAAACCCTACCAAAACTAGCTATTTTGCTGGAGGATTGGTTGTGATAAGTGTGCTAGGAGGAAAGAAAGGAGACAGGGAAGAGAGGTAAGTATATCTTATTGCTTTAAAAAGAAATTAAATTATGCTAGGACAGATATAAAAATAAACCTAAATCAAAAGGAAAGTAGGATTAATCAAAATAGCTGGTCAAGGTCAACAAACAGAAAAGTCAATGGAATCTCCTCAATATCTATTTTCAATATATAGAAGCAAAGGAGGTAAGGCAGAATAACACTTCCATCTGAGAGTCAGAACTGTGGCTGAAATATAAATTAGGAAACATGTCAGTCAACCTGAAATCCCTTCCCAGCACTCTTAATAAGAGCAAAATGAACAGGATATTAAGAGCCAGGAGATAACTCTTTTGCAATACTGAATAAACAATTCAGCAAAGTGAGTAAGCACATACTGACATTTTAGCATGCATTTAAGTTTCAGCATCCTCAGTGAGAACCTGATATCTGCCTGTGCACTCCTCTCAAGGGAGATCCATAAGCATGGGTCTGTCTTACACACAATCCTTCCTTCAATCTGTGGATGTGAATCTGTCCAGTAGCTGTGGAGCTTCTCAAGGACTCAGGAGAGAGACAGTCATGTGCCAGCCCTGCAGGATTATGAACAAGACAGTTCTGCACAGCACTTCCTGGCACCTGAGGGCCATGTTTTACAACCTGCTTATCCTCTTTCTGCTTCAGCTCTGTTGGGATGGGAACACGGGTACTTCCCTACTAGAAAACAAAAAAGTGTTCAAATGTGTTAAAGTGCAATCATGACAATTCAGGTAAACACTGACCTGTCTTTCAAATTAAACTGCTCAGAATTTTTTGCAGTTTCAGAGTCAAGGATCACAAACTGGACATCATTGAAAGGAAAGGTCCAGGACAAGGACAACTATCAAAATCCAGGAAATCAAGCTGGCTAGCAAAGCTTCCCACAGGCACAGTGAGAGCTCCTCTACTGACCTTCTTTGCAACACATGGTGTGGTAAGATGTGCACCCTCTTCCTGCCCCTCCACCCTGGCACCACCTGCTAGGAATGAGAAGACAGTACAACTACTGCATGAAGAACCAATAAAAATGGGTGTGATGATTCTGAGGTGGCACATTTCTCTCACTCACTTCTCTGACCATAGGAAAAAGTCCATATGTAACACAAAATTTAAAACTGCAAATTAAGAGTGCAAGCAATATTGCAACTTGCCCAGTCCTTTTGAAAGGAGTCAGTTAACAATGTTTTAGCACTTGGAAATATTTGCCGGCACTTTGAATTCCTCTGTTGTCTATTTCACTATCTAGATTTTATATTCTGAGGACCTATTTTCTCCTCTGTCACCCAGAATATAAAGTGTCATTTCAGGATATTGCACTCTTTCCTGAGTTCAAGAACCACATGATTCTAGAAGTCATAATATTATGAGCATGCTTAGATCCATGACTTCATGCCACATGACTAAAACATCTCCTAAAAAGAAACAGTCTTACTTCTTATTCACACTTTGATTGTTAACAATGGATCTGCACCTCTAAATCTGGAAATATAACCCTGTGTGGCCAGAGCAAAAAGGCATGAATTCATATATGAGCTACAGAACAAACAAAAATGAGAAAAAGGAATTTGAAGTGAGGTGATTTCTGTACATTTACCAGGGTAACTCATGCATGCTTGATGGTGATATCAAAGGGTACTAATTTGACACGTGTTGAACCAGCCCAAGATAAATAAGTTCACTTGTGCTTCTTCTCATCTCTCTGAAAATGATCACTATCCCACACATCCACTTTTCATTTGAGAAGTTGGAAGTTCATACACCACCACAAGAAGATAAAACATTGACAGTGACTAATGTAATGAGCCTGAAGCACTATAGAAAGATGAGGAAAAAAAAAAGTTTGAAATTTATGGTTTTTATTCTCTTGCTTCCTCCCAATAGGATCTGAAAATCTTGAAAGAACTTAAGTGCATCAAAGAATATCCTTTGAAAATCATGCTTACAGGCAGGAATACAAATTGGATACTAGTCCCTAGGCCACTGGCCTACCTTTGTAGAAGGGTGGCTTGCATTTAATTTCCCCCGACTAACAGTTCCCCTAATTTAACATTTGAAAACAACAGGACTTAAGGTTTGAAAGTTAAAGTTAAAAAAAAAAAAATTCATATAAAATAATACAAATTTTAAAAGTTTCTGATCTGACAAACTCTTAATGCTATTTATATCACTAGTGGCATCATGACACAGCAATTAAATTATAACCCTTTCACTAATAGAACATATTTTTGCCTGTTTAAAACATAAGGGAAGAATCAAGAAACTTTAGTTCAAGAAAGCCTCAAGTAACTAGACATATAGGCAGGCCATAGTTAGAGGAAAAGCAGAAGGTACACAAATAATTTGTGTTTGACTATAACCAAGTTTGAGTTAGGGTATTATATGAAGCAATACACGAGCTGTCATTAACTTCTAGCTGATATACATTTAGGCAGCATTGGGTCATCTACAACCTATTCCATAAAGTCTTTTCATTTTATTTAGGCTACTGTCACACTGGAACTCAAAGCATACTATGTTCCCTAGTTTGTGGACTGCATAACTAAAATTTTATTTTTGCAGCTAAGCCATTTTTGAGGATTAGTAAAGTTCAAGTATTAAGTTAATGATTTAAAGAAATTATTGACACTATTTTTTTTAAATATAGCTGTTCATTTCCTACTCTATTTAGACATAGAGGAACAGTTTTAATATCATCCAGTATTTAAGGAGAGCAATGGAAAGGAATGGGACACAATATGTAACCCCCTTGTAAAATCGTTATGATTGACCCAGTGATCCAAGAACCAAACTTTTTCCCCAAAGACAATAAGTTTTAAAAACATGCCATCAGTTCAGAATTATTTCAGCAAAATAACAAACATCAGTTATACTCAAACATCAAGCCAGGATGTATGTGGGGGAAAATATAGTCCAATCCAACACCATTGTTAAAAAATTGGGATGGGGTAGCATTACACAGCCAGGAAAAAAACTTCTCTGGCTAACTGCGCCACCTTATGATTTAAATTTAAATGGAAAATCAAATGATTGCCCAGTCCATAGAGGAAAACACTTACTTAAAGGTATTTCTCTAGACCTAAAAATGGGATTGGGAGCTTACTTTATTCTTTCTTACAGAGAAGTGCAGGGTTATATATATCAGTATTGCTCTTCTGGTTAAAAACCATGTCAGCAATATAAATGGAAAAAAACCACATTCAGTCTTGCTGGATTGTGTTTTTGTAATAACAGTATACACATCCAAATCAATAAAGCCAGGCAAATAGCAGAGTAGTGGTTTAGCAATCTTAGCACTGTTAGCTAAGTATACAATCAACTCTAAAACAAATGCTTCATAATCCGTAATTCTCCTGTGTAAATCTCTACTCATATAACCCTGGGAAATAAGAAAGCTTTACTTCTGATTTTTTTTTTCTCTAACGTTTAAAACATGCCGGCTGTAAGCCCTAATTTATAACAAACGGATCGCAATTTGCACTGAAATCTCTAGCCAGACACGAAATTAAACAGCACAGATATTCAAAGGAGTTACAGCATGCATTTAAATACATTAACCACATCCTACCTTGCATCCAAACATCAACGATAAAGTGTTGTTGGTGCATGCAACTTTGCAGTGGCAAATCATTGGTGTAAAGCAGTCAGGATTTTTAACAATAGGGCACATTCCTTTAGTGCTGCAGTAGTGGCAGCCTACTGAAGGCTGAAAACAAGTAGCTAACACAGCACATGGAGTGGCAACATATGCTGCTCAACAGCTAGCTTTCCTCTTGCTGGTCAGAAGCAGCCTGCTTGAATCTCTACCTGGGTCCCATTCAGCCATCCCCTTCTTTGTTGGTGAATCAACGATGCAACAATGATCACGGATCTCAGGATTTCCCTTCCTCTGGGAAATTAGTTTTTACATCGGGGAAAAAAAGTGGGGGAGAAAAAGAGAGAGAAATGGAAATGAGGGGGACTAGCAGGTGTGGCAGTATTAGCATGTAAAAGGATGTAAACGCCTACTCATAACAATCACATAAGATTGTCATGCTAGCTGAAGTGGGCTGAAATTATTCCATCGGAAGAAAAATACTGCAGCTCCTGATTTGGTAAAAAGCCAGTGAGTTGCTGCAATACATAGTCATAGTGTGGAGAGAAGAGGAAAAAAAAATGACTTATCTAAGAAGCCAGGATCCTCAGCCTTTATCAATATGCATTCCAGTAAGGATTCCCTTCCCAGCGCCTCCCCGTGAAAAAGAATCAAATCAGTCGCAACTCCGGAGAAGCGATGACCTTTGCTTTCCCCAAATAGATGAATCTCAGCAGGAAACAAACTGTACTCAGAGCTGAAAATCACAGATGCTGGGAGTTTGTAATAAGAGAAATACAAGCAACATTTATCCAATCCTGGCTTGCCACATGGGAGCTTTCTCCAGGCACAAATTTACAAATAGACAGGTTGAAGGATTGCAGGAGACACCGAATAAAGATATGAAGTTACACGGAAAATGCAGCAGCATGAAGCTAAAAAGTCAAGCCTCTTTAAACTCTGCTTTGGAGGCAACTAACTACTGACTCCAGCTAGTACTGCTATCCTGCAACCTGCAAACATCTTGCTGTAAACCAGAAAAGCAATAATTAAAGAAGTTTGGGAGCATAATGCTGTTTTGGGTTCTGCTACAGCTGTCGCTGCTCCTTCAGTTAAAGCAACACCAGCTGAAAATGCGTAATAAAGCACTTGGATGAGCAAATCACTAGCTGTGCTTTTTAAGAGGATTATTTATATCAAAAGTTGGATTAATGTATCCTCCAGGTTTAGGTTTGGTCATGGAAGATACAAATGCAAAATGAAAAGACAATGATATGAAAAGTAAAGTGATGTCCTTAATGATTTCACAGCTGATAGCAAAGTAAACCAAGCAGTTGTTTCACAGTGCACTGACCCTGCTTTTCTGTGACTCACTGAGCTCTGCCCATCAAATTAGAAACTCTTCCTAAAGAAATGAGAGCAGCTTGTCTCCCTGGCAATCACAAGTGAGTTCTTAAGTCACAACTGAAACAGTTTTCTGTAATAAACCCCAAGTAGAAATTTGTTATACAACAGAACAGAGAAAATGGCAAATGGAGGTCCCGGTGTGAAGCCAGATCAAGCAGTACAGAGGATGAATAGCACAGGATTTTTTTTTTAAAGCTGCCTCAGATTGCCTAAATTAGGGTCTGCAATCTCTTCTACTAAGAGATTGTGTTTATATAAGTGTAGATATATGCATGTGTGTGTTGCATGTTTGCATATATCTATACTTAAAGTAGAATTTCTTCAGTATAATTTACCCTTGTTTTGCAAAGTTCCAAGCCATAAAAGAACCAATCTCTTAAACATCTTTGTTCCTACTCTTGCACAATACAAGAACTTTATCCAATTTTAGTGTGCAGTTACATTTCAACTTGGAATAATGTTTTCTGATTATTGATTCTCACTTTATTTTTGAACTTAGCACTCGCAAGAGCCCAAGCTCAGTAAAATCACAGCAGTTTCTAGATGGAAGTGGCACATAGAGCTGCTCCACAGTCACAGTTACCAGTTACCCAGTTCCATTTCTGAAGATTTCTTTTTTCAAATAACAAGCTCTTACAGACCATTGTCCTCAGTTCACTCAGCTCACACTTTTCTCCCAGCCAGCCTGGACATGAGCCCATGTGCCATGGGAGTTCACTGCATGGATGCCCTTCAGTCAGCTGTTCAATAACCTAAGTTTGTGTGACCCATGAGCCCAAAGTGACATCACAGCAGCACTTCTCCAGAACAGTGACTGAGCCTGTTTAGAAAAGTACTGTGGTGACAAACAGCAGCTGTAACACTGCTGAATCTTTGATCTGTTTATTCCTAGCTTGCCTGTCTTGTTATTAAGCTATATATTATACAGATTTTTCTTTCAAGCACTGTCTCTCGCATAACCAGCACTGGTGTAAATATAGAAAAGCGTAGTTTCCATGACAATACATTCCATAGTTACAGCCAGCAGCCACTATCATTAAAACATGAATCACAGTGCTACCTTAAGGTGTGAGCACACTTCATCACTGGCCTTAGAAGCATTAATTTGGGATGGGGGTGGCATGGCAATATTTTTAGGAGACACTACTATAAAATGCCAGAAAACTGTGCTATTAAACTATTTTGGCCCTTCTAATAGCCACCCATCTTAGAGATTTCAATGATCAGTAACACCCAATCTGTACCATCATTAGCATTTCTAAGAGAAGAATGCATCACATCTGTACTTTTCAATGTTTTAAACACGATGTCCTGATTGAAAACTGAACTCAATCACACATATGTGATTTCTGATTAATATGCATATGGCCTAATTAAAATCACCTGCATTTATTTCCAAATTCCAATTTCAGAAAAGGGAAAGACAATCAGCCAGTTAGCCCCTTGGACCATTTGGATCTTATTTCATTCAGCTGGCTCATGCTTTCAAATGGGAGGACATATTATCTGTTCATTAAAATTCCATTTCTTCCCTAGCCCCGCCACTATGGCAGATTTTCAACCAGAACAGGTTTCACCTGTGATTTCATTTCAATGTTAAGATGCACCAAACAGTAAGTATCCAAGTATTTTGCAAGGCACGAAATTCATCCCTTCACACTTCAGCTAATCATTGCTTTCAAGTGAAAAACAGTTACCTGACACACAGTCATTTGGGAAAATCTCAGAAAAGGAAGATTTATTCCAGTGACAGATTTGAATAATAACTCACATCGCAATTGGCCAAGACATTTATTTCCATTAAGTGACAATCACGTATAGAAAAATGCCATAAGAAAACATCTGCTCAGAGATCCTTCTCTATTTTTTCTTTTTTTTACAACAGGACTCACACAAGTATATTGCCACTTGCCCAGAAAGGCATTTTAATCACAGTCACCCTGCAGGAGCAAGGATTCTTGGAAAATCTACGTCCACATTTTTGTGCTAATGGGATATGAAGAAGAACACAAATTGTGGGTGTTACTCTATGAAGAGTCCATGGATCAGTTTTTTTGAGCCCTTCAGCCTTCTTTGGGCTTGAGTGCATTGACTCAGCCACTTGCTCACAGCCATAGTCTAAGAACTCTCCTGCTCTACCAGACCCTCTGAAAGCTGCCAGCCTTTCAGCTCCAGGTTTTCCAAAAATGTCTGTCTGCCTTTCACAGTGCACCATTTCATGGAAATTGATGAATTAACTTGGAACAACTGGATTGCATTTCAGGAAGTATTATGATCATGTTATTTCATGGTATTTCCTCACTTAATGTGTATATCTCCTCCTGTACTGAAGCTATTTCAAATAGCCATGCTTAGCTTTGCACCTGACATATCATGTGATAAACAGGAAGGTCAATATAAATTAAAAAAAAAAAATAAAAAAAATTTAAAAGTAGAGACCTGGAGAATCACAAACAACTTTAAGGTATTTACCTTTGACTATCTTAGATGCTCAATTTTAGGATCTTTTAATTCTCTGATGTTTCTGTTGAGAAGATTGCTTAAGTTTTGGTATTACAGTACTTTATGCATTTCCCCTTCCCTGATTTCACTACTCAACTTTTTGTTTCAGTGCTATACCACTAAAAACTCCACTAACCCTTACGACATCTATTAGATATGAGAAGACCATGATGATCTATAAACACTTGGCCAAGGTATATGATTATTAACTTGCTTCTAATCTTATGTTAGAATTCAAAACCATCTTTGTTGCTGTTCTCTGAAGTCCCTGAATACTAATCAAGCCTCTTAGAAACTAAACCTGGTTCTGACAGTGATTAAAGAGAAGTTGTCTTCTCAAAGAATCAGATAAAAGAAAAAGCAAAAAGGCTTGTTGCACCACAGGCAGCACATACAAAGGGAACCAGAGAGCATAAAAATAAAACAAACTTGAAAGATCCCCCATCAAAATAGAAATGATTGCACATAACTGTCTCACATGTTCCTTAAGAACAAAACAGTCTCACACCTCTAGTCCAAACCCAAGTTTTTCCAGCTGTTCTGTCTTTGGAGAGGCTCCACTTAGGGTATTTCAAGGACCTCAGCCATGTCTACACTTTCTGTGAGCTAGTCATTTTGGGGTTTACAATGGGATGTCAAGCCTTCATTTTGCTGATTTTTCTCTATTGGTGAGTATCAGAAGCCTGGGTTTAGTTTGCCTGAAAATCCATCTCCCTTTGGAGCAGTAATCATAGAATGGTTTGGATTGGAAGCAACTTTTAAAGGCCATGTAGTTCAACTCTCCCCTAACAAACAGAGACATTTTCAAGTGGATCGAGTTGCTCAAAGCCCTGTCCAACCTGGCCCTGGATGTTTCCAAGGATGGGACATACACCACCTCTCTGGGCAACCTGTGCCCATGTTTCACCACCCTCATTGGGAAAAAAAAAATAATTCCTTATATCTAGTCTAAATACAGACTCCTTTCATTTCAAACCATTACCCTTTATTCTATCACAACAGGACTTCAGAAGATTTCTGTTCCCATATTTCATACAGGCCTCTTTAAGCACTGAAAAGCAGCAGTAAGGTCTCCACAGAGCCTCTCTTCTCCAGGCTGAGCAATCCAAACTCTCAGCCTCTCCTCACAGGAGGGACATCCCAGCCCTCTGACCATTTTTGCACTTGCTCCAGCAGATCCATGCCTTTCCTTCACTGGGAATCCTGTGCCAGGACATGGTCCCACCTTCTGGGCTGTGAGCATGTATCACTGAAGTCTGCCCAGGAAAGAGCCCACAGTCACCAGGTACCAGCTCAAGAGCTGTTAATTTTCTAAACCTCATGCCAAACTGGGCTTGAGCTGGTTCCAAGGTTAATACATTACTGAACTTTCATGCACACTTTTAGAAACAGGGATAAGGCAGCTTTTTTGTGTGTGTCCAAAGGCTCAAGGAGTAGATGGGGTCTGGGCTAGTCCTGCCATGAGTAGAAGACAAATAGGGCTGCTGGGGTGGAGATGGAACAGAAAGCTCCAGGGACAGCTGTGTAGAGACAGATTTGCCACATCTGTGAGATGTCAGTGGGACTGCTGGGACCCACCTATTTCACTGTCATAAGCAGCAGCTGCTCCATGTCACACAGTGGCATGTGACAACTGATTTCATTTTCACAAATCAGTGTATGGAGACAGGGATGAGTTGCCAGTTGGCTCCTGCCAACAGCAGACCCTGATGGTTCACTTCACCTAGAGATGACAGGGACATGGAGATAGAAAGTTCTCCTCAAGCACCTTGCAATCTGAGCATGGAGGCAGAAAGAAAGGCAGAGGATGGATTGCATGCTCTGGAAAAAACTTATGAATTTGGGTGTGGTAGGCAGCTTGGAAAAGATATGACTCCATTTCCCCACCTGAAGATGGAATTAATGCCTTCTAATTAAATGCCTATATCCTACAGATGCCATTCTACAACAGTGATTTTTAAATTAATGGGAATACTCTTACAAAAAGTACTCATGTTCAAAAGTGTTTATACATTCTAAAGTGCCACATTCCCCTAGTTATACATTAGTAACTAGTGAAAAACTGTCTGAATTATTTATGAAAATAATTTTGATCTGTTAAATCATTTACAAAGTCACCAACTGCATATAATTTTTAAAGTAATTTCTCCAGCCAGTTATAAATTTAAAACAAAAATATGAGAGGGGAGAAAAAATAATAAAATATCAGCCTGAAAGAAAAAAGCAAGCATATTGCTGCCAGTCCTCAACAGATACAAAACAGCTCCACTTATATATGAAGATTCCTATTTATATCTTATATTAGCATTTTTAAGATTTTCTGTGGCAAATCAAACAAAAAAGAAAGGCCTGATCCTGGTGGCACAGAGTGGAAACAAGCACACAATATTCAGAAGAGATATGCCTTACTTTAATGTCACTATGTAGATCCACTGATTCCTTCAAGTGTTTATAGTGTAATACACATACATCTAAAAGAGTTTGAAATGATCAGTTTAGCCACCACATGCTAGAACTCACCAAGGACTAAGAGCTGCAGTACCTACCCAGGCTGCTGGGACAAAAGAGGGGTTAGTCTACATGGAATTTTGAGTTGATATCCTGCTGCTGGCACTAAACTGGCCAGCTCTGCTAGTCAGTGTGCACTGAAGCTATTGCAACACACAAATCTTTGCTTTATGCATTGAGTGGAGGCATCAGGCTGGCCACAGTTCTCTCCCTGTGGTCACCAGCTCTGCATGCACATCCTTGTGCAAGTGAGACTCCCTCAGTAAGAAGCAGCAGGAATTGGTAGGAATTTTCCATTTGTTTTCCTGCCTCCCACTGAATCCATTTACTTCCATAACATCCATTGATGAGAGGTTTTTCTGGCCTTCCAGTTCTGTGTTGTTTGTTTATTCTGAATCTCGGTCCTGATATTTTTATTAGCTTTCTCAAAATGTTGCAATGGAAGGAACAAGGATCAGTTAACTTCTATTCATCCTCTCCATGTCAGTCATGGCTTTGTAAACCAGTCAGAGACCAGGAGTTGTGCATCCTCACTAAATGGTCTCTCTTCCATTATGAAAAGTTGTAGCTTAACAGATCTCAATCATTCTTATAAAAACAGCATCTATATATTGGACGATGATTACTGATTATCCCAACTTGTTCTATCTAGTTGTTTCAAACTTCACCATAGTTCACACATTATAACACCCTTAATGGCCTCAGTGTTTCCCTCTAAAATCTCCCCATCCCTCTCAAAGTGTGCATCCAAATGGTCAGACTCCCCTGCAGAATAATTCCACCCATCTCTCACTTACAGTAATTCTCTAAATATAGCCCAAGTTTTATACATTAGCTTTGCAACAACCTTTCATTTTTCACTGAGACTCGCTCTGGGATTAATTTCTATGCCATTCCACCTTTTCCTGCTTCCTGACTAATCAATACATATTTGGTATTCGTGCAATTGGACATCCCTTTCTACATGCAACCCTCATGTTATTGCTTTCAGGCCATTTATTTATGTTGAGCTTCACACATGCCATTCCTCTGACAATTTCTGGCGTGCTCAGGGTATGGACTTCAATAAAAAAGCACTTGGAAACAATTCTTCCTGGAATTTAGACTAGCTAGAGCACAGTGTTACATCACCAAAAAGAGTTTCAAAGGGGAAATGCACTTTCAAGAAATGTATCCCTGGTTTCTGAGGAGATACATACACTACTTTGACCTCACTGCCTTTGGATCACACAGAATTAAAATGTTGGTGATCATTAATGCCCACATAGATGGGAAGTTGATAGCGACTATACCCAGCTGATGGCAAGTAAAGAATCTATCTTCTAATAGTCATGTATGAAATCCTTTCATGATTTAAATAAAAATTAGGAGACACCAAAAAAAAAAATCACAAAAATCAAAACCAAATTAACAACCCCACAAAAAAACCCCCACCATTAAAATTACCCCCCCAGTAAAAAACCATTACTATTACCTTGACCATTTCCTGGAAGTATTTTGTAAGGCCCTGGATTAATTTTCAAATGTGGTTCCCATAACTGGCTTTTAGTGGAAAACCAGTGCATCTACAACCATCTCTTTCACTGAGACTTTCAGACTGCTGCTGGCAACCTCAGAAAGGAACCACCAGAACCCAGCCTTTATTTCTTGTGTCATATGGTACTACTATTTAGAGAGAAATAATAAGCATAAAGGAAAAGTGCTTGATGAAAGCAGAAGTAAAAATAAAACCGATGATATATCAGAATTCATGAGAAGGTCAGGCCACTTGACACTTTGGAGAAGTGAATTTTCCACATTACTAGCATTTTAAAAGAAAATCTGTTATCCTGATTATAAAGTACCATTCAACTGAGCTATAATTACAGGCATAAATATATAAATAAATAAGTAGCCCAGGCCTAAGTCTATGTTGTAAAGTCTTACATTACTTGCTCCTTATTATTGTGTTCAAGATTTTCTCTGGCTAATGGTACAGGCACTCTGGCTGGGAGAAGCAGACACACATTTCATGCTAGAGTTGATCCTAGGCTGTCACCACATGTGCTAGAAGCAGAACACCTTTAGGTTTCTCTGTGAAATTTTCTTCAGAAATTCTCCCTGACATATAGAGAGAAAAGTTCTGATTACCAGATGTTTGAATTTTTTTTTCGATTTTTTTTCTATATATAAATATATCCATCTTTCCAGCTGCCATTAAAAGTGAGCATTTTCTCAGCAGTCAGGAATATTGTCTGATTTCCTTCAGATTCTTGTAACAGGAAATTCTGTTCTCATTTCTGGCAAATGCCACTATCCTCACAGCTTTCAGCATTTAATGGTTTTTCAGCTATGAAATTCTCATTCCATGAAAAAAAAAAACACCAACCCAAACCCAAGAAAAACTCACAAATAAGAAATTATGGTCACAGCTAAATTCTATGTCAAGTTTTCCATCAAAATTGCAGCAAAAACATCTGTATGACAGTATCTAATTTGGCCCTCTGTTTGCTGGCATTTCTAACCTCACCATGCTAAGGACAGACTATGGATCTTGCCTCTGGACACAGTGGAAGCACAGGATTCCCATAGGTGTAAACAGGGGAACAGAGACTGCAGATATATCCATCCCACATCTGGGAAACAACCACTGTCAACAAAGAAAAAAACATCAATGTCCACCATTGTCTTCTTGGAAGGAGAGCTGCCCTTGACTCCAACCCACTCAGAGGTACCACCTGGCTGAAGAAAAATCTTTCTGAAAGACTTTTTCTTCTCTCAGCAGTTCCTGTGTGTCTTTCTCTGTATCCTGACCAGTTTTTCACAGCAGGGAAAGAAAAGACTACCCAGGAAAAGCTGGAAGGGTGCTGCTTTTGTGTGTGGCATAGTCAGCAGCTTCTCTCTGCCTCCATGGGTTGATGCCCATTATCATGGCTTTAAATACAAGCTGTAAAGCCTCATGGCTCAAAAAAAAAAACAAAAAAAAAAAAAAAAAAAAAAAAAAAAAAAAAAAAACAACAACAAAAAAAAAGACCCACAACCAAAAAAACAGATGGAGGAGAAGCAAGTCTAATTCTGGGTTGCCTGGAAATTCTATCAATTCTCTCAGTCATGGAAGCTTCTGGACCAGGCACTCTCAGTCACAGAGCTCCCTTGGTGCTCACTGCTCTTGCTTGACCCTCTTTTCTGGGGCACATCCAGGAGAAGCACAGGGCTAGTGACAACAATCCCTCCTGGCCAGCACTGGCCACTGCCCTTTATAGCACCTTTCTCTTTCTAGAATGCCTTTCAAAGCCAGGGCAGGGACTTTTCACCCTGACAGCACTGCCCAAATGCTCTCTGTCCCTGGGGCTAGGGGGTGCAAGCAGGGTCTGTCACTGTTGGCCAAAGGGAACAGTTCTGTAAATGGAAGACATTAAGGAAAAGCACATCTCCAAGTCTGTGTTGGTTGGGAATGTCTCCTACCTCCAACGCTCTACCATCCTGGGGAAAGGGAATGGAAAGACCTTCCTAAAATGATGTTATACAGAGTCCTTCAAAGAGTCCATGGGAATAATAAGGTGAAATGAAGACAAACTTAAGAGAGTTGCTGAAGGGCCCAGTGCACAGTCCTCTACAGATGATATTTTTAATGCCTCAAAGATGAGGAGCTTAGTGGAAAATCAATGCATTTCTGAGGGAAAGGAGCCAACAGAGCTTAAACTGCTCCCAGTGACTGCAGGCCTATGAGAGCCTGCAGAGCCCTCCTGTGCCAGCCCCAGCTCTGGGTGGTGACTGGAGACCATGTCCTCCCCCAGCACAAGGGCTGCTCGAGGGGCTGTGCCAGGCACAGCACGGCCCCAAGGCTCCCGTGGCATCCAGAGGTGCCTCCAGGAGGCGATGCTAACACAAAGGAACGGGCACAAGCTCAGCTTGGGTTGTGGAACAGGAGCCTCCCTGTCCTCCTCATAACTAAATTCACACTAGTCAGCCAGGAAAGGAGGGCAAGAGAGCCCAGGCCCAGAGCTGTTTGACTCTTGCCTGGCTGGGAGCTGTTGTGAGTCAGCCAGAGACGGACGGAGAGGACCATAATTCTCAGGATGGCAGCATCCTTGGTGCTGCCCCATCCAGGTGTGGGAATGAGCAGCTTTGGGGCTTACCTGGGGAGAGCTGCCCTCCTGCTTCTGCTCAGTCTGCACTGCAGCTGACTTGTCTGGAGCAAGCTTCCAGGAAAAACAAAAAAAGCAGGCTGGGCAAAGTCTGCTCACAGGCTGTGCTGCAGCAGGAGCATCCATCTTAGATCCAGTGGAGGAGGAGAGCTTGGACAAGCTCCCTTTTTAAAGCAACAGTGCTCTCACTGAGCATGGCAAGGAAGGGGAGTGCTATGCCCCAGCAGTGGTTGTGCTGGATGTCTGCAGAACACTTTATAGACTTTAGCTAATTGATCTTTGCAAACTCCCTTTCAGCAATTCAACATCACCTGTCAAGATTTACAGGTGCAGAAAATAAGCTCAGGTAGTATCACCTGCTGCAGAAGTGGCCCATGATTTTAGGGTACCTGGAACAAAAAGTCTTTTGGCCTGCTTTTGTTGGTGCATCTACAGGTTTGCCTGACTCTGACAGCCCAGAACATCTGTATTCTGCTTGTAAATAAGAGTGAACATCTGCTTTTAAAAGCCAACCGCAGGGGTATTTCAAGTTGGAAATGTTAAAAAACAGGCACACCAAATTACTAACCCTGAGGATAACAGTAGTTTTTATGACTAAAGATATCTGAGAAGTCTAGAGTCAGGTTTAATCAGATTTTTTCTGTCTGCTTCTTTTTATGCACCTAGACAGGCTATGGCTTCCCCATGGATTCTGTGGACCTGCTGGTGGAGATTCAGGGTTGGAAAAGGAAAATAGAACTTTTTTTTGTCCAGGACTACTTAGTCTGCATGACCTGAAGGACAAAATGGGACACGCTGTCTGGATCCATCACCACCCTACAAAAATGGTCATTAGGAAAAAGAGCAGCTGTCCTGAGTTTATGCTTCCATGGCCACTGGCCACTCAAACTCTACAGAACAGAAAAATGAGGAACGCCAGTAGGAAGCAGGGACAGATGTGGGACATGCCACATGGCTGGGAGCTGATATTAACTGAGTGGTACAAGAGGTTGGTTTGGTTTGCTATTTATTTTCTTCAGGGCATGATTTTGTTCTATAGTAGACCTTTAATAAACATCAGACTTTTAGCTCTTAGTGTGCTTGACCAAAGAGCTATAAAAGAGACCTCAGAGGCTGCCCCTCTGCCAGGTTTTTGATGCTATAGCAATATCAACCAAGGCCCAGATTTTTAGTTAGATAGATGCATTCTGGTACCTCATGGGATTTTCCCTTGTAGGCTGAACAAGTTTGAAATTAAAATTAAAAACAAGGCAAGTAAGAACACCCACTAGGGCCTACTTGTGATTGTAGTGCATAAATAGCTTTAAAAATCTCAGGTTTCTCTCATGTAGAGTTCCAAATTGGAGAATTCTCTTCCTTACTGCTATAAGACAACAGCTGAAGCTCTTGTTGTCCTCCAAATTGTGCTTCAAGGTACATCCATGCATTCAGGCAGCCTGTTTTCCTCCAAACCTTACAGATGTGTGAGAGCTACAAGCTGAGGATTCCCCAAAGGGACAGGCCTGAAGGAATTCAAAGTCCTTCGTTAGGCACTCTGTCAATGCTGTAAGCATCACTACTTAATTGATGTACTGTTTTTATTATACGTGCCCTAAGGGAGTGTGCTGACCAAAGTCTCTTGTAAATTGAATATATAAACAAATACATAAGCAAGCATCGCTGCCTTGACCAGCTCGCGGTGTGACAGCAAAGTCCAGGCAGTTAAATGTGGTTTTACACAACAATCCAGCTGCCTGGAATGGCTTGTTTGATCCTCATCAACCCTGGCAGGCTCTTCCAGCTCCTAGCTCTACCTCAGCAAAGACAGAGGATGCCACTGTTGTTTTCAGGTTTCTAAGGTCACTTTGCTGATTAAATATGTCATTTTAAAAGCTTCTTATAATGTGAAGACTGCCAATTTCCTTCCTACATCTGGAAAATGAGTGAAGAATTTTGTCATTTGCTGTTAAAAGGAATGAAGTAGTATCCTTCTCCTATTCTTTCCCTTTCCCCTGCTGTCGACCTGCCCCACTTCACAGCTCTGCAAAGTCACGATCTCTTTTCCTTCTTACTTGTGTATTGTTCGGACCAAAGTACTTCTCAAAAATACCTTTTAACAAAACCTTAGAAAACACAGCTGTACCAGTCAGAGTCAGGATTACAGTGCAAATAAAAGAAATGGGTACCAGCTGGAGAGATAAGATGGCTTAAGAGATAGTATAGAAAACAATATAGACATGGGAGCCATTACCCAGTAAGGGCTGGCCACCCGTGCTCATTGCTGGGCTGCCTTGGAAAAAGCACTAACAGTGCCCCAGCTGGCTTGTACACACCTACAAGAATTGAAACCACATGCTGGCTGCAGTCAGGCCTTCATGCTCATGAATGTTATGCATGTGAGAGATTTTACAGCTGTGAGTCATCATCTTGCCTCCATTCATGTGCTGCTTTCCACTCTGGAAGGAAAGAGCTTTCATTCATGAAAAGAAAAAAAAATATAGGTTTCAAGACAGATCATGATGCAATCACACTCTTTTATAGTGTTCAGCTTCGTGTTATGAAATATGATTCCCCTGAGGCATCACTATAGAGTGTGGAAAAGTGAGTTAAAATGGAAAACAGGTTGTGGCAGCCACACCTCTATGACTGCCCAAATCACTTCCTCTGACTGTAGACATCTCTCATGGAGCCGCTTAAAATTATCCTAGGACAGTTATCCTAGATTGTCCTCATATTAAAATGCAGTAAGTGTTGTTAGGATGATCTTTAGTACAGAGCTTAAAGAGACTGAAGAAATTAAGATGGACTGAACTAGAGACTGAACACAGCCCACATGTCCCAGAGCTCTGTGCTCTTTCCCCCTTAACCATGTTGCAAAAGTATTTTTGGGAAGTATAGGTGCCATAGTCAGGCTTTTCTGTGAGCCAAGCAAAAAGAAAACAATGTACTCTACTTCTCACATATGTGAGGCCTCTGCTGTCCTTGGGGCAGATACTGGCCAAATCAAATTGAGATAAAATCAAATGTCAGGAAAAATGTCAAAGAAGGGGTATTTCTGAGGGGACGTGCAGAATCCTTTAATTTGGATATACTCCTAAAATTGTTTCAGAATAGGAAAATCAGGTGGGATGCCTATTTCTTTCCCATGAGAAACTGGAAATGTTTGACCTTAACATATGATTAGTTGTTAAATGACTTTCAAGGAGACTTTCCTAAGATAATCTACTTAGCCTTTAGCACCCATTTATCGCTTCATAGTGGAGATTAGGGTTGATCCTCAAGAATAGCATTACTTAGAATGTCAACTACATTTTTTTTCAGTTAAGTAAATTATTCCTTTATGGGAATAATGAGAAAATTTTATGACCTCTTTTCTTGTATTTAATGTATTGTTATGGAATAGGTGACAATGAAAGTCATTTAAGTAAGGATGGAAATGAAACACTCTACAATTGAGAAAAAATGTCACTAAAAGAACTGATGGACTTGTGCTCATGCAGAAGGTACTTCACATATTTCTGAATTATGGATATGATGGTTGCCACTTTTTGCTAGCAGATGTTCACCTTAACACTTGTTCTAGGTAGAAATTAAAGAATCCAAATACATTTTTAAGTAATTAATTCAAGGTGAGACTCAATGTCTGGACAATGAAAAAAAGATTGTGGTTAAGTTTGCAATTTTTAGACATGCTCTAGGTGCTTACAAAAAATTTATGTCCAACTGCATCCAACTCAGACCAAGAAATTCAGCATACCTCACAATGAAACTTCTTCAGGGCTCTTCCCCTGCAACTCATACAGGCCACATGCACAGTTCACAGTGCTTGCTCCTGGGTTTCCATGACACTAGAATCCGTGTTTCTTCACAGTGTGTCTGAGGATACTAAAAATCCTGGGATTGTGCTGGACAACTGTGTAATTTCCAGACTGCTCACTTTCTTCTATAGCAATTTTTGTGTCATGGGATATGCCCCAGAATGTTTCCTTGGCTCCAAAAGCCAGTCAAAGAGTGGATTTACATTATGCAACATGTACAGCCAGAGGATTAGGCCCCTTGAATGAGCTGGGAGTCAGAAGATATCCATGGAGATAGATATCCATTACACTCTCTGATTTTTATCAAAATGGGTCCTTATAAGAAGGAATTGCAATCAAGCCTTAGGAGGCAGCTAAGAGGTGGCAACAAAAATCTCTAGGATTAGAGAAAGGTGTTTATCACTAATCATTTGCTCAAAACAACATAGGACGTAATGGCTTTAAACTGAAGGAGTCATAGTTTAGATTAGATGTAAAGAGTAAGATTTTCACAAAGAGAGTGGTGAAACTGGCACACTTTGTTCAGAGAAATGGTAGATGCCCCATCCCTGGAAACATTCAAGATTAAGTTGGAGAGAGCTCTGAACAACTGGGTCTAGTTGGAGATGTCCCTGACCACTGTAGAGGGGTTGGACTAGATGGCATTTAAAGGTTCCTTCCAACGTATCCTATTCTATATTCTGTGATCCTCTGACATGACTCTTGTCTTGTTCTGGGACATTCAAAAACCAAATGCCTTCTACAGCAAAGGTTGTTTGCCAGAGTACCCTGATGTGACTACTTTTGATTTTAAGCCTGAAAACACTCAATGGTCAGGTTGATTGACAAATTACCTTAATTTAGCAATTGATTTAGCCTCAAATGAATTGTTTGCATGTGTTTATTCTTAATCTATGGCAAACTCCTTTTTTTACAGGAAATGAAATTAAATTGTCTCACATTTTTTACAGGAAAAGAGCATAGACACAGTCAATCACATGCTCAACAGACATGTGACATCTCTTGACCATGAGTTCACACAGGTAGATGAATGTGCAGGACTGTGGTTTTCAGCTTTTGTTACTAATACCTTTGTTTCAGCATCATTATTTTAAAGATACTTGTCCTCTCATAAATACCTCAATCAGGTTATTCCTCCCCTTCCTAACATATGAATTTTCCTGTATTTATCCAAGGTTAATGTCAGTGTACACTCAGCCAATGTTAGACTCTCAATCACATTTTTCTGTCTGTTTTTTAGTGATTTCTGTGAATTAAATTTGTACTATACTGCATGAGATGAAAATACCAGTTCAAAGGCTTACTAATCAAAGTCAGACCACTGAAAATTGTTCTGGAGAGGTTAAAAATATATACTTATCTATATATTAATTAAAATTTAAGGAACTCATTTTCAGGTATTATTAAAAATTACAGTGTTTAAAGAAACCAGTTCATTCAGCTGTGAATTAAATACTGTCTTGTTTTACTCTGGATGATTAACAAAAATAGTGAATTGCTAGAATTCTATTATTTTAATAGGAAACCACTTTTCTGAATAAGATAAACTGCCAGCTACAACCAATAATTATACCTTTTTTTCCAAAGGATATGCAACAGCGTATCTGTTTTAGCGTGTCTGTTTTAGACTATTGCATTTTCAGCCATAGGAAGGAGCTAAAGTTACATAAATTTCCTGGAAGAGGACGTAGACAGCTGTTACCATAAAATTGTGCTGTTTCTGGTATCAGTTTGATATACAAGTTATTTTATAGTTGTGACAGAGAAATAATAAAGAAATTGCTGAACTATTAGTACACAATTTATGCTTGCCTGTGTACCTCACAAAAAGATGCTTTTGTATTTTTTGAAGAATATTGCCAGTGATAACACAAATATATGGCTTCAGCTTTACTTCCACACAAATATATCTGGCTTCAGCTTTACTTCCCTCTCTTGCATCTTTATGTGCAACAACAGATTTTAACAATTTAACATATGAGAATAAATATTAAAAAGAGGCATTTATGCAGCTCCTCAGAGTTTAAGAATCCTCACATGGTCAAATCCTCCATTGATGTACCAGAGACAAACACAGCTACACTTGGTTTTAATGGGAAATATTTGTGTTAATATTTCACATATCAATGCCAGATGGAAATTAAGTGCTGCCTAAATTTAAAGGGTGCTATTCTATAAATTGGAATTGCCAGGCTGAGGCAGGCTCATGCTGGAGAGCTGACAAGAGTCAGAAGCTGGGAAACTGCCAAGCTCAGCACCAAGGCAGAACAGCAAACCACAGCTGAACCTCCCTCTAACATCCATATGAGATTTCTGGCTACTGGCAAAAATTACTTTTCTAGGATGAACTGGTTGGCCCTTGGATTCCTCACCACTTCATGCCTTATATTTGGATAACAACCATCTGGGAGGTCTTTACATCTGTAGACCTGAGCTGCCTTTAAATTAAGAGACCTATTTACAGGCCTTCTGTAACTGCAGGTGATGGTGCAGTCACGTGAGTGTAGGTTGACATCCTGAGGCTCTGTCAGCTGTTCCTTCTTGCCACCTGTGCCTATCCCTCCATGTCCCAGGCACTCTTCTCTTCCCTCTCTGCTGGCACATTCCATCTCTGCCAGAATATCATGAAGCTTGTGTCAGATCTTGGCACAGAACCACAAAGAGGAGAAGCTGAACAGTATTCAGGAGCTGTGGGAGAATCATATCTACTACTGTGGCTGCTGATCCATTTGGAGTATCACAGCCAGAAACTCCCATCTGGAGTCTCCCACCAACTGCTCTTGGGCAGGTTTCAATGCAGTGGTATCAACAAGTTGAAACTTGACCCTAGAGAGGAGCTTAAGCAGAAGTGGAAACTCTACCCATAATCAGTCCCTCTTGTCTGAAATCTCAGGATGCACATAGGTCATATTTTAAAGCACTTCTCTGCAATTAGGTGGGTTAGAAACATCCTATAATGAGGGTTATATTATAAGCATCCAAAGAAGGGTTGATTTTAACTTCCACAACTCTGTTCTAATGAAAAACCTGGAAAAAAAAACTTGTGAGACAGAGGAACATAGTTATGAACTGACCATTCCTGATACTAGATATTTCTGTAGAAATTTCTTACAGCTATCTTGCACAAAGAAATATATTGCCATTTTCCACTGCAGACACATTTCTCATGGCATGAGAAAATCTGACAGTTCTAAGAATGTTTCTTTTTTTTGTACAGAAAGGAAGACAGAAGACCAGGGTGCTTTTACTTGGAGCAAGGAATGTTCTATGCCATGCATTATTTAATGAGGAAAAATGTAGATCACAGAATCTTAGGATAATTCATGTTGGAAGGGAACTCAGGCAGCCCTTGGTCCAAACTTCCCCTCCAAACAGGATCAACCATGAAGGCAGAAGAGGTTGCTCAGGGCTTTGTTCAGTTAAGTCCTGAAAGATTCCAAGGATGGAGACTGCACTGCCTCGCTGGGAAACCAGGCCCACAGCTAGGCTATTGCAGAACAAACCATGTCCATTCTGAACCTCTCTCATTTCAGTCTAGGACAATTACCCCTCATCCTTCCACCACGTGCCATTCAGGTCAGTGATTATTTCCCCTTGAAGCCATTCCTTTAAAGGCTGAATGGGGCTTTGTGTCCACTCAAAGGGAAAGTGTTCCAGCTCTGACCATCTTGGTGGGCATCTCTTAAACTTGCTTGTATTTAATAAACATCTTTGTTCTGGAAGATGCATGGGGTTTAACAAGCTTTGAGAAGAGGAAAGTAATCACTTCTCTGGATAGCCTGGCTCTGCTCCCATCTATACATGTTGAATTTTATGAAGTTTGTGTTGGCTTTATTCTCCAGACCATCAGGTCTCTATGGATGGCAGCCCTGGCTTTTAAGCATGTCAACTTCTCCCTGCATTGTGGTGTTTGCTGACCTGATAAGCACATGCTCCTCATCCCCAGACACTGCTAGAGACCAGTTCATCCCAGAACAGATTTTTGTGATACACTTGCCATCAGTCTCAAGGTAGAGAGTGACCCACTAACCAGTGCCTCCAAGTCTGGTCATTCAACTAGTGTGTTACTTATCTAGCTGTCCAGAAACCTGGATACAAGAGGAGGCATCTCAAAAATCTTATCCTAGTTGAAATAAATTATGTCCGTGGGTACTTCTCATTTATATGACTATTCATTTTATCATAGGTTTATGGCAACTATGGTCTTGTCTCAGGTAATAAAATGCAGATGTATGGACACCACTACATTTCAACCACAGCTCGGATGACCTAGAAGAAGCTGGATTGCAAACAGAATGGAATTCAGGATGAAATTTGTAGAGATCAGGAAGAGTATAGAAAGCAACCATGGTCACACACTCTCTCTGAGAAAAAAAAAAAAAAAACAGTCCTACTGTTAACTGCACCAAGAGGAACTTCCTGGGAGAGAAAGGATGAAAGGACCAAACCAACTTATTGGGGCATGGTAAAAACACAAATGAGAAAAGAAAAGTGGTACAAATGCCAGAGAATCAAAAGCATGTCTGTAGGGAACAAGAGGGGCAGTCTGAGCTGAGCACCCACAAGGGGAGTCTATTCCCTGGAGGTGCCAAAGAGATCAGTGAACACCACTCACTGGTGCTCACAGGTGAGAGGAGGAGGGAAAGAAAACAGGACTCAGCCTCAACAGAGCCTCCACCATCAAATTCCCTCTTGCAGCCAGCGGGTACGCCCATGCCTGAGGGAGCTGGTGATGATATTTGGTGAGGAGAGACTTTGCATCCAGGGACAAGATATGGGGCAAAGGAGACACTGATCCAGTGCTCAGCAGGGTTGCTGAAGTTTTTCAAAACTGTAAACCCTACAACTTTTTAAAATTAGATCTGTTAAGATGTAAAATGTAAACAATTTTTATATTTAAAATTCAGACACATGACAGTTTATGCTAAGCCTGAGCTTACTAAAATAATTACAATCAATTAAAGATATAAGAAAGTATATTGCAACAATTATTAATTCACAGATTTTAATGAGTTAAGGAGTGCTACCTTTCCCCATAATGACACAGCTGAAATCGAGAAACTGCTGCTTTTCTTACAACAGCTTGATCTTCATAAATATGTCAAATTACCCTGTATTGTACTTTTTACAAAAACCTGAATGCAAATATTTACATGTTTTACAAAGGCCAGTACTTTATGCTTTTGTTGTGTAAATAAGCATTTGCCTTCATTTCTTTGAGTTTCTATTTATTATCAGATTCAACAGGAATATTTTTATCATGTGAATTAATCCACTGAAATCTGAGAAAATTAATCAGAAATTAATTAGCCAACATGCTGTTCTTCTTTTACAACTTATAAATAAAAGTCAGATAGGAGAATATGTGAGCTACAGTAACTAACATTTAAAGAACAAATCACCCACTTTTTAAAGTAGCTAAAAACATGAGACTTTGAAATGTATCTACCAAGACTAGCTCCAAACTCTGCTTTAGTTCAGCCACACTTTTAGTATTAAAAGGGAAGTTCTTGGCTGCTCAGTGGTTTTGAAAATCCCACTGATTGCCTCTTTGTTCTGTTACACACCAACACATCAGATTTTCAATTCACCATCTCTCTAATGAATTAGCCACCAGTGAAATTCAAATCCAATTTAGAAATAAAAAAAATTAGGACAGAGAAAATATCTTGTAAACGATCACATTTTTCAATGGATGTGTGAGTATCAGTGCATCCTTCCCTCTAGGAAATAAGGAAAATCAAATTTTCTTTAAAAACTGTGTCTGTCTGCACAGCATCACATTAAGTCACTGGGCCAGTCATTGAGAAAGATTCCTTAGGACATAAAATGCAAACAAAATTTTAAAAAATCACAGTTTAACTTAAGAATTCGTACTTTTGATTAAATTCATGTTTATGACCAGTGATTTAATTCACTTTGACTGAAGTCAATCCACATTGCCTCAGGTTCCCTATCTGTATATTTCACATTTATAAAATGGATGACATTAGGATGAGTTCCTTTCATTAGCCAGTGTGCCTCATTAGGAAGAGCAATGCTTCTTACAGCTAAATTGGATTTTGCTCTGCTCTACAGTCCCTTGGTCCTTTGCTGATTTTTCCTTCAATAATCAGCCAGAAACACAAGGGGGGGTTTTTTGTGATGTGGACACTTGTCCACTAGATGCTGCACTAAGCCCACCTACTTATTCCATACCTCCTTCCTGCTGTGGACAGAACCTGAATTTCTCTGAATAATTCCTTCAGGCAGCCAAGTTACCTTGGCAAGATGTGAGGTGCATGAACTTATGGAGACAAGGTGCTTCCATTTAATATCTCAGCTTGGTTTCATCTTTGGTCTCAGTCTGGGTGATATGACTTGCCAAAGCAATAAACAGGTTAGTGGTTATGAACCACTCTATACACCTATACACTCAGAAATATTCACTCTCACATACTGAATGAAGTTTTATGTCCCTTTCTCCAATTTTGTACCCCTCTTTAAAGAGGGAACACATCATCTTCCCGGTTCTGGAGTGTGCCCTAGTAGCATAGATGTGAAATAAAGAGTAGCTGCAGACATTGCTGTCTGCTTCTGGGGCTCAGGACTGCAGGGGTGAAGCCCAGAACCAGCAGGGCAATTGATGCTGTGGCTCACTTGTATAAGAAAGTGCCTATGCTCTGCAGGAATGGGAAATTTTACATTTGTTTCTCTCCTCAGATTTTTCTACTGCTCAGTTCAAACAGCAGAAGAGTAATTGTGACTTGGTGCAATATAATTCTTCCCACTTAAAAAAAGCCAGTCAGCTCAAACAACTATTCCAGGAGGGAAGATGACACTGGAGTGGAAGAGATGGCAAAGAAACATGAAGGTCCTGTCAGAAACAGACACACACATGCACACAGACAATGGTCAAAACCAGGGCTTTTACAGCTCTTTCCCTGTGCCCAAGATTAGGGAGCTGTGGAGGTGGTTTAAACAATTCATGTTTACACTCAGTTGCTTAAATTCTACTGCAAGTTTAATCTTGCCCAATTGTCCTTTAAGCCATTATCTCAGGAAGAGATTTACTAGTCCAAACAAACATTTCCAAAGTGACACAGAATAAGTAGTTCATTCACCAAACATTTACTCTGTGTAAGTTTTTTTCTCATACAACTGCCACAGGAGGTCACACATTCTGGTACATCCCATATTGGTTTCCCAATCCCTTGAGAAAGGTGTGAGTTCCCTCCTCAGATCCATATCAGGCCACGTGTCCTTATTGGGACAAACCAACCTGTCATAACATGCTTAAATTTAATTACCTTATATTATACCTATTGAACATCTCCTACGTGCTCCTATGTGCACACTGGTGATTGAACTTAAAATCTTGGCAACACTAAAAAAAAATCCTATTCTCCTTTACCTTGAATAATATCTGACAAGAACAGATACTATGATTTTTATTTATTATACTACAATTGTGCTGTATAACTTGCATCAATCAATTCTAAAACTGACTGAACTAGTTTTGCTAAACATTAGGCATGACCATTGTAATTTTCTAATAAAAAAATACAACAGTGCTTGAACTCCAGCTTTCTCCTTCCAAAACACCTTACTCTTTATTTTCAAGCTAGTTCTTTAATACAAATTCACAACCATGGAGACAATGGATACAGAACAAACTGACTTCCCAAACTGTGCTTGCCTCCTTGATGAAGAATGGGAACAAAGGTGGGAGAAGGCATTTTACTGTGGTCCACTGTGACACAGGATCAAGACAATATCCACAAACTATGAAATGGCTACTGCTCCTTATGAGGGCCAAGAAATTCTGCCCATCACTGAGTTTCTCATCTTATATTTAGCTTCTTATCTGGAAAGAAAAAACAAAACCCAGAACATGATCTGAGCTATCTTTGCTGCTTCTTTTCCAGCTACTTGTCTCCTCCATCCAAGTAAGGAAACAACACTAGCTGCTTCCCTATGACTAAATAGCTTAATTTCCCTGCTCACTTGCTGATCCCAGGTTGGAATAATACAAAGTTCTAAATATCTCACAGCGTTTTTTTGGAGAAAAAGAGAAGAAACCCCATTTTTTCTCCTTGAGCTGAAATTTGAATTCCAGCTGGGAAATCTTAAACCAGGTCCCCAGCATTGTGCCAGAAGGATGTGCCCTCCAGTTCATCCCACATGCTGAGCACATCTCACACAGACTCCATTTCCTGCTGATGCAGTGGCTCACTTGTAAAAGGAACTGGAGTGCAACACTGGTGTTTTGTACTGAAAACACAATTTTTAAGAAGTGCCATTGTTCTAGGTCCCTGGGGAAGATACACCAGTTCCAGAAGATCTCTAGGGGAGTCAGGCACTATGTATCACCAAGCCTGGGAACAAAGGGTTCCCTCTGGTGAGATTTCCTTTATTGGGTAGGCAGAGTTAGCACATATTATGGTATACAAGGACCTTGCAGCCTAAATAATCATAAATATATACCACCATAGCAGAGAAAGACAGCAATGAGAAAATTTATCCTGGTCCCACTATACCCAGTGGCCAAATTGACACTAACTGTCCAAGGATTGACAGAAGAGTTGGCCCCAAATTATCCCTAAAATGAAGTCCAGATTCAAAAGATATTTTTGTTATTTTTGAATTATACATTCTGAACTTACAGGTTCAGGTACATTTAACTAAATGGAAGATTTGAACAAAAAAATTACAGAAAACATTAGAGAAAGGGTTTGATTTCAAACTGAATTAGTCACAAAATAGAAACAAAACAAAACAAAAAGTATTAATTAAAGTTTGTAAGTAAACTCTCCACAACCCTTCTGAAATTCCTTCCACTTTTGACTTTTCAGACCAAATTAATTTGCTAAGGCAAAGTTTTATGTTTAATGCCAGAAGGAATGACTAGACTGTTCAGATTGAGCTCTGTAGCACGAGACATTAATTTTCTTCCATTTATCGTGTACTGAGCCCAGTAATTTGAGTTAAACTACATAATTTCAGCCCATGAAAAACTAAATTATTAAGTGCCATAGGTAGGGGATAGAAAAGAACAAGGTGTTACCTTGGGCTTCAAAAATAACAAGGAATTGATTAGGTAAGAAATTATCCATAATCCAAGGTATAATAAAGCCTGAAAAAAAATCCCAAGGTTCCTTTTGACTTGTGGAAAATTCAGCCCTGTCCCCAAGTCTCATGATATATTTAATCCTCACTAGCTAGCTAAGTTGTACCAGCCAGGAACTTAAAGTAGAGGATTCTCAATACCCCCTCAAAGCATTGGCCTTCTCAATATGACATGGTGTCTCCAGCTGCATCCAACATTGATGTTTTAAAGGAAGGGGGAAAAAAAAATTAATCTCTGAGCATACATATTCAACTTGTGTTATGATGGAAAATAGTCCTTCCTGAACCCTCTGTTCAACTAGTTACTCTTAAAATATGAGGTTTAAGGACAGAATGGCTACTGAACTGGATCACAGAAACACCTCATCTAGTCTTCTGCTTCAAATGAATATTTAGCAAGGATTTTGAGGGGAAAAGAAAATATATATATATGTACAAAATCTTTGGTTTTGGACCACTGTCCCATTTCTCATAAATTAATATTTTCTTGAATTAGATACAATATTCCCACCACTCTGTTTAATATCCATTGATAGATTTTTCCTCCAGGAGTGCATTACATGCATAATTATACATTTGTGCAGTATAATTATGCACTATGTCAGGAGCACAAATTCTTAGTTTTAAATCTAATGCTTCATGTTCTTATGGGGTACACACTAAATTTTGCAATCTACAAAAAAAAACCAAAAGGAGACTTAGAATAGAATCACAGAATCACAGAATCATAGAATCATAGAATGGTTTGGGTTGAAAAGGACTAAAGATCATCTAGTTCCAAATCCCCTGCCATGGGCAGGGACACCTTCAGTATTCTATATATTTTATAAGTATATGTACATATGTATATATATGAGCATTTAATTATATCTATTGATGACAAGTCATTAAGGCAATGATGAGAACCATTACCTTCATATTGACCAGAAAGCATTAGATGCCTGTTGAAAGCAATGCTGATCTTACTCTGTTCTGGCTACAACCCATGAAAAGAGTAAATGGGACATTTTCATTTTCATTTTTTCATTGACAGCAAGGTCAGAAGGCTCAGGATGTCTCCCAGAAGTCACATTTGAGGCAGACCCTTTAAGAAGGTTATCTAATTTCATTTTAAGAATTGGTAAGGTTCTCTAATGTTTACTCTCACTGTGAAGTGGTGCTGACTTATCTGATTTCTACTTTAATCTCATTGAGTAATTTTAAACCTTTTCCAGTGAATTGGAAGAAAACCTTCATATTTTCTTTTAAAGTACAAACACAGGCCCTATAATCAAATTCACCTGTTCAGCAAATGAAATAGATTGAGATACTTTAGCCTCTTTTGGGAAGGATTATTTTTTCATCTTCTTTTTCATGATCCCCACTGCTTCCATATCTGCCTTAAAATAGTGACTTAGATAAAATTCTAGCAAGTATCTTATTAGTGCTATATAAAATCTTGGACCACATTTCCATTTCTTTCCTTCTTTCTTTTTTTTTTTTTTTTTTAATTTACTCAAGGGTGACATCACATTGGCTCTTACAGTATTGCACTCAGAAAAGCATTTAGGAAAAACTGCTTATAGTGTTATTTGAATCCTTTTCTGAGACTCACATCCAGTATCCAAACTAGCATATTCCCTTGTAGCTGCAGATCTGAGGATGCAAAAAGCACTTCCATCTAATCACATTTTCCATCTCATTGCAGCCATAGATATTGTGTAGCTGCCTTTAGCTTCCTTTAACAACAACAGGTTTATATCTTCTGCCTATTTCTTGTCTTTTATTCCATACTGTCTGTATCACTTCTGGTTTACTGCTTTCCATTTTCATTCAGTCAGTTTGAATTGGTTGGTTGACATGCTTTGTTTACAGAAAGCAAACCTTTTTTATAATTTTCTGAGGTATGACTTCGAGGACACTCAACACACCCAAGTGTGCCAGGAGTTGTTTTAATCTTTGACAAAAAACACATTAAAAATATTTATTTGTTGGTATTACATTCTGTTTGTATAAATATAGCCAGACCATTATTATTGCTACCAAGGAAACTGGGCTCAGCAATTAACTATTTCTGAGTCACAAAGGCAATTAACAATCCCCTGTTGAATCATTGAATTATTAAGGTTGGAAAAGACTTCTAGGATCATCAAGTCCACACATTAACCCAGCACTGCCATGATCACCACTAAATCACATCCCCAAGTGCCACACCCACATACCTTTCGGAGACTTTCAACCATGGTGATTCTATTACCTCCCTGGGGAGCCTGTTCCACCGCCTGATCACTCTTTCAGGGGAGAAATTTTTCCTCACATCCAATCTAAACCTCCCCTGGCACACCTTGAGGCCATTTCCTCCTATCCTGCCACTTGTTATTTGGGAGAAGTGATTGACCCCCATCTGGCTACACCCTCCTTTCAGGGAGTTTTGGGGAGTGAGGTGCTCTCCCTGAGCCTCCTTTTCTCCAGGCTAAACAGCCCCAGGAACCTCAGTCCTCCTCATGAGACTTGCTGCTCCTCACAAGACAGTAACTTGAGTTCTTGGGAAGCAAATGGAATATATTTGGAAGCTGTGGGGGCCATCATTTCCTGCAGTATAGACAGAAATGGTGCAGCTAGAATTTATACATAGGCATGTAACAATGCCTTCTAATTTCCACAAAACACTAATGCCAAATTCTGCAGTCTGTTCTAATTTCTGGGAAATGCTATCTGATTGCCATGTCATCCCAAAATATAGGAAATCAAGAAGAAGACAAAAAAAAAAAAATCTAAAGCTATGGTAGAGAGCACAATACATTTTCCCAGACAATGTTGGTGATTGTGCAAAAAGCAAAACCATCAGTTTCTATTCTGTTGAATAGCAGGTTGAGGACCTGCTGCACCGGAGCCTCAGTGAAGCAGTGCCTGGCGTGCAGGTGTGGGCTGAGAGCTGCTGTTGTCCCCTCCTAATCAAGGTGTCAGAAGCACAGAAGCTCCTTTGTCTGCTCACTTCTGCAGCAGGAGGTGTCACTGACAACATTTTCACAGCCTATTCATTGCTTTAAGGACAGGCAACAGATAATGGGGGAAGCCAGCATACCCCAAGAAAAGAAGGGAGAGAAAAGAAACAGACTGCCATCAGGAAAATTATACTTAAGAATCAGAAAGGTTAACGTCTAAATTAAAATAGAGAAATGGGACAAAAGAAGTTACAAAAGCAATCTTGAAGACAGAAGTTACTAGAAACCTCTCAGTAAATAAAATCTAAACAAGCAAAAGGAGACAAGGACACCTTTGACACCCAAATAACAAAGGCAGAAGGGGATGGCTTGGAAGTGGATGTTTATTTTACTTTATCTTCTTCTGACATAAGAATAGTAAAAATGGATAATTTGAAGTCTATAAATCTAGTTCCCCGCTGCAAGTTGCACTTACAGGGAAATTAGTGCCAATATTCCAGTGACTCAGCTCCTTCACTGAAAAATTGATAATACTTGATGAAAAGGGTACATGGCAAGCAAGAATTCCATAATTTTGCTTCAAGCCTGGAATTCTGAATAAAAATGAGGAACGTGAGGTTTTTAAGTCAAATTCAGAAGTCAATGCTTCAGTATGAGAAAACTGCTAAATATTGGGCATTCAGTCCTTCACAATTTCCACAGCACTTGCTGTGTCACAGCTGAAAATGCCACTCAGCTCAAGAGGTATTCCCAGCCCAAGGACACCCTACTCTCTGTGCATTCACTTCTTACCAGCTTTCCCAGAACGTACACTTTTGGAGGGATAGAAATCATTAATATACCACTCTATCCTATGCTTGGACATTAAATAACTGAATAAAGAGGGATCTATGTTTTTATAGAATTGTGGAATGGTTTGGGTTGGAAGGGACCTTAAGGTAATGCCCCTTGTCCTATCACTATGTTCCCATACAAAAAGGCACTCAACCTCTCATTCTCACTTGCTCTTAGTTACACTCTAAATCCTTGCCAGTGTGCCAATGGAGCTACAGACTGAGCTGGATTAGACCTCAGAAGGAAAGCCCATGGGGCAAATTTGCCTTCTAAGTGACATTGTGAATTCACTACTTTCATTTAACATGATGCAGCAGCAGCTCACACTCATCTGTGTTACCATGTTAAATGGAACCCTAACCAGATCACTGCTGGAATGCATGGGATGTCTGCCAAAGGGAGCACAGATCTCACAGCTGGAATTGCAAACCTCGAGAGATGACTGCAGGGATTGCTGAGGCCTTCCTGAGAAACAGCAATGTCTCAATATAGCCCACAGGCTAAGTGAAAATCGAAAACTCTTAACATAACTAATTTAGACCTTATAAAGCCCTTACTAACACTGATTGCTATAATTACAATGCCAAAAACATCAATAACTTGGAAAAAATGATAGAACATTCTGGCTATTATCTGTCAAGCTCTATAATAAAAAAGGTGTACAGCTTATAACCTGGAAATTCATGAAGCATTCTCTCTGAATTTCCCTCCATTCTATGCCTGTTGAAACCCCAACACTCGCCCTGGTCCTTGCAGGAGATTTTTCCTGAACAAAAGCTACCTGAGTATTTTGAAAAGCGATTTTAGAGAGAGCCCTTTGCCTTTGTAGCTTTAATTCCTTTCTCAAGATTTTCCAACAAGCTTTTCCAAAATGTACAATATTCCTTCCGTTCATATGTCTTAGTAATTTTATCCTTTTAGAAATATTTTTGCTCAGTAAATTTTGTATAGGCAGTTTGGGAGCTCATCCAGACATTCCAAATTTGTAATAAGTGAGAGTAGACAGAGAAAAAAATCAAGACAGGCTTAGTAGGAAGACAAATGTTTTTAAGCTATGCTTTCTCCTTCCTTGAGTAATGTACTGCTTTATAACCATTACATTCCTCCCTCACAAACCTTTCTTCTCAGAGAGGGACGACCCTTACCCTGCTCTCCATCTATTCCACTTCCACTCCTCTTTCCATCTGCTCTGGTAAACCCGTTAAATCTGCATTAAGACCTGTGAAAGGAAGAATGTTTGACAAACAGGCTCGACTGCTGCTAACTCTGGTATCATCTGCTGTCATTTGCCTCCACTGCTGTCAGCTTTAAAGGTCAAAGGGAAGAGTAAGCATGGCCCCAGAGGGGCAGTGGTTCCAGGGAAGCAGGTTGGCATCTTCCACCCTCTATAGCAGCTCCTTTGCTATACTGGCTTTAAAATGTTCAAAGGCTTTTCTTTCCTCTGCCAATCAAGCTGAAAAACTGGACTTAACCTTTCACCCAGTTTGGGTGAATTTTTCTGCATTATCAGTTTTCCTGCACAGGTAAAAGTTCTCTGAAGCTTTAATTACAAATGAGTTTTGAAGCCCAAATTACCTGTCCTTGGGAGAATGAAAGATGCATAAGCAGACACTGTGCCAGGCACTGGTACTTAAATTCAGAAATAGACTTGTCATTTTTAAAAGATCTGTCAAGAAGGGGAAAATTCTTGCAATTCAGAACAAGAGTCTGTTAATTAAAACGGGAAATAAGGACCCACATTTTAAACCAGGCTATCTGAACCTAGCTAATTAACACTAGTTTATCTGCTGACGGGACTGACAAAAGATATGTACCTGAAATATTCATGTTAAAGGACTTAGTCACACTATCACACATTACTGGGCACAGACATTTGAAAATGAGTCCCTGTTTTATCATTATGTCTGTGCACAGACAATCAACAGAGACTGAAAGTTTAATACCATACATTTTCATATGACACAATTTATGTAGGGATGACCTTTTCAATATCTTTCCACTTCCTGGACCACAATAGTGCAAAAAGTCAATACACAATGGCAGGAGTTTTTCATCTAAGACCTCAGTGACTCCAGATTTTTAGTGGAAAAACTGTAAAAATAGCAAATGTTTGTCTTCCAATTTCTGATCCTGATTTTGCATTTGCATTTAAGTTATAACATTTCCCTTTGATTTTTGATGAAAGTAGCAGTAAAACTTCTTTTTTTCTATTTTTCTGACACTTTCAGAGTGTGCTGTTTCTTAGATCATTATTCTTGTTCTTGTTCCATTTCCAGTCTTCTCATTTGCAATGCTTGCCATTATTTTTTTTTAAAGCTAGTTCCTGTCAATTTATTACAAACTTTCTGAGAAGTTGCATTTGGCACAAGACTTTTTTTTTTACTATAATTTAAAACTTTCAAATCTTTCCCATCTGTTTTATATGCCAGTAATGAGAGTCTTAAAAAGGGACTCTATTTTTGCAGTGTTCCAAAAATGCCTTCTGTGCTGTATATTGTTTAGTAATACTCTCTGCATAGAGCCATTAATCTCTAAGGGCCAGATGCTGATAGTGGGTTTTCATGCCCACAACTTCCACTAGAATCAGAAACAGGTGAAGATCTTTCTCTTTCTGTAGGATATGATCAGTGCTTGGCAGAAGCAGATGCTAATTGGCCCAGTGGGAGAAACATAAATGCACAGATATGTGTAAAGTGTGCTCTGTTTTGTTTTGGTTTTTTGTTTTTTTTTTTTTTTTTTTTTTGTTTTGTTTTGTTTTTTTTTTTTTTTGTTTTGTTTTTTAAGATTAACTATGGATTAACCTTATGGTTCTTCTGAAGTAAATAGCAGCTGCTGTTTTCTGCTGAACTTTTGCAGTACTATATTCAGAAGATGCAGTAAGAACCCCAAAAGCTTATCTTGTTTCAGTTTTGTTCACTGAAAGCTGTTTTTCAGTAATACACATGTATTTATGGAAAGAATGAAAATGAGAAAATGTATCTTTCAAGTTGGAAGTGTGAAGGTAAAAACAGCATAATGCAGCATTAATAAATATTCAGTCTCTAAAGTATGATCTAGACAGTTATTGACTTGACTGTTTTCTGTTAGGCCAAATGGAGAATATCTGCAAACAGTCTTAAACTGATTATTTCTTATATCAAGGAAACTCATCCATATGCTCCAGAGCTAGAAACTGCCCCTACCTGCTGGTAACCTGAACAACATGGAAAAAGAACCCATTCCATTTATGATCCAGCAAACCAACATTCCACAGCAAACCAACTCACCCACTGACAAATACATCTGCACGGATTTGGTGTAGTCTTTCTAGACAAAATGAACCTTTTAAACTGGACTTTCTTTAGTGTGGTAGAAGTTTGGCTAAAGAGTTGTTGCAAGAGGGGCTCTGTGTCTTAGATCTTTTGAGTCTTGAGTTTGCCTTTCCTTTCTTGCTGGTCCATCTGCAATGTTTCTGGCAATCTGTATCTTCCAAGATCATGCTTTTAATGAGGGAGAATTGAGCTGATATTCAATTCTGCAAGTCACTTTTTTAAGATATTACCCCCCAACAGTAATCAAGAGGCTTTAAAGATTGATTTAGACAATACACAGGACTGGGAGTACTGAAGTACAGGGCAATTCCATGCTCTGAGCTACTCTGTGCCTCTAAGAATGACATGAGAATAGTAATTTCATTTACTGGACTTTTCATTTAACCAAAGGAAAAAATAAATTATGTTAGGGATTTCTTCCTTGCATGGTGATGAGGTAACATTCACTCCTAGAAAAAGAGTGAAACAAATGAATCAATTTCCACAAATACTGAGAGCCAAATGGAGATAGGTTTCTACCAGAGATAGAAGATTATTCATTACTTTTTAGGATTACTGACATGATCCCTATCATCTCTACTATATCATATTCCTCTGTGTACAGCAGCAGCAAAATCTGAAAAAAAAATTCTTTTGTCAAACCTTGCTAGAAGGAATGAGAAAAGAGGTATGTCCTTGAAAGAAATCTTCACACTGGACAGCTCCTGCACCTGGTGATTATTCCAGAAACCAATCCCAGTTGTACTCCACAGCTGTATGCTGAATAGTTTTACATCTATATTAAAAGAGTTGCATTTCTACTTATGGACAGAGAATACTACATATCACAATTGTTGATAATAAACTTAATCTTACTTAAACTGAGTTCTTTAAAATTTTAATTCCTTTTACTTCGTGTTGGATACACCTACACATGCAAATTCAACAGTACTGCCAAATTTTGCTGGGTAATAGCAAAATTTCCTTTCCTGTTACAACATGACCATTTCCAGTAATGTTTCTCCCCATGTCAGTGAAGTGGCCTGGACAGTCCCTTGGCATGGCTCAGTAGACAGCACAGACCAAGTCCCACTGCCAGCAGGCAGTTCATATTCATCCTCATCATTTGGACATCAGCAGAGCTTCACAACTGTCAGCTCTTCTACAGCTTAGGGCTCTGGGTCAAAGAACAGCCTTGGGCTGCTGCTGTACCTATAGCTCCTCTCAGCTCCTCTAAAATCAATGCAGAGACAGAGGCACCTCCAGTGGGAAATTTCTCCCCATTACTCAGGCACCTGTTTGAAATATTAGTGTGCTTCTAAGATGCCCTTTTCTTCTCTGTCTATATCTACACTAACTATGGACGGATTTAGACATTTATTACTCAGACAGCAAACATGAAGGCAAATCCCACCTTAAACCCTAGTGCTGGCAAAGTCACACAGGGAATGCCATTTGGGCTTTCTTCTCAGTAGATCTGTGGTCTAAAAGCAACTGGGGTAGGTTCAGGAGATTATATAACTATTATTTCTTATTTCTTCCACATCACCTCCTGACTCCAGATGAAGTTGAGGCTGCACTGCACCATGCAGTGTGAGAAATCACAGAATATGGGACTAGGTCTAAGGAGCACTACAGATGGGAATGTGAAGCCTCAGTCTCAGGATACACATTAGCCAGCATAGGCTCAGAGCTGGATACTCAAACATAAGGAACAGCCATGAGAAGGTGGCTCTTTCAGACTTCAGGATGTTTGATGCTCTCTGAAATGCTCCCTGCAAACTGGCACTCACCTTCTGCCTCTCTAGAACAGAAAAAGGTCTGCAATGAATTTAATTAAACTGGTCCTTGCAAGCAGGGAAAAATGCAGCTGATTTTTGTCTTTTCTACTGTATTTTTCTTCCCTTTTCCTCCTTCTCCATTCAGTAAGAGCAGGAGTGAACAGTCAGAGGACAAGTGGATTGGGGTTCACCAGGGCAGAAAGCAGCACAAGAGACAGCAGGATGTGTCAGTGAAACTGATCTGTGCCACTCCATTGCTGCACCAGGTGAGTTCAATAATTCACCAAGATCCACGGCCTCTCTGGACAGAAGGGAGTTTGTAGACAGAGTTGTCTGGCAATGGTCCACATGGAGAAAATCGAGGAACAGCCAAGCCCAGAGGGGATCCGGACCTCTATTAGCTCAGGGTTTGTTTTCTTTGTAAATTAAGCCAAAGTCCTTGAAAGGGGAGAACCAAGCATTTGCTAACTGGAAATTGTGTTCTTAGAGTGAGTGCTGGCACTGGTAGTGATGTGTCAGATCAGATGCTGTCCTGCTGAGATGAAGTGGGACAGGACAGCAGGGAAAAGAAACCAATTGAAAAATGCAGTATAAAACTTTGGCTTTTAAACAGAACTAAACTTCCACTATATTATAGTGCTTCCAAAACAAATCTAAAATAGAGTATATATTTTATGCTCAACTCTTGCAATGTATGGAGATAATCGTAATGTAAAAGTAGGAAATAGAGAATACAGATTAAAATGGAGTACAGCTTGGGTCTTCATGCCACTCATGGATGAAATCTGATCAGTTCATGTTTCATTTTCTGATCCATATGCTCACTGAAAATAGCCCTATTTTGGTTTATGCTGTTGAACATCACCAGTTTTCCCATTCTCAAGGAGCAGTAGCTGCTGGAAAGTTCAGTGTCTTTAATTCATCCTCCACTAGATGGCAACTGCTGAGCTTTCCCTGCTGAGCTTTCCCACAGCACTGCAGAAACCTGTAAAGCAGCAACCGAGTAATCTCCAGACAGACTGCTTGAGTACACCTTCGTGACACTCTTTATTAGCAGCTACCTAAAGATTAGCTGCTAAACACTTCGACTCGGGACAGTATTTGCACAAGACACACATATTATAATGGAATATGCAGTTCAAGGGTAGAAAGGAGGAGTCCACCCATGAGGTAAGTGGGGCCATAGCTTCCTTCCAGGTCACTCAGTCCAGCTCTCCTGCCATGAGCAGGGCATCTTCCACTAGATCAGGTGGCTCAGACCCCTGTCCAGCCTGGTCTTGAATGTTTCCAGGGATGGGGAAACCACAACCTCTCTGGGCAGCTGTTTCCAATGTTTGATTGCCCTCACTGTAAATATTTTCCTCCTCATATCTAACTGAACCCACCCTCTTCTAATTTAAAACCATCACCCCTGTCCTATTGCTACATTTTCTGTTCAAAAGTCACCTTTTGTCGTCACCTTTTTTGTAAGCCCCCTTTAAATATCGAAAGGCTGCAATAAACCCAACCCAAACAATTCTATGATTTTGCTATTCTAAGCTTTTCATCTTTGGATCATAGCACTAGGCTAGGGACTATAAACAATAATTTCCAGAAGTCTCTTATTTCTTTCCTTTGGTTTATTTTGTAGATGTAATAAATATGGAGCAGTTACTCATTTTCTCACAATACAAAGACCAGCATCTCACAATAAAATTGACAGCCTTTTAAACAAAAAGTCTTGATTCTTAATAAAAGCACTTTTTCCTTTAAATTGTTCACTGAATTTAAGTGGGATTTGTGCGTAGGTCATATTCAAAGCCCTTCTGAAATTTATTTCAGTTTAAAAAAAAAAAGGTTCTGTAAAAAATAAATACAATCATAGAGTCCATGCATGCTAAAAAACCTATTTGGAAAAGTACATTCTGACTGAGACCTCCTCCCACATGCTCAATCTCTCTCTGAAAGATATTTGCCAGACAACAGAACCTGCTTCTACTTTTGGTTACATGAGCATTATCTGAAATAACTCTGCTGGAAAGATTTGACTCAAACTGATACAAATTGTATTGTAATCAAGTACAGTATTTTCAGACAAATAATAACACTCCTCATGGGCTATAATCTTTCCTTTTTCTGTGGAGTTTTAACTCACAAGCAAGCACAGAAAGAGATTTTTACTGATGAATTGGCAGGGTTTAGCAGGGTTTTCCCTGTTGTTCTTTATATTATTGAATACATTACCTAGAACTTGACTTACTCTTATGGACTGTATGCTGAAAAGCTTGCTCAGAATTAGATTTTAAACCAAACTTGGTGATATTTTTCTGAAAGACATAAACCCCATACTAGATATGATAATGGCCTTATTAGTTAATGGTCAGTTATTTTTTGGCAATCTGTCCTCAAAAGATCTGGTAGGGCAAGAAGCAGCTCCTTTAGCTGATCTTTGAGATTTCCTTCTTGATGCTCATCCTCTCACTGAGTGAGGAAAAAATACTTCATCTTCACGTACACTTTTTTCATGGGATAAGCAAAAATTGTGAAGCCTCATCTCTTCCCACATGGCAGTTTTACCTGCCAGTCTGTTCTGTCTCTGAGTCTCTGTGTCAGTCAACTGGGCCACCCACAACTGCTTTCCATCCCTCTCCATGTCAGCCCTTAACCTCCTCATCACTTTTATCCATGTCTCCTTAGAGACTGTGGGTAGATGACTCTCATAAACCCCTTAAAGAGCACTGAGAAAGCTACAGTGGTGGAGAGTCCACCCTGCCATATGTAAAAAGAAATTTTTTACTTTATATTTGTTAATTATTGATCTCGTAGAGATTATTTGAAGTTTTGTTGTTTCATATGACAACTTAGCCATTCAGTGTTACTGAGATGGATACAAGTGATGAGAAGGTTAAGGGCTGACATGGATGGCATTGGTGCAATTTTGCAAGTTTTAAAGCCTCAGTTATGCTCTGGGACTCTTCCTCCTGTGCCCTTAAATAATTTTAGTTTGCAAAAACAAAATTGAAAAAAAAGGCTAATGTTTGCAACACCAGTATTAGGAGTCTAAGTTTTTGCTGGATACATTGTTCTTCCTTGAAGTGTAGTTAAACTGGATTCTTAGGAACTGTTTTTCTTATAATGGAATTAAAAACAGACCATTAAAGCAGCAGCTGCTGGCAATGCTGATGTTTTAATTCCAAGGACAAGAAGCCTAGGGAAATTTATGGTTAGGATTACCCAAAATGGTTGTCTGTGACAGCAGAGATTTGAACCTACTGTACTGTCACCATCCACTGGAGCAGGTTGCTCAGAGCCCCTTCCAACCTGGCCCTCAACATTTCCAGAAATGAGGCATCCACAATTTCTCTGGGCAGCCTGTTCCAGTGCCTCACCACACTTGCAGTAAAGAATTTTTTCCTTATATCTACTCTAAACCTGCTCTCTTTCAGTTTGAATATTTTCCTGTCACTACATGCTCTTGTAAAATGTCTCTCTCCATCCTTCTTATTCCTTGAGGTGCTGCCAGGGATATTGTGACCCTTGGGAAGAAGAATGTCAATTAGAAGTGGTGGAATGCAGTGTCATCTGTCCTGAGTTTGCACACTGGATGTACCATGAAGTACAAACAGCCAGTGGACACCTGGACTGCTTTAGGAAAGGATGTGCATAGGGATTCTGTAATGATCACATAAGGATATTTTATACATTTTTTACACTTAGAAGTGGCATAGACCACCTCCATGGAAAGAAATCAAACCCAAAAATGCCTGCTCAGCCAGAAAACCTCACCTAAATAAAACAGGCAAGAAGTGAGACAAATCATAAATGATACCTCAGAATATTTTCAAAAGCAACCAGAATTTCCCAAAGCCATATTAACACCACAAACAACTCGTAACAGAGGCTAACAACCTGCCTCAAGCAATAGAGAGTGGAAAACATGAAAAGAGCAATGAAGCCTTATCAGAACAAGAATTCTGGAGCTTTAGTGAATAAAAAAGCACTGGAGACTGAGGTAACTGCCAATGCAACTTCATTTAAATATTTTTGGACTATGAGCTGTTACACTCTTGGATGGTTTTTCAAAAGTTTCCTAATTTGGACTGACATTTCTTGCATCTCCAATAGCATTTACATGACTAATAACTTGGCCAAAGCAACAAGTTTTCTGCCTGTGAATCACAAAATGAATATAGTTGAAAAGGGAAGATAAACAGCCAAATTGACACAATTCTGGAAACATAAGATTCTTTAACCAAATAGATGTAAGTTTTAAAGCAATAATTAAAAAAAAAAAAAAAAACAAAAGAACAAAACCTGTATGTATTGTTTACACTGGCCCCATCTATTATGCAGTGACTACCCAGCTGAGTGTAACCCAACTAGCACTATCACAATCTGCTTTTTTTCCCCCCAGGTTGCATTTAGACTCCTAGCAAAATTTTGAAAAACACTGAAGTAGCTTAGGAACTCAGCGCCAATTTTAAAAAACTAAGGTCACGTCTAAATGGTAGATTGAACTTCAGACACGGCAGCCTGGAAGCTGAAAGGAAGCTGACAGCATGAAGCACTGAGCGAGTTAATTTCCCTTGCCAGCAGAGAGGCATGAGAGGACTGAATCCCACTGACTTGTCTATTTCTAGCATTGTTGGTTATTTTTTATTTTTTCCCTTTCATCTCCATCTCCCCTAGCTGTGAGTGTCAAGAGAACATCATCCAAAAAAAGGAGAATTTATGGAAAGCATCAGCAACTCTGCCAAATGGAAAATGAGTAGGAAAGCTTCAATCTATGCACCCCATGTACAATTGAAGAAGTGAATCATAGAATGATTTGGGTTGGAAAGGACCTAAAGATAATTCCAAATCCCTCTGGCACAGGCAGGGACACCTTCCCCTAGACCAGTGTGCTCAAAACCCCACTCAGCCTGGCCTTGAACACTTCCAGGGATGGGGCATCCACAGCTTCTCTGGGCAACTGTGCCAGTGCCTCACCACCCTCACAGTAAAGAATTTCTACCTAATATCTAATCTAAACCTACCATCCCTCACTCTAAAAGCTATTACTCAGTATCAGATCACTCTCTGCCCTTGACAAAAGTTCCTCTCCAGCTCTTTTGTAGCCTGTTTAGGCACTGAAAGGTGCTCTAAGGTCTCTCAGAGCCTTGCCTCCTCCAGGCTGAACAGTTCCAACTCTCAGCCTGTCTTCATAGCAGAGGTGCTCCAGCCCTCTGAAGGAAGAATCACCTCCCTCAACCTGCTGGTCACACTTCTTTTGATTGCTACCAAGAAATACTACACCTCAGTCCCACATCCTGATGGATAACTTCACTGTCACTTCCAGGAACCCTGAAGCTGGGTTTTAATATCTCTCATTTGTACACAGAGAGAGATGAGAGTTTAAGGACAAATTTTAGGTCAAGCATTGCCCCCAAAAAATATATATTCAGAAAAATGGAAATATTTTAAGAGACTGCATAATAAAGGTTTTTTTGGGTTTTTTTTGTGTTTTTTAATGAAAAGTATGTATTTTAGTTGTCAAACTAGAGTCTAATATAACATTAAATAGGTTTGATATGTTTCACAAGAACAATTTTATTCTGCTTAAATCATCATTTACTTAGTTTTCATTGGCCAGCAAAACTGAAAAGTCAATTATTCACACTGTTCTACATGAAAAATTGGGTTCTCAAATGGAACAAAAGGAAGAGGGTGGGTAATAATCAGTCCATACATTGAAATAAGACCTTTTAAATGTCTTGGACAAATGTATTAAATAAGTAATTATACCCCCAAGTTTTTATTTCAATCACTGAAATATTCATTGTGCTTGTTTTCAATACACCAATCTTATCCAATGGTATTTGAATATATTAAATATTTCTCTTTTATTTGGTGATGTTTCCAAAATGAATGAAGATTAAAAGAAGGGAGACACAATATTCTGTGCTTCTGCAGTAAGGAACAGACAAGTTTTACTTCTAGGAAAACTAGCAAATATTGAAAAGACACCAATTAACATCTATGGGATAAAGGATCAGATGAAATAAAATTCAGTGGTTTATAAAGAAGAACCACTATTATTCCATAATGGTCTGCTATTGCCACAGCATCACATTCCTAGAAATGTGTCAGCAGCAGAACACTGATTTCTTCAAGATCACTTACACTTGCTAAGGCCTCTCCCTTCTGCATTTGGAACAGTCTTCAAGCTTTCAACACATCACTTTTGTATGAAATGAAAAATGCAGAGCAGATTTAGTAAGTATTTGTCCTGCACTAATGGGAACCCAAAACCATTTTGCAAAAATGGAACCCAAAGACTTGAAATCTTACTCATAAAATCATAGATTAATCTGGGTTGGAAGGGATCTGTAAAGATCATCTAGTCCAACCCTTCAGCTAGGTATTTAGTGCTGCTTTTCACCTTCATTCCCCACTCCCAACGTTTGGGGGTTTTTTTGTCTTTTTTAGCTAGACAAAAAACTGTCATCTGAAAGAGTTTTGGGCTTAACATCTTCACATGCAACGAACTCATGCCCTAATGATAGGCTCCAGACTCTGGCCTCCTGTAGAATATCATATCAAATTAGAATGGAATGATACAACCATAGAATTGTTGGGGTTGAAAAAAACCTCTAAGATCAAATCCAAGCTGCAGAAGTTAGGCTAATATTCAATTTCCTCCTTAGAGGTGGCCTTAAAAAGTGTGAGAGCCTCCTCTGAGCAAAGCTCTGACACTGGAAGTTTCAAAGAGAACATAGGGTAGGTGTCAGGCCATAAACTTTATGGCCTTGCAAAAGAGACACATATGGGAGGTGAGAGGTTTTCCTTTCTTCACTGAGCTTCATCCCTGCTCCCAGGCAGTGAGAAAAGTCCGAAGAAGACCAGAAGAACACAGGAAGGAAATTATTCAAGAAGAATTTAAAAAAAAAAGGGAACAGCAATATTAAATAATAACTTGGGCTGCCTTAAGGAAGTAGGAAACCAGATTTAGATACCCAGCTCTGTGACATGATTGTCATTTCATAAAGGCACAGTGTGACAGTGTATACAAAGCTAGCTTGTGTCACAGGCTCCCTGTTGCTGCTCATCAATAAACTTCTGGGTTGCACTCCTGGAATAAGCTGTGTGGGGCTTTTCTGTACAGCCTCTGCCAAGAACAAGTGGCCTTTCCAAGGGGTGGCAATTTCAGTTTACTGTAAATCCAGGATGTTGATAGACAGGTTTTATGAGCATACTGTTTTGCTCCTTGCCACATTTATTACTGCTGCTATGCACTTTTTCAGTATTCTTCACATTTATTTCTGGCTTCTTCTCTCACTTTCCACCCTCCAATCCTCCCTTATCCATTTCTTTGTACTTCCAGCACTTTAACTGCAGTGGTGTATTGACAGGATCTCCTGCAGTTGTGCTCTCTCCAGAATATTTCTGTTGTTTAGTTTCAGTATTTCTATAATGGAACAGTTTTATTTTTCCCCAGGGGACTAAATCCACATTTTCATGTAGTCCTGTCATCTCACAGTTAAGCTGAAGGTATCTCTAACATTTGATCTTAGTAAACTCACATGATTTTCATGTCAACTTACCTTGCAATGTGAGGATTAGAGTGGAAAATCTAAATAAGTAATTTCTGCTCATATCTAATGCAAAGCTGAGGGGCAATGTGCCAGGCCTTGGGAGAAGGGTGGTGAAGTAACCCTGCCTGGGTATTGAGTTCAGTCTCACTCAGTCCCTTTGTTAATTACACCTAGAAGTGGCATTTAAGGCACATAAATAAAACTAATCTTTGGGAGCAGCTATAAATATTCATAGTCAGAGATACAATACAAAGAGGCCTGAAGAAACTAGAAATAAAACTATAGTTTGATTGGAAAAAGGAAGAAATTAATGCAAGAGAGGGAAAACTCTGAAGCCTTGGCTTAGTTTTTAATAAGCATTTTAATAAGCTTGTGATAATGAAATAAACTAGATCAGAGTATTTTCTGTGCAACAATGACAGCTCAAACTTACTAATTTTGCATATTTTAGTCTATGCAACCATCAGAAGCCCTAAAGGGCAACTGGAAGCTCTTCCAGCTATTTGCAGACAATCCTTTAAGAAGCCTTTGCTAAAGCTCCCTTTCAGTTCAACCTGATTTTAAAAAAATCGAAAAGCAGATGAAAAGCAAACCAGATTTTTTTTTTTTTTAAAGTCTGCAACCTGTTTGTTAATTACTGAGTGTGGTCTGATTGTTGCCAGCCTGCTGTACCCACCTGCTCCTCCCACTCAGCCCTGCAGAGCAGCTCCTGCTCTGCCCCTTTTGGCACCAGCCTTGCTGCAATGGCAGGCTGGTCCCCAGCTCTGCTGCACACCCCCAGCTCCATTCATACCTCTCACCATCACACACACACAGTATTTCTACAAAGCTCAGCACAGCACCAGACAGAGATTAGTGCTGCACCCCACCTGGGCTGGTAAATATTGTTTCTCAGCATGTGCAGTGCTCTTTGCTGTGCATAAAGCATTCAGCTCTTCCCACAGACCACGGTGCCTCTCCACAGCTGGTGGTGTAAAATGAAGCAGAGGGAAAGACATTGGACTGAAATAGAAGTAACCCCATTGTCTTGCTCATAGATTTTCTCACTCATAGAAAAGGAAAAATGCCTGTCACAATATTTAAATTTGCATAAGAAAATTTTCTTTTGTATGTAGGTTCCTCATTTGTACTTGGAAATAGACAATTTAGATCACAGTGGGGTAACCTATTTGCAGTTTATTTATATATATCTGTTACAAAATATCTCCCAGTATTTTGAGAGGAATGGAAGAATATCTGCTTTCACAGATTTAGGTCCATCTGCTATAATTTTTAGCTAGTAGCCATCAAAGTAAATACTCTCTATGTGAACCCAGATGCATCAATTTCATCACTAAATTAACTTCAAAAGTCTACAGTGCTCAAATAAATGTCTAAGGTGGGGTCTCACATATATCAAAGCCCCTCTTCCCACATATCAAGCAGTACCAATAGGACTGGGAATGTGAAGTCATGGGAATATCTCACTTCTTACAGCAGAGACTGCAAAGAGACTTCTCAGCCAAAACCTGGCAGCAAAGTTTGGCAAAATTCTGCATGGAATATTTTCTGCAAGTTAAAATTCCACCTCCATGTTACAATTCCATTCTCAAAGAGTATTTCTAGTTTCTGTTTCAATTCCAGGTCTGCTATAGACTTAAAATACAGGTCAATGTCTTCAACACAGTTTAAGAAATATGACATGGCAATATAAAATTTTACAAATTGATAGTAAAATTTCCATTTACTCTTTTTATCAACCACATAGGGAGGAAATTAAAACAAGAGAACCCAATGTTGGTTAAAATTTTTCTGCTGATTCTCTGTGAATTCTGAACATTCATTTCTTCCTAATTTGGTCCTACCACAACTTTCTTTTATGCTTGTTATTTCAGCACATGCAATTTATTAGCATGGACAATCAATAGCAGAGAAGGCTGTTTTACATAAAACCTTCTGCAGTGGATTGAAGACCTTTCAGGCCATACCTCTTTTATCCAAACTGATGTCTTTATTGGCACTCAGAAAAGTGTGCTGCAGTAGTGGCTGCCTCAGGCTACTGCAGTATTTGCTCTATCCCTCAGCCACAGATCCTGACCTGAGAGGTGAGAGAACCTCAGCTACTCATGAAGAACCTGCCTTATGGGTGGCAGCTTATCCTAAGTCAAGGCTACCTCCAGACACACACCCTGAGCTGCTTGCTTGATCCTCCACTCTTTTCTCACAATCTGGGCAAGAATCTCCATTCTTTCACTCTGCTATATTAGAATAGAATAGGGTATTTCAGTGGGAAGGACACACAAGGATCATCCAGGCATCATCCTGCATGACCAGCTCAGTCCTGACCAGCAGTTAGAGAGTTCTTAAGGGCAATGTCCAAATGCCTCTTAAACACTGACAAGGCTTAGGGCAATCACCACTCCCTAGGGAGCCTGGTATGGTGTTTGAACACCTTCTCAGTAAAGAAATGCTTCTCAAGCCCAGTCTGAACCTCCCCACTGCAGCCCTGAACCATTCCCACACATCCCATCACTGAGAAGAGAGAGCAGCACCTCCCTCTCCTTTTCCCCTCCTCAGGAACCAGCAGAGAGCAATGAGATCACCCCTGAGCCCCCTTTTCTCCAAAACAGAGTCCTCAAACAAACCCAGAGTCCTCAGCCACTTCCCACAGGACATGCCTTTTAGCCTTCTCACCAGCTTTGTTGCCTTTCTCTGAACACATTCATATCCTTCTTAAATTGAGGGGCCCAGAACTGCTCACAGCTCCTGGGAAGGACTTTCACCAATGCTGAAGCATGAGCCGGACCCTCTCCTCCCAGCCAGCCCATTGCTACCCAGTTAATTCTGTGCAAACACAGGGCTACAGGGAGGCAGCCCTGTTTGCATACCCCTGGGTCACAGATGCACAAAATCACCACAAGTCAGTGCCTTTGAGGTGTGTGTTGCAGTACCACAGTCAGAGCTACAGGACATGTGCAAATTTCTTTCCATACTTTAAAGCACCATGTGTGCTCTTGTGCTTTTGGTTCTTGAACTAATTCTGCTTTCATTGGAAAACAGAGAAAGGTTTCTGAGAGGTTATTGTGTTTCTGGCAAGTGTCTAACACGGGAATGAGCCACACATCTCATACTCCCAGTATGGATAAAATTTCCATTGTGAACTTTTACACCACGTTTTACACTGTTTTGGAAATAACCGTGCTGAATTACTAATAGTGATATTTTAAATAACTAATGTGATTTTAGTTGCACTAAGAGTTTCACACAGAACAGAGTTTTTCAAGCATTGCTGTCATGGGGTCCTTTGCAACTTAATCCAGAGTTCTATTTATCCATGGTGGAATAGCTGTTCAGTACTAGCCCTTGTGCAGGTTTTTCAGAAAAACCACACTGATACTCTTTTTCCCCCCTCAGCTGCAGTTGCTAATTCAGAATGAAAACGATGTATTAGCTTCAACTTAGAAATTTTTTTTCACAACTGAACCATAATTCTGTTTTGTTTTTTTTTTTAAAGTCTGTGTATTTATTTCACTGTTGTTTAAATCTGGAAAAAATATATTCTTTTTAAAAAGTTGAAGCTCACATACAGATAACAGGAAAGGCTATTCAAGTGAGACAGTGTTTAAGCACCCATTCTTTAGGAAGAATCAGAACTGGAATGTCTTAATTCAGTTTACACCCATCAGAGTTTTGCACAGAACAAAGAAACTGATGTGATGCCCATAGAAACACCATACACACGTTATTTTAATATCTTGTTTTTTTCCTGAACCATGTAGTTTCTTTGCCACACCACTAATTTCTGCACAATGCCAAAAATAAAGATGCTGACAGTGACTTTCTTCTGTATCACCTTGTAAAACATATAGGCTGGTTTATAACATCTCCACATCACCCTGAGAGTTCTGTTTGTTTTTGCACAGAGCATTTGTCATTTAGATTTGCTCTCCATTACCAACAGTAGGAGCAGGAGCCAGTGTGCTGCATGGTTAAATTTTTAATGAACTAATTCAGAATTTACCCTGGGATAAAGGCAATTCAAGTCCAAGCATTTGCATATTCAGTTCCTGGTAGACCCAGGCTATATTCACTCAAATTTGTAATTTAATATGCAATTCTTGTGCACAGCTCTGTGCAAATACCATATGTGACTAGTTGCCACAGCCTTCACCCAAAGCATCCACTAACCATGGCAACATGGGCATCAGATGTTGCATAAGCAACCTGACAAGGGCTGAGTTTTTAATTTGTACACACCACAATTTAAAAGCCAAATTCTTGCATATTTGGAGCTCTGAGGAAAAAAAAAATCAAAAAAACTAACTAAGTATTTTAAACACACAATTAGCATCTGGGTTTGGACATTTTGGACCAAATGTTTGAGCCTGAGCTCCAAGAATTAAATGCCTCAATTCAAAATTAAATAACTAAATAAGTGGCCCAGTTTTAAGTGTTAAGCACTGAGTGAATCTCTCCAGTTTTCTCCAAGGACTGAGGCACTCTGCAAACCCATAAGATGGAAACAGGATAACCTGACAGCTCATCCTGAAGCACCCAGACACAGAACATCTTTAAAAACCCAATTTTGATTTACCTCTGAGTGTATCTGTGATACAAAACTGAATTTGAATAGGCAGTGTCCATAAATGACACCTTTTGAGGCAAAGCCAGGAGGATTCCTCATTGTCCCAGGGTACCTCTTGAGGTGTCTCAGGGCACCTCAGCAGCACGAATGCTGAAGTGCTTTGGATTGAATTTGGCACTGGAAGTTGCCTGGGTTCTGGTGTAGCTGTGAGATGCTCCTGGTGCTCAGCTCAGAGCTCACTGCCTCACTTGTCTCCAGCACCATCCTTGTGTAAGTGGAGATGACAGCTTATCCCAGTGCTCATCAGTGCACAGGATTGTCTGGGGGTGTTGGGGAGGGAAACTGTGTCATTGCTTCCCCTAAGGGACAATTCCTCCCTGAAAGGGCTGGAATGGAATTTACCTCTGCATGGCTTTTCCCACTTCTGATAATGAATTCCTACACGGGGAGACAAGAGAGTCAAAATCCCCATCTTACTCTGCTCAGCACTTTGTCCAAGCCAAAAGCCTGTGCCCCCCAGGAAGCTGTGGGAGCCATTCTGGTATTTTTATCTGCTAATTGAGCTTAGAATTGAGCTAGTGTGGCACATCTCTCCTAAGCAAAAGGCTCAGCTGTTTAGAGATATTCAGCTGTGAGTAATGCCTTCAGCAGTCACAAAGGCTGAAATGCTGAGCTGCCCATCCTGTTAGTGAGAGCTCTCAAGTTGGCCAGATCCGGGCCTGGAGGGAGTAACTCCAAAAAAGCACAATGCTGTGAAAGACAGCATTTTTCTAGAAAGTCCTCCACTTTTGATTGCCAGTAAGAGCTGTGTTTTGACCTGGAAACCTACTTCTCAGAAGAGGCTGCCTAAAGCTAGAAAAAGGGTTAGCGTGGTACAGGCTGGAAAATGAACCAAGCAAGATATAAAAATTCAGAGAAGCTGAATCGATGCATTTCTAGTGCAAAAAACATTAGAGAGGCTAGAGGGAGTCCACGCTCCACTGCTTAGGAAATGAAGTGAGGCTGGGTTGGCTTTGAAACAATCTCTCTTGTCCTAGAAGGTACATGGAGATAATAAAGTGTGACCATAGGCAAGACCTGGCAGCCACTTCAGCAGGCCATCATGTGTTAACACAGACAATAAAGGAGAGTCTCTTTAGACTCAGACATTATTTTCTAAAAGAGCTGGAGTTTGGAAAAAAGACTTTCAGTGAATCCAAACACAGCACAGAACCAGAAGAAAGGTAAACAGGGTCAAAAGTAGCAGAGGCAGAGATGGGTATGAGCTGTCCTTTCTGAGGATTTAGTTTGGCTTTATAACCCTAGCAGCGATTTCTGCATCTCCATTAAAGATCACCACCACTCCCCTTAACCATAATGACCTATCTTATGTTTGATATTGCTCCCCATCAAGTCCTATCAGAGCTCCTGGCACATCACACTGATAATGGCTTTAATATATTCATGATGGATGTTAAGAAATGGCTGGCACATCTCCCTTTCAGTGATAAGAAATCTGCTTAGGGCATACTTTCACGTTTGGATATTTTTCATTTTTTTATTTTCCTACTTTCTCCTGTTGGCTAAAAAGCAGACACAATGTCATGACACTCTCCTAGTGGAGGGCTTCTTGCAAAGAGAAAGGCTCTGGAGCCTATTATTAATCAAACCCTTGTCTTTCCTGCATATCCAGTTACATGATTAGATCACATAACCAAGCACCCTCTGTGCACAGCTCACATGCATTGTGGTTCTGTTGTTTGCAATCTGCATTGTTCAAACTGTTCCTGTCACTGTGGTTCCTCTATCAGCACTTCCTCTGATACACATGAAGACTACACCAATTATTTGGAAAATCAGGACAGAATCTGGCATCAGAAGCCAACTAAGAGGAGTATTATGCATTTCTTACTAATCTAGAGGTTAAAGAAAGCAATTGTAAAATCTGATTGTATCAGAACATCTTCCTTTAAGGGGAATTGGGGAGTATAGGAGACTTTCCTATTAGTTGCCACAGATGAAATGAGTAATGTTTTCTGCTGGAATAAATCTCCTCATTCTATATTATTTGACCTGAAAGATTCTTTTAGCATGAAATCCAGTTTACACCTTAGATGGAAGCTTTATTTTTTTCCAGTTACTGGAGTGTTTAAGCAACTGTGCAACAAATGACAATCTGTTTTCTAAACCTAAGAGATGCCATTGGCTTTGCTGGAAATAGTTACAAGTTTGTAAATACAGCTGTTGAACTTCTTAGGTTATTTGGGTTTTTTTTGGCTTTTTTTTAACTCAAAAAAACCTACCCTTCAAAGTGGGCTTGTTCATATGGCCTGGCTGAGGCCAGGGCCAGCTACAGACCTTCTAAGCAGCTGGACAACAGAGTGGCAAGAGACAGGAAAATAGACATGACCCTGCCATTTATTTTGGCTATGCTAAAGATCCAGATGGCCAGGGTGGCAAATACTGATGCTGTGAAATGGAAGATATGGAGTATTTGGACCATCTACAGCTGCTGCTTAATCCAGCTAACAGGAATCTTGAGCCCCAGCACTTGTAGCCCTTTTCTCTCCTGTCTCAGTCCTGCTGGATTCCCCCAGGGCAGGAGGAGGAGATTCCAGCTTCCCACCCTTAAGCCAGGAGGAGATAATGTCCCATTTAGCCTATGATGTTGAGATGCTTTTAGTGGCACTTACAGCGATCAGACACGAGAGATGGGCTAGTTTGCATTTTTATTCTGTCAGAGGAGATGTTTACACAGACAAGGGCAGGCAGATCTGACCTCCCTCTGCTGTGTCTGATTGAAGCCAGCTCTGGCCCAGGAGCTGTGCAGCTGCAGGCAGCTGTGGCATCCCACTTCTTGGCAAAGGCAGACATCCACAGAGGCAGTGGGAGGGAGCTGTCGATAACCACCTCCCCAGCAGCGTGCAATTCCCAGCACCCTGCAGCTGGGGCATAAATCCCACTGCATGGCTCTGAGTTTTAATATCAGGGAATACATAACTTGAGCTAGTCAAATTCTGCTGGTCAGCGGTGAAGAAACCTCATTGTCCTTGGAAAACTTTCTGTCTTGCACCTCTTGCTCAATGTATCCACTGCTTCTGGCCACATTGTTAACATTAAAAATTTTGGATCAGGGACCTCCTTCCACTTACACCTTCACTCAGCATGTGAGAGCCTTGGGATCTACTGCAGCAGTGGGAGCCAAAGAATAGCTAATTTGATTAATGTGACTACTATGGGCTATTTCTTGTGATCTATTCCATGTGATTATTTGCAAATCCCTGTTTACAGCTTGATATACTTGACCTAAATTCTGCAACACTCCAGTGCAAGACACAGAAGAATGTGCTGGCTTCAGATATATTAAAGAAAAGTGCTCTTTTCCATTAAATATAAACAATACAGGCAGTAAAGTACCTCTTTCTTATTTAAGTTTGTTTTAGGTTACTAGTCTTTAAAATTTTTATATTTCTAGATGGTGCAGATTTTTTAAAATTAAAAATGCATAAGATAATTATAGAACTTGTCTGGGGGATGCTAGAGGCACCAACAATTAGGCAGGAAACTTGGGTTTCAACACGTAGAAATCCATAGGATACCTAAATTTGAATTTCAGATAATTTTAATAGCTGGGCATTAAAATGATTAACAGTAGAACAAACAGCCATGTAGTCTGACAGGACAGAGTACAGGGGTCAGCTGGCAGTAAAAAAGACTGGTATGGAGTCTTACACAAGGAGAAGTTGCAGTTCAAACCCTGTCATTTGATGCTTCAGTTTCATCACCTGGTGGACAGGTAGAGATGGAGTACAGGAGGCAGATCCTAACTCTCTATAAAGTGGCATTTTTCCTATTACTTTTGTGGCCAGGGTATATTTCTATTTACTTTGCTGACTGACTCAGCCTGCAGCTGACATGGATTGGATGGATCACTCCTCTGAGCTACTGTGTCACAAAAACTTTGTTTTGTGTGAGACTCCTAGCAGCCTCCCCTTGGTTTAACTATAGCAGGCATCCTTTGGAGTAAATTGGGCCAAAATGTGGTGGGAAGAAGGATTCCTTAATTTATGAGTTACAGGTTTGCATTCACCACAGAAGACTTCCTAGGGCTCAGTGGAGTGAAGAGTCAAAAGGAGCCAAATTCCTCCAGGCTGGGGTAGTGAGTTCAGGAAGAAACTTCTAAAACATTTCCCCTAGGCAGGCATGCACTAGCTGCCCTCAACTGCTAGCAGCCACTCACTAACTTCCAAACTAGAGAAGAGAAGGCAAACATGCTTTGTCCCCCAAATCTTGGAAGTGACATGAAGGCACAAGAGCCAAGAGGCTTGCATAAAAGACAGAAAATCCAATTGTCTGAGAAACTCAGAGATTTGATCATGCTCTCTGTTACATCACCTAATAGTACAGGTCCTGTCAAATTGTTTCTCACAACTGATGACACACATAAAAACACTAACAGGTGCTTCAAGTAAAAACTATTCATTGAGTAAGGCAGTTTTTGGAAATCTAAGGCATGTCAGAAAGTACCTAATAGTAGTTGTTATATGCATGAAAACCAAAGCATAAGACCTGGTGAAATTTAGCTTGCTAAATTCAGACCTATTATGAGCTAAAATATTTTTTAATAAATTGCATTGCTTTACCTACTCTATGAAGAGTTAGGTTTCTCTAAATCTTCTCAAATTGGACAATTGGATTAGAAAAGACTGAGTACTTCTCAAATTGAAAAATGATTTAATGAGATGAAGCTTGAGATCTCACACATTAGAAAGTTATTCCTAGTTTCAGAAAATTGTACAATTCTTGCAAATTCAGACATAGACAAAACTCAACACGGGAACGTAGCTGAAAGAAGACCCATGTTACTCACAACCAGTAAAGTGAAGGTATTCATGTTTTTAAGATCATTTCCTAATGCTCTTTTTCAAGTCCATGAGAATTCTTCTCATAAACATGTTCATTTTTGTGCAAATTCACACTAATTAGTTGGACATGCAGATGGACAAACTACTCCAGCAGCTGTAAAACTAAGAGCATTCCCTTCAGCTTTGTTATGATATTGACTCTCGAGTGTGTCATTCTACTGGATATGCCAAATAATCTTTGGCACTCAGAAGAAATTACCCCGGAATGAAATTCCTATTGAATTCCTATTGAAATTCTTTATCAATAAAGCTCCCTATATATGTCAGGGCTGACAGTGATTTGCATGCTGTTGCTTGAATTTTTCCTCAAATGTCAGTCATACTCTCAGTGTCATTAATGAAGAGCAGATATTTCAATTTGAACCTTTCTGCTGGGCACAGTCTACAGAATACACAAGGAAATCTATAATACACATCCCACACCTTTTCATACATCTTTCAGCAAGATATAAAACATTGAAGTGCATTAATACTGCTCTAACTGTTTGGGTTTGGGTTTTTTTTTGTTGTTTTTTTTTGTTTTTTTCCTCTAACATTAAAGCCAAGGAAGAAATAAATCTCTTAGAAAGGCTGTGTCTAACATGGGCAGGTTTGATACAACTTCATCACATAACACTGACTTTTTGGGGACATTTTATCATATACATGATTTTCTTGTCATCCACAATGATCCCCTGGACAGGAATTGCTTTGATGCTGATGAGAATAATAAAGCACTCAAGCATTTTTAAGTTACTGTGAAACTTAGATTCTTTCACATTCTCATAGGAGGAAAAATGGCTTTTTCTCTAGAAGAGTAAATGCTGTTCTCATATCGTTTCTCTTTAGGACTTCTGTGCAAGAAGAATAGGAGGTAGGCAGAATGGAATCAGTAGAGTTTCTTTGTTAAAGTATCTAAGTAATTGATATTTTTCCTTGTGAATGATGTGGTAATTTTACAGCTCGAACACTTTTTTAGTCAGTCTTGTCTTTGCATATTTGAAATCATTTCCATTTACTGTTCATCACGGATCAGACCACTGCTACACTCCATCTGCTCTCTTCTACTGGGATAAGACCTGCTGCTAGGATTTTGAAGCTTCAGACACAGGAATAAGCCCTCCATCGTTCTCTAAATATAACACTGTTTTTCTGTAATCACTTTGTTATTCTGTGTGTCAAAGATAAGAAACATGAGCCAAGCTTTGGTCATCCTGCTGCCAACTAGCACTTAGAATTTCATAGATGGCCCATGCCATGCTAATCGTGAGCTTAGCACGGATTTCAGACAGAAAGAGGTGATGTGCAAGAGTTGCCAAGTCTCATTCTGAGTGCTAAACCAGCCAGGCTCTGACTGACTGCTGAATGCAGATTCTAAAGCAATCAAACTAGGTGAGTCTTGGGAAAAGGAACACTGGGCTTCTCACTAGACGAAAACACAAATGCCATCTGAAACTGATCTGGAAAGCTGCTGCAAGGTGATTGCCTTCAACTTAATTTCTTTTTCATCTCTTAGGAGAAAAATTTCCTAAATTCTCCAGAAAATGGTAGGACTGGTGTCACGTGCAAATACAGATTTCATATATTTGCAATGCCCAAACAAGGCAGCAAGTGATCTTGCCCTCCTGATTTTCCTCTAATGAAAATTTGGGGATAGCCTTGTTGCATGCTTCCAGATCATGCTTCCAGCCCAGCTGTAAGCAATAGAGTTGTCTACTCCCACAACACAGTGTACTAAGTGTCAAAAGAACAACACAGTGTACTAAGTGTTAAAAGAACAACACAGTGTACTAAGTGTTAAAAGAGCAGTGATGATTTAACAGGTATAAGCAAAGTGAAGATATAATGGGTCATTCATGTAATTCTCAATCATATGAAAAGCACTTGCAAAATAGAGTCACAAGTGATACCTTCAGAAGTGAAGATAAATTAATAATTGTGGTCTCTGTAACCAGGTCCATGTTTGCAACAAAGAGCATTAAAGTTGCTGCAGGAAGACATAATGCAATAGTTCTCAGACTGATCGCTAAGAAGAGTCTGGATGATTAAAAAAACTAAAGATAAGCTCAGAACTCACATTCCCTAAATATCCAATGTACAAATGCAAATCATCTAATAATAGCTTCAGGAAAGAAAACAGTTGAGACACGCCAGCACTGCAAAGATGGCTCTCACAAGATCCTGGCAATAATAAAGGATCTATCACCCACAGAAAAATTTAAACTTTAAAAAATATTTGGGAACTACACTGCAGCTATGGAAACTGTCTCTATGAGTTATTACCAGCTTAATAACCTAATCTTTTATCTCCATGCCTTAAACATTGAGTATGCTTCAATAAAATCTCAGGTCAGTACAATTAGTGAATATGTGTTCAGTCATATTATACATGTTCCATAACTGAAAATAATCTTTCACCTAATATACACCGCCCCTAGATTTACTAATTAGCAACTTAGGAAGAAAAAATTCCATATTATAAAATTATTTTTTCTTTGAAAACTATTAGAATATTTTAATTTTTATTTATTTCTCTGCTATGTGTCTTCAACAATGAACGAGAAAAAACCTGTGGATGTCTTATACGGAGAGCATTCAAGGCCAAATTGGATGGGGCTCTGAGTAACCTGGTCTACTGGAAGGTCCCCAGGCTGTGGCAGAGGGGTTGGACCTAGATGATTAAGGTTCCTTCCAGCCAAAGCCTTTCTATGATTCTGTGATAGTAAAAAAAAAAAAAAAAAAAAAAAGTGCTGGAGACAGCTTAATGGGTAATAATGTCCATAAGAAAGCTTTTTTCTCATCTTCTCTATGTAAAAGACAGAGATCAGCTGATACTCAGAGGTATGCAGGTTTGCATCCCTTTCCAATCTCCTGATGTCTATTATTTGAATTTGAGGATGAAAAATACTTGGGTAAAAGAGAAAGCAGTATTTCAAAAAGAAAATTGTCTATATAATGGTGACACAACTCAGAACAAAAATTAAAGTTGATTCTAAAGAATTGGGCATTATATCACCCTGACATTATTGAGTAAGGCCACAAAGCATGGGATGCTGAAGATAATGAGGCCATCAAATTGGAGGAGTCAAAAAGTTCACACTATGTACACCTTGGCCTCCATTGACAAACGCAGACCTGCAGACCAGAACAGCAACATTCCCAACTAACTGGTATTTCTGTTTTTATATCACTTTTATGATCTTATTACTGGATAACTAGAAAAGTAAATCTTCTAGCATTGTTTAGATATGTTTTGTTCATTTGCTTATCTTGGACAGGATACATAGTCTATAATGTAAATTAAAGTCTTTAAAATAAGTTAGTAAGATGCTTGTATGTTTTTCTTTTTTGTTTTATTATAGTCTTAAAGACTGCCTAAAATAAAATATAGACAAACAAGAAAGAGCTTTTTACAAGCAAAGAATGTTTTACAGTCAAATTACTGCACATCTTGAAATTTAGACACTTATTTCCCTGCCCCATTATTTACTCTGATATTAGATGCTATTTTAACCAATGCTAACATATCAACATTAGAAAAAATATCTGCGAAAGACAAGGGCATAAATTAAAATTTTCACCTCTTGATTCACTGATGACTAGAAAAATCAATGCCTTTTGGTTTTGCTGATCCATTGCTGCTGAGTCATACTCCTAAAATAAGAATAATTTCCTTCCTGTTTGTTCTAGAAACTTCAAAATTGCCTCTTAGCCACAAATCACAGAGTCACCTCAGCCATTTAAGAGATCTTCAGAGTGATTGGAATAATCAGGCAAACCTTATAATGAAGTACAGCTGGAATGAGCACTCACACAGTTGCACGGCAGAATTTTCCACTGGGGCACAACCTTCTGCCTTTCTGTGGGTTCTACAATAGCCAAGTGACAGCAGAGTTGGTGACATTATCTTCCTAGCTCCACTTTAGCAATCCCCACAAATCATGCTGTCTAGAGATCTACGGAGACCCACACAACACACCTGAACTGGTGGGATGAGTGGCCTTATTGACTTACCAGGTCTGTGCCTTTGCTCCTCCCTTGACTTTTGTGGCCTGAATGGATCATTGCTTCCACAAAAAAAAAAAAAAAAAAAAATAAAATGTGTCTATGTGGTGCTTAGAGACATGGCTTAGTGGTGGACCTGGCAGAGTTAGATTAATGGTTGGACTCAATGACCTTAAAGCTGCTTTCTAACCTTCACAATTCTATGATTCTGTTCTGTATGTGCATATACATCAAGCCTCATGGTAGGAGGCCTTTATATCCTGCTATATGTTAGGAAGATCCATTATGCTGTGGTTGCAGGATCATTTATATCTCTGTCCTCTTTTTTAGTATCTCTGAGTGTGTTCACCTCAGGTCTTGGCCTCTTAAACTATAACTTGAGGTTAATAACTTCTATATCAGCTTATTTAACTCTCCTGACCCAACTGGTTTATCTCACTTCATGTTTTTCCCTTCATAAGTTTGAATCAAATGGAATTTACAGTTGCTAGACTCCTTTATATGTGTGTGTATATATACATATAGATACATAAATATTTATAATCTCAAATTATAATAAAATAATTTATAATACTAGTTTATATCTGTACATACTTATTTTTAGCTAGATGAAAAACCTTTAAAAAGACAAAAAAAAAAAAAAAAAAAAGATTTTTCAGTGAGCTGACAGAAACATTTCTTTGACTGAGTTCCCTGCCTGTCTGTAAGATCACCATGTGTCACCCACAGTGGGGTGTGTGTGGGTGCCAATAAACAGCCCACTGTGTGTAAAAACATTGTAAAAGGTGGAAATCCAGGAGAAGGAAGGTGGCTGCTTGGTGTGGGTGTATTTGTGTGACTATGAGTGAGTGTGAGCAGGGGTGTGTGTGTAAAAATTTAAGACTTTAAAGAAACTGCTGTACGAATGTGTCTATAAATTTGTAAGAACTTCTAGATGTATAGTAATGCTTTCTGTTGAGAGATATACTAAACATGTATTAATTACTACTTGCCAGTTAATTAAAAACCATTAATAGATCAATATACCACTTCAATCCTGATTTGATTTATTATATGAACATTGAGCAGTTATGCCTTCTGATAGTGCTGACCTAGGCAAGACTATCTTCCTCAGGCAGCTACCAAGACTACTCCTTTTGTTTGCCTGGTGGAGCTTCCTTCACCAGAAAACAATCTCTTAACATCCACGTCACTTCTTTCTCACTCTTTGTCTGCTGAATCAACTATTTCTAAATATCTTGATTTTGGAAGCTCTCTAGAGTCCCATCAAACCCAACCAAAAGCCACCTGAGTACCTCTACTTGCTCTGGAGGGGTAGAAGTGAACCATTTCAACTTACTGTTTTCCCTTTTGTACCTGGACCACACATTGTTGGGTAACACAGCACATTTATTCTATAAATGCAATTACCAAAATAACCAGGGCAACATATGGTACTCATAAATTATTGCAGGAAAGTTCTACATCTGTCACATGCAGTCAGTGAGCAAGTTCCATGGAAAGGCAACTATCTCCTGAGTTACTGGATTCTCACAGAGAAGGTGTTTTGACTTATTCATTGAGCACACAAATTGAAATCTCTTTCAAAATTGCAAGACTGCGCATACTTCCCAGATCTTTTTAGCATGTGTCACTACTCACCTCCCTTCCTTTCTGCTCCTTATCCACCCATACCCACTTAGGCTCATAGCCTTTAAATGATGTATAGAGCAGAGATATTTGGTCCAAAGCCTATTCCAAGTAAAATTATTCAGACACTTACTGTGTGGATTTAAGGAATTCCATACCAGCTGCTCTGCTCTTCTGATCTGTTTGTAGTGCTCTGAATTGCTAACACAGACCCAGGACTGGCTCAGTTTTGCAGTGATGACCCCAAGCTTTCTAACAAGCTAATGCTGCATAGCAATTTCTGATATCTGCAATACTACATGGCTTTAGTAACATGTCATGCTTTTGTAAAAACTAGCTCCTGGAAATGCCTGATTTTTGGAGGCATTTAGGCTTTCAGCCAACAAAGGACATATTTTCTAGAGCCTCTGATTACAGGGCAAAGCTTGAAAATGTGACATGAAAGTATCCTAATGACCCTTAACTAGCAAGCAAATGGAATAATCTAAAAGTCTAATGTTCCAAAAGGCTCTTGTTTTGATGCTGAGGGTAAAAACATGATTTTGATTACTTGTGATCAGGACTGCAAACTAAGTACAGTGAAAGCAACAATACATAATAACTCCTAATGGGCAAAGTAAATACAATTATAGAAAAAAAAAGTTTTGCTGGTTTTTCACCTAGCTTTTAATAACCACAGGTGAAAAAAAGCAGAAGTTACATCTTTGAATCTACATTGTATTTTTCAGGCTGCTTTGGATTTTTTTTTTTTTAAATGAACTTCTGGAGGGAAGAAAAAGTGACAAGGGCTCGCTCTTGCTCTGGCCCTGGCTGAATGAGGAAAGAAATTCACTGATGTCTCAAGGAGTAAAGTCACTGCCAAGGGCTCCTGAGGCACTGTCTGATAGACATGAAGACACACTGCTGTAAAGCCTCACCACTAACACAACAAAATATTGTGCTTCCAAGTAAGAGCAGAAAACTATTGTGCAAAGACCAGGCATACCTGGAGCACAAGCACAGGCTCTGAAGAACCCCTTGGCACAGCCTCCATTCCCTGTAGCCACACAAGGACCAAGGGCAATCTGGCTGGCTGCTACTTTGCAGCATTGCTATTATTCCTCTATCACACCAGCATCTTCTTAAGCCTGTGCCTATTTATTTTTTGGCTTAATTATCACTTCAGAATGGTTTAATCTTCTTGAAGATTTTATCTCCAGAAATAAACAGCTTGCAATAGGAAAATGTCTATCAAGGCTTTATATTCATGTATTCACATCTTTCTTGCCCCATTTTAATAATGTGTTTATTTTAATAGATAAGATCCAGCTTACAAAAACAAATTATATCATACATTACCATGTTCAAAATTCAAATATTGACATGTCCTGATGTTATCATGCGAGAGTTCATTCAATATGCTTAGTTAAATGCTTTCTCTTATTTAGAGAAACAACTGGATTTGAGAAATACTGAAAACTCAAAATAATTCTAAATAGTCAGGGAACTGTAATAAATATTAGTTTATAGCTAATATAACTTTTATTGTCTGACTTCTCTTCCACCTACAATCTTTTACCTCAAAAAGGTAAAATTATTTACAAAAACAAATTGCTTTTTTACATTTTAGTTTCACTGGTGAATTAGTATTTGGCATTATCTTGTGCTGCATTTTAGAACCATGTTGCAATGTCATATTAATATGTAACTTTAGCCTGAAACAGGGGCTGGCTTTGAAGGATCCTAGTTTTCCCATTTCTTAGTAATTTTCATCCTAGACTTTGACAATTTAAAGGCAAAGGAAAGAGTACTGTTTTCCTCCTACTGTCTGTTTTGAAGACTAAACCAGGAAATAAAATTTCACAGCAAATTACTTGAGCTAAAAGCTAGAGAATCACTTTAACTCAGTAATAAAGGTTATAAGTGTACCAGTTAGCTACCAAATGGTTAATTACGAAGAAAACTTTGAATAATCTGGCAGACTTGTTGGTTGTGCAGTGATAGCAGCAAATCCAAGCTGTCCCTGGGCTCACACCCATGAAACAGAACCATTTTGATCTCACTAGCATAATGTGTGAAAATACAGATCCCCACCGTGCTGTGTGAGGTCAGGAGCTGCTGATGTTTCTGTTTAACAGGTGGGGAAGACAAGTACCAAGAAGTCAAGTAACTTGGCCAAGACAAAACAACAAGCAGGTAGCACCTTCTAAATTCTGCATTCTTGACCTAACCCCATACCCCACACACTGGAGAGCCCATGGTCCTCTCTGTCCTATAGAACTGGATAAAAGGATCAGGAACTACAGGAACATGAGCAAGGTGATGGTGGTTACTGTTATAAACCAAGGTCATGGCTGTCTCTCCGTTGATGTGTGGGGTTTTCATGACAACATGAAGGCATAGGTAAGGAACCATAGTATGTATGTTTGGTTGGTTTTTTTGTGAACAGCTTGGTTAGCATCAGACAAACACAACTGCCAAAAGATCCTGAGCTTCTTACTGACAACACTTCTGATGAAAAGCAGACAGTTAAGTATCTGTAATTTAGCTTATTCACTCTCATGTCTTATGTAAAATCATCTAATATCTCAAGTTGGATCAAGTCCTGCCCCTTGCAGGACTACCTAAATCTGTGACTAAGAGCATCTCTCAAGTAAGGTATGACCACTTCCCTGGGAAGTCTGTTCCACTGATTGACCAACCACTGAGTGAAGAAACTTTTCCCTTTATCCGATCTGGACCCTGATGCAGATTTATTCCTTTTCCTCATGTCCTATTGCTGGTCCCACTGAGAGAGAAGACCAGCACCTCCTCCTCCTCTGTTGCCACCCTTATGGCTGTTGTAGACTGCAATGAGGTCACCCCTTAGCATTCTCCAAGCTGAACAAACCATGGCCTCAGCTGCTCCTCATGTGTCTTGCCCTGATGACGCTTCACCATCTTGGTCACCCTCCTTGGGACACTCCAATAGCTTTATATCTTTCTTATGCTGTGGCACCCAGAACTCCCCAGCACTGGAGGTGAGGCTGCCCCAGCTCAGGGCAGAGGGGACAATCCCCTCCCTTGCCTGGCTGGTCATGCTGTGCCTTATGCCCCCCAGGGCAGAGTTGGTCCTTTTGGCTGCCAGGGCATACTTGATTCATTTTCAACTTGCCATCAACTCAAGCCCCCAGATGTCTTTCTGCAGGGGTGTTCTTCACTTTAAATGCTTAGGGATTGCCCAGTTCTTGGGTATATCCAGATCTCTCTGTAAGACCCCTCCACCTTCAAGGTAGCCCAAAACTTCTCCGAATTTCATGTCACTGGCAAATTTACTTAATGTACATTCAACTCATGCACTCAGGTAATTTATGGAAACATTAGAGCACTGGCCTTAAAACTGAGGCCTGGGTAACCCCACTGGTGACTGGTTGCCAGCCTGATGTAAACCCATTTAGTGTAACTCTCTGAGCCCAACCCATCACCCATACAGATCCCTGCTTCTTAGTTTTACATGTTTCTTCTTATTCTTTGCTGCTAAGCAAATATATAGATATAGAGTGCATTCCCTTGCTTTTCATGAATCTCTGAAATTTAAATCACTTTTGAGATACTTAGATGAACACTGTAAACAGATATTTTGTCAAGTGCATGTTTCTTCTAAGGTATTTGTGTCCACAAATGCTATTATCTGCTGGAAGAACTATTTTTCCTGTTCTATCATTCCACTGACCTTCTGCCCTCCCAGGTTTACTCAACACTAAATCCTCTAAGATTTGCCCATGGGAATTAATGACATTCAACCTGCTCCAGAGTCATCCAGATGCTCTTTACATCCTGGGGATGTGTCACACAGAAGATGCAAACCTGCATAAGCCTTCATCAGCAGAACCCTTGCTGGCAGAAGGACAGAGCTGCAAACAATACAGCAACAGGTCACAGTGAGAGATCACTGCAATGCAAACACATTCTGAGAAGTGATTTCAGCCAACTGAGGGACACACTGAGAGGCAGCACTTGTGCTACTCTTCAAAAGGCAAAGTGCAGATGTGATTCCAAGCAGATTTCTAAAAGATGTTTAAATTACTTTATTCCAGGGATTTGGCAACATGTTCCTCCTTTCTTAATAATAGTTCAGCAAAGTATAAACTAGCAAGGCTAGCAAGAAAATTAATTGGGGTTTGCTGCATTGTCTATACATCTTTTTTCTAATAAATCAGTGACCCAGGGTTTTTCTGGTCCTTCACAGATCAGATTATTGTTAAAGCAATGCTCCTTGATCTACATACTGCTTTCAACATTCACATTATACTTGAAAATGGCAATCAGATTTTTGATTGAATTTTCACAATTTTAAAATAGTCTCTCTGAAAGGTAAACAAGACTTTAGGAACTAATAAAAGCATGTCTTCTGTAAGTCACTGAGGGATTGATTAAAATGAAGGAGGATGGGGAATGGGGTATTAGTAAATTATAGACTGACTGTTAACCTCCAACACAAAGTCTTGAGAAGGCAATCGTAGTCCTATAAAACACTCAGTAAGACAGTTCTAGAGAATAGAGCAATACTAATGCTGCTGGCAAGACCTCATAAAAGAATCTGAATACAATGGTTTTAATCCCTCTTCAAACAAGAGTTTCACATTGGAAACTTGCAGTGAAAGTAAAAGTTGGGGGGGGGGGGAAGGAAGGCATTATCTGACAGTGAATCATTCAGTTTGGAAATTAGATTTCTAACTGTAATAGCGGAATGAACACTTCATCTTGCTGGAGGACTGGGAGCAAGAAATCAAACATAAAAGGATGGAGTTATCTAAATGATACAGATGCTGTGCTTATGTCCATAGCAAAAAACAAAAGCAAGACAGGAACTGCTCCTGAAAAACCAAGTGGTAAAAACTGGCTCCTGATCATATTTTGGCTTAATCCTTCCTGCAGTTTCATGATGGAAAAAAATAGTTGGAATGGTGGAAATGGAGGTGGGCAGAAAACTAATAGCTGCCTTTTAGAGGTGTAGATGTATTTTACTTGAGTCCATTTTTTAGTGTTCCTCATTGACCTCTGCCCCTGCTTAAAATACACCTCTCTAACCACATTTCCCCTACCCCACAATGGAAATGCTGCTTCTTTTTTCATCTTCTGAAATTGAATTTGCAGCACCGAAGCTGTTTCACTGGCTTTACAACAGCATGAGAACTTTTGGGAAGATGCTGAGCATAGCAACTGGGTTTCTGACTATGACAGATCTGTTCTGCTTGGTGCTTCAAACCGTGCATGGTTTGAAGATGGGAAGGTGTGGGCAGTGTGTGATGTGGAGGGTAAAAGCTGACCAGACAGAAGGATGGAGAAAAACTGCACACAGAACCATCAGCTCTGCTCTTGAGACTGACCTGCCCCTGCTCACACAAAGATAAACCTATTTTTCAGAGCTGAGTTCCTTGGAAAATTCCTACTTCTCTTTAAATGGAGAATACTGTAGGGAAGCAATGTGAAAAGATGAAAGGAATGTGCCAGCTTGAATTGCTGTGCTGTACTGAGGCTTAGGGCTCTTAAAATTGTCATTCTCTTCTATTACTTTTCAAAATATCACTTCAAAATAATGAGTGTATATGAATCCTGTTTGAGGATTAGGGCCTCCTGGTGCTGCACAGACACATTTAGAGACACAGACTGTGTCTGCACGGGCATATGGCTAAAGCAAACTGGAAAGGTTTCTCCTTGTAGAGCAGTAAGTTACACTCGACACATAATACAAATTATGTTTGTCACTTGAAAGAGAAAAAGAGTAACAGTTTCAGTTCTGTCTTTGTCATTCAAAAATATTGACAGCTTTAATACTTTGTATTATCTTTAAGCAGTCATGCTGAAATTAAATGCCAAAATAAGCCATGTACTTGCCAGTCGATGTGGAGCTCTGAAACGTGCTAGCTGCTTTGTGGGAGGAGAGAGGATTTCGTCCTCAGGGAAAGGAGATTTTCTGTGCTACAGAAGTGGCTCTGTGGCACATTCCTCTCTGCCTAAACAATGTGACTCATCTGCTCTCAGTCTGGAGCCCTGCAAATTATGGTATTGTAAAAACATGCAAAGTTCACACTAAGTTCACAAAGCTACAAAAATAAGCTGTTGCCTGAGCAATGGATGATCCAGCAAGCAGAGCTCTGTGCTGGAATTCAGCACTCCTAAATCCTGCTCTTGAATATGCTACTGATTTTTGAGTGCCTTAGGAAAACTTCATTCTCTCTTAAATCTCTTTTCCTTCCCTGCCTTTGTCCTGTTAAGCTCTCCATGTGCAATGTCTCAGAGGTGAAGTCTGTGCTAGCCATCAATAGTGATGATCATTTTTCATCATCTCTGTAAATACTGTCTTCTCTTTGACCATGACAGACCCTAACTTGGCCTGCTCAGATTCTACACGCAGTCATAAGATCCTTTTTTCAGCTCATCAATTGGAACTTTTTATCCTTCTCTTCACACTCCCATCCCAGCATGGGCTTCCACTTCCTTGCTGCACCTAACAGAGGCTTGTCAAAACTATCAACACTCTCCACTTGGTCTCCTCAGCCATTATCTCTAATTTGGTGGCAGAGGGAGATAATCCTTCTGTGCCTTTTCTCATGCTGTATGTAATGCTAGGGAGAAAGTTTCCTTGATATCTGCAAACTAGCTCATTTTTTTTTTTCTCCTAAATGCCCAAAATAAAATTTCTTTCCACACTATCTATTAAAAGTCTCCCAGTTTTGCCTCCTTGTATGCTGGTTCCTCTGCCTAGCCAGCATCAGCTTCTTGTTTCCTTTTGTTACCCAGCTACTCACTTGCCTCTCTTTGTTTTCCCAGGCTTCTCACCTCAATTGTAAGGTCTTTGGCACTGAGACAGCCTTCTGATCTGTGCTTGTACTGTGCTCTTCTGATGCCTGTGTCAGGCTCCCTGGGTGCTATGGTAATATGAGCAGCAAAGCCCTGAATGACAACTTGGTTTAAGCATCACAGGAGAGGAATAAGAGAGTGAGAGCCGAGAAATCTACAGGTGTGTGCTCCTTTTTGCAGCCCATTCTAGTGTGGAACTGAATTAGCCAAAGAATAAAGCAACAGCAAGTCAGGAGACTTTAGAATAAGAGCTTGAACCTTTCTCTGAACTCTGACACCTCCTCATGGCAGTTTCTGAGAAAGTCTAACCTCTTCCAGTTCTTCCACATGTGGTTGCACAGCTGGCTCAATGCAGTGGGGAATTAAGCCCGTACTGTGACGTATTAACAATCACTTCACTATGCTGAAGGCTTTTAGGCACATAACACTTGATTTCAGGATGTCTAGTCCAAATCTTGATATTTACAAAGTACCAAGAACTGCTGCCAGATAAATGGAAAACATGTGTAAATCATACTTAGTGGAGACAAGAAGAATGATTATATGGTGAAGGCACTGGACTTGGTTCAGTAATTAGTCCAAATAATCATTGGGTTCCAAAGAAATTTCTTTTCACACAGACCTCCTGCAACTGCAACCAAATTACTCATTATTTGGCTTTAAGAAAATCAGAAAAGTTCTTACAGATTTCCAGGGAGCCTGGCTAGTTGTTCTAGCTGTTACTGTCTGCTCCATGTGCTGTGACTCACCATTTTTACAGGGATGATCACTTTTGCACATCTGCTCAGCTCAGCAACTGGCCAAACAAAGAAGTGTATAATGCTGAAGTAACAATGGTCTTCTAGCATTTAGTAGAAAGTACTCAGTGGGAAAAATAGAAATGGACCCTTAATGAAGATTTTAGTCTGGTTTAGAGTGAATTCTGCCTGGCAGTATTCCTTACTCATGCACTGCTCTTGATCATGGTGTATCTACACCCTTTGGTGAGGATTTTTGTTTCACAAAATCTCTTAGGACTAAACTGATTCTTCAACACACCAAGGATTGTCAAAAAATGCATTAGAAAGCAGTCATAGTGGACAAAGTACTTGGATTCCTACTAATGCTACAGTGTCTTTGGAAGTTTAGCAAATTACTAAGTGTTGAAATGTGTGAGCACGCAACTGATTCCCTCTAACCACTTTGCTAAGCTTCATGCAGCTTAAAAGAATTGTGCTATAACACTTCTGGTAGGTACTTTCTGGTGACATCAATATTCTTTTGAATCAGAATTAAATTATGCACTTATTGGAAGTTAATATCCCTGAAATTCATTTCAAAAGTCAATTTAGTATACATGGTATTTCAAACAGCCATAGCAGTGTCATTGCATTAAAAAAACCCCATCCCCCACCACAAATTTATGTCTACAGTGTTTTTTCAGCTTCTGGTTAATAAAACTTTGATTAGGAGGATTCAGACAGTATGTCTAGAATGGCAAATTTACAAGAAGTCAAATCAGTTTATAAAAGCTCTTATTCCTTTGCAATTTTCTGATAAATTGGCAACATGGAAACCTGTAACATACTTCTGACCTTTTTTTAAATGAAACTAAGACCTTCCACAGACAGAGACTGTTACCTGTAGTGCACCACTTAAGAACAACCACCTTCATTTTTTACAGCAATTAAATTTCTTAAATTTATCATTTTCTCCAGGATTGCTGTACAGCCTTCCTAATGCAGAGTTCTCTGCCTTTGATCATTAAGAGAAAAGGAGTGACAGCAATATTGCCAGGGAACAGTAGCTGCCTGCAATCACTTGATAGGTTTATTCTCTCCAAATATTGCTCAAAACTATTTTCCAGGTGGAGTCAGAAAGACAGCAAAGTCCTAGACATCATTCCTGTTATTCAAACCTGTTCAAACCTATTCAAATCCAACAGCACAAAAGGTGTCTTTCACTAGCACTAGTAAATGAAAAATTCAAAACCTATGTACCAGCTGCATCTTTGAAAACTTCTCCAAATGTTTCTACTTGCATTCAACTGTGCAACAAGTCCTGGGACAAGGTGGAACAGTAGGGTTTCACATTCATTTCTTTGCCAAATCTGGAAGAGGCAATGATAATCAATCTTTAGTTGGAGAAACTAGTAACAGAGAGAGTCCTCAGAAAGAGTAAGGACTGATGCCTCAGCTGGTCATAGGGATTTGGTTAAGTCATTGAAATCCTCTGCATGAGGCTGCAGTTCCCATCCTCTGCTGTTCTCCCATGACACAGGCAACACTTGTGTGCAGTAGTGCACAGGAATTCAGCCTTGGACAAGCATTAAGAGGCTGGGAGTGCTTATTGTGGTTCTCATTACTGATATTTTACAACACATTAGAGTAAGAAAAAAGAAGGGGACCTTGCTCTAACATACAGTTCTTCTGTCATGCCTCATAACAGACCTGCTACAAACAGGAATCTACTCCCAAGGCAACTTCCTTGGCTACAGGTAGAGCTACCTTTACTGTCTGTCTGTCCCCAGGACACCCTGCTAAGATAACACTCTTACAGACACCTCTGGGCATTGCAAATCCCCTCAGCAGCACACAGAATCTGGCCATATGATCTACAGCCCCATGTCATATGGAAAAGGAATTAAAAATTTAAATTAATTAAATTTAAAATGTCTATGCTAATATTCTTCCAAGGATGTACTGTTTTCTATGCCACATATCCCTTACATAAGAGTTGTACAAGAATGCTAAATTTGCTTTGTATTTACTGGAAGGAGCAGAAATTGTTCAGAGTGTTTGTAACTATCTCACTTTCTTTTTCTTTGTATGGTCTTACAAACCTGGCTCTTCAAGACAAGAGTGACGAGCTGTGGTTTCATACAGCTGGACTGTATGAAAATAATTTCAATACTTCTCTTCAGCATTTTTCCACTACTTAAACAAAATAGCTTTCTAAATCATATCCATCTTTAGTAACCTTTATAAGGAGAAGAGAAAACTTGAAAGACCGTGAAAAAACTTCAAGTATTTATACTAGAATAGAAAGTTATGTTCAAAACAGTAACGATTTTAAAAGAGCTGGAAATTTCAAGCTGCAGCTAAATTGGAAAATCTCTTTTTTCCCCTCACTTCAACATGATTGGTATATGCAGGCACACTAGCAAAGAAAGAGCATTTCTCAGCTCTTGAGTCTATCCATTGGCAAACAGCGCATTTACAAACATAATTACAGTTCCCAGTACTGCTATTCCTCACGTTAAATCAAGTTTCAGAGCTTCTCCTTCAAAAGACTAATAATTCCTGTCTCTTCTCAAGTCCTGCTCCCATGGTCCCTTCCCTTCTCACCACTGCTCCCTCATGCTACACTTAACAGTCTCTTCCTCTACACACAGCCCATTTTGCCTCCTTGTACCTCTCTGTACCATGGCACCTTCCACTCATGCTCAGCTCAGCTTTTCTGCCATGGAACTTTCCCACAGTCCCTCATAAATCTGCTCCCAAAAATATTTCTAGTAAATACAGTGTCAGGAAAAAACACTGTCCTGTGCAAGTCCATCCAATTCACAAAAGACATGGTCCTCTATCCATAGAATCATAGAATCATGGAATCATAGAATCATAGAACCATGGAATCATAGAACCATGGAATCATAGAATCATGGAATCATAGAATCACATAATCTTAGAATGTTTTGAGTTGGAAGGCACCTTAAAGATTGTCTCCCATGGGCTGGGGTGTCACCCACTTGGTCAGGTTACTGAGGGCCCCATCCAGCCTGGCCTTGAAGACTTCCAAGGATGGGAAATACTACAGTTTCCAGTCTTGCAGGTCTTCTAACTGGGGTCTCTTGTAAAATCTTTCATCCCAAGACCTGGGTGAGACGATGAATGTCATGAGCAGAGACATTCCAGCCCTTACATGATAATATTCTACAAAGACATTCTTCCTATGCCTACATATCCTACTGAAAAGGAAGCATTGCCTGTGCTCTGCTCAGCACTGTGACTGTGCCAAGTCCTGCATGAATCCTTAGCACTCATACATATAGCTATCCAAACAGCTTTGGGGGAAGAAGCAAACTGTTCTTTTCCTTCAGATAAAATACCATGAAAACTCAGTGACCAAATTAAATATTAGGCGGACAAGTAAAAAAAAAAAAAATCTTTAAACTCTTATTAAGAAAGTGTGGACACAAAAGGGTAATGAAGGGAACCATCACAGGGCTCTAATATTGGGAATTTTTTCACACTACTAAACCTAGGGGGAATTTTTTTCTAAAGAAAAGAAGAATTCTGTTTCCATAGTAACTCATTGCTAGGGCCCCCTTACAGTCCAAATTTAGCAGAATTATATGTGCAGCAGCATACTACTGTGCACTTGAGGCTACAATGAAACCACTAACCTCATTGCATTTGGGATGTCAGGTTGAATTTGAACTGGGACAGACACTATGTCAAGTAAGTCCAAGTATAATCCTAAAAAATTACATCATGCCTTAAAGATGAGGGAGAAGTTATAGATGATAAAAAGGCATAAACTGGCAACTTGGTAATGACTTGAAATACCAAAAATTGCTAAGAAATGGGTTAGCATGTAAAAATGAATTATTTTTATCCCAGTCGTGACACTAATTTACTTACTCCTATGAAACAAGTACTTCAGTGACAGAACTTTCCCCTGTACTGTATGAACTCTCAGCACTGAAAAGCTGCCTTTATTCAGAAGAGAGAACACACAGCCAGTCCACAGTGAGACATTTTACTACAGCTTTTTGAGCAGTTGGAAGTGATACATGAGGACAATACATCTGAGTCTGCAGAGGAGTCTCTGCACCTTACCTGGCAGTGCTTTGCTTGTGTTTTTGAAGAGGTTAAAAAACAAACAGCCCAACAAATAAAAGCACCCCCTGCTTAACCACTGCATTTACTGACCTCAAAAATGAATGAAGGTGGGTATGGTAGCTCTGAAATGTGTCTGCTCTGTAACCAATCAATACATGCTCAGCAGAGGCAAAGTGAAATTCAGGTGGCAAGAAAATTATGGTAAGAGAAAGAGGTGCCTTACTGCAGATGAGGGTCATGAGAAAGGTGGAAAGTGCTGGTGCAGTTTTAACTCCAAGTGCTCCAACTGCTCGAGCTCAGTAAGGATGATTAGAGCTGTAAGCTGCCCACATTTGGCTGGCACAGATAAGTGGCCTTCCCTGCTCTCAGCAGTACTCAGCAGTGCTTTAACCATACTACACACAGCCTCTGGCCAGCTCTAATGGCAATGAAGTATTGAAAAACAAGTGCTGCCAATTTTCCCACTGTGTCAGATATTTGAGAAATCATCAGCAAATTGAGAGGCTCTAAGTGTCCTTTGTGTCAAATAACTCTTTCAACCAGAGGGGAAGTATGTTAAACCACACAACTTTCTTGTGTTGTTAGATTTTACACCATCTATCCAATTTCTGATTCAAATCTTCACACTTTTTGCCTTGTCTGATCACAGTATCATTTTGCTACACACTTTATCCTATGCTATCATCCACTGTATCTGCTCCAGAGCTGATGAGGGAGAAAATTATTGCCATAACCTTGAACAACAAATGAGGAAAAGCCTGAGTTCAGATTTAAAGCAAAAAAAATTACATTAGTTATTAGTAAGAGGCTAACTTCTAACTCTAGATATGTAGAAAGCAATACAATAATCCAATGTATTAATACAGGCTGCAGCTAATTCAAAGTTACAGAAAGAGCAAAAGATCTTGGGGGGCTGAAGGTGTGTAAATAGGTCAATAAAATGAGACCACCTACTTAGACTAGCAAGCTTTGTCTTTGTTTCAATGTCAACATTTCAACTGCTTTTTGAAGGAAATAAAAGTAAAACAAACTCATTTCTTCTGTCTTTCAACTGATTCCTAAAAAACCTGGAAAGACAACAAAAGAACAAATTTAAGCTCCTTTTAACACTTTCACCTTCCTCAGAAAGACAAATTAAGGTACTTAAGCATAAGCCTCTTGTGAAACTGCTGAAGCTGCAGAGAAAACTAATTGGCTGACTGTGATTTGCATATAAATATTAAACATTAAATATTAATAAGGTCAATGTTTTGTGAGGTTTAATCAGGAGTGACTATATAGCACCTAAGTGCTTTGTCCAAAAACAAGGTGCAATGTAAGACTGTGTCCATCCCAAACCAGCCTAAGGTGGCCTTTCTCCCTAATTCCCATCACAGCTTGGAATACAGCACCAGGGCATGCAGCAGAGATCATGCCAGCTGCCTGAGTGCCTGGGAGCCTGTCCCACTCTTGGCACATTTCTAACAGAGAGAGGATCCAAGCCTACTCATTCCCGTTCATGGAGACGTTTTGCTCTCCTTACAGAGCTGTGTCTTGGCACTCACTGAGGATTCTTAAGGGTCAACAATCCAGTCTCATGTTCAGAGCACTTAGTAGGTTACACACAATGTGTATCTTGAGCACTTAATTAGTCCAAAAGTAGCATTTCCACAGCAAACCCAGAGTGTTTCACTGGCCCCTGTATGTTCAAGACCACACTCTGTGCTGGGGGAAGACATTTCTAGAGAAGCACATCAGTCACGGGAGGACTTGGTGCATCAGCAGATGAGGATGGGCTGGAGACTGCTTCTGTACTCTGGCCCAAATGCTGACAGCAAGTGTGTGCTTTACTGCTAACTGAGGCTTAAAAATGTCCAAAAAAGGATTTACACCCAAAGTTCTGGCTAATTGTGCCATGAAAAGCATCCCTTAAAGGCAATCAATAAAAGGATTGAATCTCATAACACAGCCTAATCTGTTTTCTGTTCCTCTCCTTCCCCCCCAGGGTGACCAAGCAGCAGATGCAGGGATTTTCCAGAAAACCTGCAATGCCCCAGATCCTGCTTCCTGACAGAGGGTCATTCCTATGGAAGCAATGACTTCCAAGCCTCACACATTGAGTCAGATGCCACCAGGCTGCCATGTTGTGCCCCACCCCTGGAGTACCAGGACCTGTGTGGTAAAAAGGGGGCTGCAGCAGTGGCAGGCAGCTGTACTTGAGATAAACTGTCATTGCTGAGCAACTTCCATGAAAGCATTAAAAGGTGCATGCCTTTCCTCTCCCAAGGACTTCTGACACCTGAACTGATAATATGGTAGCAAGTAAGTGACCCAATAAATCTGACAGACATCTGCACAAACAATTTAAGAAAAATCTTGTATTATTGCCAGGGTGAATATAGCAATGCAGAGTTTTCTTCACCCTTTCTTCAACTAGGAAAAAAACTAGGGGGTTTGAAGTGTTAAAGATATTGGAATTTAGTTTGGTACTTGCAAATCTCTCCTTGACAGTACTCTTCTGCCTAAAAATTGGCATAAACAAACATGCCATTTTAAAAGGCTGCATTTTTTAATGTAAAAGGAAACAAAACCATACAAATCAGTTAGTAATTTGAAGAGCAGGGTCATACTATACTTACTGGAATACATTTTCCTTTCCATACAGTCTTGCCCCAGGGCATATGAACAAGTCTCATTGCTCCCTACAGCTCCCTGAGGAGGGGAAGAGGAGAGGGAGGTGCTGACCTCCTCTCCCTGGGATCCAGTGATAAAATATGTGGAAATATTTCAGAGCTGCACGAGAGGAGCTTCAAACTAGACATAAGGAAGCATTTCTTTACTGAGAGCACTGTCAAACTCAACAGGCTTGCTGGAGAGAAGATCAATATCCCAAGCCTTATTAGAAAGGAACTTGCACAATGCCCTCAATAACATGCTTTTATGTAGTCAACTGAACTGGTCAGGCAGCTGGGCAAGATAGTCCTCGTAGGTCCCTTCCAATTGAAATATTCTATTCTATTCTATTCTATTCTATTCTATTCTATTCTATTCTATTCTATTCTATTCTATTCTATTCTAGTCTATTCTAGTCTAGTCTATTCTATTCTATTCTATGCTATGCTATTCTGATTGGACATTTTGGCTCATCCACATTGGCTCTTGGGATACTCCTCAAAAGCCCTCTCTGTTCTCTGAAGGGGAACTTTACTTATTTTCAATCTCAGCTACTATTGGAATACTTACAAAAGAGATAATATTCACAGAAATATTTCAGGAAAGAAGTTACTGAGAGTTTGTTCAATCCTTTTTACCTGCACTAAGTAGTGCACACTTCCTTTTTCTCTTTCCCCATGGCCACACCACACTGGTAGAAATCAGAAGTTTGTAGGTGCAAATGCACAACTGGGCACCTACTTGCACAATCTATTGGAAAACAAGATTGCCACCTGCATGTAAAAAATCCTGATAAATATGTACCCTTCAGGTACATTGTGGGCAACTGCTGCTGAGCAGCTGCATCCAGTCAGAGGAGTGTGTTTGGAAGCCTGAAGAGAAGTAGATAAGGAGGTACTGGGCACTAAGTGTGTACAGTGACTCTGATGCTTCTAGGATGGATCAGACCTACTGCTTCTCTGTAGACCATCTGTATGTCTGTAAGCCCATGCTGACAGAAGATAGACAAATGTGTCTTTCAAATATTTTGTCTTTCTAGGATTTTCATGAGTGACTGCGTATATTTAATTGTCCAGATTTTTCTTTTAGATAGTAATTAATGAGTGCATATTCCTCTGTAACATAGAATCAGCTGTTAGAGTGTCTGAAAAAGCACATTTCAGCAGATGAACCATCTCTAATATTGTGCAGATTTACTTTTTGCTCTATTATACTTGTGAGAGGCCAGGGAAGTCAAGAGTTAGTCAAAGGTTATTTGCATTACCGTGAGAATTACTTTACCCGGCAGGTTTTTAATACCACGGGGGCAACCTTATTCATAAGATATCAAAGCTTCTGTAATAGAGAAAAATCAAAAACTTTCTTTTAAAATCAGCTAGACCAAGTACTAGTACTTCTCTGTAAAAGTGAACACAGTAAAAGAACTAAGCATGACAGGGAAAAGCCTACAAAGTATTCTCTGCAGCTCATGAACAAAGATCTGGGAGTCTGAGAAAATTGTTATCCAGACATAATTTACTCTAAGGCACCCACTTTCTTGTTAACTTTGCTTCACATTGGCTCTTGAAAGCCACTTACTTTTTGTATGTCCACTTATACTTGCATGTATTTAAAAAAAGGAAGGGGGGAAGGAAAGAAGGAAAGGGAAAGAAGGAAAGGGAAAGAAGGAAAGGGAAAGAAGGAAAGGGAAAGAAGGAAAGGGAAAGAAGGAAAGGGAAAGAAGGAAAGGGAAAGGGAAAGGGAAAGGGAAAGGGAAAGGGAAAGGGAAAGGGAAAGGGAAAGGGAAAGGGAAGGGAAAGGGAAAGGGAAAGGGAAAGGGAAAGGGAAAGGGAAAGGGAAAGGGAAAGGAAAGTCTCTTCAAAGAGAAGGAAAATACTCAAGGGGAGAGTTTTTAGTGAGAAAGTAACCAGAAACCATAAAAGACCCTCTATCAGACCCCAAGAGATTTGCTCAGATGTGGCAAAGTGTTCTTACAATGTGCCTGACTCAAAGATGTTGGGATTTTATACTTGCTTCAGACTAAAGGACTGAATAGGAGCTGTGGAGACTCAGCATGCAGAGAAATCTCTGGTACAAAGATGTAGTTTTGTGAAGTGAGGAAAGGTGTGGCACTGGGAAGGATGGACATGGACACCTTTCCTCTTAAACCATCATTTTATCTGTAGATCACTTCCATATGAATAATCACTACATCCCTCATAGTACAGGGTCTGGACACCTCTCCCATCATGGGGACAAGAAGGAAAAGGATTGCACTGGTAAGAAGGTATCCATCATCCCCAAGCTGGCATGTATATGTAGCACAGCAAGTGAAGATCCCAATTTTAGCACCTGGAGTGACAGAAATCCATGACTACATGTTAAGTTTCTATCTAGAAAGAAAACTCAGAAAAATGAGAAGTGAGAATTGTAGGCAAAGAGGAGTGTTGAAAAAAAAACTGGTATTTTGTGAACTGTGACTGCAAGTTTTGCCTTATTTCATGGGACATTATGGAAGCTAAGTTAGATCAGCTTGAGAGACATTGTACGGCAGGATAAAGGAAGCCCACTAATTAAAGGACTATAGATACATTTTTAGGCAAAAAGAGAAGGGAGCTTGCTTTGATTTTGTAAAAATGAGACCCAGTTATGCACATATTTAGTCAGAAGAAGCTCAAAAAGTTTGTAGCTATTGATGTTATTAATAATAAAAGAAGCTGGGCCCAGTCCAGATCCTGGGACTAGAAAAGCAGTACATCTGTGAATTGTGATGCCCTAGTTAAGGAACTAGGTGCATAGTGTTCAGCACAGTGATGTGATGCTTTTATTGCTTCACAAGTGTGTTGAAGAACAATGGCCACGTGACCTGCCAGTTACTGGGCCACAGCTATTCACATAAAGATAAATGAGTCCTTTGATAACACCAATGAGTTGTATGTGTGAAGGGATGTTGGGGCATTAAAATGCAGGAAAGAACTTGCTTGAGAACTGGTTTCAAAAGAATGAGGAAAAAGACCAGAGAAATAACTGAAAGAAAGAAGGACATCTCAGAAATTACTAGATAAGTAGTAGCTGTGGAGACCAGGAATCCCAAGTTTTTGAGGGAATGGGAGGAAGAAACCCCTGGGGCAAGCAGGGTAAGGGTGAAGCAAAAGAAAATCCTTAGTCAGAAAAAGAACTTATGTGTAGTGTCCCTAGATACTGAGATGGAAGAACTCTGTCAGAACACAACATCAAGAAGCAGAAATATGGTTTCCTGAGCTGGAGAGAGAAAAAAACCCCAATGTCTGATCAAGGGAGATCACAGCCAAAAATGGAGAGGCTTAGAAATGGCTATGAAACCCAGGATCTTGAAAAAGACCTAATGAATCTGGCCATAGGGTACATATATAAGCAGAACAGGATAGATCTTCCCCACCCTCTTCTAACATTAGCTGTGTTATACTCCTGAGAAATTAGCAAGTACAGTTTTCCACTGTAAGCAGAGAAATTAAATGACTTCCCAAGGCAAGTGTCTGACAATAGAGTAGGGACTCAGGAACTGCAGGCTCTGTATCCTGTGATCAGTTGAACTAATTATTCACTTTCTCAGGCAATTACTGCAGAGGGAAAAAAGAACAAAATCTCTAATCAGTTAAATTTTGTTCCAAATTCTTTATCTGCTTAAAATAAAAATTAAATGCAATCAGAGAAGGCACAGATGGAAATAAGGAGGAGAAGAGATCAATATTCGGCATCACCAATTCTATAGATTTTGTATCAAGCAAAATGATTTTGAAATAGAACTGACAGCAACTATTTTTCTTGTCTGGTCAGCACCCAAGTCTCAATTCTTTGTACATGTCAGTAATAATGTAATGAGCATCCCATACTACATAAAGACAGCCAGAGCATCTTTCAGTAGAGGTGAATGCCAATCTTTTACTCCAGAGAAGCATGTTCTTACATTTAAAATTACTACTTCTCTAGTTCATTTGAAAACTGAGGTGCCTTTGTGGCTCCTAAATTACTGTGGGACAGATGGACTCGGGCATCTTGTCAAGAGCTTAATGGCTGAATAGAAAAAGCTGGGCAAAGAGCTAGGATCTAGCCTTAATATGTTCAGAAGATTCAAATAAAGGAGAGGAAGGAAAAAAATCCTGTATATATATCATTGTCATCAACCTCTCCAGACTCCTTTAACAGATAATTATGAAGGAAAAATAATCCCAAAAAAATAGAGATGACAGATGAATACATGTAAGTCTTAATTGTGATGGCAATAACTTTTTCTTAACCCTCAAAAATATTGTTGCTTAAAAAAAATGTTAAAATTTTCTCATTTTTAGTAATTTAGGAAATTTTTTTAGGAATTTTTTTCCTGAGAAAAAACTACTCTAGTTCCTTTAAGGAGTCTGAAAGGGAAATCATTATATAAAGTGTATTTATGGCACACTAGAAACTCCAGTTCTAACCAAAACTGAAAATAACAGAAGCACAAGTGGAAGGACCTTCTATTTAATTTCCCAGCAGAATGGGATGTACCCGAAGGAAGGCTGGATCTGGACGTACGTGCCCCCTCCGGTCCCACTCCCTGCAGCACTGCCATGCTATCCCACATCCCCCTCACAGTGCTCCTGTGACATAAAAAAATACCATTCTGGACACTGTAGAGGGCCTGGGAATAAATACACTGCACTGATCCTTCTCCAAATAGTCATTGATTAAATATCTACACAAAAACACTGACTGATTTAAAAGCGATCAGCAGCTTTAAGTTTTAAGAAATATTCCTGCAGTACACAGCTGTGCACAGCTGCTCTTGGAAGGACAAATTGAAGGAGAATTGTTTTGCCCCAAAGTCTGTCTGTACACACCAATGGTGTAACTCACAGCAGACAAAACAAGTGTTATGATGCATCTGCAGAAAAAGTGCCTGCGTGCAATCAGTGAGCCTGCAGGAATGAAGACTGCACAAGGGAACCCCACAATACAACAAAGGTGGCATTGGAATTTTTTTCCTTAAGATACTGAATAGTAGAGATCAGTTAAGTGAAGCTAGGACTGTGTTTCTGTACCTATATTACAATATTCCCAGGGAGATAAAAAACAAATGTCTTCAAGCAACTCATAATTGCCCATGTATGAGCCATTTTCCAGGTCTAAGCCCTCTAAGAAGCTGACAGAAAAAATCCCACAGAATACAAATCCTCCAACATTCCTATAAAAAAAGAAATTATTCTGGATGTCATGAAAAAACAATGAACATTCTTAGGGTGACATACTGGTATACTATACTAATATGGAATACATTAAAATAATAAAATATATTATATAAAATACATTTACTATACTAGTATATAATATATTTTGTCCTAAAAAAGTGCAACAGGGGCCAGTCTTACCATAGTATAGATAGTCTATACCAAAATATAAATATTTTGTCATCATGTTTAGGTCTGTACAATGAGAAGCCCATCTCTGGTTTGCCTTAGTGCCACTGTGTGCATACAGAGGTGTAGAAACGCCCAGAAGCTGCAGCCAGAGACTGCAATTAGCTTCATCAGCAATTGGAGAGAAGGGGCACAGAGGTCCTTTTGTGTATTCAGTGCAGGAGGCTAAGCCAGACATAATTTGGGGCAAGCTCTTTCAGTACTGCTTGTGGAATTCCCCCTAGACAAAAGATTGAAATTGGAGAACGGCTGGACTCCTGGTTTAGGGAATGACCTGAGTGACAAGCAAAGTGGCTGCTGAAGGTGACATTGCCTTGAAAATGAATGAGTTTTGCCCTCAAAAACCAAGATATAGTGCTTATTTTGCTTTCCCAACATCAGGGAGTGTTTGATCTTATCAGCTTCCCAGAGACAGAGCCAGGCATCTTATTGGCCTCAGCTCTCAGAAAAGATGAAAACACATCTCACTTCTACACCGTGTCCCAAATCAGCACCTAAGCTCAGCATCTTTGAGTGGCTCAGTCTCTTCACAACAGGAAATATGGTAAGAAGCATTATCAACAGGAAAGAGGATCATAAGCTTTAAAGCATGATTAAACAGGATAACAATTCCTCAAAGATACTAGATTGCATGAATATTCATCAGTGATTACACCCAGTGTAAGCTCAGATTCACATAAATTATAATGAAAAGGCAGCTAGCCAGTGACTGTCTACTTTTTCTTGAGATAGAAAATCAACCATCTTTACATAATGGAAATTCAAATATGAGCAAGGGCAGAGAAAATTTAGGGAAAAAATGCAGGAAACACCTGCAAGACAAAGGTGGAATACATATGGCAATCCTAGCAGATCTGCTGAGCATGACTAAGTTTTGAAAATTGAACCAAACCGTGACAACCATGACCAACACAAGGTCATTATTCATAAAAATTATTTCTTCAACAATAGTTTTCACTGAGATGGTTTATAGAAGACACTTTCCTATGTGCTTTCTTTACTACTACGCCCCCAAAAATACTATGTCTCCTTTCAGCTATCCCTCCATACTTCCCTGAATTTTCACAGTTCATTAAACACTGTTGCAACACAAAATTTTATTTGCAGTTCTTTAATTGTCATGCAACTCCAATTTAATCTATTACCTTCCTGAATATAACTTTTATTTTCAGATATTCTAGGGTTCTAAAGTGGAGAGAAAGAAAAGCAAGTGATTAAAGACTCCCACAAGCTCGTATTACTTAGGCATAATTTAGACTCAGCATTGGAGTTGTGAACCCCAGGCTTCTATTCTTGGTTCAAGTAGTTGCTTGTTCTGAGTTCAGGGAAGCAAAAGCCACCGTTCTCTGTCTTTGAAACAGATATTTCCTTTATCCCTTTATTTATCCCTGGAGGTTTGAAAGGACTTACCATTCAGCATCAACCTTTGTTACAATTATTCATGCTCTACTTTGACTCCAAAAGCAGTCAACAAACTAGCAGTGAGTAGAGCTGGTTTAGCTCAGAGCTGGAAGGGGGCCTGGACATGAGCTTAGGGCCACAGGAGATGTATGGGTGTGGCTGTGGACCATGCATGTTTAACATGCACAGTTGTGAGCTGGTGTAAGTACATGCTCAGCACAGACTTTAAGGCAGGACAAGAAACTGGAGATGGAGTGACTGAGTTCAGCCTAAGCACCTATTGAATAGACTGTATAGACTGGAAAGAACATTCATCATCTTAGTTACTTTTTACATTTCACTGTCCAGTGCCTGAATTTTATTCTTCATATAAATTCTAACTATAATACTCTTTTGGTGTCATAGAAACGGTTTTACATTTGCTGATATATTTCAAGAAAGAGTATCAAAGTGCACTGCAAATTCAAGGGAAAAGGGCACAACAGTTCTGACTTGTAAATTTTTATGTTCTACTGGTCTGGAGAAATGAATTGTCTATAATCATATTTGAAGTGCAATCCACTGGGCTATTGTTATTGCAGGCACTGTGGATTTTACATGGACAAAATACTGTGTCAATACAGTTCCACTCGGAAACAAAGAGAACTTGTGTAGAAATTAAAATCTATACAGGAATGAATACTGTAATGGCAACATTACTAATTTTCATTGCTCCACTGAGATCCATTGCAAATTCCTACAATCAACTTACTGCAGCTGATGCCAATATGTGCTGAGTATGTTGAGACTATTGAATGTGCAGTTTTCTGTTTAGAAAATAGAAATTTAGAAATAAAACTAGTTGCCATCCGTAGTAAATGTACAGCTATAATGCATACATTGATTGATTCCGTTTATCTCTTCTAATTCAAAGGTACTGCCTGAATTTTTAAGCTTGCCATACCTGCTGGAAGAGGCACCATTTCAATGGGCAGAGATGGTATCACAACATAATTACATTAAAACATCCTTTTACTACCTCACAGCATTTGTTGATTTTATGTCACCGCTGCTGAGTTATCATGCAGAGATGTTGCACTGTGATGGATAAACTGCAAAGTAATGCCAGGACATCATTATTGCAGCCCATCATTTTACTAAATTAATTTCATTTGGAAGTTTCTCTGCTTTTTCTTATCAGATAGCAAAGATAGATTCTTTGTCCCTCTCTTGGTGTGGGAGGAAGTGTCTCCAGCAGATCTGCTCCATCCCCTGATCACTCACCCTAACAACTGCAATTTATCAGAGAGACATAAATTTGCAAGCACTTCAGGAGACATGATATTATACCTGTTCTCTCTTTCTGAATTCAGATACAAGGGGAGATGCAGGCAAATCTGGATAGGCTGAGAAAGATATAAGTGAGAGGGTGAATCCCTCTCTGTATGAGATAAGAGTCACAGGCAACACTGGAATCTTACTGAATTCTGTAGGACTTCTATGCACAAGTACAAATGCCTTCCCAACCTCAGGCATGCTCATTCGAGCGTGCTGAAATCAGTCTAGACAAATTCAAGGCACATTTACTAGGAGGAAGAGGACAAGAAGCAAGTAGCCTGCCCTACACACTGTTAGGTCTCTAGTGGCCTTGTGGCTGAGCAGGTATTCCTCATTTTCCCCTGCTATATCAGCGCTGAGCTCACTTATCAAGAGCTAATATATTCTAAGGAATGCCAGTAATTCACCATAGCAGGTCAAGCTTTGCATTTGTTTAAACTCAAGGCACCGCTGAAATTTTTGTGAGGTTCCAAGGACTTTACCGAGAGAAAGAGTGAATCCAGTCCACCTCTTCTAATGGTCTCCTTACATCTCTATTTTCTGTACTTTTATGAGAGCAGTGCACTGTTATTGTATGTGAATATCAGCAACAAATCACACTGATTTGCAGTGTCAGTAAGTTCATAGAAAATGAATATGGACCTTTAATCTTCACTACATCCTACATCTCAAATATAAAATTAGGGTTTCTAAGAAGATGTATTCATTGCTGTAATATTTGTATTTTTATAAATTGATATAAATACATTAATATTTAATATTTGACATATAAATGAATATTTGTCTCATGATAAATGTTATTTAGACCAAAAAGAACTACTGGAAATGCTCTCAGAAAAAAGTGTTGCAATCTGAAATCCAGATAGCTACCGCTGCTACAAAAAGGTAGTGAAAGGTAAAAAGCATAAGAAAGAAGTAAGTGTAAAATGACTTTCAGCTAAGTGTGCTTTAAAAGACAGAAATATGACCTAAACCAAAAATTCAGCAGCATCTTAAAACAACCAGATTTTCAGTCCACTGGCTTAAATACTACCCTTGCAAATGGTCTCAGAGAGAATTAGTCTCAAACAACCAATCTAAACTAATCTAACTAAGGAAAGCGGCAAAACTGTTACTATCAGACTCCTCTGGCACCAAAAGAACAAAGACTCAAAAGAACAGACACATTGGGACTTTGACTTCCACAGCTACCACTCTTCTGTGGTCAAAGATTCCCAAATCCTGCCAAGATGGAATACTTGCTGCTTGCATCCTAGTGAAGAAAAAAATCAGATCTCAACTATATTTTTTTCAAGGTGGTATAATCTCAAAAGTCAGTGATGAAGACAATACAGAAACACCCAAGCAGTCCCAAAACTATGACCACAAAAGTAGAAAACAAGATGAAAACACTGTCATGTCTCTCTCCCCAGTGAAACATTGCAGATATGGATGGTTTGGAACAAAGTGATGACCTATAGACAGCAGCAAATGAGGATGAATGAAGAAGCAGCTAATTGGAGTACAAATTCTTACATTAGGAAGACATCACAATGAGACTGAATAAGAATACCACCAGTATCCTGATCAAGAGATATACTGGGGGACAATAAGCAGGAATATGTCAATAGAGGGCAGAATTAGAGGATCACTGCAAGAGAGAATGCAAAGAGGGTTTTTTTCACTCTCAATATTTACAAAAACTCACCCCTCACCCCAAAAAAACATCAGCTTGCCAAATTGTGATATCAGCAATGTTGCAGATTGCAAACTATTGATGAGACATGAATGCTCCAAAATTCCAGATCATCTAAATAAATTGTTTCAGAACCTGAATATCAGTCAACATGTGGGAATTTGAGCTGCAAATGAAATTATAGAGCTGTTTTGGCTGGAAATTGAATTGAGAAGCATTGCTCTGTCTTGCAATAGGTTTTCTTTCAGCAGTTCTGCTAAAACAGGATCCTACAGGTGCAGATGCAGGTGATGGAAATACAGCTAGAACTGGCAGTAAGGGATACACAGCTCTTACATGAGTGGATACAATGTGGGAAACAGCTACATTACACCAATCCGAAGTCCTAAGGGTCAAAATCATGAAGTACAAGAATAACCAATTTCACTGTTAAAAGTTTCAGAGCTGTGGTTTATATGTCATTAAAATGGCTATTAAGCATTCCCTCAGAAAGCTCTGCTATGTAGGACTGATACAATCTGATACAAACAAACCAGGTTCAATAAAAACAGTCAACAGCAAAACCTGGGCTGTCCTTGAACTTCAGGTTCAGCTGCTGTTAACTAAGACAATTGTCTGAAAAAAAGGTGAGAACTTTTAAGAGAATTTTTGACCAAAAGCTCTCAAAAAAGGAAAATATATATAAGAAGGCACATGCATAGGAAAGCAAAACAAAACCTACAGTGGAGACATCCATATTGGTGTGAAGACATTATCTGTGTCCTGCTAGAGAAACAAATGAAAGACTGACATCAGCACTGTGGTCTGGAAAAGTGTGCAAGTTCTTTAATGCTAAACCACAACCAGTCTTTCATCTTATTCTTTTCAAAGAAGCAAGCTAAAACTATGGGAAAGAGAAGATGATGAAAGCTTTCGATAAGGTTTTCATTGTGCCTTTTGATTCTACTTCATCACTGGTAATTTTACCACATTTCCTTAAGTGCAGGTGTCAAATCAAATTTAGCTCTACATTACTATGTAACCAGCATCACTTTCATTGAACATGAGTAATAGCATGCTTTGAACAGGCTACCATTCTTAGATTAAAAACAGAATCAGCAGTATTAATTCTTTGTTGCCTTTTATCAGGTGTAATTATTTATACCAGGAGAGAGAGAAGACCCAGTGGCTTTACATTGACCATTAGGGTTTAACATCCACTCAGTGCTGGGGAAATACTATGAGAGGTAAAGTGCAGCAGAAAATTAGCTCCTACAACTTCATATTTGCCAAAGTAATTTGGCTCCTGCCAGAAAAAAACATGTATTTCACCCCCTAGCAGACTGCACAAGTACCTAACTGTTGAGGAGGCAACCAAACTTTCATGTATATCTTTTTCACTGTCTGTCTGTTCCCTGTGGGAAGAGAGAGAATGACATACATCTATAAATTTAAGCCCAAATAAAAATATTTATATCTTTCTGCTTGCTTACTTTAATAGCTGAGATTGAATCTGAGGGCACAGGTGCACTGACAGATGTTTCCTCCAACTCCATCCTTTCATTTCTCAACATTTAATACATGTACTTGCATCCAGGGTCTGACCTTCCTTGGGAAGTCCTGACTTCATAACAGGGCCGTTTAACCACAGCCCAAAAGTCTGAAATACAGCTCCCAAATGTCCCTGGTCTGAGTGTTTCACTGGCTTGGGGATAAGCAATTCATCTCTCCAGGCAAGGCTGTCTAACTGTCTCATGAGCAGGGTTCTGTTTAATGTTCTCACTCACCAGCAGCCCCTTGGTAGCCTGACATTAAATTAAGAAACAGCAAGAACAGGTCTGAAAACTTGTCCAGTCTGCAATCAATGTCCAATCAATTTAAGACTGAAAGGAGCCAACTCTGGCAAGTGCTTGTGCAGCCAGGACTAGTAGAGCCCTGAGGAGAGGAAAAAGAGGAATAGGAAACCTGTGCAGGCAGAAAAACTGCATGGATGTTCTTATCCTGGTCATTGGGTGGGATAGGAAACTGAAGAACAGGTGCAAATGATTTGAAAGGTAGCTGGGCCTTTTTCAGCACCATGTTAAAGGTAAAAGATAACAAATTTGAAATATTCCATTTTAAAAACGCATCTCTGTGTCCGAGTTTCATTTTCAGCATCTCCTCATTAAGTAATGAGACAGATGGACAGCAAATGCTCTGAATAAATTGTCTTTGCTGGTACTCACAAAAGATGGGCATGCAGCTTAAACAGTGATGCCCTTCCCCAGCTTCTCCTCCAGTAACACTGTAGCTTCTGTGCTGCTTATCCAAGTTCCCAACATATTAAACAGTATTCTTAAGCAATATTATGATACAGAGATTGCATTCCACCATCTCTAATGTCATCTCTAGACTGTAAAAAAATCCATCTCTAGAAGTAAATTCAGAGATGAAATTAGTAAATTCAGTAAAAAATAGAAATTCAGTAAAAAAATTAGAAATTCAAAAAAAAAAAAAAAAAAAAAAAAAAGTAAATTCAGAAATTCATATTACTTCAACCTGTCTGCATCCATGTTTGTGAAAACCAGCCATTCACCTTCCTTATTTTTATAAAAAGCAGTACAATCTCAGCAAACGGTTAGAGCCCAGGAGAAAAAGAGCACAAAAGACCAGGAATGCAGAAAAGGGAAATAACATGTACTTGCAAATAGAGAATTGTCCTATGAAATCATGACTTTGTCATCAGGCTGATTTCTCTTCTAACTCAATGTGCAAGGCCTTGGAACTCTCATTATTAACATATGATCATATTGGACAATTCACAGTCGTAGTTTGCTATACAGGCCTTTTATCATAATTCCATGAACTTCAAAACCTTCTTCACAGTTTATTTAACCAAAAGGTTTGCTTAACTTTTCCTAAATAAAAATAAATTAAATAATCAAATCCATTAAAGGAATTCAATTTTTCTGTTTGATAGCTGTGGGTACACAAGCTTGACCATCTGGCAATCCTAGTGTGAAAAGCAATCTAAATCCCTCTCTGTCTCCTCCAAGGCTCAGACATACCCTATCAGTCAGCTGAAGGCTTTCCAGATATTCACTGCTCAGTACCACATTCACAGTTCACACAAGAATAAGCCCCAAATCCTGTCCCAGAGGTAAGCAGACACTTGGTTCAAGATGTTTTGTTCTGTCTGTCAAGCAGAGAAAACCTCTTTGGCTGAAAGAAAATGGCTCATGCAATGCCTGGAAATGTTCATGTGCTGACACAGAAGGATACACAGCAGATTATTTTTGAAGAAATTATTCTAGGAGAGAAAAAAGTGAGATAATTGTGTGTTGTACACCACTTCCACCCTCTACATTTCTAAAAGGAAAACAATTCTCTAGAGAGCGTTTCAGCTTTCCATAAAAACATGGAGTACAGATATCCATGGGAAAAGGCATGTATTCCAGACACCTTGCTCATGGCTTCACATCTGGAGAGGGAATGCACACTACTCTAAGATTCAGAGCAATTCTCTCACCTCTCACCCCTTACCTTTTCATTAATGTCTGCCTTCCAGAAAAACCACCAATATCTTCCATAATTTTCTAATCTCACATAGTCTGTTCATATATCTTTTTACCCCAGTGCTGCCAGACAAAGACTTTCTTGCTGTTCCCAGTAACATCAGGGCTTGCATTTTTTCTCCTGAGCATGACTATTTGGATATCTGTTGGGAGGCAGTGTCCCAAGGCTGTAGAAAACTTGCTTGCAAAGCAGAGAAATCTGTGACTTCTCTGAAGTTAAATCCCACACCCAGAGTCACTGTGAACTCCCTTCCTATGAGCTTCATTCAACATGTGTGCCCAAGATTACACAAGATGAGCAGACAGGACAAACATAGTTCAATTTCTAATATGTGACCTTTGTGACAGCAGTGGTAATAATAAAATGCCCACAACCACACTTCTGGAGATTAAAAAAAGAAAGTTTGAATTAACCCCTCATTACTGGGGAAGGAAGGAAGCTTTCCCAGTGTGACTGATGAGCACTATTCCTCTTTTTGTGATTATTGCTTGCAGGGATAGGTACAAAGGGAAACAACACACCAGCAGAAAAGCTGTCCCCAGGTTTTGGCTGCAGTTGTTTGAATTACTGGAGACAAATCACTGAAAAGGTTTAATCCTGTGGCACCAGCTTCAGTGTAGGTGGAGGAAAGGAGAATTTTGGCATGTATGCAGTTTAAAGAGTGGGAGCATGCTGTGGATTCCCCCTTGATGATTTCAAGTAGGAAAAAATACCCTTTGGGTTTGTCTACTTTCTGAAATCCATGCTGTGAACCCAGCAGTAGAATCCAACTTTCATAATGCAAAAGAAACTTGCAAAGCAAAACTTCTATCAAAAAAAATTGTATACAAGACCAGCATAACTGGGTGGTGTCATTAATAAGGCTGATATTACTTCACTTGCTTTGTTTCATTTCCTTCAACAGATTTGTGTCTGTGAAAGAAAAGGAAGCAGCTGGTTTTACCATGGAGATGATCTCTGATCATGCTTTTTTCGTTTATTTGTGTGAGGGTGGGGTTCAGATGTCATGACAAATGTCCAGTCTCTACTTTTCTTATGTGCTGGTTTTAGGCTGGTGTAGAATTAATTGTTTTTATAGTGGCTAGAATGGAGCTGTGTTTTGGATTTGTGCTGAACACAGGGCTAATAATACAGAGAAGTTTTTGTTATTGCTGAGCAGGGCTTGCACAGAGCCAAGGCCTTTTCTACGGCCACAGTGGGAAGGAAATTGGGTGTGCAGGGGAGGTTGGGAGGAGACACAGCCAGGACAGATAACCCCAACTGACCAAAGGAACCACAGGACATCATGTCCAATACATAAAGTAGGAAGAAGGAAGAAGGGGGAACATTTGGAGTGGATGTTTTATCTTCTCAACTCAGTGTTATGCATGATGGAGCCCTGCTCTCTTGGAGGTGGCAGAACACCTGCCTGCCTATGGGAAGATGAATTAATTTTGTTTTTCTTTGCTTCTGTGTGCAGCTTTTGCTTTCCCTAATAAACTTCTTTATCTCAATCCATAAGTTTTCCAGCCTTTACCCTTTCAATTCTCTCTCTGATTCTGCTGGTTGGGGAGTGAGCAAGCATCTGTCTCGTGCTTGGTTCCCAGCTGGGGTGAAACCACACCACACCACCCTAAAACAAGTCTTGTTACCCACAAATGCTATGTGAAAATCACATAGAAAAAACTGTTTTTCCTTTCTGGAATAGTTTTCTCTGGAAAAAAGAAAAATCAACAACCCAAAGAAACCAACAAACCAAAACCAGATCAAACAAACTCACTAGGTTCAATTTAGGTTCAAGTAGAATGCTGTCTCTCCCAACTCCACTACACAGGCTACAGAGTTTTACTCAGAGCCAAAAAAGGTAAACCAAAACTAATTTTCATTAAACATTTGGATGAAAACTGCAGCCATTTAAGATCTGTTTCAAGAATAGTGCAACTATATGTGCAGCAGGGCACTCAGGCAGTGATGCCAGCTGGACTGTCCCTCCATGATATACACCCCCAGAGGGTTACACCTTCACTTTTCCTCTACTAGCTTGTTCTGTGTCTTTTCTAATTTCTTTTTTTTCCTCAGTACACCAAAAGACTCATCTCCAAAGCCATGACAAGTCCTGAATGTAATACTGCCAGTCAAGAAGAAATCACCCTAGCAGATTAGTTCCCATGCAGCTCCTATACATGGGACTGTGGACACTGCTGAAGGCTCATGAAGAAACCGAATCTGGTTTTTTTCCCAGGCTCTCCAGCTTGGATCTTCACCAGGCTGGGAATCTTTCTCAGAGACAAAACATGGGAAGGAAGAAAGAAAACACAGATAGACACCTGGTGTTGACCACCAAGCCAATGTGAGTGTCTTGTGATATTTTGCAGAAAGCATGTTTTCAAAAAGGTGTTGCCTTCTTTGACCAATGAATCTTTTCTACTCTGTTTTTCACAATCTCTTATATATATATGCCACAGCTTTTCAATAAATCTTTCTTGCTACCTGGAAGGAGTTTTGTTGCTGTTCTCTTCACCACTTCCTAGCCTTACAGCGACACACTACTATAAAAACCAGCCACCATGGGGTCCAAATGTCCTCCACCTTTTTCTACTGAAGAGCTGTATTGGCTTTGTGTGACAAATTTTTTGCAGTGGAAGGCTGTGGGGGTGTCTTCTATGAGAAGCTGTCAGGAGCTTCTCCCATGCCCAAGAGAGCCACTGCTAGCCAGCTCCAAGAGGGACCCATTAGCGATGGTGGCAGAGCCTCTGGAATAATATATTTAAGAAGGAGGAGAAACAGCAACAGCAGCCAGAAAGAATAGTGAAAATGTATAAGACAAACACTCTGCAGACACCATGGCCAGTGCAGGAGGGGCACGAGGTGCTCCAGGCATTGGAGCTGAGATCCCCCTCACCCCATAGTGAGGCAGCTGTGCCCCTGCAGCCCATGGAGGACCACAGTGGAGCAGAAATCCACCTGCACCCTCTGGAGGATCCCATGCCCAAAGGAGGCTGTGACTCTGGGGAAAGCCACGCTGGAGAAGGCTCCTGGCAGGACCTGTGGCCCAGTGGAGAGAGGAGCCCAAGCTGGAGCAGTCATGAAGGACTGCACCCTGTGGAAGAGACCTGCACTAGAGCAGTACATGAAGAAGTGCAGCCCAAGGGAAATAACAACATTGGAGAAGTTTGTGGAGGACTGTCTCCTGTGGGAGGGACCCCACACTGGAGGAGGGAAGAGTGAAGAATCTTTCCCCTGAAGAGGGGGAGCAGCAGAGATAACGGGTGATGAACTGACCACAGTTCCCTTACCCTGCCCCCTTGCCTTGTCGGGTGGGAGAAGGTAGAGAAATCAGGAATGAAGTTGAGCCCAGGAGGGAGGGATGGGTGGGAAGGAGGTGTTTTAGGTTTTGATTTTATTTCCCATTCTCCTGCTCTGCTATCTTTGGTAATAAATTAAACTAATTTTCCCAAGTCAAGTCTATTTTGCCTATGACAGTAATTGGTGAGAGATCTCTCTCTGCCCTTATCTCAACCCAAGAGCCATGCATCATGTGCACTCTCCCCTGTCCAGCTGACAGGGGAGGGATAGAGTGGCTTGCTGAGCACCTGGTGTCCATCCATGGTCCACCCACAAGAATTTCTTCAATTAGTATTCCTTGCATAAATCACGTGCATCTCTTCTGAGGTTTGCATTTTAGTCTATTGCTGTAGAACTGGTTCTGAAACCCAATTAAAGTTGCTGAAGTCATTATTTGCATTCACATATATACTAATACAGAAGGAAACCTAAAATCTTATTAATGACAAGCTATTAGGAGCTACATTACTTAAGATACCTAAAATGCTAGAATGCTTTTTGTTAAAGCTAGAATGACCTTAGCTGAAAGATCAAAGTTATTATAGCATATGTTTGGGTTTTCTTTCCAGAAAGTTGAGTATTTAAAAGTAATGAAACATAATATTGAGGCAATATTAGTAACATAGTGATTAGAATATTAGCAATAATAGCAGCACTTGCAGTAGAACAGGAACCAAAGCTATTTACAGAGTGCTAAAATCTCACACCCAGAAACAGCACAAATGAGGGAAGATGACTAACCCTTAGCTGGGAATTCAATTGCCAGTTATTCTGTTTCACAATCTCATTTTGGAGGACAAAGTGCCTGAAAAAGCATTAGCTATCCTTACAGAAGTCATCTTTGTAGAAAGATACCATCTCCTGTTCACTTTTGCAGGATGTAATATGCTAAATCACTTGCAAAACAACACAGGAATAAGCATCTATTTCTTACAAAAGGCACAGAGAATAATTTGCACAAACCTGAACCTGGATATTTTTCATCAGTAGATCCTAATAAGCAAAGCACATTTCGGATTTCATTCATAGTATCAGCAAAACATTACAGGCAGAAGAAAAAAAAACATATACCCTGTAACTTTGCTTCCCCATGGATACTGTTTTATAAAATTCTTTTTCAGACACCATTTAGGAGCTTCCTTTTTGCCACATGGTGCATAGTGTAAACTGATGCTCAGTCTTTTCATGAGAACATAAACAAACAAATACAAAAGGAGTAAACAGCAGCTGCAGGCACCCATACACCATTTCACTGGAGTGTGATGCCTGAATCCCATTTAAAAGCCTTAACTGTGGGAGTCCACAAACTCCTCTTACTGATAGGCAGAGAGGGAGAACGTTTTTGTGAGGTCTTGGTTCAAAGAGAAAAACATTCTGTTTACCCTGAGATTTTATAACAAACATAATTAGTTCAATCTCCCTTTAGAGAAGTACAAGTTCAAAAAGAAACCCAGTGTTATCCATTCTCTGGTCTGGAAGGGACCTCAAAGATTTTCTAGTTCAAATCCCTCTTCCATGGGCAGGGATGCCACTCATTGGACTAAGTTGCTCAGAGCCCCATCCAATGCCAGGAATGAGGCAGCCACAGCTCCTCTGGACAACCTGTGCCAGTGCCCCCTCCCCAGCTACTCTTGAACTGAAGAATTTCTTCCAATGTCTTATCTAAACATATCCTCTTTCAGTTTGGAGCCTTTCCCCTTTGTCCTTGTACTACATGTCCTTGTCAGAAATCCCTTTCCAGCTCTCTCTTAGCCCCTTAAGGCACTCTAAGGTCCCCCCAAAGTCTTCTCCAAGCTGAACAACTCCAGCTCTCCCAGCCTGTCTTCATAGGAGAGCTGCTCCAGCCCTCTGACCACCTCTATGGACTCCTCTGGACACACTCTAACTAATGTTCATGTCCTTATATTCAGGGCTCCAGAGCTGGAGGCAGCACTATAGGTGCTCATCAGAGAGTTAAGATAGTAAGCTACAGATTGAATCAGCTTTAATACAGAAATACAACCTCTATGTATTATTATTATCCTAAATTCATTAAGACAGGTACTTCAATGCATATGTAAAGTTCTTATTTAAAACACCAGTACTGCATGTAAAAGATTCCCTCCTTTTATTCTCTTTATTCTCTGGATGATACTGTTCAGACAAAAACATTCTTTTTCCTTCTTTACAGTCTCTCATAAGGAAAATCAGAGTGTGAAAGGGCTGTAAAAGAAAACCAAACCTAATATGTGTTGCAAGGTCTGGATCATAGCAGCAATTAGTTGAATGGAGCTACCTTTCAGCCTAGCCTACAGCTACCAATTTAAACAATAGACTATTTAAAATGTTGCTTACCTTATAAATGCAATGTAATTACTCATTCTAAGGAAGATTCAATCTGGCATAAATACCAGGTACACAAGCAAAATCATGTATGAATTGTGCTACTAATATTATTCATCATTCCTAATCCTGTTACATGCTATTGATGGTTATCACCATCGATTTACTTATCTAGCTAAAACATCTTGTATGAATTACGATGTAAACCTGTAAAAGTAAGTTTCAAAATGTAATACAAACTAAAATGGGGAGGAAATCACTGAGATGTTTTTATTTTTAAGAAGGAAGAAACTGTGGTTTTGAAAAGGTCAAAAATAGTCTTATGAGAAGTGACTGCAAAACGGCTGTCATGTGGTATTACCATATTATTTATTCAGTGACTCCAGAGCAGATGTGCTTCATTTTCAAAGGAGAAAATAATTTTCTGTCCCTAGCTCAGGCCTCTGAGACTCAACCTCATCAATAAATGTTCTGCTGGCTGCCTCAGGTCTTCAGTGCAACACCAGAGCAAATCTCACAACTTTCCATTTCTGCCTCAGCGATACCCAGGTCCCACCCTTATTTTCAGTGGGAATTTAAGGCGGGAAACAATTCTGTCGGCGATGTGCAAAATGGGGCAGAGATGTCCCCGTGCTCTCATTTAGCTGTGTTGGTTCAGCAGGTTAACTGGAGCAAGGAGCAGTGGGAAATGGATTTGCACCACTGAAGTGAGCAGCTGTGATTCAGAACATATCAAAGCAACAGCTTGCTTGGGTTAGAAGTTATCATTCCCACTGAGCCAACTTTGTTTATAAATCCTCACTGCTCCTGTTTTCTGGATTAGCAATGTGGAATTACACACACTCTCCATAACAATTAGGCATGTTTGCATGGATAACCATCATGAATAAACCATGAAATCACTCACATTTGGAAGAGAAAGAACTTGAACAAATCCCTTCTGCTGAGAAGATGCAGTTGTGAATACAGCATGTAGCTGCGTTCATTTGTCCTGTTTGTATTACGGTCACGTGTGAAATTAATTATGTGAAGCACTATATGTCTATAGCTGATGATATAATAATTACAATGCAAATAAAAAAAAAAAAAAGAAAGGATGTTACAGTAATGCTTTTGGCTTAAATCAGTAATTTGTTCTATCTAATAGAGCAGGCAAAATAGTATGAAACAGAATTAATGAAAAGTACTGCAAATTACATATTATAAAGACTTGTGCCAATTTTGTAGCAGGTATGGACAAGGAACTGAAACCCAAGAGCAGCAAGGCAATAGATCAGATTACATTTATATTTCTGTCTTCTTGGTCCTAGGCTACTCAAAGTGCTGGAATGAGCCTGGTGCAATTAACAGCCACAGACTTGATGGGATACAGTGGCCACCCAGTGCTCTTCTACAAAGGCTTTTTGCAAGAGAAACTTCCTAAAGCTGGGAGAAAAAATAGCCTTGAGGGCTATGTAGCATCTGTGGCTTTTTATGTGGCATGAAATATAGAGAGGATAAAGATTTCCCCCAAGTAATCACTGAAAGATGATATAATCCTACAGTAAATTATTGTTAATGTTTTTAGAGCATTTTTTCCTTACCTACAGGAACAGTGCATCTTGAATTCTCTGTGAAGAGCTTATTTTAATTTCATGAACACTTCTTCATAAAATTATAATGACCTAGGATTCAGACTTGAGGAACAACTGGCATTCTTCCCATTGAGTAAAAACTAAGCTCTTATTGTTAGGGGTACCCAACCTTATTTCTACTGGTGTTAATTTACAAAATGGGTTAGCAGAGATCTTCATCTCTCTCCACAGACAATTCCTATCAACATTTTCTAGAGTTGATCTGTCTAGTTCATTCACAATAACAGGCTGAGGCTTTGTACTCCATCCAGGTTGTATCTTCTTCTTCCAGACAAACAATGAGCATTTTCCACTGCTGTCATTTCTTGCAACAAGTACATTATCCATTTTCACAGCCCATCTCAACCATCTGGGTGCATGGATTCTGCATCCAGATAAAAGTCTCCAACTGAAAAGGCTCACAGCTGTTGTCAGTGTTGTCAGTATTCACCACTTGGGTTTCATTTTGACACAACTTTTTTTTTTTTTTTTTTTTTTAGATACCATTTAGCTACCACAGCTAGCTGTGTTTTTGCTGATAAAAGGTGATAGAAAATGTCTTGGGAGTAGATCACTACAAGAAAAAATGTAATAATTGCTGCTGGGCTAGGTAAGGACACAGACCTTGCTGACAGAACAAGGTCCAGGAAAGGTAATGTAAGACCTACAAAAACATAAGTCTCCTGTGAAGGACTTCTGTTTTCTCTTATTTTCAAAACTGCCTGACTGGTTCTAACATTCTTTTCTGTTGATAGAAATGTTACATAAATTACAGCTACCACCCTCTAATGTTGGTTTAACACCAAAGGCAATTCATTTGAAGACTACAGGATCATAATAGTCCTTCTTCTCCTTCTTTGGAGAGCCATTCTCTGGATGTAGAAGATCAAGTCAAAGCAACCTTAGTGACTTAATGAGAGAGCAGCAATTGAGTTGAAATATCAGCAGAGGTGTTATGGCTCCCAGTTCAACATTTTGGCCTCTTGTGAAGTATGGAAGTGTGTGCATGATCAATGCCACACTCACAGAGTTTTAAAAGCTTCTACTGACATGCAACATTTTGGCAAACCATCGGAACATTTGGGAGAGTGAGCAAAGATAATTTTTACAAGTATATTTTTTTACATGAAATGTCAAACCATTTAATCCCCAAACCTGTTGCTATTTTTGCAGAGCAATTTTTTTGTACTGTCATGGTTTAAATGCTTATAATTTACTATCTCCACCACAAAAGTTTTGAAGCCACAAAAGTACATGTTTTGGAGAGGGCTTTTTTATCTTAAGTCATCACATGAAACTCTATGATAAAAGAAAGTAGGTTTGTCTGGTTTGGGGATTTTTTTATCCTCCATATTCCTAAGTTTTTGATGTTGACTTTTAACGTCTTCCACATAATTTATTTATCTTATTGTATTCTAAAGTGTGATCAGTGGTCAAACAGTACTGGACAAAGTAACCAAACCTCTGCCCCGAGCCTTGGAGAATGCAGGAAAAATCTTTACTCAAGTAACTAAAACTGAGCTATAAATTCTGAACTTAGTTTATTATTATCCTCACAGACAGTGTGAGAGAATCATGGCTCCCCAAAACCTCAGCAAGAAAAGGTTCCACAAGGAGAGGAGGAGACAAATGCAGGTCTCCCTGTCTTCTTTACATTTAGGTTTCCAGAATAATTAACAATAGAAGACCAGGCGTGAAAATGTGCACTAAAGCCATGTGCAATGTACTGCCTTCAGAGCATACTTGCTGCTATCTCACAATTTAACACCACTTGAAAACATCTAAGGGAACAAGTACTGCACAATAGCCTGAGCCAAATCTGATTGTCAGCAACAAGGAAACATGAAATGATTTCTCAACACCACTCAGATTGTAACTGTTTCAATAATCATCACAAGAAGAACTGCTTTTTCCTAAGGCAAATTCTGCTTTTGCAGGCAGAAACATGCCTTTCTTTGGATGTCTTCATTTTAATGCACCTGCAGTTAGTTCTTCAGAGGCAGCCAATGAATATTCGATGTACCTTTGGCCTGCCTGCACTCTGAAGTAATTTACAACACTTACACATAATTCACCTTTTTTGTACTCCTACTGTTAGTATATTTTTCTTGGAATCATAGAATCATTAAGGTTGGAAGAGACATCAAGTATCATCGAGTCCAAGCATTATCCCAGCACTGCCAGCATCATCCAATACCAATATCCACCAATAAATCATGTCTCTAAGCACCATGTCCCCATGCTTCCTGAACATTTCCAGGGAGAGTGACTCCACCACTTCCCTGGGCAGCCTGTTACAATGCCTTCCAATGATCATGCTTTCAGTGAAGAAATTTTTCTTAATAGCCAATCTAATGGTTGGGAATGTGTTTTCAATGAGTTCTGGTTATGGTAGGCAAGTAAATCTTAGAAGCTCTCTGCCAGATATTTAAACAGGAGAAACAGAAAGATAAACTTTGGCCAAATATATCAGGCATTATAAATTCCCTCAGAGAAATGAAGATGAGAAAGACTCTGTTCTTTGAGTCCAAACATTCAATTCATTAGGCCTTTCTTGAGGGATAAAATTTCAGCACTAGGTTTATGAAGTTGGTTGTTTTTTTCTTTTTCTTCCTAATTATTATTAATACATGAAATACAAAACTGCCATGAATCAATCTACTCATTGATTTATGTCTGACAGAGAAAAGTAAGGAGTGTGAAATTGTAACAATAGAATAACTTACCTAATTTCTACTTTTGAACTTCTACATTTGTCACTTTTCCTTTTTTTTTTTTTTCCCCTCCTTTTAAAGTCCTTCCAAACTCTCAGCATCCATGGTGTTTTGACATCAGATTCCAGTGATACTTTCAGTCATATATCCTTTCATCAGACTTAGGAGAGTGCCTTTTAGCTTCCCTAAGTGCCCCTTCAGTGGACAGGCAGAAAATCGTGAGACAGGCAGAAATTTATCTTCTTCACAATGTTTAAAACTGTGGCCTCTTAAATAATGCATTTCCTAAAGGAAACAGCCTCAATCTTTAAAATCTCTCATCCTGAAAGCCTTTTTGCCTCTACTCACTAGTGACCTTCACATAAACAAAAAGCTGATGAATTTCGAGAAAGGTGCAATAGGTTTGTTGTTGCTCTAGGCTGATAACATTTTAGACCTAACAAGTAATTACAGAAGGGGGAAAAATACTTCTTTTTTATTTGTTTTTTATCTAAACAGGAATTGGTATAATCTGGTAAAGAGAGGAGGAGAACAAAGTAATTTTTTTTTCTCCTTGGAAGAAGGAATTAAACAGGGCAAAAAAAGATATTACTTGATGAACAAGGAAAGTTTAACAGCAAAGTAGATTAGCTATTTGAAGGGAGAAATTGCTGAACATAGGGAAGATTCTACGAAAAACACAGGACAGTGGTTTCCAGATGATGAGGTGTTTGAGTAAAAGAGACTTAGGCTGGGACTGAGTTGCAAAAGGCGAAGGGAAATAGAAGACAGTGACATAACTCTCTGGAATGAAGAACAAGGAGAACAGTGGTCCCTAAACCAGACTGGAGGGGCAGGATGGAGACAGACACAGTGAGGACACTACTATAGTAGTGGGAAATCACACTGCAATTTGTGTAGGTCCAAAATCAGGCCCTATAATTTTCTGTGCCTTTCTGCTATCCATTGCTTCTAAACAAAATGTGCTTATGTATCATTGACATAACATTGTTCTGATATTGCATTGCCTTTAACTCACTACACAAATGCAAATTCTCAGGGGGTATAGTAGTGAACTTCTGAGAGGCACAGAAAGGAAAAGAAGGAAGCAAAAACTGGAAGAAGATCTGGAAGATTGGAAACAGCAAGGCTACCAATTTTTTTGCGTTGTGTCTCAAGGTACCTGCTAAAAGATGTGCACTGCAAGAGAAACAGACAGCATTTCAATGAAAAAATATTACTGCAGGGATCAGAGACACAAGAACCATGTTGAAAAGTAGTGATACATAGATAAGTTTGATGCAAAGCCAGAAACTAGCATCAAATGCCAGTAGTGGAGAGATTGTGAGTGTGTGAGGAGACAGAACCATGGCAGATGCAATTTAGGCATAATAAAACTGAAATGAGTAAGACTAGAATAAACTAGGAAAACCCAGAAGTGATTCACTGCTGCTGACAGCAAGGAGAGAGAAGAGATACTTTTGCTGGGCATTTGGGGATAATACAAGGGGTTGAGAGGGTGTTCTGTCCAGCCAATTGCAAGATCAGTGACAAAGGGCTTTGTCCACTGAGGGTAAAACAGTTTGTAGTCATTCAGTTGGAAAAGACACTACTTCCTCTTTTCTTCTCCTCCCATACACTCTCTATTGGTTGCACATTGCCTTAATCTCAAAAGGGGCTTTCCTTTAGAAGCCCTTCATGTGCAATCTTGTGGGGAGCAAGCTGCTCCCATTGACACACCTCACCTACCAGTTGCTGTGGCACTACCTCTAGCCCTTGTTTCCCACCATTTGAATTGCTCTTCCACTCACCCTTAGCTCCCCTCCTTTGTCCCTAAATTTGGGTTAGTGCCTAAATCCTGTGCTAGGGATTCAACTGATTTTAGCAGGTGATAGCAGCAAAAACTCATCTTTTAAGTCAGCCATTGTTTCCTCACAAGATGTATGTGCCAAGTTGATCAGCTGTGATTGACAAGTGCTCCTTCCAGCTCTGTTGGCAAAACAGCAAGAAAACCCAATGGAAGAAACAGAGAAGATCCAGAAGAAACTACAAAATTACTTTGGAAAAGGTATTCATGAACACCTTACACTTTGGAGAAGACACTCAGAAGGGAATGATCACCTAGGGATAGCCCCACAACTTCTCTTCCTGACTGAACATTGGAGAAAGTTTTTCTTTCTTTTCTGGTTTTTTTTTTTTTTTTTCCTTTTCCATTAGAGCTGATGTAGTCCAACAAACTATGGATTAAAAAAAAAAAAAAAAGTTTCAATCTTTTTTTCATCATCCTGTGTGAAACTATAATCTGATGGGAGATAATCCATACATTCATCATTTATTAGCCTGTCAAGAAAACTTTAAAGCATTTTTCTGTATTAAATATATAACTTCTCCTGAAAACAGAAGACAGCAAACATTCTCCCTTATGTTAATTCTATTAAAATCAATTACATAGCTACAGGTTACAATTAAATCCAAGCTCATCTTTAGGTTGAGAAGTATTACATTTTTGGTGTGAAAAATAATGAAATAAATATTCACTTAACCATTCAAACTTTTGTGGAATTTGACCTCTTTAGAAAATCACATCAACATTTAAATCTGCCTGGGAAATTCTCAGGAGCAAATCACCTGTTTTGGCCAGACAGCTAAGAGTGATTAGATCTTCACAGATTCCCTGGTAACCAGCTTCTAACTTTTGAAAACTTGGTAATTATCTAAAACAGTCCCTGACACTTACATTCCTTGCTGATTTACCATGTATTATAGAGACATAGCAAGGTTATTGTGGATGTATAAATATTTGTAAATTATTACTCAGTAAACATCCCCCTATAATACATTATGGACTTTTACTAATATTGACAGTTTTGGTGAATCCCTGGCAGCAGTTCAGGTTTTCCAGAGTCACATCTACACTTCTATGCTCACGTTCAGTCCTCTTCTTCCTACCCAAGTGTACACCTGAGTGATCCCATACTTCTGTGTCCTTTTTGAGGTTTAGGATTCAGTCAACTGTTCAGCTGACAGCTATGTGTATCTAACCTCAGGTGAGCTGAACTGATTTTTTATAGAATCATAGAACAGCTTGGATTGGAGACTCCCTTGAAGAGCATCTGGTTCCAAACCCCCTGCCATGGACAGGGACATCTTCCACTAGACCAGGTTGCTCAAAGTCCTGCTCAAACTTTCTTGAACACTTCCCAGAATGGGGCATCCACAGCTTCACCTGTCACAGTGCCCCAAGACCCTCCCTTAGGAATTTCTTCCTAACATCTGATCTGTTTTAATTTAAAACCATTCCTCCTTGTTCTCATTTATCTAGATTTACTGACTGAGAGGGACCAAGCTCAAATAAAGACCTTGTGCATCAGCCTAAAAAGCTTAATATGAGTTCTTTCTCTCTCCCTCTCTTTCTCTCTCTTTTTTTTAAATGTCCTTGCAGCATCTGCCTGCACTGTGAAAGCTGCATAGAGCTCAGAAAAGAACCAGACCCGAGTATGCAGCCCTTAACTTTTTTTCTCATAATCTTAAAGCAATTAAAATAAAATACAGCAATTGAACACCATTTAAATAATGGGCCAATCTACCAGCTGGGCAAGAGAGAAACATGCTGCAAACAGCTCAGTACAACTGCTCACTGCTTATTTTTTGTATATTAATTAAGTAATTTAGAAGCAAGAACCAAGACAAAAACAAAGGAAAACAAATTGGATGATCTCACAGCCCCACAAGCTCTTGCTCTTGCCTCGTCTCCAGGGCATCTTGGCTGACCCTTCACAACAGCTTGTTCCTCCTCCCCACATTTTTCTGTATTCCTTCTGTTGCATGCAAAAGAAAAGGAGACAAAAAGAAGCCTGACCAGCATTAAAAATCCCATCTTTCCTACTTGGAAGGACAGGATTAATTTTACCAGATGGAAATGTCTGTAAGAGAGAGACCTACATCTCAGCTAGTCACCTAAGCTTTTTCTGGCAAAGGGAGAGAAACTGGCACTTTCAGGACACAATTAATCTCATCCCCATGTAGATATTTAAACTAGGTCATATGAATCATTCCTTAGAAGAGACAATTCCTCTCTACTGACACTAAAGGGAGCCTGAAATCACTAGATATAGAGGTTTACATTGGTTATGTCTTAAGTTAAGTGAGCTGGATGCCACCTGAGCTCTTCAGATAGATTTCTTGCTTTAGAGGCAAAATGCCTTATACTCATCTTTTGGTTACATACCTGGCTAGAAACAAGCATGTGGCCTTTGTGTCACTGTTTCTAATAGCCCAATCACTACAAGAGATATATAAATGTATCATGTGATTCACTAAAAAAGCAGGTTTTCATAAGAAATTAATAACATTTCCAGAGCACACAGCATAGAGTGTACGAAAGTGCTAATAAACACTCCCAATACCTTCTCAGCAAGAATTCAGGTTCTTGGCTTCACAAATCATCTAGTAAAAATGAAATAATCTTTCAAATGCTCACCATTTCCCTTTTCTAGAATGACACAGTATGATTTACTTTCTTATAAAATCACGTTTCATATAATGTCCAGACAGTCAGTTGCTTGCTGATATCATAATAATCTAAGGATACTAAGGAGACCAAAGGGTATTGAGTACCCAGAAGCACATTTACTGCTTTCCAGCCTCTGGAGATGGTGGAATATAAGAAACCATCCCTTCCATATCATCTTTGTATCTCTCACAATTTATTCACATTCCATTTAAACTGAGAGACCCTGTTTTGTGAGAAGTCCAACCCTTCAAGACTTCCTGTCTTTTTCTTAGTACTTAACTAGAGATAGATTTCTAAATAGGAACTTAAACAAGGTCTAGGTTTAAAGAGATTAATTCCTAGGAATTTCTACTGTGCTAGTCATTTTTAATCAGCCAAGCACTTAGCATGGAGCTGCTGGTAAAATAGGTATTAACTTATGAAGAACAGAAATACACATAATGCTAAATCAATGGAAAACAGATACTTTCAAGGTAAATATAATAATATCTTTTTTTCAGATAAGATTATAAATTTGACTGGCACTAGTTAAAATATTGGTATAATGTGCTTGGGCTTCATTTAACCCAGCACATCATGGCGTTTTATTAATAAAAAAATAAAATGGCACACATTAAATGGATTAAAAAGTATCTAATTGAAAAGATTTAACTAAAAATGGGAGAGTTGATCACCTGTGTTTGGTGGGATCCTCAGGGACTGATCCTGGCCCTATGCTTTTCAAATGCTGACCAGGCTGGGAGAAAATTCAGTCACTTACTACTGTCCAGTTTTAGCAATGACAGAAAGGAGGCATTGTGTTAAATGGTGCTGAAGACAGGTCACTGATACAGGTCAATGCAATTTTTAACACAGACAGCAATAAAGTCCTTACTCTGGGAACAAAGCAACTCTTCCTTACGGGCACTTTCCAGAGAGGTCTGGTGCAAAGCAGATGGCAATGCTGCCAGCTGTGGGGCAGGACATGAACTGCCAGTGCAGCTAAAGGAGCCAGCATCACCCTGGACATGCACATGGTAACTTCTGTGGGAGCCAGGACATTTACTGCTTGTGCACAGGGCTGCAATGCTCCGAGGCTCCGTGCAGCTGCGGCAGGCACAGCTCAGCATTCCTGCTGTGGAAGCAGGGAGAGCTCAAAGCCTGGTCATGAGACAGATGAGAGCTCTGACAATCATGCCTTGCAGTAAGAGATGCCAGGAGCTCAGTGTATTTACTTAATCAAAGAGATGATTAGATGATGTCTTCACTGTAGCCCAGAGCTACTGACGGGCACAGCCCTTTGCAGTGAGCTCCTCAGCCCAGCGGATTAAGAGACAAAAACTGAAAGACACTCAAAGCTGGAATCTGAGACTAGATTAATTCAGATTAGAAATGTGGCACGTGCCTCCAAAAGACTCATTAACCCCTAGAATCATACGTGTGTAAATGTGTGAGAGGTTCTGATCATCACAAATTATTCAACAGAAACAGAATGTCTTTCTAAAAGGTAGGGCAGGTGTCAAGGGATGGATCCTTCCTCCAGCTGTGCATTTTAGCTATACAGTGTGCTCTGACAAGCTAGAGTGACTGTGATTGCTCTGCCCAACTTGAAAGCTTGGCTACTTGGTGTTGTTTGCAAATGAAAACTGAAGTTTTGGAAACAAATCCAAGCAGGCTGAAAATCCTGCTCAAAATATCTGCAAATACATGTGATGTATCTACAATATTTCTCTTCATCTGTCCTGCAACTCAGACAAAAATGCTTTTCTGAACTTTACTCCTCCAGTTAATCTTCCTTTTCAAAAATTTTCATGAACCTCTGTGCTATCAAAGGCAGGAAAGTCTTTCTAACTACTTCTCTGCAGATTCCAGTTTGAAATTTGAGAAGTTTGCTTCTCTGGTGAGCATGAGACTTAAAAAAAAATTTGCTTTATGAGATTCTGATTTTGGGTTACTTGTCTTACTGGAAAAAGTCTGGAAGCTACTCAATTATCAGGAGAATTTATACTATTTCAAACACTTAGATCTGTCTGGAGTAGCAAAGGGAAAAATCAGCCACTTCTTCCTCCTCGTCTGAGAAAACAGTGATGGCCATGCCTTTAATAATAGGATTTTTTCATTCTGTAACTTCTGTGTTAGCCATTAATCTGCAGCTATCACATTATTTTGACATGTAAACACAGGTGGAATGCAGACTGTGCTGAATGTGTTCCAGGATTAATTTATTTTGTGTGAATCCATAAGAGGGGGAAAAAAAAAAATCAATTCTCCTTTTGAAATCTTCTTTTGCATCTTCACTTGCAAAAGACACTTTCTGTGTCTCTCCAACTGTCTGTAAAGATATGACAGGAGGAAAGGAATGGATGCTTCCCCTTCTGAAAACAGATAGAAGCATTTCATGCATTCATCCCATACCAAAAACATGAGGCCAAAACATCTCAGCATGACCAAAATGTGCATATACAGCCAGTAGCAGTAGCATTAAGAGAGGACACACCTATGAAGGCCACCCTGGAAAACACAACCTGCCACTCAACTACACACTATCTTTATTCCAACCTAGTGCCAACAAATGGGACAGGGAAAAGAGATAAAGATGGAAGTGAATTTAGGTAGAAGACAACCAGGAGAGATCTCTGGGCAGCCTTTAAGTGTGGCAAGCTTTTGTCAACTCCATCCATCACTGATGAATGATCTCCTGCACTTCTCCCCATCCAGTTAATAGCCAGAGAGTTTCCCAAAAAAACAAAACTGCCCTTATACTTTTGCCTGGGATCACTACATTTTGTAGGCAGCATTGCATTCAGGATTGCTGTTCTAATTTCTATGCAGTCTCATAAAAATCACACTAACACTGGCATCTTAAGCACATAGGGCAAACCTATCAGCAGTGATTTAATGGTAGAGGATTTAACTCTTCATCATTTTTATGTAAACATAAAATTGTCACATATAGACATATTATATTCTATTTCCTTGCACATATTTAAAATCCAATATATTTAAATACTTTTGCAGTCCTAGATATTTTCTAATTCTCCTCTTTAAAAAAGGCCAATTATTTATCTCTGATAGTACCAGCTCATTAGATAATCTCTAATGAGTCCACATGAAAACTGGAGACACAAAATAGAACCACAATATTTTTCTCAATATTATCTATCCAGAAAAGTCTGAATCAAGAAATCAGTGCCTAGCTGCTTCTACACTTTCCAGCCACTATTTTTGTGACCAACTCTTCTAAGTTTAGATGAGTGCCCCTTAACCCCATAGCAAAATATTCATATTTGCTTAGAGTTCATAAAGAATTCTTAGTAGTAGATTTAATTCCTTACACTGTGTTGTCATTTTAGCATCTCTGTACCTATTCACACATCTATAATGGCCTTTAAGGGAATATAATTTTAGTCTATGGGTTAAATATAGTCCCAGTCTTATCATATCTAGAAAACCAGAGCTGCTGCTATGTTATTAATCTAGCCTAATTACCTCTTTCATTCATAACCTGTAATGGTCATCTACTGTAAATCAGCACTTGAAGCTGAGAGGAGTGATAAAGTATATGCTTAGGTATTACAAATGCTTACAAACCTTCCCAAATTTGATTTTAAAAGTGGAAAAATTAATCTTCAAGATTCAAACAATGTACTTCTTAAGACAGAACTATTGTTTGAACAGTATGAGACTGGATTCAGATTTCCTAATGAATTCCTACTGATGTCACTGGTGTGACTGGGCCATAAATGAGAACTTTACCTTTCTATAAATCATAAGCACAGGTAGTACTGCAAGCTACAAAAAGAAAGAAATGCTGTGTTGTTAATGTCATAATTTTGACAGATCTTTCTCTGTGGAAGTTGGTCCAAGAAATCACTAACTCCTTTTTTTGCAATGAGTTATGACTTCCCTAAAATTCCATCCTTATCTAGCAAAAGGATGACAACAATACAAACAGCTCTGCTGGCTGTAGCTCTTGAGGCTAGATCCCACAGGTGTTGCACAAATCCCTTAAAAAGTTCAAGGTCTTGCTTTAGGCAAATATTAGGCAATTATTTTATGAGCAGATGAAAAGATATATTACAGAAATGCAACTAGATAGTCACAGCTTATACAATGTTACCCTTTCCCTTATCCTCAAACCTCTCAGGGTGGAAATTCCACAGCAGCTTTGTTTGCTTTCTAGTACTAACCCACATTTTGCCCTGGTGTCCTAAGGTAACACAGGAACTGCACTTTGACCTGCCACTTGCAGTTATGTCTCTGCAGTTATGTGTAAAGTAAGTCAGACTGTCAGACATAATCAGCACTACAAAAAGGAGTAAACTCAAATAAAAGTTGCTCATGAGTCAATTCTTAATTACATTAGGAAAAGTGAGAAACCAATCTTTCCTGCTTACTCCTTTAAAAATTCTACATCAAAGCCATTCCTGTGGCTTTTGAACTGTTCCTCACTTCATCGAGAAGTGCTAGATGATGGTGCATGATTGAACATTTAAAGGAGGAAAATATGCATAAGAAACCAGGGATCATGTTTGGAAGTCTGTGACAGCTTGAAGTCCTTTTTCACTTCAGCCCTTTGCAAAGAACACCATAAGAGCACAGCAGGACAAATTTTTGGCAATACATGCCCAAGTCTAAAAGAGCCATAAGCCCTTTTCCTTTGGGAGACCAAAACAAATCTTGGTACAGGTGACAAAATATGGGATATATACAACTTAATTATGCTATTATATCATTAATATAGACTGGCAGAGAGGAGGAATTACAGCTGTATGTAAAAATGTAGACAGAAGTCAGAAGTTCAGTTGTCATTTGTGATGTTTTATAGCTTTGGGCAGTGAAACATTTTGCTACTTGTTATTCTGATTCCTCTGCCTTTTACTGTTAATCCTTAATTTAGGTTGCAATTGGAAGTTTCTATTAAAATAATTATTTATATTTTTGCAAGGCAGGTGGAAAAAGAGGATGAACACAGAAAGGTAAAGTGATTAAAGGATTCCAGCTCCCAACACCCTCCACGGGCCCATGCTCCATTCCTACCCCATCAGGTCCTCTCCATCATCTGAGATCCTCAAAAAGTGACAATGCACAGATCAACACTTCAGTCATAAGTCACATTATGGTTTGACACAGGCATAATGTTTTAGCTCCATAGTTTTAGATAACACAGGTAACCCACAGTTAGCAGCCATAAGGAAAAAGCTCTTAGTTAACCCAGTGCTCAGGCAGGAGCTCAGTTCTGTGAGGTGTCAAATGTACCCATTAACATGAAGACAGCCTTCAACTCCTGCTGAAGTAACTCTGAACCTCCTGGGAAGCCTTTGGCACTTCAAAGAGTCTGGATCTGAATTCACAACATTCTTTACATGAAGCTCTGACGACCCCAAAGCCAGTGCTGGCTGCTGCTGAGGAGATGTTTCAAGGTGAGAGAGCCCAACACTCAGATCTAGTTCTGTGCTAAAGTACAAATAGAAGACTCCAGCTCTGCTACCCAAATTCCCACAAGCACCAGCTGTGCCTCAAGTGAGACCCTCAAACCATCAGCCAAAAATAGCAGCCCAGATTCACAGAAAAATCTGTCAGAACTACACAGAGAGTTCATCAAGGCCAGGGGAAGGCAAAATGCCTACAAACTTTTAAGAAAAGCCAGACACAATCCATAAAAGTTTTTAAAGCTTAGGTCAGACTGTGGAGCCTAAATATTTGCAGTGTTAGCCATAGTTTTACAAGAAATATTGCTAACACTGAGGGAATTTAAAATACTTGCCTAAACCAAGAACAGAAAGGTTTAAATGGCAACCTCTAAAAATTTCTTGCATATTAATAAAGTATTTTCAATACACAGTGGACACAAAACAACAACACCTGACACCAGGCAGCCCCCTGCCATAGTTAGACCAAGAGTTACTCATGCTGAAAATACAACAATATATTTAACTACTGCATATAGCAGGAGTTCACTTTTTCAGTCACACTGCACATTTTGACAAGAACACTTCTGATTTTGGAGGCAATGCTTTTAGATTTTAATTCCCTGACTTCTCTGCTCATTTTTGGTTTCTTCCACTGAGGTACAAAATTGTGCACACGTGAGAGAGCAAGGAAGAGATCGATCCAAAATGTAGAATTCTACAAACAGTAGTAAGCAATAGCTATTTTTCCTTTTTTTTTTTTTTTTTTTTTAATAATTTAAAATGTAGGTCCAGATAAACTCTGATAGACAAAGGTATTTTTCTCATAACATCTCAGACATCCTTTTGGCTATTTTACCCAGTGCTCCAGTGCTCAGGCAGGAAGAAATAAGCATCCACATGTTCAAAGTCAGTACTGCTCTTAAGTCTGCTGAAAAAATAGGCTTTGATTAAGAATGTGTGGAGCAGACCTCTCTTTCTTTTGATAGGTCTGCACATGCCAGCAAAGTTCACATGGGCAGTCTCATACAGACTGGCAGTCAAGAAGTGAGAGTCCTACCTTGAACTTGTAAAATCTGCTTTCTCCAAAGCCATAACGTACAGCTGCCATCAGAAACAGACCCAATTGCTTTCCTTTTTCATTTTCCAGGCCAAGCAAACCTATTTCCTGTTACAGCCTGTACTTATAGTTTTATTCTATCTTATGACTTAAAGACAAAAATATTTGAGCACCACTAGGATTTTTCCACCCATAAAGGGGGAAAATGCAAAACGCAAAACAGATGTTTTATAATGTATTTAATTTATTTTGGCCACCCATAGGGCTGTGGCTTATATTAGTGCCAAGTTAAAAGCAACAGAGTTCTTCATAAACACCATATAACATATTGTACAATGACCAGGCATAGGGAGCTCCTTTCAATGAACTCCCATTTATTAAGCAAACTTCAATGTCAGAAAAAGAAAACAGGAATTACTGAAGGTGCAAGTGGTGCTGCTGTACTTGAGCAGTTCCTGGGGGGATTGGCAAAGTTTGTGCTGTTTTCTTACATTATTGTAGCCTAATGCAGAGCTTGGACAGTAGAAGATCAAAGTATACATTGAAAGTGGATGAGTTTGTTGAAAGTAAAACATCTGGAGGTAACATCCTCAGAATAATATCATGTAAATAGCAGATACTGTATAATAAACAATTGTTTCAGAAATACTCAACAGTTGAAGAAGTTCCAAGAAATTAAAACTATCTTGTCCAAACAATTGCCAGACTTGTACAAATCTCTCACTTTTTTCTGTGTCTATGAATGGAAACAAAGACATTTCAAAAGTTAAACCGATGAGACTTCCAACAGTTGCTGAGGTACTTATTGACAAGGTATCTCATGGAAATTACAGTAAAAATAGTCATTGAAATTTCCCCTGTACCTATTCTTATTTAAGCTGAGAAATCATATCTCAACAAGAACCCCACTTTTACAGAACATCTTCAGTACAGTACTGCAGGCTGAGGGACAAAATGAGCAACAAAGAATGGTTAGTCTCAAATAATTTCCATATTGACAATTTACTGCACAGATCATAGGAAATATAAAACAGATAAAATTTACTAACCTGCCAAAAACATTATAGGAAAGCATAAGGAAAGGATAATGTATGTATTTAGGAACACAGAATGGCATTAAAGGTTTTAACTTGCATTTTTTGGCTAGTTATCCACAGATTTAAAGAATCCCTCCTTAGAAGTGGATCATAATTGCAAAAGTTGATTAGAAAGTAATAAAATGTGAAAGCTTAGCAATTTATTACAGCAAACAACAGAACAGACTTTGAGCAAAAACACAGGAGCAGGCTCTTAGAATGTGAACTTTTAATGCAAAATACTTTTTAAACCAAATGACAAGAAACATTTTGACCTAACAAATAAATATGAAGTCCATTATTACCAAACCAAGTGCAAATACAGAAAACTCACTTTAATTCAGAGGCATGCTTAAAGCAGTTTGCAAGCAAAAAATCCGTTGCAATTACTTCTGCAGGTAAAACTGTTCTAACTATTATTATCTGTCATTTGCTAGCACTTTTCTTCCCAGACAGACACACTCATTCAAACTTGAAAAACCCAGAATGCCAGAAGTGCCTCACCAATATGTTGGCTAAGGACTGTCATTCATTTAAATTATGCAACTGGATTCCCACAGCTGGCCCACAGCTTGGCTGAGAGCTCGATTCAATGCCAGTGAACCTGTCTGCTAATATTGTCCTACTTGCAGAGAAGGTAATATATCCAGCAACTTATATTGAAGTTCTGACTCTAATTAACAGAGCAAGCAAATGTTGACACTAGTGACAAATAACTGCTTAATAGTTACTGTGAGACCAGTGCAGCCAGCTGACATTTTCCTGTAGTATTTTGCAGTAATAATCCTTTCTTTATTTCTTAGGACATTGCTTATAATATTTTTTTAGGCATTTTGGTTTAAGTTAGAAACAAATCTGCACAAAAACCAACCCAGATAGCAGCAGCAAGACTCCCGGCTTTCAGACAAGTAATCAACAAGAAAGCATGCAAGCAGCATCCCTGGGAGGATGCACGGGGACCAGACTATAGGAATTCTTATCCTGTATAAAGCTGTGTAACCTTGCACAAACAGCCTTTGGCATCTTGTCTCTGGCCTACCTGGACAGTAGCAAAACATATTTATCAGACCACACAAGCCCAGAACCTTAACTGCAAGCAGTTAAAAACTGAAGGTCGCTAAACTGCAAAATTCAAACATGCTTCTATGCTTTAGCTACATAGACAACGATAAAACAAAGCCTCCACAACCACCTGTAATAATATGCCTGTTCAGCCAGCAATTCCAAAGTACTCAGCAACACAAGGTAGACATTTTCTGCAGCTGGTTTTACATGTACATTCCTGCCAAATTGTTGTCTCGTCCCCTCTTACCTTCACATTAGTCCGGAGTGCACAGTAACATGCAAAAAACATTGCAGTAAACAAGGAGCATATGGACCAGTATTCAGCGTCTCTGCTCTGCACAAACGGTACACACACGATCCCGAGCATGTGCTACTAAGGAGCATCCGTTCCCTCTGTCAGTTTGAAAATGCATTGATCTCTGTTTTTCTGACTACAAAAAGACATGTCTTGAAGGCACTGAGTGAAAGCTACATATCTCTTCAGCGACTATATATAGAAATATGCCCAGTAATTTCAATTAGCAGAGAATTCAGCATCTGAAACTTGGACCTCAGTTGCTTTTCCTTCCAGCATTTTAAATTCAGGGGGAAAAAGGAGGGGGAACTCAGCCAGGGGGGAAAGGTGAGGAATTAAAACGTACGCAGTGAGTTACTTGTATTTCCCCCTGGCTTTGATGCTTTCCTATTCAATATTTTACCAACGTTATACACAGAAAAATGAAGAAAGGTTTTTCTCTTCCAAGTCTCAAATTTACTGTAGATTCTGCACTGCTTCTGTCTGCTCTTGTTAAAGATGCAGCATCCCTTTTAACAAAGACAACGTCATCAATCATGACAGATTCAACATGTTCTACTTACAAATACAGTCTCTGATTAAGGACAATGGCTGGCTGGCTTATTAACGTTTCCTCAAATGCAAGTTCAGTTCCCTGTGCTAATCTATTTTTAAATAAAAAGTCCCACCTACTCCTTCCCTCTCATTTAATAAAAATGCAGCGAACCAGCTCTAAATATCCTGAACTGCATTGTGCTCCCAGCTCAGGCACTGGACACTGCTTTCAAACTGTTCTCTTGCTTGCTTCGGATTAGAAACACAAAGAAAAATGAAAATGAAAGCAGAAAAATACTGGAAGAAATCTGTGCCCTCACATTTGTAACTATATATTCTGAATTCAAAATGCTCCAATATCTTGCAGAACGAGGGAACTCAGAACCTAGCCAGAAGGCAAAGCCTTAATTCACAAGCACAAAAATAAAATCAAACCACTTCTCTCACTCCTGTCAACCGCTGGGATGCTGTGAATTAACTGATTGTTTACTGGGCTGCAGGGACACAAAGTCAAAGACTCAATTCTGTTTACAGCACCGGAAACCACTGATATCACTACTGAATTATGAAGTAATCTCCGGGAATAAAACCAAAAGAGAGGCTTTTTTTTTTTTCCACTGCAGCAGATACTGTGGGAGGCAAAGAGTGAAAGAAGCTTTACTACCTCCTTCCCTACCAGCACAGAGCAATTTGCGTAGGATAAACATAACTTAATAGAAATATCTGCAGTGACTTTTAGATTTCTTTAAATGTTTTATGTAAACCCACTTGGAAATCTTAAGAAACACTGAAGTCCTAACCAAATCAGTGGGTATTTTCTGTGTGCAATGGGGTGAACAAGCTTAAACAGAAGGGTGTGCATTTAAGGAAGAATAAGGGGGAGGAGAGAAGACAGCAAGGTTTTTTCCAACATCTTCCTAAAGAGAAGCTCTCAGAAACTGCCGTCAACTCCAAGAGAACAACTATTTTTAGCTTGTCATTGTTTGTGCCTTTTTTTAGGAACAAAAAAGGCATTCGTGTTTAAAGCTAGATATTGCTCTGTAACGTAGCCTAAGACAGCTACTTAATTTGATCCCCAGCTCCATCTGTCATACAAATTAAGTAATTAGTAATCACAGCCTTCTTTGGCACAATGACTTCCACAACAAAAGAAATGAACCCTGGTTTTAAATCTAATTCTGCGATTTTTGTAAGTAATGAAACTGGGGTCTAGATGTCATAGTTCAAAAATGGAGCATCCCAAACTTATGGTGGTTCAGACTTTGGCTACAGCAATATCCACCAAATAAGCTAAAATATAGTAAAGTGTTCCTCAGCAAAAGCATGGGAGAATTAATTGAGACATTTTTTGTTACTCTTCAAGGGAATAGAAAGTGAAAAGAACCATGGTTTATTTTGCAGTACAGTACACTAAAAATTAAAATTAAGTATCTTAGTCATTGAAAAAAATCACAGATCTTGGGGAATTCTGATCCACAGAGAAATGCAATTCAAACAGCAAAGATGAAAAGATGCACAGTCCTGAGAAGAGAGGCAAGGTTCAGGCAAGCATGTAGCTGCATATGAAAATCAAATTCAAGCTTTCTTTCTGCCAAAGGAATTGCACAAGGTTTCAGTCAGCAAAGTCTTTGAAACAACTTTCATTTTTCTCAATCCTAAAAAAGGCAATGGTTTTGGGTTTAGGCAAACAAACCCAACATGGGAAAAATCTCACTAAAAGAAAGCAAGGCTGAATAACAATATAATTTCTGAGTGATTACCTGGATATAAAACTTCAGGCTCATTTAAAAAAAAAAACAAGAAGTAATGCAGTCCCAAAGTCTCCACTCAAAAAACACTCCCGTGATTCCTGAGCATCTAAGAGGAAAAATTATGTTGGAAATTACAGACTGACCCTCGTAACACTGCAAGGGGAGAGAGAGACCCCTATGCATATGGTAGTTGCCTCCTGTAATAACTGTGGGGCATGTAAGAATTTGCCAGAAAATTGAGACCTCTGTAGCAGCCAACAAGGTATTACTATGCTAGCAGACCAACCAAAAACATTTAACAGGGGCTACTTCAGGTAATCTACATAAGCAGATCCCTGCAGGGCTTGTTCACCCCTGCCAAGACATTTCTTATCACAGCAGCCTAATTGCTAAAGAAAGCATTGTCATCAAGGACATACAGTATTTTATGATGACTTAACAGCTACTCAAAAGCATCACATATCGGTGAGATTTACAGTTAAAGATGCAGAGTCATTAAAAATGAGTGGGGAAAAAGCTCTGCCTGAGCCATCCAGACATGCCAAAAACAGCAGGACATTTGAAGCACTCAGGGCCTCTTTAAACAGGTGACAATAGGGAAAAGCCCTAGAAATAAAAGAAGTTATTCCATTAAAAAAAAAAAAAACAAAAAAAAAACCAGGTTAAGAATAAAACCAGTAGAGAGACAGTAGCCAAAGGAGCCACACTCCAGACCCTCTTTATAAAGACACACAACTGGTGACCTGAGTATTGTTAAAAACAGAAACTGGAGCCACTATCTGGAGCTGTGAAATTCCATTGTTACTCTTTGCTCCTGTGCCTTTAGAAGGGCGCACTAGGAAGGAAACCCTGGTTGTCTGCAGAGGTTCACAGAGAGCAGAGGGAACATGCTGCCTTGCAAGACTTTGATCTCAGGAGGGCCTGAGGCCAGTCTGCTTCAGAGGAGCAAGAGGGCACAGTCCTTTGCAGCATCCATCACTGCCCAGGACGCACCAGGAGCTCGTAGCAGTGATAGCAGTAGCAGTAGTAACGCCTGTGGTGGGAATTCCCTGCAGCTGTTGTGTCCTGAAGCTGTGCTCCAGGACCCCCACACTGCCATGGCACTACACTAGCACAGAGCTGGCAGAATCACAGAATGCTTTGAGTTGGAAGGGGTCTTAAAGATCATCTAGATCCACCTCCCTGCCAGGGCAGGGATGCCACCCACTAGACCAGGTTGCCCAGAACCCCATCTCACCTAGCCATGAACATTGCCAGGGATGGAGCATCCACCACTTCTCTGGGGTAACACTGGTACCACACCGTGGAATAACATTTTACTTCCTCAGACACCGAAGCATTTTCAAGTTTGGGTTGTTTGATTTTTCCAGGCATGATGACAACGGTGGTACTTAAAAGAATAAACAATAAAAACAATAGACAAAAAATGCAGTAAAGAAACCAACACTCTCCAGGATTTGCTTTATGGCAGTGCAATGTGCCCCACTTCACTTAAGCAGCACATTTGTGGGTAAATATTATAAGTTGGTCTTAAAAAGACTCACTGCAATGAGACAGATTTTGTGATCACCCTGTAATGATCACAAAGAAAGCAAAGATTAGCTATGAAAAAAGAGAAATTAGAAGGGGAAAGGTCTGAATAACAGGGTGCATTGCTTTCTGACTGGATGGAGGGAGAAATGACATTCCTGTCCTCCAAAAGAGGAAAGAGTGGATGTCTGCAGGAAATTGGGCACAGTGATGCAGGTTTGCAAGGCTGTTTGTCGACCATGCAATGCTTATTAGTATCAACAGTGACAATCTGCGTCACTGACTTTGAGTAGCCAGGGATGTAATTCTCCCTCTTTTGCAGGAGAAGACTTTACTGGCTTGTGCAGTCATGGCACTATGGCTGCAGTCATGCTCCATCACTTCCTCTCTTTGTACACTTCAGTGATAACAGTCTATATTAGCACCCTAGTCCTGCATTGCCTAAATAACTCAGACTTCAGCACAGGAGCTCTAAATTGAAATGATTTTACTCTTTCCCCTATTTCTAAGACTTTAAACTGTCATAAAAAATGTTATTTTCCACATCTGCAAGGAGTTCCTTACACTGATATCCACATTGAGGGGTGAGACATTGAAGGAATTGTTGATGTGGACTGCAGGTCTGGGGTGCTGTAGAGCCTACATTGACTAGAAACTGTGGATTGAATCTATGGGGCATCTGGAAACAACTGCAGAAAGAAGAATGTGGAACAAAGTCCCAGATGGAAAGAAGTCTTTTTTAGGCTGTCCACTGCAGCAAAGCCTAGTAAAACATAACAGACAGAGGAACTCCATCAGCAGCTTAAACTCAGAATATCTTAGAGTTTTCACAAAGAGAAAGAAGAAGACTGAATATATTATTTACAAACTCTCATCTCCAGTACTGTAAACAGCTCCCTGATATCCTGGCATTCTGATGCATAAATTGCTGTGTCAAAAATTCTTCCTCACTTCCAGACCAGTAAACACCAAAGACCTTGCCCTGGGCTAATTTAACTTAAGCCACACATTTCCCTGAAAACTTTCTGTTCCCTTTTCCCTGTACAATCTTCTTAATACATTTGTCTGATTTTTGAGCATTTAATACTTTTCCTCCAAAAGTCCCAGCTCATTGCTTTCTGTCTTACGTGGTTGCATTGAGGAAGGTTTGATCAGATATATAACAAAAACATATAATTTACCTAGAAAATAATTCCTTCTCAATATTAAAATTTATACATATTTCATAAACCACACTTTGCAGTTAGTATTTTGAAATTTCAGTCATAAAGCCATTTATAATAAGCAAATTTAAAGAATAAATAAAGTCAATAAATAAATAAAAAATTACTAAAGAATGGCCTCATCCTGTCAGTCTTTTCTATGACCCTGAATTTTTCAGGACAGGTTTCCTCACTGTTCCTGATGACCCTAAAACAAAATAATGAGAAACCAGGAACATAAATTGAGAAAGAAGGAATTGGATTAAACTTCAAGTTACTCAAATCTCATTTTTCCACTCCTGTACCCATAATCCATGGATCAAGTTTATTTTACACCTCATCCTATGCAACTGATTGAGATGACACAACCCCTTTAATGCCTCAATTGAGACACCCAGGCTGCAAAGCCTTTTTTGACTCTGAAGATTCCCAGTTGAGTTTCCTGGATTTCACTCAAATTGATTACTAACATGTCTCCACAATATGTGTTTCATTTTGTGACTGTGAGAGAAAACTTGCCTTTCTCCTTGACCTGAATTCCCACGATAACTCCTCCAAAAAGGCATTTCCATTCAGTCACATTAAAGGCCATAGCAATTTGGAATGATATGAGATTTTCTAGGCTGTTTTTCTTGCTGCAGGAAGAATAATCACACATAGAGTGTTCTTGGCAAATGGCTGTCCAACTTCAAAGTCTCTCATGAGCAGAATATAGCCTTTACTTTAATTGGTCCTTTATTCTTAATATGGAAATCATAGAATCATAGAATTGCTAAGGTTGGAAAAGACCTCTAAAATAATCAAGTCCAACCATCAATGTAGCACCACCACCATGTCCACCCCTAAACCATGTTCTTGGAGTGCCACTTCCACATATATGTGGAACACTTTGAGGGATGGTGATTCCACCACTTTCCTGGGCAGCCTGTTCCAATGCTTGAAAACCCTTTCAGTGAAGAAATTCCCCCTATTATCCAAGCTAACCCTCCCATGGTACCACTTGAGGCCTTTTCCTCTGGTCCTGTCACTTGTTACTGGGAAGAAGAGATGGACCCCATCACACTACAACCTCCTTTCAGGGAGTTGTAGAGAGAGATAAGGTCCCTTCTCAGCCTCCTTTTCTCCAGACTAAACAACACCAACTCAACACATGACAAAAAACTTAAATTATTGGAATCCTTTAAATCTTTAGAAGCCTATGCTTGTTTTCTGCACGAAAAAAAATTACCACAATTGTTTGAAAAACTTGGGGACAAATGAAACTTGGGGAAAATGATGCCTATCTTGTCATGATTGCCATCGCTCCCCAATTATGAATTAACATTTTACTTTTATAATTTATGAACTATAATTTATGAACTAAGCTTGTTCATTTAAGCATAAAATCCACATTTCCATGGTAACAGCATGAATGAAGAAGGAATGAACTTCCAAAGTTCAATTGCATTTATTACAGTACTTAAAAATAAACCTCCAGCAATTTCACTGAGGAAATTGCTGTAGCCTTTTTGTAGGGGAAAAAAAAAAAAATAAATCTATCACTGTAAACTTGTATAAGGACAACTGGATTTTGAATTGTACTTGATAAAGGCTCATGTGTGTCAAAACACTTAGTATTTTATTCTTTGTACTGTGATTTTGATTGAGGAAACTATTTAAAGGGAACTTATGGTTAGGTTAAGTATTATGATAAAAAAATTTGCAGCATTGGAAACAACCCAATTTTCATGAAAATACATGTGCAGGGCTTTTTATTTGTTTTGTTTTTTTTTTTTTTTTTGAGGTTTTTAAGGGTTTTCTTGCTTTTTGTTTTTAGGTGGCTTTTTTTGTTTTTTGGTTTGGTTTTTTTTTAATGTAGACAGTATTTTCATTAAACAAGCAAAGTGTTTGAATTGACAATACAGAGCACATGGATGAATATTCAATGGCCATGATCAAACTATTCCTCTTCATTCCGCTGATAACAGTTATTAGCTTAATATGTTAACAAACTTCAACTAGAAATCTTACCAGTGAGATAAACACCTTGTTTTTAAAATATGTTTAAATTTAGCTGGTTCTTGAAAAGTAATTTCAAGCCTGCATAGCATTTGAAAGCAAAGGATAATTAATTGAGGGAAACAATTTACAAGTCAATTAGTGTAATTTTCTAAGTTTTACTGATTTCAAATGATGAATCAAGATGTTTCTAGAAGCGTTATGAGTTAAAAGCAAACTATTAGGCTCAGTAAAGAACAGATAGGTTAGAACAGGCCTAATTACTCCAATAATATGCTAAATCGAGCAATCTATTTTTTCTTTTAAAAAAGGAAAATAATATTCTGAATAAGTATCTTATAATGAAGGAGCAAAAAACTTTTTTTTTGAGAAACCTATCTCTGTGAAAACCAGTAAAATGGTGATGAATATTACATCTGTATCTCCTCTGGAACCTGTGACTCCTAACATTTAAAGACACCTGGTCAATCTAGAAACTTTTTCTTCTAGTACTATATAAACTGTAAAACAGTACTCAGACAAGGACTTTTAAAACATATTAGCAGCAACAATAAACTCAGCAAGAACCCTTCCCATGACTGAGTGGGACTTTTCCTGTAGAGTTTTACCAATTATTTTATTCCCTACTTCAGTTCCTCTTTTACCCACCAAGTGACAATATTTTCAGCTGTATTATTTTCAGCTGTATGTATAGACTTTTATGGGAGTCAGTGAGATGAATCCCATGGTCCTGAGAAAACTGTATGTGTGGTTGATAGGCCACTCTGCATCACATTTGAAAAGTCACAGCAGTCAAACTACCCAGTGACTGGAAAAAGGGAAATATCACACCAATTTTCAAACAGAATGAAAAGGATGACCATAGGAACTACCAGCCAGTCAGCCTCACCTCTGTGTTTGGTAAGATAATGGAAGAGATCCTCCTGGAAGCTATGTCAAGGCATGTGAATGGCAGGAAGGTGATTCCAGACAGCCAAAACAGCTTCAGAATGCGTAAATTGCCTCTAAATTATCTATTGGCCTTCTACAATGAAGTGATGGAGTGATCACTGTGCTGCTGGATAAGGAAAGAGAAACTGACATCATTTATCTTGACTTCACTAAGGTCTTTGACAGGGTCCCGCACACCTTTGTCTCTAAATTAGAGAGAGATGGGTTTGATGGATGGGCAATTTGATGGATAAGGAATCCTCTGGATGGCCAGTTGCAGACAATGGCTCAGTGTCCAATTTCAGACCATTACCAAGTAATATTCTGCAGGAGTCCATGCTGGCACCAGCACAGTTCAGTATCTTTATTAATGACCTAACGAGTGTGACAGTAAAAATCTGCACATGACACCAACCTGAGTGGTACAATCGATATGCTAGAGGGAAGGGATGCCATAAAATGGGACCTTGACAGGCTTGAGGAACTGTCCAATGGAAATCTCATGAAGCTCAACAAGGCCAAGTGCAAGATGTTACACCTAGATTGGGACAATCACCAGTATCAGGGATTAATAGGTTGAGAGAAGCCCTGCAGAGGAGAACTTGGGAACATTGTGGATAAAAAAGAGCCACAATGTGCATTTAAAGCCCAGAAAGCAAACCCTATCCTGGGCTGCATCAGAAGCATGACCAGCAGCAGATTGAGGGATGTGATTTTCTCCCCATCTACATTGTGCTCTTGAGACCCCACCCAGAGTGCTGCATCCAGCTCTGGAGCCCAACATCAGAAGGATGAGGGCCTGATGAAATGAGTCCAGATGAGGCCATGAAGATGTTTGGAGGGCTGGAGCACCTCACCCATGAAGACTGGCTGAGACAGTTGGGGTTGTTTTAGCCAGAAGAAAAAGTTCTAGAAACAACTTACTGAAGTCTTTCAGTACATAAATGGGGTCTATAGGAAAACTATAGAGGGAATTGAGAATTTCACTAGGTGCTCCTGAAAGCTGCTGTTGAGAAGACAAATCTCAGCAGTTAGACCCCATCTCTCACAGGGGCTGTAATTAATGGCATCATGATAAAGAAGTTTTGTGGGTTTTTTTATTTTTTATGTTGTAGGGATGCTCCACATCTGACTGAGTACTGACTGAGCAAGTATTGTCATGTTTTGCTGTTCTGGGTCCAAGGGAATCCCTCAAATGTTCTGGTCAAAGCATGGTTATTTCTTTCTGGAAATTATTATTTTTAGTTACTTCAGTTGTGGAGAATTTGGCACAAAATGTCAGAATTTTAAAATGTCCTTAAGAGACACAAAATATTTTCAACAAATTTACATCTGAATAGAAACTCTACACTGGTAGTATCTAAGTACTTCTATTATTCCACAGCAGTTAAAGAACTTTTTTTTAACCCACATTAATTAAGGAGTTCTATTATTTCCAAGTAGTTAGAAGTTTGCTTTTAAAATACCATGCTTTGCACATTTCTTCCAAGCATGTCCTCTTCTCACTTCAATACTCCCTTGAGTCACATGCAGTGGAGATCAGATAAATTCAGAGAATGTCTTTGCAAAATGCAAATTACTGCTATAATCTGATGATATTTCACAAGGAAGCTGACTTTAGCACTGCTTCCTCTGTAACTATTTATAAAAGCTAAAAATCTCTGCCAATCTTTCTGGCTATGGGGCTGTCTATAGACATTTTGTTAATCCTTCTATATGCAAAATTAGTCTCACTGTAGTACATAGGGTCACTATCTCTTTTGCATGGAGGGCAAGACTGAATGAGACATGCATGCTGACAGCAGAATACCAATTGACTAGAGCCATATTTATCCAAGAGGAGCATTTTCTGTTCTCTTAATACTTTATTTAAATAGTTTTAGAAATTGCAGCCCCCTTGACTCAAAGAAGCATGCCACATTTCACACATTATCTAAAAATATAATCAAGTCTCTCAGGAAAACAAAGCCAAAGTCTACTGTCAATCATAATGCAAATAAACTTTTTTCATTTCAACAGGGTCATAAATATCTATAGTCCTATAAAATGTAAGAATCTGGCCCAAAGAATTAATAAAATCTGACTAAAGTATGATATATGCTGAATGAAAATCTGCATCTACAAAACCAACAGTAAAACCAACCTTCTTATTAACCTCAAGGAATTTCACTGATGTTCTTTGATGTATAAAATAAATGTTAATGCACATGCCACAATACTGAGTTTGTATGTAAACCTCAGTTACAAAGAGTTGATGTTTCCTGCTCTTCTTTTGGCAGATTATCACTTCTGCTATAGCTTTGTACAAAAGCACAGTAATAAAGTCTGAAAGTATCTTTTTCTATCCCCTTTCCATCACCACACTCAAACTGGAGTTCATATATTGAAATATGCTTTAAGAAGTGTTTGTGAATATTTGTTCAGTCACCATGACTGGAACATTGAATGCAGTGTAAGAGCACCATGCAATTGTCAAAGAGTATTCTGAACACAAGAATACTGTCATCTGAACAACTTCATATAGATTTGCAGCTATTGGGTAACTTTAATCCAAATGTGGTTTCCTGATTTGGGAAACTCCTAATGGAGTTTACTCCTATAAACACTGCAAAAATGATGGAAAGTATATAAAGTGTGAGGGATTGCTGAGAAAGTCAGAGCCCCTGATATAGATGATAGAAATATTGTGTGGGTCTTCAGTGGAAGGGCAGGTGGACAAGAGGTCTTTCAGCTTGTGCTTGTCAATCAGAACAAAAGAAAGGTTACTAAGAGTTGCTGCTGACTTAGTAAGACAAGTCAAACTGGACTTTGAGAACATTTTCCCAAGAAAGGAAGATAGGAGAATCTGTCATGAGAGGTGATTCGTCTACAAAACAGAATAATGCAATTGGGTTATTCTTTTGTGAGCTGGAAAGATGCAATACAGCTATTAAAAAAAAAAATCTTAGTCTGAAGAGAAAGAAATAAATGAAGTCAATAAAATAAGCATACACCATAGGAAGGGCTTTTTTCCATCCTCCACCAAACCAGCACAGGACTGTAGCTCATCTCCCCACCTTTAATGACACCTGGTTCTTCACAAAACCCATGATGCACTAAGGTAATGAGAATTAAATAACAATGGTTGGCATAAGAGTGTGTGTATGTGCATTCATAAGTTTACCTAATAAGAATATATCTTTTTAAATACTCATCAGAAATCTGCTAATTAATGGCTGCTGCTGCTGCTGTGTATGATGCTCTGGAAAAACATAGCAAACCTCAAAGTACACTGAATGGGCAGACAATTGCTGTCTGCTGATTTCAGTGAATTCCTGGCCAGGAAGTCAGGCTAGATGACAGCCAAGCTCTTCTGGACCACATGCAAATGCATCTTCTAATTCACAGGCACACAAAAATAAACAAACCACAAGACTGGAACACTTTCAGCTCCACAGTTATTGCTGCCCATAACAGAAAACTGTCATTTTATACTTCTGCTTTGCATTGTTCTCTGCTTCTTCCCCTATGTTTTCTATAAATAGTAGCAGTTCATGCCAATTAATGAGATAGGATTTTGAAAGCGATGTAGAAATTCCCAAACTACAATGGAAACTGTTAAAACCCATAATGAAGCTGTGCAATGCTCAAAAATGTTGGCCACCTGGAAGACTAAAAACTTTTAAACATATCTCAGTACTTCTGATGCATTGGCTTTCTCTGTCATTTGACAGCCCTCTGCACTGAAATAGCTTGTTGAATATTTTAGAATCAACATCATGGTATTTCAGTGAAAGGATTATAATTAATTTTTCACAACTGCATAATTTGAGGGCATTGTGAAATACAGCTTCAGTGGGTTTCTTCACACAGCAGTGTCCCAGTGTCACATTGAACAGTTGTGTCTATGGCAACATCTTCCTATTATCACAGATGCCCTATATCTACCATCATCTCTGAAATTTTTTTTTGTAATTAACACAGAACTCAATGCTAATTGGTAAAATCAGAATGAAAATAGAATTTTATGCATAAAGCAGCTTCTGCCTACATATTGCTCTGCACATCTTGAACAGATAAAACCTTTTTTTGCTTAAATAGAACTGAGAGATATTGGAAACCACAATTTCCTTTCCATTTCCTGGCTTCTGCTGCTACAAGAAAGATCTGTTTATTCACTATTACATTATTGCACAGCAAATAGTGCAAATTAGAATGTTATTCTTCTCTAGTATAATGCAAACTGGTAGCAGAGTCCAGACCGAAAGCCAGGACACTCAGGATCTTTCTTTCAGTTTACCAGGTATGGTAAATAGACCTGCCCCTCAATTTATTCATCTGCAAACTGGTATTTATAGTATCACTCCCAGTAATAACTCTCAAAATGTCAGTGTTTTTATTACAACTCCTAGTCTTTGCTGCTCTGCAACTGCATATTACCTTTCAGTAAGGACACACTTTGGTCTGCAAAGCTTTGAATGACAAGTATGAGAGGCTAATGTTTTCAAGTAATTTCTAGAGATTGATTTGGAATATTTGATTTCCTTAATCTGAGCAAACACACCTCCATGCTCACTGAATCTTTGAGCTCTACCACCCACAGTGTGCAGCTTTGTGCTGTAGCACCCAGAGCATATCCCAAAGCATTTTGCCCTATATGAATGCATATATTTGTACAAGCAGCATGTTTGATTTCAAGAATTGAACTTGATACTTTTCACAACCCTCTCAGAACACACTGAAGATATCTTTGGGTTGCTTTCCCATATTTCTAAGGGAAAAAAAAAAAAATTCAAGCTTCCAGCACTGCTTCATTCTCAATTAAATACCAAAATCAATGATATGCCATTTATGAATATGCTTTTTTATTTCCCACTAGATTACATCATCAACGCACTCATATCTCTGTTCAAATAACCTGCAAATTATTGTGCTAATACTCTCCTGACATGTACATTCCACTGAGCCATAGTCATTAAAGGTAGCACCCAGAACAACCTCCAAAGTCTTCAGCTTGCCTGTAAGAAGAATCTTTCACTGCCATACTTTTTCTTGTTTTACTATATTATCTTACATATAGCATTTTGCTGCATTATTTTCAGTGAGTCTACAATCCCCACAGAGAACCAGTGAAAGGTGTGAGAGAGGAAAGGAGTTTATGCCCTCCAGCCAAATTTTCTGAAGAAGCCTCTGATGGTTTTATGCCTGGTACATAATTCAGAGATATGTAGGTAACACGTCAGAAGGTCCAGCTGCAGAAATAGGACACAGAAAGAAACTGGTAAAGGAATACACTTTAAGAAAAAGAGGAGCTGCATATGAAAAAACTTAGTAGAGCAGTAGTTGCTTACTGCCCTTTCCAGGTCAGAAGGTGATGGATTTGGGCTCTTAAGACTTGGTTAAACTCCCTGCTCTGCCACAGGCACAAACCAGTGTGATAAAGATCAAGATGTTTAACCTACAAGATCTCAGTGTCATATATATGAAGATTAGCTCATGAGCATGACTCAGTTTTTTAACACTGTAGGATTATCAGATGTTATGAAAATAACCACAATAAAAGCAATGTTAAATCAAGTCTAGCTAATCCCAACTAATTTTGGATATCACCTGACACCTAAAATCTAAAGCCTCAGAATCACCCAGTCCAACAGTTCTGCAGATTCTCCTAAAGTGTGAAAGCCTTTGGATGTCTAAATGAAATTATTTCTCCTAATTTAGTCTAAATATTATCTTCATCTTTAACACATACTCAAAGCATGCATTCTAATAAATTGGTAATTATGTCCAACCTCAAATCATCTTGAAGCTCATCTATAGGGATACAGCCACTAAGTAAATCCTTCTTTGACCTCTGTCTAATTATCTCTAAGAAGCATAAAATCTTGATTGACACTACTGTTAGCATCACAGTACTGGTGCACCAAAAATGATGCCATTTCTCATCTGAGATCTTGTGTTTGGGTCACTCACTGGGGATCACTCGGATCATTCACCATCATTTTCAGAGAAGGGCTATATGGCAGGATGCAGAGTGGATAGACTTTTTATAATGGTTCCCCATTACTCACAAGGGAAAATAAAATTAGTTATGGTGGGCAGAACTTATCATTGTCTCTCCTCCCAAGAAGATGTCAAAAATTTAACCAAGAGAGAGCCCAAGTTAACCAAGGAGTTTGGTTGAATGCAACTGAGGGAACCATTACAGGAAGTATTTACTGGTATGATACAAGTCACACACAAGTCCAAAAACTGCAATCAAAAACATGTTTTCAGTTAATTAAACAAAATTTTGATAAATGAAAACCCTTCTATAGAAACTAAACCAATCAGCTTCACATATAAAACCATCTTTTTTGTGTATGAATCTGAAGGGGAAAAGGCTCTTTATGTGTGCAGGGAAGGTTAATCAAAACTGCATCCCATCTCTACACACTCCCTTGAAAATGTGATCAAATCCCCTTGCTTTCTTCCCAGATAGCTACAAAAATGGATGCAGGAATTAAGGAACTCCTTTCCATCAGTAATGCAAGAGATCAGTCACCTCTCAATATTCAGTCCAGAGCCCAAAATAGCCTAACCTTGAGAAGAAATAGCCAAGATTTATAGATAAAGCAAGTGGAAAGAGCAGAAAAGAAATGAATCTATGTATGTGAAAGCCTGATAGCCAACCCTGTAATGAACTGTCAGAGGGCAGAGCTCAGCAGATGCCTAACAAAATAGTGGACAGCCATGAGGAATGCCATGGGCACTCCTGCACCAGGCTTGACTAGAAGGATGGTAAACACTAAATTAAACCCTAAGCACTAACCAGAGACCATAACCATTAACCATATGCAAGGAGAGCCATTTGGGAGAACTTTAAACCTATTATTCTCTCTTCAAAAGCCAGAAAAATGAAGGCTCTCCATGAACCAGATAGGGCTGAAACAGCCACCACATCAGTCAGGAACCCAACAGCTGCTAGGTGAAAAAAGTAACCTTCAAAAAGGGAATTCAAACTTGTCTTCTCCAACAGCTACAGGCATCTCTTATCTCCTGGAAACCATAAATGCTCAAATCCTTTCATCAAAACAACATCCCAGACATTGCACTGGTCATTGTGTAGATGCTACCATCCACCTGGGGCCTATACTAATTCAGGGCAAATCCTTATCTTTCCATTGTTAGTTGACTTTGTACTTTGTCCATTTTTTTATTGCACAGTAAAAGCAGGAAAAGCATAATTGTTCATCTTGGTGCTGAATAATCATTGATGTAATCTTCTTTTCTGGAACTGGGAGTGTTTTGAGATAATGTGCACATTGTCTGGAATTAATGTATGCACAGCAGTATTTCAATGCCATTTCACAGTATTACTCAGGCTCATGCTAGCTAAATACGTTTCAGTAGATTTCAGACCAGATTTCTGCAATGCAATCTCTTTGGTTCTGCCTGTGGCAAAAATTTGAAAACTTCAGTAGAAGTGCAATATGATCACTCAGAGTATCTGAGAGTGCATAACTCAACCAGAATAAATGCAAGGCATAAAATAATTTTATTGGGTCACACACCTACCCTCAAACTTTAAATTTTCAGTTCTGATTTCAAAGTACTCAATAGGATTGCCTGGGATCTAGTTACTAGTGATATTACATGTGCTAAGAACCCCAGTTATCTGTAAGTGCATGGTTTCAGTGAGCCCCTCAGAGAACTTCACTGTTTTCAAACTTGAAAAACCTCCAGTTTTCTGAGATTCTGCCCAGTGTAATGTGGAAGGAAAGGAAAAATTGCCTTTGCACCATCTTTGCAACTTGCTGAATTTATCTATACCTCTAGGCAGAATTGGCCTGGATATTACAAGAACATATTGGCTACCATGATAAGATAGCCAGTGGTCTCAATATGTTAGGATTTATAAGGCTGGGTTCAAAAAAAAACCAGGTCAGGGTACAGTGCCATTCCAGGCACTGTAACCCCTCTGTCAACCAGCCTTGGGGTGCTGTTCACTGTAACTACTCTGCCAGTTCTTCAGCTACAATGGCTCCACCTTGCAATGCAAAAGAAACTTCATCCTGGATGGTTTTTGCCATAAACTTTCTCCTGACAGTTCCCAAAGTCAGGCTGGATCATCCACAGAAAAAGAAAACAAAAACACATCTACCTAGCAACAACTTCCAGGTATAACTGGAATAGATGCTGTATAAATTAATTAATACATATGAAATCTAAATAAATAAAGTATAAAAAGTAAATCATCGAGATAGAAAGAGATGCCAAACAGTAATAGGGAGATTAAAAGTGGTCATTTTAATTTCAAAAGTGAATATGATAGTAATTTCAATGATTGTAGCTTTGATTTAAGTACCAGATCAGTGTACAGAATCAACTGACTTCTCTCAAGTGTTAAGCTAGATACATACTAATTATGTTTTGGGGTCAAAAGCAATAAAAGAACAGGTTTGACCCAGGTGTCCAATATAACACACCTTCTGGATGCAATATCCACCAGTCTGCTGTAAGATTACTGTGGTTCTAAAACCACCTGGGAAAGAAATCCACGTGATGAATTTATCCACAATAAAACTGCAAGGCAAATCTTGCCTCAGACAGTGAAGAAATAAAGAAATCCATTTCTGTGGTTCAATGTCAAAATCACTGCAGTGATACAAATATCCCAGCGATTTGGTTTTCCCCCAACCCTTAACATACCTTCCTCCATCCTTATCTCTTCTTTTGGCTAGGTATTTATTCCCTGAGGCAAGGGAAAGCAAGGACTTGCTTACACTTCAGTTTGATGGGACTGCCAGTCTCTTCCCAGGAGCCCCTGGAGAATTCAGTGAGGTACCCACCATGCAGCCCACCACGTCAAACTCCTTCACCACTCGATAGTGTGGAGATGGGCAAATGTGGTCCACAGCAACCAACTCCCAGGAAGGCAGCACTTCTGCACCCATCTTGCTACACAGGACTCAGTTATTTCCCACTCTTCCATGTGGCAGAGGCTCACAGGTCTGGGGAGTAGTTCCCAGCCACCTCACTACACCCAGGTTCTGTGCAGGACCCAGAGCAGACAAACAACAGCAACCCTATTTTCTCATTTGAAGCATCCAGCCTTACTCCCAGTCTCACACATCCCTTCACATCTGCTGTGACCCAGCAGCCTGATTTCACAGAAATATTAGAAAGTGTATTATGTTTCTGCCAAAATGATCCTCAGACTTCACACTCCAGCATACATCGATATTGCAGCCTGCAGAGTAGTGCATCAGTATCTGTTCCAGTTCCAAATAAACTAGCTGAGATACTGGAATTAGTTAGAACAGCATGGTGTTGCCCACAGGTTAACTTCTTCCCAAGAGGACAAATCAGCCTACAGCAAACATATATCCTTGACTGCAATCTACATGCAGAACTGTGCCTCCCTGCTGTCCAGCACGCTGTCAGAAAAGATTCCCTCAGAAACTGAAACGCAATAGTTCTGATCTCTGCAGCTCATTTCAGCCCTAACATGTCCCATACCAGAGGCAGAAAGTGGCAATAAGTAAATTCAGTATTGGTTGAGCCTCCCCCTTCCCTGAGATGACATTCTCCCTGGGGGTCTCCAACCAGCCAAGGCAACATGCAGCACAGAAGGGCATTAGACTGGACAAACTGTTTCTGCTGTGTAATCAAGTGCTTAAATAGACCCTGTAAGTAGGCTACAGTGCACATGTGCACAATCCATAAATATTAATATACCTGTAAAATTATTAGGCACCATTTAGTCCTCAAAAGAACACCATTGTTACAACTAGGCTTTTCCCATTGTTTTTGTAATGAGACAGAAGCAAATCACAGAATAGGTCACATATGACAAATACTGTAACATCATTATTAATCTCAGCTCTTCAGTCTGACATGGTAGATGAAACAAGAGATCAGTGATAAGAACACTAGATTTGAATCTCTGATAAATCTCAAGTCCTTCTAAAACTTTCCCAATGTTTTCAATTGTACACAAAACCTCTTTCACACAGTCTTCACAAGTTTCTTACCAAAAGAGTAGCAATGAATTCAAATCTGTCATTCATAGGCAGCAATTTGGTAGCAAACAACTTCTTTGATTAATTATCTCTCTTAATGAAAACTGGGCAAGTGTTGCTTACATACTTCTACAAATTATTTGTTCTACACCAGTCATGCAATGATTATTTTCTGCTGATATTTGTTTAACCTGTGAAGAGTCAGCAGCAGTTTATTGTGAATCTTTAAAATTTCAGCTTTCAGCTACAGTGGTTAATTCTGACTGAATATCACTTCCTGTTTATTGGAAGAGTAGGCCTAACTCCTAGGATCAGCTCCCTAATGAGGAACCTAGCAACCTTCAAAAACTTGCTGGATTTCTTAGGGATTTCTAGTAAATATGTTTGCTAGAATAACTGGAAAGCAAACATGAAAGTGAAAAGTAAATAGGCAGAATCCATGTGGTTATTTGCCCAGTGAATATTCACAGGCAATGCAGACCTTCCACAATACTTCAGCTCTTACAAATATACAATAAAGCAATGAATAAAAGTATGTCATTATAATCTACACATTTGAACTTCTTTCCCTGCTTGTTAAACTACATTAATTCAAAAAACCTTTTATCTCTCAAGAAAGGTGGGTGAGACAGCACAGGAGAAAAGGTAGGAGTAAGTCTGTAAAGAAGAGGAAAAATACCAAACATATTCAATGAGAACAGGAGCAGAGAAGATGGGACAGGAAGCAATTAGAGGTGAATAAGGCAATTAAATGTGGATTAAACTACCTGCGGTAATGAACTACACCTATTGAGTTTGCACTGGAAGCAGAATGGGGGGGTGAGAATGGTAGTAGTGCCTCTTGCTTTCATCCTGAGTTCAAAGGGGCCTCCTTTTGCCCTGCTGTCCTGATGTTCACCATTCTACAAATTACACTCATTTTCACTTAATATATTTGTAAGATGCTTTTAAAACTTCTAGACCAGATATTTGCATTTGCACCTTCCCTTACAAAATTATCTTGCTTCAACTATAGGAGAATTATTTTAAAGAGAATCCATAACAAGTTCATAGTTTAAGCTCCTAATTTAAATTTAGTCTCAAGTCCAGCAATGTCCTCTAAGTCATCTATGTGTAAATACTGGAACAAAAGAGCAGCATGAACAAAACCAAATGTCATACAGCAAAACTAAAATCTCTATGCTGAAAATACATCACTAAGTTATCCTAAACATAAACAACACATACCCATGGGTGGGAACACAATTCTCCCACCTAAAATATTCATAAATTAATCAATGATAATACACATAGGAGAAAAATAAAATCCTTTGACATTTGAGTGTTTTATATATATATATATATATATATATTAGGAAAAAATCCCAACAACTTTTAAAAACAGAAAGAGTCCTGAGTCCTCCAGGAGGGAATACAAGACATCTTTGATCATGTCCCTCATGACAATCACTTGGGACATCAGTGATGTCTCACTGGTTGACAGACTGTTTATATCCATGCTCCATGTTCATATCCAGGCTCTCTTAGCTACAGCATGTCATAGAATCACAGAATGGCTTGGGTTGGAAAGGACCTTAAAGATCACCTAGCTCCTAGCCCCCTTCCAGGGACAGGGATACCTTCTACTAGACCAGATTTCTCAGAGCTCTCTGCAGTCTGGCCTTAAGTACTTGGGGGAGTGGACAATATTTCTCAGCCATCAGTTCCAGTGCCTCACCACTTTCACAGTAAAGAATTTTTTCCTAACATCTAACCTAAATTTACCCACTTTCAATTTGAAGCCATTGCCCCTTGTCCCATCAATATATGCTCTTGTAAAAAGTCCCTCTGCTAGATTTCTTCTAGGCTTCCTTCAGCTCCTAGAAGGTAGCAAATCCTTTTTCTTCCAGGCTGAACAAACCCAACTCTCCTAGCCTTTCCTTATGCTTTTCCTTTCCTGGTCTGATCTGTTAATTCCCTGGACTGATACCAGGGGTTGCTCCAACCCAGATGCAGAACCTTGCATCATATGAAATTCTCATGGACCATTTCTCAAGCTGATCCAGGTCCCTCTGGGTGGCATCCCATCCATCAGGCATGTTAACAGCACCACTCAGCTTGGTGTCATCTGCAAATATGCTGAGGCTGCATTCAGTTCTTCTATGTATGTCATTAATGAAGAAAACATTAAACAACATTAATAACATTAAATACTAGTCTCAGTATGAACCCCTGAGGGACATTATCACTGATGTCCATCAGGACTCTGACCCATTGACCACTAACCTGTGGATGTGACCACTCAAACCACTTTCTCATCAATCTAACAGTCCACTCATCAAACCCATCTTTCTCCAGTTTAAGAGAAGAATGTTGTGGGGGAACATGTCAAAGTCCAGAAAAATGACTACTCTTCCTTTGTTCACTGATGCAGTCACTCCAGAGAAGTTTGCATTGGATCTTTAAAGGCCACCTTGTCCCTGCAATAAGAGCCCCATTCAACCTGAACTTGTGTCAGTATGTAAGCACATATGTCAAATACTTACAGGTCAAAGAAGATACTGCTCAATGGCATCTACTTTCCTTCTGAAGAGGTGGACAATCACCTCTTCACCTTTCATTCAAACATCCAACTGTCTCACCATTGCACCTTGGTGATAAGTGGCTATTTTCTAGCAGTAAACCCATTTACAGGTAATTTAGCCTTCGAAAGGTCAACAAAACTGGTAAAATGCAAACACAGCAAAAAATTAATCATGCTTCCAGTTCCACCAATCAGTCTACATATTTGCATTACCTAGGTTTACTAGTGAGCAGGGGTTGATAGGAATAGTTTCATCTCCTCTTGGAAATGACTACATGCTTTCAAATGGAAAGAGAAATTCCAGTGATATGTTGCTGCCAAATCTCCAGGCAGCCCATTAACTGATGTCCTGAAAATATCCAAGGGCCATAAGGTGTGCGCAGCAGTTATAAATTGCAGTTCCAGAAATGGATGTGAATCCATGGAAGACACCCATATGTACCACTTTTAAATGTATAAATGCAAGAAAAAGAAAGTAAATACCCCAGATTTGTGAAAGTCCTGGCGATTTTTAAAGTTGATGCCAAGGAGGTGGATCAGGAGGGTATGAAATGGAAGTCAGCAGAGGAATTTGGGACTCAGCTCAAACCCTAATACACTACACAGGAGAAACTACAATTCTGAACTCTTTCATAAAGATGACCACAAACTTCATCTAAGTTCCTTCATTTAGCTCTGGAAACAATGGAGACATCTTTTAACACTTTGAGGAGTGGATTTTCTATTCCACTCCCTTCACCTCCAAGTTCCTGAATTGAGTATGGCTAGAGAAGTGCTGCTGTTCCACCTAAATTTCTATAATTTTCTTTCCATACTGACATATTAGAAATCTTATGGAATTTCCCTGAGTTAAACCAGAACCATGATGGTGTTCATACCTAGTATCTTCTGATCACCTATGCTACATTCATTAATAATATATTGTTTACTCATTGCCAGCTGTCCTTGCAGACCAAAACAGCAAAAAACTTTGCAAAGCCAAATAACAAATATATTAAACTAAGAAAAAAGCTCATTTATGCACACTAATGATGTCACCAATTTCAACTTCAATTTCTGAACAAATATTATCAATTAATAATGCATGCCACTTACAGAGCTCTTTTCATCTTGAAAGAGATTTATAAACATTAACTAATTAAATTGCCTGATCTTTCTCATTGTGATTCTACATATTTATTTAATATATGTGTGTGTGTGTTTGTGTGTCTGTGTGTGTATATATGTAAAATTGGGTTTCAGGAAGGGAAAGGCCATTAGGTACCTAGAGAATTCAAGGTACCTAGAGACTACAAAGGCAAGAGCAGAAAATAGGTTTAATTTATTGCACAAGCTGATGCTTCTTCCTAATGAAAGTTTTTCATCTTCAAAGAAGCTCCCACCCAAGCCAAATGACCAGCAGAGGACACTCCCATTACAAATTCTTTCCAAGGTTGTTCCAGCACATCAGACCAAATTTAACTGTCTAGTACTATATTTATCCCATTTAAGGCACAGACATCTTCTTTGACCTCTCCAGGGTTTTCAGGTTTGGCGGGGATAGGGGGAGAGTGGGGATTGTTCGCTCGTTTGCCTAATCAGAAGGATTCCCCAATTCACCTAAGCCATCTATCTTAGCAGCTGGACAAATACCCTGTATGGCTGTAGCTATGCAAAATAACGTCACTTACCTAGAGATCATCACTGAAATATTTTAATTCAACAAGCAATCACTTTTGCCTCCTTTTCATATATGGTCCAGCCTTGATATACAACTCTTATGGGGGCTAACAGGAAACTCCTGTAAACAGAATGCATGAATCCCTAATGGAATACAGCACTTATCAGCTAAATTCATGCTTTTCTCAGCCCTGAGAAAAGACCTTACAATTAATATATCAGTTAAATACTTTATGTAATTCAGCAGTTTTACATATATTTAAGCTGGAAAGTTGTTGAAATGCTTATGCAATCTTTTAAAGGATTTTTCTTTTTCACTGCCAGATAAAGGATTATCAGATGAATTATATATAACAATGATGGCACTGTAGAACAGGTTTTATCAACGATCATTATAGTCACTAAAAATACCACAGAAATTCACATGCTCCATTCTTTTGTAAAGTTGTTAATCAAAACTAGATATGTGAAGATGCATCAGTTTAATAAATATGAAATCTCAAATGTTTTTACATCCTCAGGAATGATCTCTCTTGATTACAACCTCCAGGTACGAATCATCATTTTACTGACACCACCCGAAATGCAAATTCTACGAATTCTGGGGAGAAAAAAAAAAAAAAAAAAAAAAAAAAGTGACCTACTTACAACTATGGTGAAATATACCTTCACACTGAAATATAAAATTTGATACATGGGAAATTCATGTGCTGGCATATTTTTTCAGGATATTTTAGTCTTATTTTTGATGTATTTTCAATAATTTTATTAGAATAAGTGATATGCCTGTAGTTTGTGATAACACAGACATCATATCACAATTTCATGGAATTGGTACCTTCATAGATGACAGGCCTAAATTTCAGAAATCATAATGCTTTGGATGGTTTATTAGTTTCTGCATATTTTTTCATATAAACAGATTTACGAGCACATTATATTTTAGTACTGCCATTAAGAAAATATGATTTTTATAGTTCTAGACACATTTGGAGTAACCAAACGTGCTTTACATATTTATGAGGGATTTTTAGTTACAGTGTGCTCATTAAAAGTTAGCATCCAAACCTAGACATTAATAAATGTTTTCATTAAGATGGGAATATCATCTGGGATGAAAAATATATTCCCTATTCTTCTCCAAGAACTCCAGAAACATTAATATGATTATTATAACCAACAGTGCTGGTTATTTTTATGCCTGCAGCAAATACAGCTCCCAACAACAGAACATAACCCTTTGCATCAGGTGCTGGATAAAAAGGTACCAATGTGCAATACATGCCATGGGATTGTCATGGGATATTGAAAGTAATTAATAGGAGACAAATTCAACCAACAAATGTAGCACATTTTCACCTACAACTGCTACAGAAGCAAATTGAGCAGGAGTTTCAGCTGTGTATTTCACTGGAAAAATAGAATAGTAGAATGAATTAGCTAGAAAGGGACCTTAAATATCATGTAGTTCAAATCCCCCACCATGGGCAGGGACTCCTTCCATTAGACCAGGTTGCTCAAAGCCCCTTCCAGCCTGGCCTTGAACATTTCCAGGGATGGGACATCTAAGTTTCTCCTCACCACTCTCACAGTAAAGAATTTCTTCCTTATATCTAATCTAAACTTATTGTCTTTCAGTTTAAATCTTGTCCTGTCATTATAGACTCCTGCAAAAAGCTCCTCTCTATCTCTGTTGCAGCACCTTTAGGTAGGTAATGGAAGGTGCTTTAACATCTCCCTGGAGTCTCTTCTTCTCCAGGCTGAACAAAACCAACTTTCTCAACATGTTGCCATAGAAGAGGTAGTCCAGCCCTCTGATCATCTTCATGGCTTCCTCAAGACTTGCTCCAAGAGCTCCACATCTTTCTTTTGTCAGGGCCCCAGGGTAGAACATTGTACTCCAAGGGGGAAAATCACCTCCTTCCACCTGCTGGTCACACTTCTGATATAGCCCAGGGTATGGCTTTATGGGCTGTGAGCAGACATTGGTGAGGCATATTGAGCTTTTCGTTGTGCTTTAGAGACCTTTCCCACCACTCCCAGTGCTCTGCAATCCTTCTTAATACTCCTAGATGGCTCCTGACCTTTTCAGTGGTGGTCCAGGAGTAGCTCCTCCACTGAGCAGGCCTGCTGCCTGTTTGTGCCAGAGGAGAAAGGTCCAGGCACATCCTGCAGTCGATGCCCCCGCTGCATCCTGTCCCTTCAGCAGCTCCATCTGGGTGGAGGCACCGGCCACCACCGGGGTGGATGGTGCAGAGCCCTCAGATGGAGCTGCAGCCTTGGCTCTCAGAGGAAGGTCCATCACTCTGCATGGAGAGGCAGGTGGGAGAAGTGGCCTTGGCCTGTGCAAATGGTCACAGAATGGTGCCAGGTTGCTGTGTTATGTGGACTTCAAGTGTCCCCATTTGGCCAGTGGAATGTCTCATTCTGCACATCCTCCTATGCAACCCTCTGTGCCGTGACCTGTTTGCCCATCCTGGTTGCAGCACTCCTGTTGTATCTTACAACATCCTGATGATGTATCCTACAGGATCATTGCCATCCTACAAGATGCAGTATCCTACTGCATCATCATCACCCAGAACTTCCTTGGGGTGCACATACAACCAAATCTTGATGCAATACAGTACCTGAGTCTCCTGACCTAGAGAAATGAACTAAATAGTCCATAGTAATGACTAGAGGTTGGCTATTTCAGTTCACATTGAAAGGACATCATTTTGAGCAACTTTTTTTTTTTAAAGACATAACTGAAATGAATTGCAAATGGTTGAGTGTCGCTGTCAAAGACTGGGTTACACAAAAGCTTCCCTAAAGGAAAAGAAAACTGCTAACATACAAAGGCAGAATGCCATTTTTTAGATAATGAGAGATTTCAGCATCCTCCTGCTTTTTCTGTCCCTATCCTGGCACTGGTTTCGGAGCTTTTCTTCTTCTATATCTCCTATATGTTCACATCAGTCTGTGAATACCATGGTAACGTTTCCTCTGAATGCCACTGCATCACTGCCACCCCCAGAAAAATTCTCATTCACCATCCTTGACTGTTCAGCCTCCAGATTTCAACATATACTGATTTCTGACTGCCTACTTCCAACACAGAAAGAAAAGCCATCTCACACCCAAATATCTGTCCCACCCACCAGCAGTTCCCTTAATTTATGTATTTAAGGATTCAGTTCTCCATTATCATCTTCCAAACTTAAACATTACTGATGTTATTTTTTAGTGTGTTTGTTGTGCGTGACATTGTATAGCATTTAGTATAAGACAGCTTCAGTAGGTGCCCAAGGATTTTAGACAGGAAAACCTGCACATAAAACATTTCATTATAGTTGTTTGCAATCCATTGACTGAAACAGGAAATCATCTGCCCCAAAAGATTTGCAAAATCAAGCATTTAATGGCCATCACATTACTTTCAGTGACTGACAGTTCCCTGAAAAGTATATATTTCATGTAAGACCTTTCCCCTTTTCCACTACCAACACAATAACCAGCTCAGTTGGCTAGGCTATGGCCCTTAAGCTTTTTGAATTGAACAGAGAGAATGACTATTCCCAGCAACCAGGAGGAGGATGATATTGTGTAGGAGAGAACCTGCTTACTGACGTGAAATTAAGCTATTCCATCAATTTCAGTGACACTTCTGCCTTCTACAGAAGCAGGAAATTTGGCCTTCAGCCATCTGAAAAGCATGCACAAGTCACAGTTGTCCTCTGGGAGCAAGATCCCTTGCCTTTCCTGTCAGCCAGTTTCCTGCTTATTGAGTCAAACCAGCTTTCTGCCACACTTAACATTCAAAGCATTAAAGGCAACCTTCTGCATCCCATCAGTGGCTGGTTGACAAAGTCTCTAATATTGATTTTCTTACCAGAAATTGAAAACTTGTCACTCTGAGCACTGACTCTCCCCTTGACTCCCAACACAGCTCCAACTAAGGTAAGGTGAAATCCACACGACCACTAAAGGTGGTAGCTGGACACTCACTTTGTGCTTTCAGAGAATCACAGAATGTTCTGAGTTGGAAGAAACCCACAAGGATCATTAGTCCAGCTCTTCAGTGGATGGCCCATACAGGGAATTGGACAGGAACACACAGCCTGGGTGCTACAAGCACCATGCTCTAACCAACGGAGCTCATCTCCGAAAGAGCTGATGGAAAGAGCTCTTCAGGGAAAATTACAATCCCTTCTGTTGAGAGGGAAAGGATTTTCTTCTTAAACCTTTATTGATTCCAGCTTGAAAAACACTTAGATTACATGTTTAGGAAATTACACTGAGATGGTTACTATTGCAATGCACAAAAGGTTATTTCAATACTTTAGGTTATCCATTTAAAAATTAAATGTGATCCTAATTTCATTTATTAAAGAAAAATAAAAATTCAAATCAAAGGCAAATAGACATAGGCTATTACAGTCTATAAGGGGTTTTACTACTCTGGTAAAAAAACATCTACATACTTGTAGATGGTCTACAGGTTTTGTACTGGTACTTGTACTGGTTTTGGATAATGTAGAAATAAATTTCTTCACAGTAGTTTGTATGGGGCTGTGCTTTGGATTTGTGCTGGAAACAGTGCTGATAACACAGGGGTGGGTTTGTTACTGCTCAGCAGAGCTCACACAGAGCCAAGGCCTCTTCTGCTCCTCACCCCACCCCACCAGGGAGGGGCTGGGGGTGCACAAGGAGCTGGGAGGGGACACAGCTGGACAGCTGACCCTAAATGACCATAGGGATATTTCAGACCATATGGCATCATGCTCAGCAGTGGAAGCTCCAGGAAGAAGGAAGTTGAAAATATTCAAAGTGATGGTGTTTGTCTTCCCCAGTCACTGCTCTCCTGAAGATGGCTGAACACCTGCCTGTCATGGGGAGTGGTGAATAAATTCCTTGTTCTGTTTTGCTTGAAAAGCACCTTTTGCTTTCCCTATTAAACTGTCTTTACTGCCACCCACGAGTTTGCTCACTTTTACCCTTCTGATTCTTTCCCCCACCCAACTGGAGAGGAAGACCAAGCTGCTGGGGGGCCCAGCTGCCCACTAGGATTAAACCATGATGAACTAGAAATGATCCAGAAAAGTACAACCTTGTCTGGATCTGAGAATAAATCCATATGTAAATTTGCATGTCTCTTTGAGACTCTCTCCTTCCCATTTAAACATTGTTCCCATTCTTTAGTCTCCATCAGTCTGGTGGAAACAATACCACAGAAAGGGAAAACATATACAAAATAAAAAATATTGGACTCCAGAGAGTTAGTGGCCAATATTCCACTGGTAAGTTTGAAAGACTTAGCCATTGACTTGTACCAAAAGAATAAAAAAAAAAAAAAAAAAAAGTGGTTTCAGACCACTTACATCCCTACTGGTGGATCACAGATAGTACCATAGATATGAGACCTGTGGTTTCTGCAGCATGGGTACAGGGTAACATCTCCTGTTTGGGGGATAGATAGGATTGCCTAAAACTTGTGAAAAGGGAAGAATACTTGTCCAGGGAATGTCTATATGGGAATGACTCACAATTTCCAGATCTTAACTACTTTATTCAGGCTACACTTGTATGAGGAATTAAAATGGGGCTCATGTCCATACAAGTACATGCATACTGATCAAATATTAAATAACCCACTTGCTTCTGACAAATCAGAATTCTGCCAGACACAGCTTGGCCATGATCTGGGTGTTAGTATGGATCACAGACCACTTCTAGCTTGGGCTGTATGGACATGACTGCTGTCCCTGTGTCTCAGGCTGGTGAGAGATCTCTCTGCATGGATGGAATCCATGTTATGGCAGGCTGGGTCAGGACCAGAAAATTATTTGTTTATTAGCATACTAACCTCTAAGCATCTGCTCTTATCATGTGTATGGTGAAATAGGAAATATTCCCTGATGTACATTCCAGCACACACTAAAACATTCACCCTCAGAAATTTATCTTGGTGCCCAGTTGTATGTTAAAGCACACAAAGATCCCAGCTGGAATCACAGAGCCTCACATCAGTGATGAAACAGAGTCGTCTCTTTTCCTGAAAGAGTAAGGAAATCCCCAGTTTTATTTGTGAAGAATACAAAGTTTTAAATCACATCCCTGTGACAATGAAGTCTTGAAATTCATCTTATTCTCCATTCTGTAAGAGACCCTTGAGAGTCACTTATCCTTCCCTCTCTAGAAAAATTCCTGCAAACCATTCCTACCTATATGGTTGGCATTAAGAAGTCTGGGGTGTAATTAGTGATCCATGAGGATCCAGGAAAGCCCCATTCTGACAGGAACAGAAAGGTAGAAAAGATTGCTAGATCCACCAAGCAGGCAGAGAGAAATGTAAGAAAGAAAGAAAGCAGTATGGCAACAGCAAGAGAAAATTCAGAGAAGATTCTGGTTCTCACGAGGATGCAGGCCAAACAAACCAATTCCAGACACTAAATGAACTACAGCATTTTCTGTCTCTTCTGTAACAAGTCAGAGACACTACACAGAGTTTAGACCCAAGTCTGAATTTTACTTAAAAACAGGTGGAAAGTTCAAGATTAAGATTCTGACACTGATACAGTGCCACATCAATCATTAAAAACCAAAAATCCCCAAGAGTAAGTGTGTGAAAAACAACTTCTTATACTCAGAAGCATAAGATTTTGACACTAAACAGATACGAAGTTCTAAGATTCTTCTCTGCGTCAGTCTGCCACTGAGACCACATCTGAAGTGTCTCAGTGCCAAGCCTTTGCAGCAATGCCAAGTTGTACAGAGAAATTCAGCAGAGGCAAGTAGTCCTGTTCAGCTGCTGCAAGTTCCAAAGTTTAAGAACTCAGATGATAAATTGTCAAAATCAAGTTTGTTTGCTCAGCATCATTTTGGCACTTCTATCTAAATGCGTAATACCAATCTCTCTGGTATGGTTCTGCTCTATCTTTTCACAGTATCAGCTTTCAAAAAACTCAGGAATTTTTAAATGGAAAAATGACACCACAATGTAACACACTGAACTTCCTCCCCTCCCCAGTTCAGCACAATAGAGCTGTTAAAGCCCCACCAGTATCCCCTGACACTTGGATGATGTGTATCAGCTGTGAGAGTGATGAAGGCAAATACTTTTCTACAAGTGTTCATGGCTACTTGCTGTATGAAATAATAATCAGGACTCTGCAGAGGGGTTTATTCTGGATGGCTTTCATTTGAATGCCCAGAAACTTGTGACAGAGCTAGAATATTAGCTAGTAGTAATCTGAGAGATTTCTGATGCATGGAGTCACAAAAATCATTTGGACATGGGATCTTCAGACAACAAAAGCAGCAGACAACTTCTCACATAGCCTCCTGAAGAGACCAGAAAAAAAGTACAGCTCCTACTAGAATTCAGGAAGGATCTACTTCACTTGGAGAACAACGTCAGGTAATTCATCCCATTCTGACTTTTGTCAGGGAAAAAGACCAGCAACTACTAATTCATTACAGCTAAAGTGGTGACAAAAGAGTTCATCCTACCTGATTTAGCCAACACTCCCTACTGTTTGTCTTTGGTTCCTGAGCTCACTGCTAAATATACAGAGCTTCCATGGGCTTTTCTTTCTGACTTCTGTGCCTTTGACCCTGCTTCTCATCAGCAAGTTTTTGACATAAGACATTGAAGCATGGCTTAGTGATGAAATGGAGCTGTCAATTAACAAAAAGTTCTTGTCTTTGAAGTCTTGTCAACCTCTGAAGGACATGCTTCTACTTAGTGTTAAATGAACCTGTGGAAGCATTTTATGGACTGCTTACAAAATAGAAAGTCTTTTAAGAAACCTTGCAGTCCCAGATAAATAAATCATGTGGACTCTATGAAGATTCAAAGATTGAAGAAAATATTCTGGTTTATGGTAAGGGTTTGGACACTGACTAGGAATTTGCATGAAATTCATCCTTTGAAACCAAAGTTGGAGCTATTCTGGGAAGTACTTCCTCATGCAAAAAAAAGCAACAGAAGAAGAGTATAAAATAATCAGCTGTATGCTCCCACAAACCCCATCGTGACAGTAGTTTTTTTTCTCTAGGTTCCTTGATACAAAGAATCACACTGACATGTAAAAGGTCAAATTGCAGGGACAATAAGTCTCAAAAAGTGTATCTTCAAAAGACTATTGTGACCAAAGTGCTCAGCAAAGATTCTGGTAGCCAAAGCAATTGGCAAAACGTGTTCTACAAATTCTACAAATACTACCACTGGAAGTATAGACAAGGCCACGGGTGCAGCTGTGCTGGCAGTTCTACCTGGAAGGGTGGGGACCAACTTGGTGGTTTTAATACTGTCTGAAAGATGGAGACTGTTTCATTCTCAGTTGGGCTTGCATATGCTCTGAATATGCAGAGCAGTCTCAGTCCCATTCCTGAGCTCTGAATACCCCAGGAGATCTTCTGAAAGGTGACCTGGGCAGCAGCACCATATAACAGAGACACCACAAGGACACTAGTTCTCCTCCAATAAAATCAGCATTAACAGGCCAATGAAGAGTCCACCTCTTGTTTCCAAGGTAAAATAAAATACTACTTTCCGTACTCTTTCTGAATCAAACTTAAATCAGTCTTCTCTGACTGGCCTTCTACTGACAGTCACAATAACACTAACCTATGTTCAAATGCTGCCATGACAGCCAGGAAAAGGTTGTTACATGTTTTGTGGGATTCTGATTTCAAAAGGATTTGCTTCACTAAGTTACTATACTTCTAACATTAACACAGCTTTAGATGTGTAAGAAAAAACAAATTCAGCACAACATTCCCAACTTAGACTAAAAGGGAGGTATATTCTCTTCGATTATAGCAGCTTTTTATACTTTCCCAATTGTCCTCTACCTCCATAACTATTCTTGCCTTCTATTTTTTTCCTTATCATCAAGTTTGTTTCCTTTATTAGAAGACTAATTCTGCCCAGATTGGAAGCTTTCTCCCCTTGATGGCAAAAATGGTTTATTTGTCTATTGTTTATTTATTATTTTCTGTCTCTTTTATGTATTCTTCAGCCCTTTGACCTTAACAGTCCTTCATGTTCCACATCAACCTCCTTCTATGACAGCTGAACTCTTTGAGTCAGGCTTAAGAAATGAGTTATTGCTATTTTATTGTTCTGATTTATTATTCTTTTGTTCCATGTCATTTTGACTAACCTGTATTCAGAAGACAGCTAGTTACACAGCAGGGATGGTTTTAAAGAGATTAGCAATTTTTCTGTCTCCTTGTCAAATAATAATAATAATAGTAATACAAAAGTAAATTTTCTAATTATCTTATAGGTTACGTTAGTCATTATCCTAGGCCATTACTACCTTCCCAGGTTATTAGGTGAAGACCATAAGATTTAAAGACATTGACCAGGCCAAGGCTAGGCTTAACATTATTGTTTACTGTACGAGCACATTCTCCCAGAAGCATCTGGAAGAATCACTTTTTCCAATAGTAATAAAGGATAGAAGATAGGAGTAAATAATTAGAGCTCTTGAATGCAATGTACCAGATTTCCAGTCCATAGCACATGATGGCTAATTATACCCATGGCTGGAGCTGCAAACCAACAATGTCTTTCCTGCTCCGAGTACAGATGAGATTCCCACTAGCAGAATGAAAAGGTTTGCTTTCATCTCAGACCTACTATGATGACCTCCACATTTATGAACTACACTGGAGGGAGCTACTAGCAATCCAAAACAGAGAGCTCAAAATACAGAACATTTTGCAGAAATATTGCTTTGGGCATTTCTCTAGCTTCAGCACTTGGTATGATACCAGGAACAGAAAAAAAGAGAACCGATGTGAGACAATGCAAGCAATATACCCAAAAGTCAGCATGGGAGGCCTTATGACAGTTCTATGCACCACTGATGCTTTTTAGTTAATCTTTTGTAGTTTTCCAGGGGAAGGATTATGAAAAGAAAAAAAAAAAAAAAATTGATGTATTCTTGTAAAGCACAGACCAAACTTCTAGACTTTCAAAAAACATCCTCAAATCTTTCCTGACAATTCATTAAAGCAAGATAAAAATGACAGCTTGATTGTAGGAATTCTCCAGAAGTTCTTAGCCACAGAAAATTTTACTTTATACTTAAAAAAAAAAAAAAAAAAAAAAAAAAAAAAAAAAAGAAAGAAAAAAAAAAGTTTCCCAGTAATAATGGGGAAAATTTTCATTGCTTGCATGTATTTCCACCCCCTAAAAATCTTCTGGGCTATAGAAACTACCAAAAAGAAAACAATTAATCAGTGGCATAAGCTTTCTGAGTATGTAATTTAAAAGGTCAGCCCTTAGCAGGAAATACACTGTAAAATTACCTATCTGTTCATAATAAAGATCTAACTATGCAGTTATAATCTCTGTGATATCTAGGCAGCTATTGAACCATGTAAATACAAAAGACTGAAAATAAAAAAGAATATTCTATTGTTCCTTGCTCTTTTATGTTTGTCTAAACTTCTTCTGTAAGGAGGGGGAAAAAAACCCTTCAATCCCCTCCTCTTTCCTAAGCAAACAATCAACAAACCTAAGTGAAGCAACAATATCTACCTTAATTCTCCTCTTTTCTTTGTGGAAGAGAAAAAGAAGAAAAGAGGTAAGGAGTGAAGGGCTATCTCATTGTAATGATGCTTCCTTGGCTCTTTGTAAGTCAAATCAAATCCAAATACAACACCACTTTAAAATCAGTCAGGATGAAAGTGCAGGAAAAACATTAGTTAAAGCTCTTACAGAAAAGTTTTTAAATAGAAGTGACCTTGATTTTCTTCCTTTCCAAGAGCATAGCCCTTCCAAATGGGACAAGTTCCCTTATGTCTTTACTTCCTGTATAATGTTTAGAGACTGAATAACCATGTTTAATGAATTTTGTAAATGTAGGGAAAATGTAAGTGGGAACAGCAAGAAAGGATGAACTCACAGAACCAGAGGAAGCAGTAAACACATTAAATATTATTTTCATTCATTTTTTTCTAAATAAAAGTCAGAGGCTTAATTACAGTCTACAGAAATATAATGAAGTAGAAATGGAAATGTTTTGTGCAAGTGACCTCTTCCCCTCTCTTTTAATCCAACAGGAGCAAACCCATTCTGTTTCATATCCACCAAAACAGAACAAACCCTTCCTAGAGTATGAAGTAAACAGAAGTTTACCATTCTAGGAAAACTGAAATGACCCCTTCTTGTGTCTCTTGGTGACTAGGTACAGGTTATTAGCTTGGTTATAGCTCAGACAAGCCTGCAGTACATCACTTGGAAAAGTGCTCCAGGTGACTAGCAACCCATCTGTCAGTCACTTGCTCCTTTCTCTGCTCCTGTTAATTTACTGCTCCTGCTGTTCCCTTCCCACCTACATTGTCCTTTCTATAATTCATTTACACAACCTATTCAAAAATAAAGTCCTCAGAGTTTAACATAATTTCTTTATTCCACTGCTAATAATTGCCTTACGTAACAACTAAAAGTTATTTGAACGTCTGCACTGCCTGCTCTTTCCAGAGATTACCCTTCCAATAAGTTACAATAAGTAACAAAACAAAGTTCTGCTGGTGAAAAATTGCCAATCACTCTTCATTTATGAAGTAAATAACAAAGTAACTTATAGTGTTAGAAAGAAAACAAGATGAACCTGTCAAAGTAACTGAGACGAATATTACTTTTGTATCATTCATAATAGATGCATTTTTTCCTTCAGCCACCTTAGCCTAGGTGATATGCAGCACTTTCTTTCTCGCAAAGAAAGCAGGAGCTGTAACTACCATAACAGTAGTTCCATAGTTATAGAAATACCAAAAGTATCATGGGAACAGATGAAAAGAGGCTAAGGAAACATAACAAGAAAAAAAAAGTTGGTAACTAAACCCTTACAGTGATACTGCTTGCTGAGTTGACATATGTTTTTGTCTTTATGTGGACTACACTGTACAATTAAAGCCATTCTCGGGGGTTTTTTACTGTTTTGATTCTTTATTGCTTTTTTCTTTTTTTTGTAATCAGTGTAAATTGAAAAGACTTGTAACCTCATAAATCACTGACTGTGATTTTCTTTTACTGCAAAACAGCTATGCCAATCTGCTAGAGATTGTGCATTATGCCATCAACTCATCAGCTTTTCTCTTACTCTTGCCCTGGAACAGAACTAATAGAATTCTGAGAATCATAAGGAAAAGCTATGCTGGTACATTAGAAGTCACATTTTTGTGTTATTATAACTCTAAAGCTGAATACTAGGAAAATAGGCTCATAGTTCTTATGGGAAAACAAATAGCCCTATCTTTCCACATTTTACGAATAAAATAGCAGTATATAGTTTCAGTTCAGATTATTTAACCAAAGCTCTATTTGAGTCTCCATATTTACTAAAATTACTCCTGAATATCTCTCAATCTTCGCTAGTCTCTATAAACATCATTAAGTGCATTTTTTTCTTCCATGTCCACCTAAACTTATTTCATCTCAGAAGATAGGTGTAGTTATGGTGATCAGAATTTCAGATTCCAAATATTTGTTCAGAATAATGCTGCAATATATAATCACAAAAATAATTTTCATGTAAAAATTCTGGAACATATTCCATCATTTTAAAGAGAGCTTGTAATTTATCTTTCTTTGAGAGTCATTTTACCTGACTTTCTAGACTTACTGCAATTCACTGTCTTTTCCTATTTTTAGTTAAATTTCTGTATGAACTCCTGACTGCTGCAGCATCCTCTTCTCTGACCCAATGTTTCGTCCTCTGGGTCTGAGAAATGCATCTGCTAGTATCACTTTATTTTCCTTATTGCTTTAATTTTGCCACTCATTCCCTTGAGTTTCTCCCTTAACTCATTATATTCATCTCCTTCAAAGCCCTGTGGAGTTCTGTTCTTATTTATCTCCCCTCAGCTGTCTTTGCTTTTTTCCCATGCCAGTCTTGACCAGCCACTTGGCCAGCAGAAAATACAGGACTGTTTTGTTTCCCAACACACTATTTTAACTACAAATTCAGTCACAAGATTTGTGCCACCTCTTTGATTAAGATCTCCCTGAAGGCTCATTTCTGCCCTGCTGCCTGTGGGTAATCTCTACCTCATAGTGGCATAAAAGCTTAACTGTAACCTTGTTCCTAAAAGCAATTGTCCACACTGTTTGTATGTTCTTCATAACTAATCTGTTTTAATGTGCCAGTTCTGAACTCCCCAGGAAATAACATGCCAGGAGTCTTATCAAGGAGGAGCACACATCACAGGAGGCATTTCATCCATCATCATACCCCCTAAAGGTAACCATTTCTACCCCGCTTTAATGGAATTTTGAGGATCTGAAGTGGAAAATTACTACCAAATTACTTACCCTGTCTCACAGAAGTGACTTGGTCAACCTCCTCAGGGTGCAACAAAATAGGATGTCCAGTCTCTTGTTAAAACTATCCAGGGAAGTACCTTCTCTATTGCCAGCACCTTTATATTTCTTTTAGCTTGGGGATTGCTTTTCTCCAGGCTTCCTTTATTTATTGCAATTTTATGCATACTTACAGAGCACATTTTTTATAGTAAATAATGGAACTGCAATCTATTCATTCATTATTGATAGGTTTTGTATTCCTGCAGCCTGAGTACATTTTATGAAGAACCAGTGATACATAGTTTCCTTTGGAATATAGTCCATGATCTGTATTTTTTCTCATTAATCATTTCTGAAATCCCACAAAGTCATAATCAGAAGAGAGCTGGGTTGCCTTTACCAGAAGATCCATCCAGCTCCAATCCTGCAAACTCATGGGCACTTGGCCTACAGCAAATATTCAAGGTAAAAAAGAATGGAGGTACTAAAACAATACTAAAATTTTCAGCTTAGCTATGGAACTCTATCAATTTCAGTCCAAAGCAGACTATTCTTATGTTACTTCTTGATACACCTTATTTATCTAACACAATTATATGGCTTTCCAGTGCTTTTAATGACAAAGTTTGTGTTATGCCTCTTAGGGCTGTCTTCCACAGTACAGTTTTCCCTTTAATTTTTACATCTCCTTTAGGAACAGATATAATTTTTGTTTGTCTGTCTCCTTTTATGCATCCTTGGATTTTATCTAAATTTATCTCTGTTTCCTACTTGTAGTCAATATACTATCTTCTTAGGGCATACCTGCCCCCAAATAGCCATCCTTCCTGAGGTCCTAAGCATGGGCCATTCCCTTTTATTCTTTCCTGCAGCATCTTCCTGTATTTATTTCCCTCCATCAGCACAAAGGCTGCTCGGATGCAGCAGCCCAAGCACCAGGTGACCTATAAAAGTCTTATGGATGAACTTTTCTGCTTGACTGGGTTGCTGCAGGGAGCTGGGGAAGCTGCAGATAAGAAGCTCACCTGGGAGAGCCATAGATGCCCAATATGCCAGGAGTAGCCCACAGGGTAATTACGCACTCAACTGGGAATTTCCACCTCTTCCCTCAGTCCTGCTGGATTCTTTTCTACGTCATGCTTTATTTCCAGATTTTTTGAGGGGATAGAAGGAAGAATATTTTGCTATTGCTTTTACAGAGTGGTAACACAGTACTCTTTTTGTCCTTTGTTTTTAGAGTTTAGAAAAGAGATGAAGGATTTCTACATCTTGCTACTGCCTCCCTGCACTTTCAGATTCTGCTCACTTGAGATTCCCAGCCAAGGAAGACATTATGTTAAGTGCTGCACTATCAGCAACAGTCACAGGCACCTTTTTCCAAAAAAATATTCTTTTTCCCAAGCAATACTGAAAAAAAACACAATTCCAGGAGACTGTGGGGAGGGCAGGTCTGTAATGGACAGCACAGAGATGCTGAGTTAGCAAACATTGAGATAAATCAGAATGAGAAGTAATATAATGATGTCAGTGCAGAGATCTCCAGAAGAGAGCTGTGCTGGCTGGGGCAGTGCTGCCTCCTCTAATGAACTCCTCTGCCAGGCTACACCTCACCCAGCTACTAAGATTTGGGAGCCAAACCTCCCTTGTCTGCATGGCCAGTTTGCACCAGAAAGCTCAGAAATCTCTGTACCTCGTTCCACTCTGCAGTGCTCATTCCCTCAATACATTCTGAAGAGTATGATGTGTGTGTGCATGTAGTGCATGTAAATAGGATGTGTTGCAATTCTTACAGCTGATGTAAAAAGACATCATTATGACAACAAATTCCATTGACTAATCAAGACTCCTGGTCAGACAAACCATCACCACCACACTGGTAAAAGGCACTACAAATCAGTTGAAGAAAAGCAGTATTTAAAACCAAATTAATCTGTGAGACTGACAGCTGACCCAGCCCTGGGGGATGCTGAGGGAAGGACTCCAGTGAGTCAACTGAGCTTCACCTGCAGTGCTGCACTTGCCTCCTTAAATGTGCTCCATCTCCACAGAGCTTCTGATACTGATCCCCAGAGCCAGACTTGAGTCTGTAGCTAATAAAGAATCAAGTTAACAAATACCATACCTGATTGATATGAATTTCTGAGCTGGTTATATTCCAGCTGAGAGACTTTTTGTTTGCCTTAGCTTATACAGCTGGAGAAAACAGGCACAACACAGAATTGCAGAATGACTGGGGTTGGAAAGAACCTTAAAGACCATCAAGATTTCATATTCCTGCCTTGGATAGGGACACCTTCCACTAGACCAGGTTGTTCAAGGTCCCATTCAACCTGGCCTTGAACACTTTCAGAAATGAGTCGCTGACAATTTCTCTGGGAAATCTGTCTCACCACCCCAAAAGTAAAGGATTTCTTCCCAGTATCCATCCTAACCTGTTCTCTGTCAGCTCAAAACCATCACCCATTGTTCCATCACTACATGGCCTTGTCAAAAGTTTCTCTCCTGCCCTCTTGTACCCTCTTACGTGCTGGAAGGTGCTATAAGGTCTCCCTGGAGCCTTTTCTTCTCCAGGCTGAACAAACTCAACTTCCTCAGCCTGTCTTCACAGGACATGTTACCAGCCACCCTGAATACAGACACCTCAGATAAAGTTTGACTAATGTAAATATCCCAGAGTTATCAAAAGTGTTTTCCATCATAAAATAAACAGTTTTAACTTTTAGTTGATTATTTTTTGACATAACTTTTCTCCCACTATACTGTACTTTTCTGTGAGATCATTCAGGAAGCTGGACATTATCTAGGAGGCTTTTTATTTGAAGAAATGATAAATTTTGTAGATTATAATACTGTTCTAGGAATGCCAATTATTTTAAAAATCACAGAAAGAGAAGGGAAAGATTTGATCTGCTCCAGCTGTAGCACACTGTTATCCATTGATGCTGAGTGATTATTGAAAATCACTTCTCAACAGTGAAGATCAAACTGTGAATGGCAACCAGATTGTGGGATATTTAAAAAATGTATGTGAAGCTCAGAGAAAGGATAAAACAGAAACTAGTGTTAAAAAGCAGCACAGAGGTTTTTTCAATAATGCATAAGAGTGGGACAGCTTGGCATATTCAGAGAAGACTTTTGCTTTAAAAAAACTAAGTATTCTCTCTGATCCCAAGAGGATCTGCCACAGTATCATTTATTTTCTAGCTAACAGGTCAGATTCACTCAGAAAATGGTTTGCATTCAGCAACACCAAATTAAGCTTGCTGGTGCACCCACCCACCCTGCTGTGCTTTCACAAGCACTCAGGTACCTGAGAAGCCAGGGGGCTGGGCATGGATCTGTCTGGAAAGGAAAATATAAAACCCAAAAAGGAAATTTTCCTTCCAGGTCAGTTCACAAGGCAGATTTCCTGTGCAGCTGTACAACAGCAGGACCAAGTCAAGGGCTGGTGTAAGAGAGATGAAGGGGGAGTCAGTGCTGTGGTGGGAGGGCCACCAAGCAGTAGTTAATTTCTACCATGGCTCAAGCTGATTTAGGGGATTGGGAATGACACCTCCCAGGATTAGCTGATCTGAGTGCATGGGCAGTTCTACTGGTGCTTCTGAGCCACTTGGCTGTTGTCAGTAGTTTCTGGCAGCAGATGAAGCAGAGGTGCTGCCTCTCTCTGATTACAGCCAGCCTACTCTGCAGTCCCAGCCAACACTCAGCTGCTGCTGTGCTTCCCCCACCACACCTTCCCTGCATCTTCACAGGCAGCCCAGGCTGACTGTAAAAGGGTACACTTTTGGCTGAAAGTGTGATTCTCTGTAATCTCTCTCTCTGAGTGGAGGCAATGTGATGCCCTGCCTAACCTAAAATTTCATCTATGGGTTGGGTGGCAGTAGATGAGAGGGACGGAGGGGGGCACACACTGGCCTTTCATCCTGCCTGTAATGACTATTATCAGTGCTGCTGCCACTTCCTGACCCAGGCTGTGATGGGGATTCCCTCTCAGGCTCTGAACAGATCAAGGATAGCTGCTTTATTACAGCAGGGAAAAATACACCTCTCTGCATGCTGTCAACAGCAAGGTTCAGCCTACAAACACTGAGTAGTTGCACTGAGGCAGCTCAGGAGCAGCTGCTGGACACCAATTCCCACCACACTGGCTGTGCTGGGCACAGATGTGCAGGTAGAGCAGACCCCAGCAGGAAAGGAGGCAAGGGTGCATCTGCTGCTGGCACTGGCACGCCCCTGAAAATAACTGCACACCTCACCCAGCTCATCTGAGCAGTGCAATGACAGGACACGTGGGTCCTGTACTCTTCCCTCATTCCCACCCTCCTTCTTCCTCCCAGAGCATTCAGTGCTCCCTCTAACTCTTGTCCATGTTAAAATTTGGCAGTCATTGTCAGCGATCTGAACATAGGGTTAGTCTCAATAGAAGACTCAATAGAAGACCAAAATGAATTCAAAATTAGAAGTCTGTTGTTTCTCTTGGATAATAAACTCTTAGCTAGAGTTTCTAATGCAATTGGCCTTTTTCCCCCAGATGAAATGTCTTTGATCTTAACATTAAAAAACTGAAATTTCTAGGGATCATGAAAATGTAGTTACTTATAAAAATCATTGTAACACTGCATAAAGTTTAGAAGATAAACTATTTCTTGTTGTTAGTAATAAAGTTACAAGTAAAGAGCTAGCATAAATTTTTCTGAATAACAATATGCTGAACCTACTTGAAGAGCTGGAATGCAAACTAAGAGGGGATGGGTTTGAATCTGGTTTTGTGAGGTTTTATTCAAAGGACTTTGTTTAAAAGAATGCAGCAGAGGCCATCAGTTATCTGCCACTGGCAGGGCAGCACTGTAGCTTACTGTAGTTCTGAGAAAAATAAGTTTCATCTCGGTACAGGACACAAAATTGTAACCATGGCAGAGAGATGCAGAATGCCATAAGTAATTTAAATTAAATTTATTGGCAAAATCTAAAGCAGTTAATTTTATACTAACTCTCCAGGAATGCCACAGTATCATAGACCTGGAGAACATGAATAACTATAATTTGTTTTTCAAAGATATTTTATCTCTTTTAGAAACCAAAGCGAGAAACCCACTCATGTTAATGTCACTACCAGAATTTTCTAAATCATTGAGAAAAGGAAGGCAACACTATAAAGTGATGGTGATTGTTTTGAAGGCTGGAAGTCAAATAAAGATCATCTTACTGTTCTGCTGTCATGACAGCAAATCAGCAGAAATGCAAAGATAACTTGCCTGAAAAGGCTGAGACTTCAAAGCATGTAAATGAATCACTTAAACACAAAATACAACAAATTATTATAGTATAAACTAAAATAATATATATGAAAAATGTATAGATATATAATAAAATATTTATGAAACTGGTGGCTACAAATGAAATGAGAAGAATTCCTAATCCTTCTTGTCAGCAACCAAAGTTGCAGAGAATCACAAATCACTTTTAAGGGTGGATCTGACTGACTTTTCAGAGAGATAGTTCCAAAGGAGCCTTATTACATCTGCAGATGGAGAGCTCAGAGTGAACAGAAGCATCTGGGCAAAATGCTCCTCTTATTACTTTTGCACTATTATAATATAGTCTTAATCTCTTTGCAGTAAATGCATGATTCTAGGAGTTAACTTAGGAGGAAGCACTTGTGTTAAACCCTGCTAAGTCCTAGTATACCTTAAGAGACTTCTGTAAGAAGAGAAAATCCACAGCACAGCCCAAATTTTATAGAAATTTGGTGCAGGAGAAGGGCTGGAGCACATCAGATTCTTTGTTCTACACTACTTGAGTTTTTTACTTAGTACTTCGATATTTGAATTTCAGAAGTTCCAAGCAAAGAATGACTTGAAAGTGAAGACAGTCCCAGAATGTGACGGATATCAAATGCACCTACCCAAGAGATTGGTTTGTTCCCTGTTACATATTTGGATCTTGGTCCCTGACCAAGGTCCAATACTACACCTAGTCTGCTGCACTGGGCTTTTCCTCTTACAAAATAAGTTATATAAGGCTTATAAATTAAGGTTGAGAAATGGGAAAAAAATGGTAAATAAGTACAAGTTGCTAGATATTCTAGGTTTGATACTGCAAACTGCTTTATACCTTCAGACCTTACTGAAGTGTTGAGATACAGAGAATATCTGGCAAGATCAGACTGTTGGCACTGCCTCCAGGGTGCATACACTTCCAGAGCAAGAAGTAATCTCTCTTATCTCTCCTTTTCTTCCCAGCTTCCATTTTGTTTAAGGACTAGGCAGGTTTAAAAAAAAAAACAACTTTACTCATTTCCATAGTAGTATATAAAAACGAGGTAAATGAATAATGGAACTGCTCATCCATCCCTGCAAGGCTGTGATGGATAGCAACATACATTTAGGAGATGGGAGTTGTCAAAGAAACAGACACCAGGAAAAACATGATAAAAAGATCGATCACCTTTGAAATACACCTGCTGGTTTTGCCTGCAGATAAAGTAATAAAATAAAGACTGTTTTGCACTTGTCTGTAAAAACAATGAGACACCTGGAATATTGAAACATTTCAGGTAGTTCTCCCAGCTGCCACTCTGGGACAGACAGAAATGGGCTCCTGCTGTAACATCCATACAAAGGGAATGAGTGTGCACTTAGAGCTCTGCCACCCATGGTCTGGGTATCTTGCTCTGCAGAGGAGCAGCTCTCATGAACTTCAATGGAGATTACTTAGCCACTTGTATTTCTCCTCTACAGACCTTTGTTTCCCAATTCTCTCACAATTAAGACCAGGTTTTCAAGAGTCTGCATAACCCAGCAACTCTTGCTGTACAATATATGGCTGGATATAAAGCCACAGAGAGACGTTGATGCTGCTTTTACAGGATTCAGTTGCAGCTCCTAATTTCATTTTAACACCAGGCCCCACATATACGTATTCTAAAATAAAAAGGACATCCCATGAAGAGGACAGTGTAAGGTTGGTAATCAAATCAACCCCATTAAAATCCCATTAGTTCTTGGGATGGTTCACTACACAGGTATGTCTTTATCTACCATGAGCATGACTATTTATTACTTCTTCTTCACAGTGGGGATATTTCTAGCACTGATTTCAGTGTCTTCAGGATGCGGCCCAGAGTCTCTAAGCCATGAAGAATAAAACCTTAAAAAAAGAATAAAACCCGGTTTTCTGTTTAAGTTAACAGCCTGTGTCAATGAAGGGTGCAGCAGTTTGCTTATAGGCAAAAGAATGCAGCTAGAAACATTTTCTTTCTCTTACTTCAGCTAAAGATTTTTCGAGATATAATAATCTGTCTCCTCACTCCAGTGAAATGCTATTTTGATAGAATTAATTTTAAATGAGTTCCCAGCCTTTCATAGTTCAGTGCACTAATTACACCCACCCAACACAAACGCAGTATGATGCCTCTCATACATGGGATTGTAAGGATGCTGGAGCCAGGGAAATGCAGGAAGCAGAGCTGAGACACTGTGTGTGATCTGTTCATCTTATTTTACACACAGAGGCTCAAAAGCACATTCCAGCTAAATGCCGAAATTCTACATAAGGATGTAAACCTGCAGGAATGAGATACATAGAACTAAGGAACTTTTGTTCTTTTCATCTTAGAGAAATTGAAGAACAGAAGAATTGAAGAACTGCCTCATATTGTTAGCCAAGAATGTTCTTAAGAGCTAGCAGTGGGACAACACTGCTAAAATCATCTGACATATATGGAGGTGGTCTTATTTTCTGACTAACAATAAAGAGAATCAAGACAATACTTAAGGTTTTGGCTTCTTTTAAAAAAAGCTTAGTTCATTACAAGAAAAAATGCAAAAACCATTTAATGAAAAATATATCTTTTTAATACATCATTTTTTTCATTAGATATGAGAAATCATCAAATATTTCTTCATAATTTAAATTTCTACAATTCGATGTAAGATTTTGTAAAAGTAGTATTTCAATCGATTTGAATTCTGTGTGCAAGCCACAGGCTGGAAATGACAGAATGAGGACAAAATAATTTTAAAATATTTTTTTAAAAATATTTGGAGAAAAGTTAGTAGTGGATCCTATATACAGTCATCTTTTTCTTCAATTTTACTTCCCCCCTAGCCTCAGGGAAGGCAACAGCTGAGGAGGGCTGCATCTCAGTCAGAAGGGTCCTGAATCATAGAGCTAAGATTTAAATGCTGCACTGTTCTTCACCATAACTATGTCGGAAATGTTAGTTGGCAAATCTTCTGCAAGCCCTTATTAACTCCTTATGTTTATTTCAACACTTTGCCTAATAAGCATCTATAAATCAGCTCCCAAATTCCCATCTCTAGTCATGTAACAAAGCTATTTAATAGATTACTATGCTTAGTATAAATACCAACCACTCAGAAGCAGGATTAAATCAGCTAACTTGATCTCCAGCCTTAACTTAAATTAATGTGCTATTTACTTGTCCTGCAACACCCTTTCTCTGCTGCTTTAAAAAGTTTTACCACTCTTGGGAAAGCTTGGTTTGGTAGAGAAGTCACTTAGACTTTGATATCTAAAAATTAGCCCTCTCATTTAAGGTCAAGGCCCAGGTTTTCTCTATGGTAATAGAAAGACAAGCTCCTTTGTTGTTAACTGGTTCTGCATAGGTTTAACCATTCTTTGGAAGCAGTTTTCCTTTTACACTAGGTTTTGAGGGAATCATAAGCACTCCTAAGATTGAAGGCAAAAGTCAGGTCAGCTGAATCTGGGTCATTGGCTCCATAATCAAGTACAAACTCCCTATAATTACTTAACATCGTTCAGCGAGAGAACCATTAGGACCAAGATTTACAGTCAACTGGGTGAGAGAGAAGATCAAATGCCTCTAGGTGGGAGAGAAGGCAGGGCATGCTCTCTAGCTGTATGAATTTTGAAAAACTCAAATTTCTACTCAAAGAAAGAGAAACAGAAAGAGGGAAGAGCCCCAAAATAACTGGTGAATAGGATACTCAGTCAGGGTGCTGCATACCAGTGTTTACAGCTTGCTCTATATGATTCAGACCCAACTCAAGATAAATTTCTACCTTAATGGCATAGGTTTTTCTCTTCATCTTGGACTTGCATAATTTTTTTTCTTTGCTAATAAGTATATTTCATTTCAAAGAAAACTTTTCCAAATTGCTATCGTTCTGACAAGTTCTCATGAGGATACTCTTATACTTGCTCTGTGTGAGCTAATCCAAGCCAGAGCCTCACACTGGTCTCCTGCTAAGCTGTTCCACACCAAAAATCCTAGCTGGCCAGCCAAATAATGGGATGTACACTTCAACTCTTTAAGAAGGGAAAACAGGGATGTTCCTCTGCAGAGCAGCACACAACTGTATGGATTCCCTGCAGGCTTTTCACTCCCTTCTTGTTCTGAGCTAAATGCTATTATCACTGTCTCATGCTAAATAAATAAAAGCTTTTGCACTTTACACATAAAGGATGCCCTGGCCTGAAGCATCTTTCACAATTTAGCTATTGGCCTCTGAGCAAATAAGTCTACATCAAGACGTGCTCTCAAAGATGAGCCAAAGGAGTGTTTCCCATGGACTAGTACAAAGCCTAAACCTGCTGCAGTCTCACATCTGAAAATTGCCCAGCAGTGCACGTGCACATCTGACTGGTGGGAAGATTATCATACAAACAATCCCAAATCCAAAAGTGATGGAAATTCCTTTAATAACCATGAAAGATATGCACATTGATTTTCATACAGTCACTTTTAGTTGCATGTTTGAGTAGTTACCTGCATGACTATGTGGAAGGAAAATCATTCATGGCTGCTAGGAAAGTAGCCTCACAAATAAATGAGTAAAATGCTGCCTTTATTTTCCTTCTCTGACCACGGAGACATTTGAGCAAAGGTTTTCATCTTCATCCTTTTCAGGATGAAATCTTTATGGTTTTGGTGCTTCAACAAAATAAAAATGTTTTATCAAATGTATTGACCTCTTTCATGCTTTCAACAAAGAAAATGAACACACAGTATGATTTTAAAAAGTGTAAAGGCATAATTTCAATTTCTTTTCACCTTTGGAAAAATATCAAAGTCTTCCTCATATATTAATCTATATAATTATACTACAAATGACAAAACAAAGTGCCTGGATCAAAGTTTCTTGTTATTTACAGAATTGCATGCTTTGCAAAAATATTTCAGTGGCAAACTGCAAAATTCTACACCTTCATTTGGTTGACACACAAGTGTCAGAGTTCCCCTGGAGCAGAAGTTCTGGATACCACTAAGCTGAGCTGAGCAGGCCACCCTCCTGCTAGGGCAGAGTCAGCACTCTATAGGCTCCAGGACAGACCTCAGTGCACATAAATATTTTTGACCTACAGCTTAGCCAAGGGGCTCTGCCCAGTCATTCCTACTAGCTCTGGCAGCTATGAGAAGTACTTTTAAATTGTTGTTAAAAGTTACACAGCATACACTATAAAAGGGAATAATGAGGGGATAAAAATAAAATCTTTCCAAGAATGGGTGTTGCTGAGTTTGCTTTTCCTCGCCATCATGGAAGACAACTGAAAATCAGAGCATCCATTTCAATGAACAGATATCTGGAACTGTGGAGCTCTTCCTCATATTGCAATATGAAAGCTTTCAGAGGTCTTGGTTAGGAATCCCACTAGAAACTGCATATATTGAATAGAAGACACATACAAAAGTAAGCAGGTTGTCAGAATGTCTTCAAAGCAGTAGTATGAAAATCCAGAAATAACTGAAATTCTCACTCCATAAATCTTGAATTAGGTTCGATCACAGTGAATTGCATTGCCTTCTGGCACTGAGCCCTGCTAATTACTTCAATCCTCACTCAGGGAGTGGTGAGATTTAATATTACCATCAAAGTACATCCAGTCAGTCCTGCATCAGCCATACAGAAGCCACAACTCAATTAGACACTGAAACTAAGCTCTTTGTTCCCTTTTATACTGCTGGAGTCCTTGTCAACTTAAATTACATGTGGATCTACACAAAGTCTTAAAGACATAGCCGCCAGTGTAAACTTTTCTGCATGAGGGGGATTAATCACAGAGAGCAATTAACATTCTAAGAATTAAGTGCAACTGTAAAATTTTACAAATGCTAATAAACAAACTCATTAGTACTTACTTTCTTTCTGCTACAAAGATTAATCAAAGGTCATAACACTACAGCTGACAGGATTCCTGTGATTACAGCTCCACTATGCAATTAACTTCCCCTAACATTCATTCCCATTTTCCTACAAACTGCCATATGCCCCTTAAGGAAGAATGGACAATGTCAAATGATTTTTTTAACATCAGAGTGATATTCAAGAGCTGAACTCTGCAAAATTTACAGGAAATGAAATTGATCATTAAAGTGAAATCCCAAGTTCTGAAGTATATTTTTTACTTAAAATACAACTAAAAAGACATTTTTGAGTATCCCCAGTGAGGGAGACTCCACAGCCTCCCTAAGCAGAGGGGTACTTAACACTTAATGCAATCAGCCCTTGGTCACAGCAACATCTATTACATGTACTAGGAGTGAGTGGAGATGTACCCAGTACAATTTCAATCCTCTGCCTTTATGACCTGTGAAATGCAATGTGAAAACACCTAAGTCTTTTCCAAGGAAGTTAGCTCAGTCCTTGACCTGTACAGGTGGCTCAGGTAGGATGCCATATAAAAATATGTGAAATAGCTTCCAGAGCCAAGCTGGTTATCTCTGTGCAGCACTGACCTGCACCTTGGCAACATCTGGACTGTCTGCTCAGGTCAGTGCTAGCTCAGAGCTCTCTGTGCCCAGCCAGGTCACAGACCTTTCTTTTCTCCACCTTTTCTCTTTCTTTCCTCCTCCTGGCTGGCTCTGATCTCCTGTTTTGTCCACGTTCTGCATGAGCTAGGATTTTGCTTGCTTTCAGGTGATTCTGTCCTCCCATTTGGGCACCAGACACTACTTTCTGTCATTAATCTTACATGAGGTTGTAAGTGGGATAGAGTCTCCCTGTCAAACTCACTGACTAATATTCCTACTGTGGTGGCACCTGGAACACACCAGGAAGAGACAATACAGAAGTAGTTCCTAGTATAGGGAGCCCATGCTGTGGTATGAGACAAATTATATGGAATTTACTCCTGGCTGAGGGCTAAATAGCATTTCAAATCTTTTTTAGAAACCGCTTACAAAGCTTCTGGGCATGCCACTGTCCTAATACAGCCAAACACTGATTCACCAGCAGCTTACAAATGTACAGCAGCATACACATAGGCATACAGACATGCCCTAACACCCACATTAACATCCCTTCCCTGCAATCTGGGACAGAGTGAATGAGATAAACCAGTTCAGGGTGGAAAATGCATCCAGTTAATGACAGTGAGGAATGGTCTCTTCTTCCTGAAACCACTGTCCATATTGAAAGGCCTCTCTGACATGGTCTTGACATTTCTCTGTACTTGTAATGCCTGAAGCAAGATACAGATTTAAAATCTCTATTTTTATCTTTCAAAGGATCTGGATACCCATCTTCATTTGCTAACCTGAAAAGACTTGACTCGTAGTTTTCTCCTCCTGAAGATCCTACTTCTTAAGGAAAAATCCTTCAATTACTTCCCTTATTGATAAGAGAGCTGCACTTGGCAACTTGGGTAGAAGAGATGGAGAAAAATTGCCTTCTTTTAGGAGGGCAAAATGAGATGGCTCCTGAGGTTGTGGCCAAGTGACTAAAATCCTGAGTTTTGTGTGGTATGGTTTCCCTGTCAAACCCTGGATAATGAACAAAAGAAATGTAAAGAAAGAGAGAAATGGGAGAAGGCAAATTATAACCTGGGCTGCATCAAAAGCAGTGTGAGCAGCAAGTCAAGGGAGGGTATTCTCCCTCTCCACTCCCCTCTCAGACCCCACCCAGATTACAGCATCCAGCTTTGGGGTCCTCATCACAGGAAAGACATGGACCTGTTAGGATTGGGTCCAGAGGAGGCCATGAAGATGGAGAGAGGGCTGGAGCACCTCTCCTATGAAGACATGCTGAGAGAGTTGGAATTGTTCAGCCTTGAGAAGAGAAGGCTCAAGTGAGACTTTATTGTGGCATTTTAATACTTAAAGAGGGCTTATAAGAAAGATGAGGACAAACATTTTAAGATGATCTGTTGCAAGAGGACAAGAGGTAATAATTTTAAACTAAAAGAGGGTAGCTTTGTATGAAGTCCTCCTCATTTTAAAATACAGCCTGCACAAACAAATTCAGGATATTAACTCTGGAATTAAACCAGTGAAAGACAATTCTTGTATATCAAGCAAGTAAAATAGTGACAGATCTAAAAGTCTTCTGGAGGCAGAAAAATTGGGATTTCTTACAATGTATTCAAAAATGTTTACTAGTCCAATGCAGAATTCTGAAGAATTATGAATAGCTAGGCCATTGACTCTTAGCCTTGCTATCTTCCTGTATCCAAGTGGAATCAGAGGGTCTCACCAACATGAAGTCATGGGGCAAGAAAAAGGCCACAAAACATGTAAGAACGCCATCCTGAGAAGCATCCTTCATGCAGGAAGTCTTTATCCCACCCACAAATCATCTGGGAACCTCCAGCAAATGCAAAAAGGCAGAGGTTTGAATGAACATTAGTGCCTTAGAAGTGAGAAGCTAGTTACATAAAAATAGAACTCTGTCCTATGCAGCAGCCTGTAAGGATGTGCAAATTCTGCTGCTGTAATTCTGAAGCCCTTGAAGCTCATTCTCACTCATATATTCACATACATTCTCTACAACCCCTAAACAAGAAAGGGCACAGCTAGACACAATAGATTGTACATAATCTGAAGATAACTCATTTTTATTAATATGTAAATTAGCAAGTTGCTATCTATGTATATAATTTATTAGACACAGACATATACGAAAAACTGCATTTGGAGTCTCAAGGCTGAGTCTAAGTAGCATGTTTCCTAGTAGAACATCTCATTTTTTCACATTCTGAAAGGGGCCATGAAGCAGGCAAAGCAGGCACTTAATAAGGATCTACATCATTTTTTCAGCTCTGAATATTTAATTTATATGTCCTAGCTGGCAAACTATTCTTCCAGTATGCTTCTCCTATGTAAAATAGTATTTATCCCTAAATAAGGCATACTGTAATGTCTCTTGGTATGAGTGCTGGGACTCAGCACACCTTTATTTAGCCCCTTAACTGGGAGACTGCTCTACTGTTCTGGTAATTGATGGAAAGAGGAAGAACTTCCACAGGTTGTGTCTCTCTCCCTTTTTCATGTCTGAGGGATCTGTGCTCCTAATGACTTCAGTTCAGTGACCAAAAGTCAACAAGGAGAAACCCAGACCTGCATCTTCTGGGAACAAGCTATATTTGAATAAATATTTATTGCTTCAGGAAGGCCTTCTAATCATAATGAAAATCAAGTCAGTCTCCATTTGTCAACAGATGTGTTTGATATCCAATTTTAGTATTTTAGAGTAGAAATGCTTCAGGCATATACCTGTCCTCACAACTCTAGCCAAGTGCCCCATTCCTGCATTCACAGAGGCAGCGAGAACTTTCTATTATTTACCCCATATTCTATTCTTCTTTCTTATATACTCCAGTTTTAGATATGATAATGAGTCACACAAGAAAGAAGAAACTAGAAAGATATGTTATCAAACTGAAAGCATGTCGCTGAATTTACTGCTTTTATTTTTTTAACACAGAATTGATGTTAAAAATATTCCCCGCTTAGAGAACGAGGGGTTTGGACTTTTAAAATGTTGCCCTACTGACTGCAAAATAAGTAGCTGCATGATGTTCACAAAAGTATGTGTGTAAAGGGACTAGAAGAGACTTTGTTATTTACTTATTTTAATTTGTAAGTATTGTTGTTGTATCTAACATCTTGTATAAAAATGAAAGTGGGTTCATCTCAGAACACTTGTCTCCTCTTGTGAAGTGGCCTATTGTACCTTTTTAAAAAAAAAAAAAAAAAAAAAAAAACCCAGACTTTTACTAGCTAAACCAGCATTATAAATGAGAAATAAAACTTGTTTTATAGTCATGTACTTCCAGTGTTGTTGAGAGTGTGCTGGTGTGCTTAAAAAGAAATCATGATTTTGGACAAAGATAACATGGGTTGCACTCCCTCAGAAAGGTACAGAAAGAGATGTGGGAGAAAGAATGAAACTGAATTCATGGTGAAATAGGGAGTACACGTATCTGAAAGGATTCCTACTGCTGACAGTACTAATGATATCATTCCCAAGGACTGAAGTGCTGCTGTCTTTTCATACTCAGCTGCTGCAAAGGGGAGATTGGACAAGATAATGCTCTGAACCATATCTGGGAACAATCACTTTTATCCCAAAGAAGGTGAAAAGAGGATAAGAGGAGAAAGGAGACAAAGAGTATCTTGCAGTAAAGGAGATAAGGCAAACACTAACCAGATTTATACCATTTTTTCCTACAGGAAAAAAAAAAAAATCACACGGTGCTTCCCCAAGAAGTACTTGAAGACAGATCATGTTTAGATATTGACTGCAACTTCCTAAGGATAGTCATGAATATGTTTAAATGGAGCTGTGGCATTTTCTTGAAAATTCAGATTTCTGAGCGGTTTCAAGCTCTTCATCACCTCTGAACAATTAATTTAACAAAAGGTTAAAAATAAATCCTTTTGATTTTGCATGGAAATGTAGAGCAGGAGCAGGTACCAGCCCTACACAGGGGCACTGGCAGCACAGAGCTCAGACCATACATCAATGTGTGAGTCTTTTTCCACCAGCAGGGCAAGCTGCCTGCCTGGCTTTGCAATGGGAGGGAGGAGGAATGTAGAGGAACAGTCAGGAGAAACCAAGAGATGGTTTAACCAGTTGGTCCTCAGTTCCCATCAGCCTGAGTTTCTTTATGACTCACTATAATTCCACCCCCTCAGCAGCATATGGAAAGAAACTTAGGTTGATCCAAGAGGATTAGATATTCTTTTGACTTCAGCTCTGAATGATTTCAAGACCCAGTACCAGGTCACATAAACCTGGTTTAAGTATAGAAGTGAAAGACACTAATTGATTTTGGATAAAACCAGAAGAGAACAGAGAGCAGGAGACAGGTCACCCAAGGTTTTACCAAGGTTTATCACTGAAAGAATAGCAAAGAAGCCCATGCAAGGTCTATGATGAAAATGTGCTTTTGAAGGTCTGGAACACTCTCTGTTGGTAGATATTTTGGGTAAATGGCATCAGTACTTTAGTGGACTGGTCTGATCTCTGCATACACAGTGCAGATGTGTACACAGCACAGAGCATTTGTGAGAAAGGCAAGACAAGCTTCATGTAATTTAAGAAAAAAAAAATCAATGCAGACAGGGGCATATTCAATTCACACATTTGCTCAGTGAAGACACATGGCCTCATTCTGTTCTCAGTTTTGAGGGTTCAGCAAACCAGCACCATCTGAGACAGGGAGAGCAGACACTTGGCAAGTGTCACTAATACAAACAGAAATTACTAACCCAAATGTGAAAAGCTGTTGCAATATTAGTGGCATACAGCAGGCACACATGAGACCTGCCCTGTATTTTCTTTTCAGCTATGATGTGCAACCAGCCAGCATGGCACAGCTGCAGTACAGATGTGCTGTATGCCACCCTGCACACACTTCCCCCACTCTGTAAAATACTGCATTCTCTGTCACTCAGCTCAGAATCCAGTAAGATAAATGGCTAGGTAGAAGAGAAAGATGCTTTTATTGCCCTGGTCAATGGAAAATAGAGTTGAAACTGTCCATCTTCTCTGGTGGCAGCACCTGACCTCTCTACCAATGCATGGACACAAGCTGGCCATCAGCCTGTGGATACTGCCTGGATTAATTGCAGCAGAAACGCTTTCGTGCCTGGCAATAAAATTAAAACATCATTTTCTCTGCTTCAACCCTTCAGAAAAAAAAAATAAAGAAACAGGTTTTATTAGATGTGATGGTGATATAACAAGCTATTTACTAAATAATCTGTTAATCATTTTGCATTCAGTTTACAAAGAGAAATTTCACCTTCTGGGTTGTGCACATATTGCTCAATTTAACTGCTCGTTGGGCTCTTGCTATTCACAGCATGTAGCTGCTCACACGAGGCACAGGGTGTTCTTCCCCATTGCCTTGCATGATTTCTGAAGCATTTTGGACAGATTTTGTAGATTTTTCTTTGACTAGAAGGGTTTTATTTAGCTTGACCTTATGCATACCACTGTCCATAGCTGACAGAATGTCCACATGCAAACATGAGTATTCATTTGAATACCAAAACAGTGTGGACAAAACCCCTCTTGCCTTACAAATGTCAATGCAACAAATAAAATTGCATCAGAAAGGTGTTCATAGTCTGAATGAGCAGTGCTTGAGACATGCATTATTCAAGCTGTTCTCTCTTAAGATAGTTCACCCTTTTCAATGCTCTGCTCCCAGATGCTAAATTCATCAGGCCATAGATAGTCAGTTGTAAAATAAACTGGACCATCCAAATACAACCCAAACAATGCACATCTTCTGCACCAATGTGGTTGCAGATGATGGACCTAAGCATGTGGAGTTGTATGGATGAAATAGAAGGCATTCAACATATGTCTGCATCTTCCTACGTGCAGAAAAAATATTCCAAAAGAATCAGAGAATCATCACATGGGCTGGTTTTGGCTGCCAGGGGAATATGTGTCATTTTGTGTAACTTATTTATACTCAAAATAATGCTTGGGGACTAATGACTGCAAAATTATTCTTTCAGCACAGAATTTGGAACAAGAGAGATGTATAATTGACTTGAAAATGTAAATACTCTGATCATCTATTAACATGAAACCCAGGAAACAAAGTCTCCTTGAAATCGGGTAATACTTTGGTCTCTACATGTTTACAGATAGCGCTTCAGATAATTTTGCTGATAGAGAAGAAGCTATTCACAAACATTAACTTGAGCCCAGGGAAACAAGCCATTGGAGTGCTGCCTACAGAAATATGCAGTTTTCTGCTGATGATGGAGGGAGCCTGGGGATATTAGATTTAATAGATAGCCAACCTCTACTGTGCCACTGAAGATACTGGCCCTAGTTCACTCTTGCCATTCAGATGTAATTCCATAATGAAACAATGATAACCAAAAAGGGTCTGTAACACTCCTTTAGCAATGGCAAAATGAAACAGATGCACATCCTCTGTCAGGTGCTTGTTGGACCCTATTGGAAGGGATCCAAATAATTAGCTGCTCACCAGATGGGTAGCAAAGCACAAACAATCTAATGTGTCCATTGGGTACAGACAACTCTGACTTTCAGTGATGTAATAACATTAACATGTGACAGCATTCAAGTTGTCAGCAATTTGAGAACTTAATTTTGTAGTTTGCAATCTGTAATGGTTTTTATTTTCATTTGCCAAACACCTTCAGAAAGGAGACCAAAAATACAGCTGGCAGAGGGGGAAACTTGGCTTCCCAGTGGGACATCGAGATTTTGCTTCATTGCCAGTAAAGGACCTGAGACACTAAACAACAAACTGGAAAACACCACTAGCATGCAGGAAAGCTATTTTTAGCACTTTTAGCAATTTGTTCAATGTCCATGACTAACCAAGAAAAACAAGACAGGGAAATTTTATCCTCCACCTCCCAAAAAAAAAAGTGAAACATACAGCACACCAGCCATGGTAATTGGTTTACAGTGTTTGCAAGCAATCACTGAAATAACCTTCAAAACTCACCTCTGAGCTTCATTGGCACCCAAAGCAAGACCTGACTGAGACAACTGAAGCTTTCCACAGAGAAATTACTTCTGAGAGCTCATTTTTCAGCCTCAGGCCTCCCACATTTGCTAGGATGAAGAATTGGGAAGGTTTTTGGTCCAGTGTAAAAATGTACTTGAGATGAGCAAACACAGCCTCCATAGCTGCTTTTTCTTAAATAAATAATGTGAAGACTTTTGCCAGCTGTCTGTACATTCAAGTGGAAGTGGCACATATTTTACTTAGAGCAAAAGTTGTTGAGTCTTGAACTTTATGATTCACCTGAACAACACTGGCAAGTCTTGCCATTTTCTCATGGTATTAGGTTTTTTTTTCCAGAACCCCAGACCTCTGACTCATGGATTATATGGGAATTTCAGCTTCCCTCTTAATGAATGAATAAAAAGCATTTTTCCAGTTTTCCTGGTTATACACAAATATTTGGAAAACACAAATGTGACAGCCCAAAATGCTTCAAAACCAGAAGACAAACAAGGAATGTATCATCTCATAAAACTCATAAGGAATATTAAGTCATTGCATTATTCCTGGAACCTAACACAGTTTCTGAGGACCTGCTGCTAGCAAAACCATCTGTATAAAATCAAAATCCCATCCAGATTAATCCACTGCCTGCTCTCCCCAATCCTTTCTGCAGTTTTAGGTCTCTGGCATTTGCTGGCCCAACTTGAATTCTCCATTTGAAGGAACCCCTTCATTGTCATGGAAATATTTGTTGTTCCACAGCAGATTATGACTGGGGACAAAGACTCAGAAAAGACCTTGATTATTTGCATTTCACTAAGGTATCCTTTGTAATAAACCAGCAAAATATTTACAGGAAAGGTCTGTAATAAACCAGCAAAATATTTACAGGAAAGGTCAGTACTAAGCACAACCAGATTTGTTCATTATTTTCTAAGCTTTGCTCCAAGCCCATCAAAGCTTCTATTTCCTTCCATGAGTTTTGAATAAGACCCTTTAAAGAATCACATTCATAAATATCTATGTATTAAAACAGAAAATCTTTAATATTTACCAAACAGGTTTTGATAATTAATTCTTATTTTTGGTTAAAAAACCAATAATGTTTAAATCTCTCCAAAGAGAGATATAATCAAGAAATAGCTCCACTCTATTTAAAGAAAAACAAAATTTAAAATATAAGAGCAAGCGCTGATAAATTAAACATATGGCTAAAACTTCTGTCAATAAAGCAACCAAATCTGCATCAAAAGAACACATGAATGCATATATTGAGATAATTAATTTTGGCTAGAATTTATTTGATATTTACTTTTTAGAAGATAAATTTCTTTAAAAATAGTTATTTATCTCTATTCATTCAAGAATCTCACTTTAGGATCATGCATGAAAAGGGGTGATAAGGTGAAATACCACTTCTAACAAATTTCCTGTGAAGTCTAAAGTATGCCATAGTGGATATTTTCTATCTGCTGCTTTCCAGATCTTGACTTAACCACTAACTACGCTCCTGTTGTTCATCACATGACTGTGGATTAATATTAAAAAGACATTGGGTATAAATATTAATACATAATCATGGGTATGTGTGTATAATATATATATATATTCAAATCATAGGGGTCTTGCATTTTCAATTGCAGAATTTGAAAAATATGTAATTGAAGAGCCTACTGAAATTAATTTCAAATGGTGCAAAAATAAGTCCCAAGAACATCTGCTGGAACATATGGCACAACAGGATGTTCAGTATGATGCCAAAATAGTACACCTTGGGTGCAGCATGAGGCATGAAGCCAAAAGGCACATTTAGAGGGAAAAAAAAAAACTTCTGGGCAGAAACAAACTAAAAATCGAGAACCTTATACATATATACATATACATATACATATATATATATAGTTTCCTATTTAGTTTATCTTCTACATAAAATGAACAAGACTCACCACAGAGTATTTCAAGAAATCCAGTGTCTTGTAGAAAGATTACTTTCTTAACGGAAATACTTTCATGTATTTTTAACAGTGCCCATACAACCAAAGAGTCTAATATCCATTGTCTTTAAATCACCTGGAAACCAAAGAAAGCCTTGTTCTGCGACTCAAAGTTAGACTGAGGCATCAGAGGGAACCATGGACCATGGAGAGGTCAACTGGAGGGTGGAAGGGCTTCTTTCTACCTTGAATTTGTAGCATCAGGATGCTGTGGAAGGACTGTGTGTATAAAAGGGGGTGGCAAACTGCACATCAGGCATCTCACTCAGCAAATTATGACAATTCCCATGGAGTGAGAACAATATAATTAAGCTCCTTGTCAAAAATAGGAGAAAACATTTTGTCAACATTCTAGCAGAGTTTATCTTTCCTATGTTTTTACATAAAGGTTTGTTTTGCATCCTAATTCTGCAATTTATAACAAAATGCTAATTTAAAACAACAATTCAAGACTATTACCCCTTGAGAAGTCTCAGGAATCACAGCTCTCTTTTTTCTGTATCTCTCAGACAGACAATATAATTGGCAAAATTCTTCCAAAAGATGGGTTTTCTTCAATGTTTTGTAAAAATAGAAACTTATGTCATAATTAGACATGAGGAGGGAGATGCAGAAAGCTTCTGAGCAATGGAAGACATTTTGGCAAACACCAAATTGCACAGTTTAAAATTATATTCTGGATGCCAACTTCCAGACTGATCACATTACATTTAATTAATGACTCTTCCCACCCCTACTTATAAACTGACTGTTGTCTGCCACATGGTCAGCAGGTTGGTAACTCTGTTAACCTAACTGGGATCTCATGCAGTGACAGAGCAGTCACTACCAGCTCCTGGATCAAGTGTTAGAATGTCAGAGGCTGACAGAGGGGAGAAGGGAATAATAAACTTCTATCTGTGCTGGCTGATTCTAAGACACGCATGGGGTAACAGGGAAACAAGGGAGAGTCATGATTATCATTAGATAATTAATTATTCAGATAAAAACACAGAGTCTTGAAGTCTCAATCTGGTTATGCCAGGAATCTTACTAATAATGTCTGCATGAAAGAGATACTGAACTACTATTTCATTGAACCTGGTTTCCTGCAGTGGGAAGGTCTGATGTGAGAAAGAGTCTGACTGAGTCTGCTTCAGAAAGGAATTTTGTGTTAGCAGTACATTGCATTTGTGAGCATGTGTTGGTGTGTGCATGTGTGTCTGTTAAGATGAAGAGGGTTGAACTCGATGAGAAAGTGTGTGAATTGATGAAGAGAAACATAATAATAAAATACATATGAAGACCGTTAAATGTCTACTAAAATAAATAAACTCGAGGTGAAATATCTGGAATCTGTTTTCACATTCAAATTAACTGAAGGTGAGGACTGCCCTTAATGTGTGAACTGCTATGAATAGCTTCCTGAGGACAGTCTGAAGCCAAGAAATCATTAGAGGCACTCAGAGCACAAACGTGCTGAATAACTAAGCAAGCATCTCTAGTACTTTGAACAAAAGCTATTTAAAATAAAAGGCTAAGTAAAATTACAGAAAAGGCGAATGACTGATCCAGCAAAATGTTTTCATGATTCATTTGTAATTTCAACTTTCTTTGCCAAAACCTAGAAACATATACCATTAGAAAGGTACTTGTTTCCAGCTCCAATAAAAATTTTCTGGCACAGTGAATGAAGCAGCTAAAGCCCTTAAAGCCCCATCTTAATCAGTCATTAGGGATTACTGGAGAGGGGGGAGGAAAAATGTGTTAGGGTATATCCTTCCCTATCCTGTAGCAGCCCTGCTCCTGGTTACATTCACATCTTCTTGTTCTCAGAAACGTGCTGGAGCCACTCAATCCTGGCCATTATTGGGATGAATGCAACAGTGCAGCACAAAATACATGGCACTTAGAAGGCACTCAACTGCTCAAGTAAAAACAGAGATTACAGGACTCAAGGCTAAACAACTGAACTACCTATTTTAGTATGAGTGAAAAGTTCTAGCAATAACAAACTTTTCTGTCCTGTCTTCCTTCTCTTATAGATTGAAACTTGTTTCTAATGCAAAAAGAAACATTCCTAGGGGAAAAAGAAAAAAGTACACTGAGTTGATATTGATGAAAGAAAGAAGGGAAAGCAAGTATGATATATGGTGGAAAATGTTTTAAAACAAAAATAAATTCCTTGCTCTTGTGTTTTCCCTTCAGCACAATTGGTCAGACAGCCCTTCCTTTTACAGGAACATGTGTAAATAGAGGTTTGAAAGCGGTCCGTACAAGGGATTTGGTCACAGTACAATCATCAAGCCATCTTGTTCTCAGTTTTCTGCCAAAAAAAAAGGTTGCCAGACAGCCACAACTCTCCTTTGTTGCCATGGTTGAAGAATGTGCACTCACATTTACTTTTAAAAATGTTTCCTGTTTGTAATAATCAATAATCTGAGGACCTGTAAATAAGCAATGGCTTATTCCAAAGTGGCTTATTTCATCAAATTTGACAGATGTCTTTGATAAAGTGCAGTTTATTTTGCTTCCCTTAACATACAACAAACACAGGCTGCAACTTCAAGATAAATCTGGGATTAAATACTATGATTGTGAGTGGCAGCATAGAGTTCCTAAGAAAGCAAGTGGTATAAATGTCTCAAAGATCAGCAGATTCCCTGGGAAAAATGAGCTTGAAGTTAAAAGTTCTAAAACCACTTGGTCTTGACTCAACTCACCAACATTTTCCAGATGCAAACTATTTAGGCTCTAAAGGAGTATGTGGTCCCTAAAAAAATTAGGTGTATGCATCTTTCATGCTCAGCTGCAGTCTAAATCCCTACAGAGGTTCCTCCAAAGAAATTTTGGCACAACTCTACTCAGAGCCTGATTTCAACTGAAAACCCGGAAAAACTAAGTACTGTTAAATTGGCTACAGAAACTTTCAGCACATGTTTATCTACAGATAACAGGGGGCTGCTGTGATATGAGGTCTAGCCCCCTGCTCTTGTTCTCATCATGGTCAGTCAAAAATTTTCTGCCACAGCAACATGATGACGTGTCAAAGGCAAAATCAAGTGGATGGTGTAAAAGTCAGACAGGAATTACAGAGAGTTGGGTCAAATGCCAGATCAGGTTACTTGTTGTAAGAAGTGGGAATGCACAAGCAAAGGTAATTTTTTCTATCCTTCTGTTGAAATGTGTTGGCCTATATTCCCAGATGCAAAACAGAGATAACCTCTGGTATGTCCCTGGAAGGCCTGGCTGGAGAGCCTTGCCTGGTCGAGACTTTGAAAGAAACCATGGAAAGTAAAATTCTTTTGTTTTCCAAATGCAGCCCCTACCCAAAAGAACCAAACCAAACACACACAAACACACACGTGTGCACACAAACCCACCAACAACTTGTTCTACCTCAAGTTGAAAGTGTAAGCAAATGCCAAAGCAGTTTGATTCAACCAAGCACACGAACAAGCGCCAAATCACCAATCCAGAGTCTCTCTCTCTCTCTCTCTCTCTCCCTTGGCAGGAAGAACAACTGGAAATCCTGCACTCTGTTTCAGCTTGATCTACTTCATCCTGTTTACCAAGACTTCTGTGTCTACAGAGTTAGACTTCAGCCAGACCCTTTTTATTTCCCTGCAAGTTTTCAGCAGCTACAGATAAAGCACTGCATGATCTCTAGTGTGAATTTCCCAAACCCATTAATTTCTCATCTGTCTGAAGTGTAGAAATTCCATCATGCTACTCCAAAGGGAATGGGCCTGGCTGAATTGCAGTTCCTAAGAAACTCATGTGCTTCTCACTGAAGGATCTATAGAAGTTTTCATTAAAAAGAAAAGTTTTGTGAAAATACTCCTTTCATTCAAGTCACTCAGTAAAAGTCCCTAACTTTCTTAATCTTAGAAAACAAGACAGAATTTCTTCAATCTCTAAGCTTCTTGTTAAATGTTAAGACTGTGATTACATTTCCACCTTGAGTGAATAACTCAATTACTTCACGTAAGAAACTCCTATTTTCTTGCAGTTGTTTTCTTGTCATTTTAACCGAATGTCTTTTCAGCAGGTGGGCTTTTTTATGTTCTTTTTGTTTGCATCATATTCTAATCCACTGTCTAAGATATTGTAGTATAATTGTGAAATTCTCTTTGCTGAAGAGAAGCTAAGCAGAGTCCTATATGTACTGTGCATCAATCAGTTCCCAGACTCCAGAGAATTTTGTCATGGCTTTTTTTCTTTAATTTGTTGAGTAACAACAATCTGACAAAGCAAACTTGTGAGAGAAGATGACCACCAAAGTGATCATTATAAAAGCTTATGAAAATTCAAACTACCCAGTCTGGCCACTCAGAGGTGCAGCTGAACCTGCCAAGTGATGTCTTTGTATATGCAGTAATGCAGGATTCATTCTTACATTTATTAGCACATTTTCAGAAAAGGCCAAACAGGCACAGAATAGAAACCAAACTGTGAATCAGTAGGTGCCAGACCTAAACTGTCTGTAGCATTTAAACAAAATTATTCTTAATAAAAAGCCCACATATTATAATTGACCCTGTACTTCTGAGACAAGATGGGTCCTGCTCCTTGCAGGTTGCCCTTTGGTAGAGGGATAGGCAACAGTATTTGGCACAGTGGGTGTCTTTTCTTTCTCTCGCTGTTGAAAATAACAGTCCTTGATGTTCACAGGAGGCAGGTGTCAGAAGTTCTCTTTGTTTCCCTGGGCTTACAACTTCAAATGCAGTTTGATGAGACAATTAATGTCTCAGTCATAAGGTCCAATATAATTATGAGAATTTGATCTTTAGAACAAATAATGTGATTCTTTGTGTTTAGGCACCCCAAGGGTTTGTATGCAGACTACATTTATTTAAGTGTTGCCATCAAGAAGACAGGGTGCCCTCTGCCTGCCAGATTTAATTCTGCTTAATGACTGCTTCAAACATTAAAACAGCACAAAAAACCACAGCATTTCTTAAAAAAAAAAAAAAATTAACTTCCTGACTATAGTACTATGAGCAAAGGTTTGGATTTGTCCCACCTAAATGGGAGAGTGGATCACTGACAGCTTCATCCTTGGCTGATAAAAGAAATGAGCATTTCTAGAACATATTTCATATGATGTTTAGGCATAAAAAGTGTCTGCTTTCCTGCACTACTTACAGTAAAGGATTCTAGATCATTAATTCAAAGATAAATGTACTTGCTACTGTAAAAAAAGCAAAATAAAGGGAGATAAAATCCTGGAGCATACTTAAACGTGTGTTAAGCAGGGATGTCTTCACCTTCTGTTCCTCAGATGCTCTGCTGTCTATTCAGTTTTACCCCTACCTCAGCTGGTCCTGGGGCTTTCTTTGTACATACACTTGAGACCTTTGTAATCTTCCTTTGCCTTTAATCATTTATCCCATTTGATTTCAGGATCAGCATTCAATCTAGGCATGCATGTGTTACCTTAGCATCATCCCCCTCTTTGCATCCTGGGCATCAAGGTATGAAGTACAAGTAGCTGAATTCAGAGATTTCTTTGAATTTTCAATCATACTCCTAGTGCATAATTAACACTTTCCTTCTGGTCTCAGTGGCTTCTTTTGAAGTTATGACATTTTCCTGACTGCTGCAATACTTGAAAATGGTGGATCATTGAAGCATCAACTGTACATCCCTCTCATTACATCTGTTAGCTCCAAACAACTGACAATTTTTCATAAAGGGTACATAAGACATGTTAATAATATAATTGACAGATTTGGCCTTTAGGAAGCTTTTCCTGGACTCCTCTCCTCAACTCCCACTTTTTATCAGTTTTGCTATCACAGCTTCCTTCCTTATAATGGTTTTACAAACAAAACTTAAAAAATAGAGCAGAAGCTAAGCCGAGTGTTCTTCCCTATTCAATGACTGTTCACAGCTCACAACTGCTCTTCAAAAAGCCCTCCCACATCCCTTATGTCTGAGTTTGGTATTAAGCCACCCACCAAAGCAGTTTGGGATGTTGCAGGCGACCCACACCAGCTTGTTCCGCACACACGGCAGAGATGTACAAGCATCACTTGGCACCATTTTTTGCAGGCATGGTAAGAAAGATGGAATAGGAGAACACAAGGCCAAACCCACCACACCTCTGCTCATTTCTTCCCAAGGTGAAGGCCATTCTCAAAAGTCACACTAATCTTCACACTGTAGAACTTCACAGTCCTCCTTTCCCCCCAGTCTTACTCCCATTTGCATCATGAAACCACTTATTCTGACATTTTGCAGCCTCCCTGCTGCAGATCATGGACCTCTGGTCACCCAACCTGTCCCTTCCTCATCTACTTCTTCCTTACCTTCTGAATTCTTCCCTGACTCCCACCACTAGCAATCAGTGTTTTATATCTATAAATAAATTTATTTTCAAGGGCAATTAATAGTATTTATTTTTTTAAACGGACGGAACCTGAATCTATAGCCAGATTTACATCCAGTCTTCAGAGCTCTGAGGCTTTTTCATTCCTTTGCCACAGCTTGTAAGTTGGGAATAGATGTAGGAGGCATATCAAAAGTGCATTAAGTGAAAGTGTGTTGCATATTTTCTCACCTGCCTACATACACTTGCATCACAAAAGAAAGACTTGACAGGATGGGCAAAAGATAAATCATCAATACTGGATATTCTTTCCACTGACTTTAATCATTTTGATATGTCTGTAAGCTATAAGTGATTATTCATTTTGTAGCTACACATGAAACCTAACAGATCTCCAAGATGCTAATTAAGTAAAGTATATTCATATAATCATATACATTAGAGAACAATATGGCAGGTTGCTTTCTCCATCTCGAGTAAGCACTTCAGAATAAAACAAAATAGCTATTTGTAAGAGAAACACATACAAGAGATTTAGCACTGTCAGTTAGCTTTCAAATGCAGTAGAAATCACTCTACAACTGATATTTTTTCATGGCAGTATGAAGCTGCAGTACTCTAAAAACAAGTAACCCAATAAAAAGGAACAAGATTTCTTTGCACTGTATGTGCATTGGAGAAGCGCAATGAAGTTTATATTAGCATATCACAAATGTGAAACTGGGACACAGGCTCAATGCTAAATTAGAACAGCAGCTGGTATCCTGTTAGCAAGTAAAGTGTGTTTGCTTGGGGAAAAAAAAAAAAAAAAGACCAATGCAAAATCAAGCCATGCAAATGCACAGAGAACAATCAGTCAGAAAAGGATCTGTGAACCACACTGCACATTTCAGCTTGCCTCTGTACTGTGTGACACGTCATTCCAACAACAACAAAACAAAAAAAAATTAGGGGTTCAGATCATATTACCTCATCTGAATTAAGAAGAAAGCATTTTCCCATACAGACAATCTGAAAATTATCAAAATTTAGACTCTGAAAAGTCTGGCCATGTTTTTCATTCTATTTTCCTTCCTGCATCATGCAGATTAATGAAGTATGAAGCAAAATTTCATGTTCTCCTATGTAACACAGGATAATGCAGTAAGCAGGCAGAAAGCACAAAATATTTTCAGTTACATTTCACACAAAATTTTTCACTATTTATTTATTCAAAAATAGCCTTTTAACAATGAACCAGAGAACAAACTTTTAAAGCCAGGCTTTCTTCTTTGACTCCTCTCACACCATGCAGTTTGCACAAAGTGAATTAGCCACTTGAACTCCCACTCAAGACAGGGACAGATGAAAATGTTCTTTCAGACCAGCTGGCTGAGGCCACTTACACAGGTATTGAACGAGTCCTAGTCTGTCCCCTCTTTTCAGTTCTTTCCCTCTATTGCCACGAGTTTTCCAATATTTCATGGTTTTTGGGGGAAGGTGAAGGCCTGACGAGCTGCAGACACAGTGAAAGTTATCTAACTTTAGCCCAGTGAAGCCTCAAGAATAACTGCTGGAGTTGGCAACCAAAGTGATGAATACTTAAGATATCTATTGTCTAGCAGTCTAATTTGCTTTGCCTAAACTTCAATATTTTGTAAAATATTCTGAGTTTAATTATTTTAGGAAGAATCCAAAATAATCTGAGATCCTTCAGGATACATGAGCAGACAATTTTAATTTAAATTTTAGATTTCACTTGCACAGGCAAAGCAGCTCCAAAATTAGACGGAAATAAAGGAATGAGTACACAATCCTTACATGCTCAGTGACAAGGACCATAAAACTCTTCCCTCAGTCCTGGCACTGGATGGAAATGCAGCATTTACTCTCTTAACCCTTCCTTGCAGCACTGTTTGATCAATACCCACTTCAAAGGCCCTTGTTATGTTGCTGTAGTGCTATTGCACACAAAGCATACCTAGAAATCAGGTTCTAAATAAATGCCATTGCTGTGCAGTGTCTCAGCAGCTCACAGTGGCTATTGAGCAGCAGATGCCCCAGCCAGAGGGATGGCTCAGCTCTCCTCCCAGTACAGTGCCACAAAACACTCCTCACTTGGCATGGGAGGGTTATATTTTCCCATGTGAAGGACTGTAGCCCTCTCCTACTTGTGTGGAAGAGCAAGAGGAGCTGGATTGGCTGGAATGGGATCTTTGATGGCCATATTCAGATTGCTTACTTAGCTGCTGTTGGGGCATCTGAGACCAAGAGACCTGTTTCCAAGGCCATGAAATGTGGCTTCTTGCACACTTGGTAAGCAGAAGCCGGGAGGCAGGGATGACATTCGAGATAACTTTCTAAAGGAGAAGCTCTCAGAGGCAATTACATGCCTCCACTGACTCCAGTGACCTGCACAGCCAATGTCCTCAAGCACTCTATTAAATATAAGGGTTACATCCCAGACTGCCACCCATCCCTGCCTGAACACAGACCTGAGTGGATTTGCTTCTCTGGATTTGCTGCGCAGAGCCAAACTGGTGTGTTGTTTTTTTATAAAAACTTAAGCTATGAAAATTTAATAGCACTCTGATTTGGTGATTTAATAGCATGATGTTTTTAGTGCATCTGTTCTAGGTTTGTAGAAGATTTAAAAATACTGTTACACATTGATAGACTATGGTAGTGAAGCCAAAATATCTGTATAAAACCTTTGGTCTCAACAGTCTCCTTAACACTACAATGATTAAGCAACATCAGAACAGTGGGAATTTTCAAAAATTTCCGAAATTTATCATACTTTACAACAGTTGAAAATGCACCAAATTTTCATCATCCTTTCCTAATTTTTGCAGGTGAACGCAACTTCCACTCTGTCAATAATAACTAAATTACATGCATAAATAATGTATTGACTACAACTCCACCAACATTTTGAAATGCTTTTCACATGTGGTTAACTACTGCCTTTCTGGAATATGCTATAATTCCATGTAAAATGCATGGAGAATGGCTCGTGCTTTTATCATGGAACAATCATGCCAGTATATCCTTCTAAGTACTTAGCCTCCTTCTCTCCAGAGAAGATTTGGCTGATGAGATTTTAAAATGCCAAACTGAAGGGTTGCTTTCTACTTTGAAAGTCAGGAAGGGTGACTGCAGGTAAAGACTTCAGGACAGAGGTGAGAACATTTAAAATAACAGCAGGACATCAAATCTCATCTCAGCTGATCTACAAATAACAATGAGGAAGAGTGATCTGCATGACTGACACATTGTGTTAGCTCAAGAAGAACAAATTTGGCATGCTTACTGCATGATTGAAGGTCAATATGCCTGAAAAATGATAAAAAGGTTCTGGACTCAGAAAAAAAGAGAGATATTAAGGCCAAGGATGCGTAACTAGCCCAGGTAACAATGAAGTATCTTTAGAATTAATGGTTGGTATCAGAGTGCCATCCTATAATGCCTGCAGTCCATTTGGGAGAAATGTTTGGGCGAAAATCCTCAGTGACGCACAACAGGCTATTATGAAACAGCACTTGCCTGCATATATTTGCCTTAAAGTGCCTCAGATTGTTGTTGCTGTGACTTTATTCAATAAAATGTATTTAAAGTTAGTACTGAGAGCTTTTGAAAGTAAAAATTGCTGCCAGGTACCCAATACTGCTTTTGCAGAGCTCCTCCATGAGCAAGCTGAGGCAGACCTAATTGTGCCAGTAGAACAGAACTAATTCAAGCACAAACAGTTTTAGCAGGGCATACGAGGCTAATTGAACCTCTCTCAGAGGCACCAGGTTTGGACAGATTTTGAAAGACCCACATTGATCTGAGACACTGCTTTAGGAAAACTGCTTAAAGCCTTTGTGCTCCTATGCCCTTATCTTCATCCACAAGAAGACTTAGGTTTAACATTAAAACTGCCCATAGCAAGAAGAGAATTAATCAAATGAACCACTGGAGCACTTTGATGTGGAAGCAGTAGATGGCAATCACAAAGAACAGTATTACTGGACCAAGATGCTTCCTCCCATAAATCTCCCAACAATATTAACAGATAAACAATTTTTATTTTTCCTCTACAGCCTTTTGATTTGGTTGATTTTCAGCTCTGGGGCTTACAGTAGAGACCAAACTGAGTACTTCAGGAATACATTAGCTTGTGCTTCATGAGCTAAAATGAGAAGTCCTGGAGCAAGGAACTGCTGCTGGAGGTCAAGGTTGGATCCTAAATCCAATCCTCTTTTTAAAGATCTAGCTCTTGAGTACCTAAGTCCAGAATGATGATGTTTACCACTGGGTGGAAGACACTGGAAACATCATGTTGAGCACTGGCCAGTGGTGGTTTGGAAGGATATGCTCAAAAAAGTGGCTTTAGATTCTGAGACTGGCCACCAATTTCCTCCTCAGTGAGGCCAGGTAATGCTGGCATGTGCTCAGACAACAATGAGAGGTGTGGCAAATATCTGGGCAGCTGCAAAGCACATTCTATTTCTGTAGCAGCTCAAATTAAAGCTCCTAACATATTTTCAACCTACTTCAGCATTCAGTCTTGAGTTAAAAGTCATGCAGAAGGTTAAGGAAAGATTAAGTTACAGCATAATGTCCATGTTTTTCCAATTAATTTAAGTACTAAATCTGTATTTTTTCTGCATTTTTATATCCTCTCTTTTCCAGCTTCTTGATAGCACTTAGGATCAGTACATAGCCTGGAATACAAAATAACTTGTCGTCTGTAACACCAAGTTTCCTACAAGTTTTACTATTTTAGTGCCATTTGGATTCATTCCCTCTGGCAATCCTTTCTTAATGTAAATGGTCCAAACTGTTCTCCCTCTAAAGTGCTGCACTACAGAAATACACTGTAGACAGAGTTCAAGATATTCACAAAGATAATTTATCAATAAAATTTAAGCTTACTTCAATAAACAAAAGAATGATCAGCATAACCCTGTAACAGTGTTTATTTTCTATATTTCTATAGAAATTTTGAACTCACTGGTAATAAATGATGGTGTTCATTTTCTTCCATTTTGTCCCTCGAAACACTCTTCATACTTGGTATTCTGTCAATTCTTATTTTATATCTTCAAAGATGTCTAGTTAAGAACTAGACATTACTAGACATGTAAGGGCAACCAATGCAAGTTAGGTGTATACACTATCTATACAGCATTACTCAGTTGATTTTAATTACCTTAAGAATGTTTGTAACAATTATTAAGAATCCTATGTTTCTGAAAGCCTGCAGAAAGCAGCAGCACTAAAAACCAATTGCTTATACATCCATTTCATCTTGAAGCAGAAATCATGCAACTAATTGAGGAAGAGGTGGTTGGCTTATTTTTAGGTGTACACATAAAAGAGATACAGCTCCAGAAAAAAACCAAAAAAACCACAAAAACAAAAACAACCAACCAAACAACAACAAAACCTCTTACTTGAAAATCTGATTAATAGAATTTAGAATTTAAGGCTATATTTGACTTTAGAACAGTCTGAGGAAATGAGCTGATGATTTGAATCACAAAATACCCACACTGAAATTCATTGTCTCATTTTCTTTCCTTAATGGACATGAGAACCTCCAGGATCAAATGGCCAGATACAAAAACATTCAATATTCAGAAGTACTTTAATATACCTAATATGGAGACAATTTTCAGACCATTTTAATGTGTAATCATGTAACAAATGGAAATTTCTGATGAGTGTTTTGACCTCACTGCACATACAGCTTGTCCCCAATTCTGGCAGTAGACATTTAGGTAAGGCTGTATTGGGTAGCAAAACTCTTTTTGGAATTGCCATAGTTTTTCATATCTAATCACTAATGTGATGTAAAAGATACCATTGCCACCTGAATTCTGCAGAAGAATTATTAATGAAGGTATATATATTTCATTGAAAAATGGGTAAAGAATACAGCAAGGCTGCACAGTCAAATACTCAGATATTACATCACCACCAAATCCATGCTTCCATGCAAGCAACTTTTTCCATGCAGGACATGTACTCACTTGCAACCTTCGTCTCAGGAAGAATAATATCTTCCTCTCCAGCACATTGGATAAAACTGAAACTTTATTTGAGGAATTCAGCATGGGAATTATTGGAGTAAAAAGCAACCAAATCCACTGTCTTATGATGGGAAGACCTTAAGAGAGTGCTTAAGGTTAAGATTCTTTCTGGACAACATCTTCCTACTTCAAGGCTTCAAAATTAACTCCAGAGTAATAAATATTGTGCTATAATATACAGGGCACTACTAAGACTTGGGATATATATATGCAGTTAGGTGTAGAACCTTGGTATCCTTACTTGCACTTAGAAAACGACATTTTCCTCCATATGCCTTCAACATTTTTTGCAGTGGAGCATTTGCAGAACATCAGTGACAGCAACTGTGATAGAAGTGTCAATTTGTGGAAATATAACAACATGACAGATACTTCTTCCCAAGAGGTATCAGCTATTTATAGTAATGCCTTGTTCCCTGCCCCTCCAGCTTGTTTCTACCATTTCTTTTCTAATTTCCAGTCTTTTTCTGCCTCTCCATTCCCTTTCTTCACCTATTTCATTATACTTTTTATGATGTCTTGTTCTTTTCTCTCAATCTCCATATTTAATTTTTTCATACTTCCATCATAGCCCAGAGCAGGAATGACTCATCCCTTCACTCTTTGTCCTGAACCAACCTGTTACACTTTTATATGACATCATTTACAATAATCATCTTTTTAAATTGTGTTTTAAGGGGGTGTTTCAATGAAATACGTTACCAAGTGGCTTTAAAACTGCACAGGTCTAATAATAGAATTTCAAGAACAAAGTACATTCCCTCAATTAGCTGAACATACTAGATACAAACCTGCCTTAAATTTTCATTTCAGAAGCAAAAATTAACCCTTGGAGGTTGCAGTGATTCAAGTGGGTTTATCTGCTTGCTAGGTCCCTTCACCATTGCTCTGCCTAATATATACTTTTCTACTTATATATGTGTATACAAAATAATGACCACACTGTGATGTTCTACTGTGAAGATAAGAAGAAATTGCAGATGTATTTTCTTCCTCTTGCAACACAGTGAACCTGAAGATAGAAGGAAGCAGACTTCTCTACCTTTAGCAAGCCTATTTTACCCACAACAGATTTTTTCCATTTTTAAAAATGAAACATTCAGCTTGTCAAAAGTCATGTAAATCTGATTAAGAAAAGACAGCTTATTATGCAAAAGTATTGCCACCTCACCTTAGAATACTTTTCTATCTGTACCATTTCTTCTCCTGTGCTAAATAAATCAGGGTCCACTGCCCCATGGAAAATAATTTTCTTGGTGCAGAGTGAACTGGCTCAGATGCCCTAAAATCACTGTACTCTGAATGACCCTAATAAGAAATGAAGCCAGAATGCAACATCCTGATCTAAATGAAGACAAAGAAAATAGTGTCATTTATTTCATCCAGAACAACATTATCCATGACCATCTGCTATGCACTTTACACAGATATTCCTCATCTTGTTCTCAGGGAAAAAGCTACTTGATTCTTCTCTACCCACCAGACAACATAGTAGGGTAAGGGTTGGTCAGCCTACAATACTGTCTTTAACCTGAGCCCTTCTGTAGCTCCCTGGCTGGACAGTGAGACTAGAACTTCTAATAGCACATTGCACTGTGTTGCAAATCATTTCACTATATCACAGAGTGGGGCTGTGAATAAGATCCCTCTACCTGGATCCCAGTCAACCCTTACAGTAACTGCTGATCTGCATTACTTACTGCTACAGAAACAAAAATAATGCCTGTCAAACACTGACATTTAATATCTTCTGCCTGGGAAATGGGAGAAATATGTAGTATTTGGAACAGAAGACGGCCCAGAATCAACATGTAAGTGGTGGGTATTTTTGGCTTCTAAACTAATGAGTAAATGGCATTCCTCATCATTAAAATTCAAGCATGGATAAATAATGTATGGATCTACTGATATACAGAACTATTTTCAGTTGTGTTGGGTTTTACTTTTGGCACTCTTCTGTTATGTCTGCTCAAATCACAGGAGAAGCTCTATACTGGTACCTGTGTGGACTAGAAAGGGAGTGGTGACATACACCATTGCCACAAACATGGTGTCAGACCACAGATTTCCCAGACCTAGACACTTAATCCACAAGCTGGGATGAGGACGAGTGAAGCAGCTGAGGCTGGGAATCACAGCAGCCAGTATGCTGAGCAAGAGAAAACCAGAATTGGAAATCCATCCTATAACTTCTGCATGAAAGCTCTCCCACTGTTTGAGATTCAGGCTTCTCCTAGAAGTCCAACTCAGACTGAGATTCAAATCTGGTGTCTCCCCTCCTGGAACTAGAGCCTAAATAATTCCTTTCTGTACATTCACCTCAACTGCCCATTCATTTTCCCTTTTAAATCTCTCTAGAAATGAAGACAGCAGGTTTTTCAAAAAACCCACTGAAGACATGTCTGGGAGCTGGTAGGGAGTGCTGTAGTGAGGGAAACTCAAGATCTTGTGTGTTTGGATAGCAACTCATGCTCTACATAGCTGCAGGACAATGCAAGACCTCTGGGCTGATCAGAATGGAACAGGCATAAAAACCTGGACCTAAGAACTTTTTCAATGCCCTTGTTTTGCAATAAATATGATCACAAATGCAGAGAAATGCATGGGTACTAACAAAGAGCTGAGACATGAAGGTCCTGAGTTTCCAACCCAACCTCTGAAGGAGAACCTACACTCCAAAGCAACCTACTGCTGTATGTTCCTATGGGGAAAACAGGGTACATGCACTGTCTGCCTCCTATTGAGAACAGCACAGTGTCTTACATCAAACAATTCTTCATCCTCATGCAGCTGGGAGAACATTCTGCCATCTCTGGTTGACTAGACAAGATCAGAAAGCACTTCTCAGACCAATAAGAGGCAAAACTTTTATACAGAGCAGTAATGACTATTCAGGAAATATAAATTAATATGGTCAACCACAGCTGGTTTACTGTTCTATAATACTGTTGTGATAGTCTTTGGGAGAAGAGGTACAGAGGGTGAGGAAAGCTCACCTCTATTTTACTTCCAGTTGCAAACAGGTTTTGGCTTTCATTTTCTATTTCCTGGGTCTTTCAATCCCTTTGAACTCCCCTCTTTGCTTTTCTGTGGCTGAAGTTAGTGTTCTGTGATCCCTGGAGTGGTTTTGAAACCCAGAGTGGCCCTCTAATAAGTTATGGAAGAGCAGGACAGAATGTGTAGTTGGTTTGCTCTTCAAGGATCATGGTACATTAAGTGGCTAATCTAAAGTTTGAAAACTTCAGTTAATTTACTTTCAAGAGAATGAGCAGAACTCCTGAAACTATTTCACCCACAGAGAGGTTAGGGAAGCATAGAAAGGATTCCATAAGGTTTCAGCAGTCTGATATCCTTAATGAAGAGTGGTTTCCAGTATTGAAGCAGGGAAATGAGACTCAGGTGCCAATAGGTCTAATCCTGCCTCTACCAATGTGTATGGGTTTCACTTAAATTCATCCTGTCCTATATACATGTACCACATTTTTTACAATAAGTTTTTACAGTAATTCCTGAGTACTCTACATGGAATGTGTAAAGGGTATTACTGCCATTCCAGGAAATGTGGATCAAATGATTCTGTTAATAATGAAAAGACCCTTTCTGTCTGTCAGATAAGTTATACTGTGTTTACATAATCTCTTAGATTTCCTGTCACTTCTTCAGGTTCTATTGACTAGTGTCAGTTATGTGTCCATGCCAGCATACTCTCTGGTATTCATTCCAGGGCTTGACATTTCTTAGGAAACTGAGTAAAAGACTTAAAGAGAATTTTGGGTATATTTCCATAGGTAACCTACAAAGGAATTACCCATTTTAGTGGTTTAGCAATGCTGACCACCACAAGAGTGCTATGTTCTTCTCTATAAAATGGATGGAATCTGACCATTAAGGCTCAAATATGCTGCAATATTTTTTTTTCTTTCAACATAGCATAAGTAATGATCTCATCTTCCAAGAAATGTTTGAGATTCTTTCACAACACTGTTTACACATAGATGTCAATGCGACACTGACATAAAATAGAATACAAAATTTGGACTGAGCTCTCACAGTACACACTTTTTTGACTGTCACCAAAAAGTTGTTGACTTCTTCACAGGCAGTAGATTCGATTCAAGCCTTCAGCATTCCAAAAATGCATCACCAATTTTAGAAGAGTTAAAAAATAAAGCAAAAAGAAACTAAATTGTCAATGTAATTAATCTCTGGAGAATTTCCACAGAAACAAATAAGAAAATTAACAGAAATATATTTATTTCTAAAGCATTCTCCTTTATGGAAAATCATAAAGTAGCTAACATTTTATTAATAAGACCACCTCCTATCTAAGTTCATTACTAGGAACACACATAAAAAATCAACAAGACAATTAAAAAAAAAAAACAAAAACAGAAGAGAGAGAGAGAGAGAGAATCCCACATTCACATACACATGCAGATTCATCTCTAAATAGCATTTAAATAAGGCTTAACAGGTATGATCATCATCTGCTGAAAACCGGTGTGGAATGCACGGCAATGGAAAGGATATAAGTGGGGGTTTGGGAACCAGGCAAGGAGAAATGTTGCCTGAGTAACTGGGGAGAGCTGTCAGGCCTGTGATATATATCAGAACAAGGAATGAATTCCAAAAGAAGTTCTAAAAGACCCACCATTAGATATACCTGAAATCTGAACCTGAGTTTTCAGATATCAGTAACAATATTGAGGATTCATGTAACCATGCACATTTCAAAATGATATAGAGCCAATAACTATTCAAACATAAGAATGTACGTTGAAATTCAGAACTTATATTTTGCAATTTTATCTAATGAGCTTTAGACTGGTAATATAATTTATTGTGGGACTAGTCTCAATGACTTCCCATTGATGCTTCCATTTCTAGCTTTTATTTGCCATCAAGAGGGTGTTCCCTGCAAATAAATGGGCCAGAAAAAAATTCCTTGTTAATAAAAGCACACTTTTCCCAGTCTCAGTCTATGATAGATCCAGTATTTGCTTTCTGCTTCACTCTATCCAAATTTTCTATGACTTTTTGACCATAAAGAAGTCCATGTAGAGAGATTTACTTCTGTACAATGGGTCTTCAGGTATTAAAAAGCTACAAAACTTTACTAACGCACCAGTATTTCACATCTGTAAACAGCAACATTTCCTGCTGACATTCAATTTTGAGTTCAATCTATATTTAAAATACCAGTAACTACAGAGTTACAATCCATTTTACACTTCAGCAGCTCAGTTGTCCATATACCAGAGACTCATCAGAATACCCTGCAATGGGCATGTTTGGCATTAATGGGCCTGTTAGCAGGCACATCCTTCTCATCAAAGCATTGAAAACCTCTATGTGAAAGGACCACAACTATTTTTAATGACCTTTCCCAGATAAGTCATGAAGCAATACATCCTGGTGTGGAAATGTCAGTGGGAGACTAGCACAATAAAATCTAAGGTAAAATATAGTCTTTATGCAGTCATTAAACTAACACTACATAAATTGTAGATGCAGTAAGCATCAAGCAACAGGAGCAGGATTACATTTCTTAAACTTGTGATTTTTCTGCTTTATTCCTCCCTACTATAGTTTTTCAGCCCTGCAAGTGTTCAAAACACAAGCAGATGTGGCACTTCATGACACAGTTTCAGGGATGGTGGTATTTGGTCAAAGCCTTAATGATTTTTGAGGCCTTTTCCAGCCTTAAGGAAACCAGGATTCTATCATGTTATTATCTTTTCTCCTTTCATGCTTCTGCAGGTTTTTTTTGCCTTAGGAATCCAGTGAATTGCTCCTGCAGTGAAACAAAGCATCTTTGCAAGAGTTTAGAGACCTTCAGAGTATCCTCAGCTCCCTTTTCATGGGTCAGCCCAGGTGCAGGGTACCTGTGGAGTTCACACCTGCTCAGCTTAAGGCATGGGACCACCTATGAAAATAGAAACAAACTCCTTTTTCAGGACCACCTATGCAAATAGAAACAAACTCCTTTTTCAGTTAAAAGTTGGTCTATAAACTGTACAAATGTAAGAGGCAGGAATGTAAGAGCTGATGCTGGAGAGGTGCCTTTCCAGAGGGCCTGGACCAAATCCACATCTAGGAACAACAGGATCAATAAGTGGGATCACAGCTTCACAGGCCTCACTGAACACACTGCAAATCTTCCAAACAGGGAGGGTTTCAAATTAATGACTGACAAAACAGCTGAGGAAAATGAGCCTCTCCTCCCAACAAAACACCAATTTGTGCAAGAGCACCGGGCTGGCAGCCAGAAAACCATGTGTTATCATAAAACCTGCTCTGCCAAGGCCCTTTCTCTATACCTACAGGCAGAAACAGGCTTTATGCATTGACTTTAACCCTCTTTGTAGAACGGTTTCAAAAAGGCTGATAACCATAAACTAAAACACAAGAAGTTACACCTCAACATGAGGAAGAACTTCCTTACACTGAGGGTGGCAGAGCACTGGAAACAGTGCCCAGGGATGGTGTGGAGTCTCCTCCTGTGGAGACATTCACCTCCTCCTCCTGACCCATCCCTGTGTCCCCTGCTCTAGTGACCCTGCCTTGGCAGGGAGGTTGGACTGGATGATCTCCAGCAGTCCCTTCCAACCCTAACAATCCTGCAATTCTGTGATTTCAAGAGTGATGTTATAACTTCAACATATTTTGGCATAACACACGTGCATTTTGCATCAAGCAATCAGCACATGGAATAGACAAAAGAAAATTATGCTGTCTTACAATCTGGACACAGTTTGCACACATCAGAGCAGAGATGTTTTCAGGATCCCAAGAGTGTAAGAGTAACTCAGGGAATGTCTGCATGTGCAAATTGCATCTATAGCTCTCATGCTTCAAAATGTTTGTACAATCATGGAAAAGAATAGAAAATCAAAGTTTTCTAGCATAGCAGAGCACTCACTAAAAAGCAACACTGCCATTTAATCATGCTTTCATCATCCTTGGGATATGGATATGTGCAATTAACCCTGGTAGACTGAACATTCACAGCAAACAACATAAGCATGTATACCACAAATCTATTTTCTGTCATAACTCTACATCACTTCTTTGATCTTGCACAGCCTTTAATTCCATGTGGTGGCTGTTCACTACTTCTTTTTTTATCTATGCTCCATTATTCTGTCTTCACTTTTGTGCCTGCTTTTTCTGTTGCTCTTGGGTTTTGGAATTTTTTTCCTGGGTTTAGTTTTTATATATTGGCCTTTTTCAGTAAGAAAATTGAAAACTATTTGAACTTTCATTATTACCAAAAACTCCCAACAAATCTCCTAAGTGTTGAATAATGATTGCCTGTAATAAGGATTAATGGTTTTCCAAAACTCTTCACTACCTGTTGCATATTTCTTTACAAATTAAGAAGAACTATCCTAAATTGAAGTGCTCTTAGTAAATATAAAATACATAGAAGCAAGCAACACAGGCCAAAAGTTCTGAAGGAGCTAATGTTGTGCAGTAAAAGATTGAACATCAAGATCAACCCATTGCTTAACTAATCCTTAGTGGTAAGGGACTGCCATGGCATCAACTTCTTAAAAGGTTTTGGACAGTTCTAAGGAATTAGAGAGCATATAACCTCTGTTCTGTCCTGGTAAAAAAATATGCAGAAACTATACAAATTACTAAATTACCAGATGGAGTACAAAGATGTGGCAAAACAGGAAAAATCAAGCTAGATTGAATATACTACAAATACTGTTCACAGACTTTTCAAGTCTCTCCATTCAAATGAGACAATAGTCATGCTGATGAGCTTGGTTATTCTGCTTGGACTTCCAAAAAAATGAAAATCATCCTTTACAGAAGTCTTTTAAATAAATTATACTCTCAGAAGGTAAAAGGACAGATCTTCCACTGATTTAAAAACTTGAAAAGAATTGAAAATAAAGATTAGTAATAAAAGGCATTGTTTTGCTGTGGAGGAAAAATTTCAGTGAAATCTGTTTAGAATTTCTGTAGCACCTACGTAATTCAAAATACTTAAAAATCACCTGAAAATGAGGATAAGAGGGAGCAGGCAATGTTTGATGGAGATCCTGAGTTATCCACAGTAACAAAGACAACCATGTAAAGCCACAAAATGATCTTGTGCTGCTGGCTAATTCTGCACTATTTCCTGCCAAAAAAAGGGTGGGATTCACTTGCTTAATCCCATGTGTCTCTAGTCATTTCCAGGTGTTTGGGTACCCTTCCTCAACTCAAGAAGCTCTCTTGAAGACAGCTACATCCCATCTCCCCTAAGCCCTTCAGGAGGGATGTCTTAGACACAGCAGAGACACTAAAAGGCATTCCATTCTAGTATCAGTCAAATATCAATTAATACAATCCCGACAACAATGGGCTTTAAGTGAACAATGATTATTTCATATACTTTTATTTTTGAATTCATAAGAAACCATGGTTTATGTCCTGTTTCTTTTATTTTCTTTTTCTTTTCTTTTCTTTTCTTTTCATAGACACAGGGTGAAAATATTTACCTATAATTTCTCCTTTCAGGCCACTTTTCAAGCTAATACATATTTTTCTGAGTGACTTTGACTTAGATTTATATTTTTTTATCTCAATGATTGGCAGCTGATCACCATCACCAAAATTCAGCTCATTAAGAGGATGATATTGATAGAGAAGATCAGTTTGTTTTTACTCATTTAAAATAGTTTTTTTCCCCTCCACAGGTTCTTTAATTTTCCCTTGACTAAATGCATGGAGAATAAGACATCAAACTCAATATCTGAAGTTCAGTCTTAAAGGTGTTTCATACTCCATTATTTTCTTTGTGGTATCATTCATGTTCCTCCTGATCTCAATTCACACTGACAACATTAAGTTCATTATTTAATCCATTTAAATTCTACCAAAAGTGGGATCCTATTAGAAGACATAGCCTAAATATTTAGTGGGGGTGGTAGTGGTGAGGAGGGCTGTGTTGCCTTTTTTAATTAGCTCCTAGAGAGCTGCCAAATTTGGTTTTTACAAGCATCTCCTTTTTTCCATTAACTCCTGGGTGGCTGTCAAGCAGTAAAACCCAATTCTTGATGCACTTCCACAGAAGCTTTTTCACTAGTCAGTCGTTCAACAGAGATTTGCCTCCTACCCTCATCATTCAAGGGCTTTCTGTTTTCTCCACCTCATTCCCTATGTTGCCACTGTAAGTATATCTGATTGATTGGTCCCAATGCATCTCTGTGTCCTTCTTCAACACATTTCCTGCTTCCCCACAGAGTATCCTCCCTTTTCTATTTTCCTTTCATTTCTTTCCCAGTCTTAACCACTGGCTGTCTGAGGACATCTGTTTTGAATCAGATATCACTAACTTCAGCCAAATTTGCTTCCTGCCATTTCCTTTAGCTGAACTATCTCCCTTCTTTCTAGACTCCTAGTAAAAATATATACTATGATTCAACTTTTTTCCAGTAGAACAGATAGAATATATACCACCTTTGGAGAGCTTCCAAATATACAGTGAGAGGAAAAGTGTCCATATTTAGTTCCAAGGAGTTCTGACAGGTGAGGTGATCTAACTGATTTGCATTTATTTGTCCAAATTACTGGCTTTTCTTCAATCTCCCAGTACAAAAGATCTGTTTTAGAGAGGTGTGTTATTAGATGTGAATGCTACTATTGTCTGCCTTCAATTGACCTGCATTAGGACCTCGAAATTTGCTTCAGTCCACAGAACAACTAGATGATTTGAAAGAATTCAGAAAACTACTCAGTGTAATGGAATATTTTCAGAGCATCACTGTTTGTCAAGAGTTGTCCAGTCTCTCTTCTTCAGGTGGTATGTGGAATTTACCACCAAAATTATTTAAGATCTGTTATTCCCATGAAAGTTCCACTTCAGGTTTTGGTTTTCAGGGGGATTGATGAGGTATTTTAGATGGGAGTTTTTCTCTATAGGACTATATTATCATATTAATGCTCATGGCTTCCTGAATTTTTTGCCTTTAAATTTCCTTGCCATGCTGCTCTGAGCCAAACTTCTCAGTCATTAATGAAAATACAAAGCAAGTCTGCATATAATACTGGTGCTGGAAGCAGTGCCAGCATCCTTACAGAACTCATATATATCCATCTGGGCACAGTCATTCCCAGGGGCCTAAGAAGTTACGCAGCAAGACTAAACTCCAAGCCAATTAGCATGAACTTTTCTTTAAAACTTCCAGTGATAATGTAGCAAATCCTTAAAACCAGCAGGAGTTGGGTACCTAACTACTTCTGATGTTTTCGAAAGTCTATCTCTAAAAAGTACAACCAGCAGCTAATAATTTAGCAATTCTATCAAAACAAGCAATTAAGCGTGTCTTGTATGATTTGTTCTCTATAAAAACCATGCTGTTTGTTTACCCAAACTTCTATTACCCTCCAGACTTCACTGATTTCATCTCCGGGTATTTACTCAATTATTTTATAAGGAATTGAAACCTAATTCATGAGCTACTCACAGTAACACCTAAATCTTTTCTCACAGCCAATCTGTCAAATGAAGATGATCAGTCAGTATAAAATAGAGTGTTTTTGCCAATGCATATTACTATACTTAGAGAGTAGAAAGCAACTGAGCTACAGTTCAGTTCAATTTCACATTAAGAGTTTGCTGAGCCTCCCAAATTATTTTAAATGTCCTACCTTTCCTAACTTTCTGCCCTGATTTGACTGAGCAATGTAGTTCAACTACTGTAGTTCTTGACTTCTTCTTCCACAAATTAGCATAGGAATGTCCATCTGCAAAGGCTTAGGGAAAGGTCCTGCAGCTTTGCACAAGGCATTAGGCTCCATCCCAACTCATTTTCTTGCTGCTCACTCAGTTTGTCACTGGAATTTGTCCCTTTTTTTGTATGCAACGTGTTTTAAGAGAAATCCTAGCAAATACACTCAGAAAAAGATAGTAACTTAAGTCCATAACCATCACCTCTGCTTAACCTTTTATTACACTTCATCCATTATGTCACATTCTACAGTCAGGGGCAGCTTGTTGCCTGTTAGATGGTGACACTAACACTGTCATATTGTCATCAACACTTCTGCCACGCCTTGACAAGAGCACAATGGAAATGGTTGCAGATCTATAAAGCATGATGATCCTGAGAGCTGCCTGATATGGCCCTGAGGTAATGGCTCCTGCAATGCAGGTCATGAAAATTACAAATAACAAAATTCAGAAAAAGCAGCATGTTGGGTAGAAGCAGGGGGAAATGCGAGTAAGAAATGAGATAAATGGTTATTTTTAAAATTCCCTATATCCTACTGCAAATGCCTGCCTGATCTGTGATTCTAAAAGAAATCACATCACCAAAAGCTCTCAACCCTACTCCCATGCCTAAACTTCCCTTTTGGTAGGGAGGATTGCTTCATCCTTTTTCCTCAAAAGGTGAGTGAAGGCTGGGATGCTCTCAGCACAACTGCATTCTTGTGAAGGGAAATTCAGAGCTCAGCACAAGCTTCACTCTGAAGAGTGCAATCACCAGCAGCAACAAATCAGGTTCAGACAGAGGAAGTCTCCATCCACCCTGCAAAATGTGGCCAGTTGTATCTGGAGAGATGAAGGAAGCTTCACCAAAAAGGATGAGAAATGTACTTCTGAAAAGTCTGGAGCCTGAAATCTTGGAGACACACAAGCCAGGGAGAAGGGAGGGATGGGAATGGGTATGGGCTTCATGAACTGCCTATTTGGACTTGGAAACTTAAATTTTATCCAAGATGCATTTCAGTCACTAAATTGCTTATGTGGATCCAGGACTTCATAGCCCCATGATGCATCCACATCTGCTAGCCTGGCAGTTTGAGAAGGTGTTTCATGGGAGCTCATCCTGGATGGGGAATAGAAGTGGGAACAAGTTGCTATTTGTTATTCCCCAGCCTTTTCAATTTCATGGCAGGTGGTGTCTTCTGGCTCCTGTTCAGAAAGCAAGATAAACTTGAGGCTTCTGCAGGTGACAGAATCTTTAGTCAGTAAAGAATAAACAGGAAAAGCAAGTCAAGAACAAAGATATAAAGAATACAGTGGTAAGAACTGAATAAAGACCCCAAAAAACAACTAGCATTTACTTTTCTATGCTTTTAAAGCAAAAAAGTTCAAACCATTGATAGTTCTAACTTGCATCTGTGATGCATAGATTTCTGAAGTTGTTATTTTCTAAAATTCAATTGTTTTATATGCTCTTATGCTCAATGTTTTGGGTTTGCACCCAAAAACAGAACTCCCAAAATAATGAGCCTTTTTCCCACCTCCGGTCATCTCTCCCTTCTCCCATCATCCCAAAAAAAAATTAAAATGTCAAGCCCTTTTTAATACAGTAGAATATGTGTTTTCCAATAACTTTTCTTTCATTCTCAGTTTCAAGATAAAAAGCACTTAATGTTGGCCCTGGAAAATTCGATATGGAATTTGAAATCATACCACAGTTATGCTGTACCGTACGCATGAATAGAACTCAAAGAAATTTGAGATCTCAAGGAAAGCACCAAGTATTTTTCTATCTAGCATGGTGCAAGCCAAGGGACAGACAGGGTCATTCTTCTTAGGGTTTCTTGAAATAAAGCCAGAACTCAGAAGTTCCTCTGAAATAATTCCTGGATGCTTTATCCCAATCCCACCCTGCCTCAGACCAACAATGATGCTCTGCATTTTATGTAAATTCAACAGCAAGAAGGACTTAGAAATTAACTGAAAATTCTGTTAATTACCTATGAACCAGAATACAAAATAACTCCCTCTCCCAACAAAGCTCTCCTGATTCTATAGATAATCTCTGCTAAACAAAGTAAAACAAAAAATAGTACTGAACCCCCATGTCCAAAATACCATTTGGAAGTGGTAACATAAGCAGACATGAATGAATAAAGATGTCAAGATTGGTTTAGCAAACAGACCATTCAATAATCTCCATTTTCTTGGATTTTACTGCTTAACAGCAGTTAAGCACATCTAAGAACCCAATAAATATGCAATATGGTAAACTACTACTGTGAATGCTATGAATTCAAATTTTTTTCATTTCCAGAAATGATAAACTGAGGACACCTTTCTACTTTCATTTCAAAATCAATTTTGTCATTGATTTTGCTGAAACAAAAGTAGGTCTTATCCACAGAACTACCATTAAATGGAAAAAAAACCACTTTGAATAACTTTACAAGAGCTTCCAAATTTTGTATCAGCCACAATGGAATAAATAATGCTCAGAAAGCAATAGAAAATAAATGAAAAAAATGGAAAGATTTGCTCAAAGACATTTTTTATTTTAGCGGATGCTGAGTTTCCATAGAAGTGATGCAGAAAGTCAGTGGCAATTTGAATTTAATGAAGGATAGCTGAAAAAAAAAATCATTATTCAAATCACCCCCTTAAATCTCTAAAGGCACCCTTCATGCACATATCGTGAGGGGGAGAAAATGCATAGCTGAGCAGATATTATTAAAGTAGAATATACACTACACTAGAAAACTGATAAGCATATACCTGGTAGGTAAAACCCTCTTTACTATACTTACAAACTGATAAAGTAAATGCCAAGGTTTTATTATCAAACCAGTTCTTTATTAAAAAAAAAGTTCAGGAGAGGATCCAAACTTCCAAGATTTAAATGCTTTTACTATCAAGGGAGAGAAGGAGAAACCAAACCCTTCCCTGTTCCACTGCTGTGAATCTAGATTTACTTTTGATAGCAGAGTCTTGTTCCACTCATTCAATTCTTATTTTAAGGAGTTTTGGTCTACCAGAAGTAACGCTTATCTGTAACCTCAAACTTAAGAAGCCATTAAACTCCTGTTTGCTGGAAGCAGGAAATATATTCCAAGGAAAATATTACTCTGTATTCTTACCACACCTTATCTCACAGCATCAATCACAGACTTCTACCATCTGCAGAGGCACAGAGGTCCTTTGGGACTTTTGTTCTCTCTCCTGCAGGCAGTTTTAAGTTTTATGAACCATTTTAAGTGACCAAGTCTGCTAATGTCGATTGTGACTAAATTTGCCTTTTAGCAGCCAGACCTGGGCTGAGCTTGCAATCAAAAGGCTCCACTGTGCAGAGATGCAACAGATGAGCACACTCAGTTCTGTTTTACAGTAGAAGGGCAAATCCAGGCAGATTGTGAATTCTCAGGTGAGTTCTCCACCTGGCATTTTACTGAGACCAATCTTTAAATAGGTTGGCATGTGCTTTATCTTACACATTCATCCAGTAGCAGAGACCAGCATAGGATGACAGCAGAAGGTAGAAGTGTCTGACAGTACATAATTGCCAAAATCTCAAGTGAGGTTTTACATGATTGTGTTCCCTGTAACAGCAGATGACTGGGTTCCCTCTTCTGAGGTTTATCCCCCATCCTTCAACCCCAGTATTGCCATTCTGCTACTGTCACGACACTTAAATATTTTTAGGTGGCTATCCAGTGTTAGAAAACACTGGTCTTCATGACTGGCTTTTTCTGATTACCTATTCTGCAAGGATAAGCAGTTTAAAAATAGTAAATGTTTATCCAAATAGGAATATCCCTAAGTACCTCAGAAATAAGGACATGGCAGGGAGGAAAAAATGTGAGAGCTATTCTGTGGGTGAAAAGAGAGCACCACAACATGGAAGAGCACTCCCTTACCCATCCTTCCATTCCCAAAATATTTCAAGACCCAGACTTCTCTCAGGAAATCTGAGACTGGTGGCAGAGAAGGGAGTAACACAGCAGTGAGACTGAGAGGCAGGTGGCACAGCAAAAAAGAACAGGAGTGAACACTTGCAGGTTTAGATTAACTGGAGACAGGGACAGAGAGTTATTTATGCAGCAGAGCTAAGTACAACTGGGGTAAACTCAGGAGCTGACACTAGAGGCAAGAAAAAGGAGATACTGAAATCTATGTATAAAAATACATATACATAGTATATACTTGTGGGAGGAAAAGCTTCAACTTTCCTGTGGCTTTGCTTTTTCTTTAATTCTACAGCATCCTTTTTTAGATGTTTCCACCATACATTATAAACAATTCAGAGGAACAGAGAATATGTAGCCTCTAAATGAAGCTGCCCTGAAACTCAGCTCTGAGCAAAGACAGTGACATTAGAGCAGATTGCAGATCTGACAGTTCCTGCACACTGTCACTGCCCCCTCAGCCACAGCCCAGCTCACAAAATAACCCAGCAAAGGGGTGGCCCAGGTCACCAATCTGGTGCAGCAAAACCCTCTTGTGAAGCTGTACCTGTGATGGTGAATATTTTTCTAAATGTCCCTTTCCAGAAGAGTAATATTCTGTTCAGTCATTCACCGCTTTGCTACAAAGTCCCAAGGTTGTTTCAAGAGCTGACCAGTTGCATGGCACAGTAAAGTACAAAGATGTGACATCCTGCATGGACTATTAGCTTTATTATGGGTTAATTGGGTTAATTACCCTCAGTGCAGTGCTCGTTCCAGAGCTGATATGCTCAGTGTATCCCTACACAATGCAGTCATATTCTCCACCTCTCTGCTTCTCACCCTTGTTTTTAAAATGGGGATAACAGCTTTTCCCAACTTCTTCACAAGGATCTTGTGAAAACAAATTCACACACTAAGATGCTCAGACACTGAGGAAATCCAGTGAAGCATCCAAGGTAGGAGAGATGGTCCTACTCTATTCCTACATGATATTCCTACATGAATAGGAACTGTTAGAATGACTGACAGAATACATCTGAATCCATAATTAATGCTGAACACTTCAAGCAAATATTTATCCATATGACTTTACACAAGATGATGAGTCTTGATGCAAAAAAGGCAGATAGCCACCAAAAAAAAAAAAAAAAAAAAAAAAAAATCATGCAGAGACACTGACCCAGAGAGATGGCTACAGAAGCTCCAAGAGTCATCAACAAAAAGGGTTGAGCACCTTTGGGTTTTGGCAAGGCTCCAATCCCAGGAAGGGATAATAGAATTCAGGTCTGTTTGCATGGATAACTGGCTTTTAAATCCCTGAAAACAGAGTACATTTAGACCTATAATTCATGAGACATGTAACAGCTTATCAATTATATGTTTTACAGGAAATTTATATTCCCTGCTTCCTTAGAAAGCCCAGAACAAACAAACAAATAAAAGCAAACAAATAATAATTTGCATTTGTTCACAACTGAAAGAAAAATGTTTCAAACAGCAGGGAAATGAGTACTCTGCAGGGAAGAATAATTTCTATCAGCATTCAAAGATGCTTTTTATATTCATTTCTTGTGAAATTCCTGTGCAGCACTTCCCTGATATATAAGCTGTCTCAGTCCCAGGGCAGGATTCCCATGCTTATTTAGAGTGGCAGATGAGTGATACCAACAGGGTCAAAGGGAGGACCCCCAAGCACTTCACAGGAGACATTCAGAACTTTCCAGGAATAAATCTTTGCAGAACACATTTGCTAAGATGGCTGTTTATAGCCATTTATGTGATAAAGAGAGACTTTTAGGTTCCCAGAGCCCTTTAAGTGCAAATGACATTATACAGTATGTATGTACTGAATGAAAAATAGGACTTGCAATCTAGAAGTACCAATGAAAATGCCACTAAAACATATGGTCTATTATGGTTAAACACATCTTTTTCAAGGTATTAAGGAAAAAGGCATTAGGTATAATACCAGATTCTGTGAGATGATGTAATATCTCTACACAGCTTGGGCTGTGCCCAGATCCAATCCTGTTTTCATTTGCATTTTGCCTGGAAGTCGGTAGCAGCCCTACCTATGTACTGATGATAGTAAGGCAGATCCCTCTGCGGAGGAATCCAGACAGGCTGGGTTGATGGGTTGAGGCCAATTGTATGAAATTCATCTAGTCCAAGTGCTGGGTCTTGCATCTGGGTCACAATGACCCTAGGCAGTGCTAAAGGCTGGGGGCAGAACAGCCAGGATCCTGCCAGGCAGAAAAGGCCCTGGGGATGCAGTTCAACAGCAGCTGAGCATGGTCCAGGGTGTGCCCAGGTGGCCAAGAAGGCCAGTGGCATCCTGGCCTGGATCAGCAGTGGTGTGGCAGCAGGAGCAGGGCAGGGATTGTCCCCCTGCACTGGGCACTGCTGAGGCCACAGCTGCAATGCTGTGCTCAGTTCTGGGCCCCTCACTGCCAGAAAGACACTGAGGGGCTGGAGAGAGTCCAGAGAAGGGACAGAGAGCTGGGGAAGGGTCTGGGGCACAAGTCATGAGGAGCAGCTGAGGAAGTCAGGGGTGTTTAGCCTGGAGAAAAAGAGGCTGAGCTGGGACCTCCTTGTTCTCTTCAAGTGCCTGAAAGGAGGTTGTAGCCAGGCAGAGGTCAATCTCTTCCCCCAAGTAACAAGGGACAGAATGAGAGGGAATGGACACAAGCTGCCCCTGGGGAGCTTCAGTATGGACAACAGGAAAAAATTATTCACTGAAAAGACAGTCAGTCATTGAAACAAGCTGCTCAGGGAAGTGCTGGAATCACCACCCCTGGAGCTATTCAAAAGGCATGTGGATGTGGCACTTGGTGACTTGGTTTAGTGGTGAGCAGTGCTGGGTTGAGGGTTTGACTCCATAATCTTAGAGGTCTTTTTCAAGCTTAAGGATTCCATGGTTCCAAAAGGATAACTATAATGAAATGTGTGTGTGGAGTACCTAGAGGGAAAGTGTTGTACCTGTGTGTCTGTTGTATGTCAATGTTTTGCCAGACTTGGGCAACACTGAGAAAACCACCTTCAGTTCAGATACTGTGTCAGAGCTGGCAGCCCAGGTCTCCTGCATCATTAGTCAAGAGAAACACAGCCTTCCATACCCCAATCCATCCATACCAGCATAAAGGTGAACTGTCCCTCAACAGTGTTTACAGCTCTCCAACGACATAAATCTGGACAGATGAATTCCACTGTCAGCATCACTATCAAATACTGCTGAGCAAGGCACAGTTTCTATCTTTTTTCTGCCACAACTGATTCCTCCACAAGTTTCTTCTATAGATTTTTACTACAGCAAGAGGCTAAGTGAGGCTGCTTGCTAACAGATAGTTAGAGACCATGACAGGAGTTACTGACCTCTAAGCAAGAGTCCTCCTCTTTCAGATGAGCTCCCCTACACTTGTTGGCTATGTACACATACACTTTTTTAAAGTTATGTGGTCAGATTCTTTGGTTTCCTACAAAAAAGTATTAGGTCACTGCTTCATTTTACACTGCAGTACATCTAAGAGAAAAATAACGAAAACTAATTTGCTGACTTTACTGGGGACTAGAAACACATCTAAGCAGTCATAGTAGCCACATTTTCTGGTTATTGCAGGTTGCAAATAAAGAGTGGAGCTAACTTGGTTTTGTGTATATCATCATAAGCCCAGAAAGTTTGACTCACTCAGGTTTGACCTTAGTATGGAATTTCCCATGTCAGGAAAGTGTGGCTTTTGAGTAGCAATACCCCTGGTAAATAACCCCCAAGCTAAGTATAGCTTATCAAAAAAACTGTATTCCAACAGTGCTTTCCCTCTGGGAATAATAAATAATAAATACTGTAGAATTGGGTGTGCACATTGTTTTTAAACTTCAATAACACTGTCAAAATGTTGCCTGGCTAAATGAGCACTTAAAACAGAATTTTAAAATAGTGTCCATAAGAGAATTAAGTGTTGTTTAATTTTTTTTTTTTTTTCTCATAAACCTCATGAACTGCAATGATTTTAAGCAGTTAAATCTATATTGCTTTTCCATAAAAGTACCTTTAAGTAATTGCTGTCATAAAGATCAATACTGGGTTTCAGCTTAAACAAGATTCCTATAACCGAGTTAGAAATATTTTGCTCTAAATTATGCACTGCTACACTTCTGTGACTGGGACTGCTGCAGAAACATCCTGGTGCTTTCCATAAAATAAAGAAAGCAATAAAGACAGAAAGAATCCTATAGATAATGTGGGCTTAATGAGATTACTCATTGTAAATAACTCATGCAAAATGTTTCCTGATGATGATGTCAAGAAGCTATGTGGGTCAGTCTGGTGATAATGGGTTTGAGCAGCTTAATGTTTATCATAGAAATTTTTTTAATGTACTATCAACTTATCTAAGAGGTTTTTGAGCTTGTTTTGCAATTTTGAAACCCTTCCCTAGTTTCACTGGGAACTGCAATGGGATGAAGGACCACGTATGCTATAAATTAGGTATACATATTTCTTTATCAAATTGCCATTGCCATTTTAAGAAATCTTCTATCCCCTTTCTTCCCTGCTATTTGATAAAATAGTGGAGTAAATGGCTTCTTTTGCCTTATCTCTCTCAAAATTTGCTCCTAAGCCTAATCCTTTCTGTTTACAGATACTCTGCTAGCCTGTGCCTCTATCTACCCAAGCATGAAGCATTTGCTGCCTGCTGGGATGTGCTGTGGTTTGCAGCTAATCCAACACTACCTTAGTCTAGCTGGAATTCTCCCCACAGAATCCGTAAATCAGATTACAGGAGAGACTCTCCAGCACCTCCAGCTACTGCCAACAACAATAGGAACAGCATGTTTTACCCTGGGGAAGGCTAGGGAGGGGTGGTGGAAACAAGAAGGAAGCATCAGAGAGCTATCCAAGGGGAAGGGGGATTAAGTGGCTATTTTAAAAAGCAGATTCATAGCTGGCAGTTGGTGACAGACTCAGCATTGCAGGGTACAGACTGACTTTTTTAACCATACCTTTTAAAGAAGTGGGCAATAAACTGCATTGAGCACTGGCCAAGGAGGGGTACAGGAGACTCAGGAATGAAGAAGATCTGCAGGAATATAGAGACCTAGCAGAAGTATGCATGGCATTACTTGAATACCTCCTTTAAAAAATAAACTGGGTTTTAGCACTCAGAATTTTCCATTGCCATCAGCACTGAGGCAAAAAAAGAAAAAGCACAGTATTAATAGCTCTGCTCTCAAATATTTCACTTTTGCCACAAAAAACATTCACCACCACCTGGATTGTGAGTGAAATTTATTAGCCAACAGGGGTTTAACAGAAAAAGACTTAAAGCTTAGAGAGACCCTGCAAAATGCATTTCTTGGAGTGCAGTGCAATCTGTTTATTTTATAGAGCACATCTCCACAGGAGAGGATGGGACATCGTTAGGAGACACAACGCTAGTCCCAGGAGAGAGCTGACTCCTGCCAAACAGAGCCTTTTATTTGTTTTCTGTTTAACACAAGCAAGACTGAATTCAGAAACAATTCTTCCAGGCTCACAGCCCTAGATCCAATCAGAATATGCATGTTTCAATATGTTTCTGCTTGGCTCCATATTATGTCAGAACATTCTTCACACAGAGCACAATCACCAAAACTAGCTTACATCTTCCAAGTCATCTTCCAAAAGTATGAATTTCTTTAAAACAACTCCTGTGAAGTGAATCTCAATACAAAAGTCTTGATTTGTTTAAACCAGGAATATTTATGGGTTAACTCTCTGATCAGGCAGGCTAAATTCAGAATGGCACAGGGCATTAGTGCATTTCTATTCCTCCAGTGTTCCCAATAAACAGGGAAGAGAAAAACCAGGAGTAACTGTATCCTCTGCATCCAGCTCTATTCCATGTAAATACAACAAGAACATACGCAGGTTCAAAGAGGAGTGATACTTACTCTCCTTGTGCTATGGATATAGGTAAATCAAGGGGCAGAAAGTTCAGCTGCAGAGTTCAAAAAGTTCAGCTGAGGGTTCAAAAAGTTCAGCTGAGAGTTCAGCTGCAGAGCAGCCTGGCACCCAAAACCTTGACTAGATCTCTGCAGAATGCAGCACTCATATAAATCTGCAGCTCATGAGCTATGGCAGCAGGTATAGCTGCTGCATTTACCCTGCAAGGACCTTCCTTAGGCTTACCTTCCCATAAAGTCACTGTCCCCCCCTTCACACTGAGGGGGCAGCTGATGGCTCTGCTTAAGGCATGTGCCAGATCCTTTGCCTTTTGTGCCCACACCCCTTTTACTGCTCCTTCCTGCTGCTTCTCCATGGCAGATGATGCCTGAGAGGGATTTTTTCGGTGGGCTAGAAGAGAGGGCCAAAGATCTCTGCTGAGAATGCAGCAGGGAAAAGCAGAGGGATCCTATTAATGCTGCAGGGTGATCTAAGGTGAATGCTTGTGCCAAATGCTAAGCTCAAGAAAAGCTGTCAAGTGGGCTAGAAGGAAAGACAACTCCAAATGTTTTTGCAACACAGGTGCAGCTTCTGACACTTCATTATCTTTACATAATGGACCTAGCTAGCAAGCAGCCACGGTGATAGGGAGCTTTAGTATGACAGAGAGCAGTACTGTGAACTCCTTTTGGAGTATCTTATAATCAAACACTACAATCCTTTCGAAGACATGACTAAAAGTGCAAGTGCAGACAAAGCCACCCTTAGGTAATTCCCCTGATTAAAACTTTCAGACTCAAAATGAATCTAATTAAGGACATTGTGAAGCCATAGAAAGGCAGTATTTACTTATGGCCTCTTTTGCAGATGGTGAGTTGCCAAACAGAATTAAGAATCTTAACTGCAAGAATCATCCACAAATTCAAACAGGATGGTAAATTAGGGATGGCAAAAGTCAGACTGTTACATAACAGCAATGCTGCCAGATCTCCTGGTTCTTGCATTAGATGCAAAAGTCACTCCCAAGAGAAGACGCAGTGGTTTTTATAAAACATGCTGAAAAAGAAGAGCCCAGACACATGCCATCCTCAGTGACACAGACAGCACAATTGATGAAAGAGGATACCTTTTCTAGCAGTTTATTTTTCCTTTGTTGTTCGACACTGTTCCCTCTACCACTGTTGAGAGACATCCAAACACATTCTGTCATCATCTAATAGAGTTGTCACAACTGGCCAGATGTCTGCTTTTTTTCCCCCTACCAGACTTTTATAGGAGGCAATGTGCTTTGATGTGTCACTAAAAGTTTTCATTTCATTAATCAACGTTCTATCAAAATGCTGATGCTTCACAAATATTTTTCTGTGATGAAGGCAAGTCAGTTAAAAAACTGTTAAAAAAGATAGGGAAAAATATCGACCACTTAGAAGTTATTTTCTGTCTGATTTAATTTTCTCCAACTGTCTGCATTAGTCTCCCAGGAAAATAAGTCTACTCAAGTATAGTAAAATGTGACTATAAATATCTGATACAGATGAAACAGACAGAAAAATCTGCTTGGCTGCGTAGAATATTGTTTGATAAAAAAGAAGCAGAAGGTACTTAGGAATTACAACTTATTTGCCTTCACTCCATTCTGCTTCTATAATCAAGAAAAAATATAGATAATAACAAGCTTCAAGTAGGCAATTACCTCAAGGATCACATGTTGTACTCTAGAATCAAAAAAATAGCAACCAAGTGAATGGTTGAAATATATTCTAATAGAAAGTATGTGTGTGGGGGGGTGTTTCACAGACTCAGAACTGTCTGGGTTAGAAAAGGCCTTAAAAAAACATGTAGTTCCACCCATGGGCAGGAAAACCTTTTACTAGAGCAGGTTGACCAAAGTCTCATCCAGCCTAATCTTGAGCACTTCCAGGCATGAAGCACCCACAGCTTCTCTGGGCAATCTGTTTTAGTGTCTCACCAACCTCACAGTAAAGAATTCCTTTTTATGTTCAATCTTACTCTAACACTTTCAGCTTAAAAATATGATCCCTTGTTCTGTCATTAAAGATCCTTTTAAAAAGTTCCCTATAAGCCCCCTTTGACTGGGGAAAGGCCATGATAAGGGCTCCCTGGAGCCCTCTCTTCTCCAGGGTGAACAGACCCATCTTTCTCAGCCTGTCTTTGCTGAGAGATGCTCCAGTCTTCTGACCATTTCTTAGGCCTCCTCTAGACCTACTCTAACAGGTCCACATCCTTCTTGTGCTGGTCCTCCAGAGCTGGACCCAGCACTGCAGGTGGGGTCTCACCAGAGCAGAGCAGAGCAGAGCAGAGCAGAGGGACAGAGTCCTTCCCTCACCCTGCTGCCCACGCTGCTTTGGATGCAGCCCAGGATACCACTGGCTTTCTGGGCTGAGAGTGCACATTGCCAGTTCATGTCCAGTTTTTTATCCACCAGTAAATATCCCCAATTCCTTCTCCTCAGGGCTGCTCTCAATTAATTTACCTCACACCTCACCGTATGTGCTGACACTGGTGATTATCATGACCCAGGTGCAGCACCTTGCACTTGGCCTTGTTAGACTTAATGAGGTTCACAGTGGCACACATCTCCAGCCTGTGACAGTCCCTTTGGATGCCATCTCCTCCCTCCAGCATAGTAACTGCACCATTCAGTTATCTTGGTGTGATCTGCAAATTTTCTGGAGGTACACTCAATCCCACTGTCTATGTGTTTGTTGATTAAGGTATCAACTAGTATTGGTCCCAGAACCAGTTTCTACTCTAACAGTTTAAAAATAATAACACTTGAAGTTATTCTGATCTTAGACAATTTCTCATGCCTAGAAAGACAAAGTTCAATCCTCAGTTTACCATTTTTTGTGACAATATATTAGCTATGCATGCACAGATATCTAACAAGAGACAAGCAAAGAACAGTCAAGATAAATTCTTTTTTTTTTTTTTTGGTCTAAGAAATAAGTATCCTTTTAAATGCCTAAGGCATTTAAACCCACTGTGTAAAAAGTCAGGTCATGGTGTTGCATTGAGTGCAACTGCTTTTGACTTGTTACAAATGCCCAGCACAGCTCCAGTTCTCAAAGCATCACATTACCACACTTGTGCTCATGCTACAGCCCTCTCAACATAAACACAAAACAACATAAAACACACCACAAAGTCAATCCAAAGTCTTTGAGAATGGAAACTAATAATTAGAATGAGTTACTAATAAGTTACTAGCCTAAATCCTCACCTGGTAAAAAACTAGGTAGCTCAACTATTCAATCTATATTTTTAAGTGGGTCTCATCATACAGTTAAAAAATAACATAAATGAATTTTAACATAATATTAAGACAAACAAAAACCCAGAGCTTACAATCACTTGCAAGATTAGTGAGAGACTGAGAGTGACAACTCGAATTTGTTTCTCATTCATCTACTCATAAAAGGTGACAAGTGGATAGCTGTGGACCAACATCATGCTGTGGTGCAGAGCCAATGAAAATGTCAATGAATTCTTGCCAACTCCTTCGGTGCAATAAATCATCATAGCTCTATTAGTCAGCCCTCTAACTTACAGCACCTAAAAATTTGGCTCTATCTACAATGCATGCTCAGACAAGATATAAATCAATGCAGTGTCAACTTGACCGCAGTTGTGCTTTTTCCTTCTCAAATATTACTGCATCTTTGATAGTTAAAAGCAAATCTCACTGAAGTCATCTAATTTGCAGCCAAAGGAAAGTATTTACAGCAGAAATTTCCTATAAACTCAGCAGACCAAGTTTCACTCATTATCCATCATCCTAAAAGCTGTTGGTACCTATACTGGGCAAATTTGCCCACTTACTAGCCTATAAAGCACTTGGAATCATCAGTCTTTCTTCCATGAGAATGTGGAAAAGGGAAGATGCATCTCCCCCTCCCTGCATCACCACCCAGAACTGGATGGCTCCCAGTCACCACACTCAGCTGGGGTCAAGTTACAGAAATCAACAGCAGCCCCACACTCCCTAAGCTGGACTCCATCATCACCCTATATACCTCACTTGTCATTGATCCCCACTGCTCCAAGCTGAATGCATTAAATTCCTGAAGAGTCTGAACTTCTGGAGAAGCACTGCTAAGGCACTGCCCAACACATCAACAGTTTAAGCTTGCTAAGGAGCTTGGTCTAGACTTAGGACTCGTTACTGTTCTTTCTCAAATGCATTAATTATGGAAACTTTACCCACCCAGGGCTTCTCCAAGCACCGAGACTTACCATCCAGTCCCTCAAATCTTTGTATTAAAAGGCTCAAACTTACGGTAGAGTGCTGAATGGGTATCCAGGCAGGTGTTTCGACTGAGCATTTGTGAGGTGGGCATCTGCCATGGCTCTGCTGCAAATAAGTGAAAAGGGCATTACACACAGCACAGAATGCGCTGCAATCGCTAGGCGCAACGGACTCGATTCCACAGGGAGCACCCAGGACTTTGCTCACAGTCATCACACCTCACAAAGCCATGTGCCACTGTCATGTAGGAAGAATAATCTGTAGCTTGCAGGACCAAAAAGGCCTTATGTGTTGTCTATGAATTTGGCATTGAAGTTCTCAGTTATGTGGATGGAGATGCATCCACTCTCAGCCCCAAGCGTGTGCCACCTGCCTTCCCTCCACAGTGGAGCTTTCAGAGAACAGCGGAGCTTTAGCCAGCAGGGAGAGCTGCCTTTTCCCCCATTTCATGAACAGGCTGCATTTTTTCCACGATGTCCTCTTTGAACCAGTGACAGATGCAGCCTGAAACACCCATCAGGGCTGTTTTCTAGGAAGAGTAAGTAAATGCCCCAAATTTTTAGGGCATTTTTCTTTTCTGAGCAGAATGACCAGATTGGTCCCTGAAGAACATGAGCAAGTACCCAAGACTCCTGCAGTTCCCTGAAACTTTGCAGAACAAAAAGAGTGAGGGGTTAATTTAAAGTCTAACGTTCCACATGGCAGTGCAAGATGCAACCATCAGCCCTTCAGGCTGATCTTCCTGTAATTTTCCTTGCATTTGCTGTGATTCAATTACATTTCAGCCAAGGTTTGGAGCCCATCACAATGAATTGCACAGCAGATTGGGTCAGAGTCCCTGAATAAAAGTTCAGAATAAATTCTGGAGTCTGCCACCATTACTCTCAGCATTTCACATAAGAGTCAAACTATTATTTAGCTCCCTGAATTGAAGGACTCTTGTAACCAGGTATTTTCCTGAAGCTGGAAGCATTATGGGAAAAAGAAAAAAAAATCTTTCTTCTTTTTATTTTTGTTTAAGCCAGATATATCACAAGCAACTACATTACACCTTTCTTTTCCCCATGCTGAGAGTAAAGGAGAGAAACCTCTGCAAACACTAATGATTAGATTTCACATGATTTTCAGTTTTGAGTCTAATTTAAGAACTACTAGTGCTTTGTTCTTTATCTCCAGAAAGTTAACATTTAAAGCAGTGCAATATTACTTCTACGAGGCAAAAAAAAAAAAAAAAAAAAAAGAAAGAAAGAAAAAATGTGGATATCAGATTAAGCTTTGTATTCTCCAAAACTTAAAACTGGTTATCTCTTACATTTTCAATTAGACAATTTCAGGAAATATTCAGAAAAACAGCTAGCAAGCAAGAATCATTTTATTTTTCGATGAAAGTTTGGAAAGTCCTGTTTAAAAGGATTTGAGAAAGTCACTGCTATCATGGCACCAGAATCCTGTGGGTATGTGTTATCTTCTGTAAGGAAGGGATGAATGAAACAGCAAACAATGTAATCCTATCAAAATAATAAAACTATAAATGAATTCTGATTAAAAAGATGGCATGAAACACTAGTAATTATTTTTTTTTTTTACTTTAACAATTGTACGCCCTCATTCTTTATTCCAAGGCAAGTTAAAAGCAAAGAATTAATAATGTGCTTTGGACTGAAAACATTTTTCTGATTGAAAAGCCTGATCTTACAGAGGAAACTATGTATAACTTTGTCAGGAGACTCCTCAAAAACACTCCTCACATATTTGAGAGGATACTTTTCCAAAATAAAAGCTCCAAATCTCATAGCAGGAGGGGCTTATTCTCTTCAAGTACTCTTGTCTTTAAGAGTCATACCTAAATTGTCCCAAGGCTAGAATCCCCTGGCACTTATGCATATTCAAAGGTCAAAGAGACAGCAGCAACTGGGAATTGCTCAGAGGCAGCAGCTCGACAGAGTTCCCAATTTTTAAGGGCAAGACCTGGGCTGGTTGCTCCTCTGGGATGTAGGTTGACCTGCAATGTTTGGCCTTTCACAGCTGGATATATGAATTACAGTGCTGGTAACATGACATTGCATTGGTACTGTCTGAGAAATGCATGTAGTTCAAGGGCAAGGACTGAACAGTTTTCTTTTACAGTTTTTTGGGGATTTGGAGTTGGACTCTTTTTTTAAATTACAGCTTAATTCTTATTTGAATGATCACTTCTTTTTGTCATGTGTAAAAACCAATGCTTTTTACACCTTTCATATCTTAGTCCCTCACCTAGTTGAAACAAATCTGAGATATAAGGTTGTATATCAGCTGCTGGTAATACTTTTCTTCCTAAATGCTCAGGTTTTTATTTTTTAACAGCCAAAAGCTCCAACATGTCACCTCTAGAGAAGCAAATTAAAAAAAAATAACCAAAAAATCAACACTACATAAAGTATTCTGCAGGCATAGGCAATACAAGTAAGCATAGGAATAGCATTGGCAAATGTTTACAGAAGGAATTAATTCCATTTGATTATTACTGCTAACATTTTGCTCAGCTTAGAAGTTTGGTAAGTTCAGCAAAAAACTACAGACCTTGACCCACCACTACACTGAAAAGGTAAAAATCTCAAAAGTGATGAAAATCCATAGTTTTTCAATAAAATCAATAGTCTTTCTTCAGACAGCCTTCAAGGGAGGACAGAAGCACCTCTAGTTTGGTTTTCATGTTTACCAATAGTAAATATACCTTTGTATATACCTATGTACCAATACCTTGCCCTGCTGTTTGGGAGAATATGTTCCAGTAAAAGTTTTCTCCATCTTAAATGGAAGGAGAGGGGCTGTATTTCTATTGCTTGTGAATGAGTGGTTTCCACAGTCTTGTTTTATTCCCTTTCTTTGAAGCTACTCGGCCTCCAGCACTAAGCTTTACCCTTGAGACAGCTCCAACACAGTGACAGACACAGCCATCCAGGCAGAGACTTTATCAGAGTTTAATGAAATCAAAGCCTTCAAAATACACAATAAGATCTTCAGCTTGTGTAATTTTTGTACAAAGAGACCTTGGGACACAAAAGAATAATTCCATTCTCATTGCTGAATAAAGCATCATTCACTGGTTTTTTTTTTTTTTTTTTTTTTCTGGGTTGATGCTTCAAATGCTTGACAAATTGCATAGCAATGATACAGTGAGGAAGCAATGAAGCAATGACCAAAGTCAGATAGAGATGCTACCCCCACATTCAGCTAGAGACAGGGCAGTTTCTTCTCTGGAGGTCCTGACACACGTAATTCCAAAACATATAGGTTTATCAAACCTCCAGAAATGCAGACCCCATGGGTAGCCAGCAGACAGAAAGGTACCAATCTCAGGTAACAAAAAACAAGACTGCAAGCTCTTCAGAGTCCATGCAGAACACCTGCCTTCCTAGCAAGCAACCCTTAAGCAAGCTTCTTTCTTACATGCTTTTCCTCCCAGTCAGGTGTTAAAATAACTGACTGCTACCAGCACTATTTAGAAATATCAATGTAATGTTTTTGGAAATGCATGAACACAATGCAGAGTGGTAGCACAACAGTGCTCACAACAATACTGCAGAGAGAAATAACTGCACACTGGATATTGAACTGGAAGGTGAGAGCTTTGTAGCACTGCTCAGGAGACATTTCAGGTGGCAGAGATCCAACTGCACCTCAGCAAGATCTGGGTAAGATTTCAGGAAGAGCTCCTCTTTTGTGTTGAGTGACTTCAGGAGCAAGTAGGTATATCTTATTGCCACTTTCTCATAGGCAGGGAGAGATTTTTATATACATAAAATATCAATAGCAATACCGAATTCAGATGGCCAAATATTAACATTATTCTGTCTGGAGACACATTCAAAGGCAGATCTTAGCTTTGCTGGAAGATGGAACAAAATTCAGAGAGGATATTTAGGAATATAAAGGTTCAGGGCTCATTGAACTGCAGCACTCTCTAAGACCTGACTTCATATTCTTTCTCAGAGAAGATACTGCAGATGAAAGTCAAAAGTTGCAGGTTATATTCCATTTGTATCCACTGAAATGGCCAGGAATACAAATACAAGAAATTGTATACAAGTCCTTGAGTGAGGTTTCTAGTAACAAAAGCATTGGATGAAGTCAATCCCAGTGGAACATTCTCAGCTACTCCTACATATCCTCACAAATTATCTTCTCTGATGCTCTAGAGAAATGAAAATTGTAGATCTCAACTAGAGGTCTCAGACCGAGCAAAATATAACATACCAGGCCATACCCCTGGCCTAATGATTCACTCATAAATAACCATTCCATTCTCCTTGACTGCACATTTCTTCTCATTTTCCAGAAGTCTTGATCAGGTGAATGGACACAGAAAGAGATTTGCACAGCAGTATCAAACAGATTAACACAGAAAAGAAATACATGTTTATGTTGAGAATAAGAGCCACAGGACCGACCTTTTCTGCTTTTCCAACCATCTGAAACACATAAAAATGCAGCCCACCTTGTCATTGGGAAATTGTCTTCCCACCTTCACCCAGGTCCTCCAAATATCAGAAAAAGGACCTGCTAAGGATATATAGCTCTGCTGTCATTAAGCAGCACTATTATTGAGGCAGCATAAAACTGTCTTGTTTTCTTTTTCTTGCTCAGTGTCTTCCACCTTGCCTCACCTCTGCAGCTCTCCTCTGCTGTGCAGTATTGAGCCCCAGCCATATCTGCCTGAGCTGTTAATTGAACATTTTCTGCTCTCAGTTTATAGAGCTCTTCATAGATTTATGGGGGAAAAAAATCATCCTTCTCCTTTCATAGATCATAACCAGTCTCAATAAAGACATCTCTCTAAAGTCACCAAATTATAATCCAATGAAATCTATAGAAAATTTCAGTGGCACTAAACAAGGTCAGTGCTCGGAAGAAATGAAGTGTCACCCAGAAATGGAGATCAAAGTAATTCCCTTCCATTCCTGCTGCTGCCATAGAGACCAAGGGAGGGGGATGAAGAAATTTAACAGACTTAATTCTTCCTGAAATTTATAATTAACTACAAGGGAAAAGGCACTATTATCACATTTCTAAAGAATAAAGGAGAAAAAAGTTCAGCTTTTGACAAGATATAATTACCAGACATTACATATGCAGTGCACATTAGTTTGTTCTGTGCAATTTTCTTGAAATTCCCCCCCAGATGATTTTATTTTTTCTAGAAAAGACAACATGTGTCTCATCAGTTTACATTCATAATGTCTGAAATCCAAATGCTAGAGGCTCACAATAATTGTTCCAAAATTTAACATTAGTAAATAAAGATTTGCAATAAATACTCGATACACTCCCCATCTGTCAAACATCTTTGAGTATGTTCTCCAGCTAAGATAAATGGTAATCAATGAAAAGGATCTTCCTACTCTTCTAAGCCTGTGCAGTTTAGCCAGCAGCCAACCCATAGTCATCAAAGCTGTCCTCAAGTACCACTTCAGAATAGACTTTACTAAATTACATGTAAATTTTATGGATTCAGCACTATTACACTTTTAGGGTCTGGCAGCAAAACACCACAGTTTGAAGTGCTCATCAGCACCTAATAATGACTATAGAAAAAGATTTTGATTTTTGCTAAATGTGAATCTCTGGGGAAAAAATCATTATGTTTCCTTTGTTTTCAGTTTGTTATAACCAGGAAATTCAGCACAAAAAAAAAAAAAAAAAAAACAAAAAAAACTTATCTACCTAGTTTATGACTCCAAACTGCAATGATTCAAAAGCCTAGAGTCTTGGAAAGTAAAAACAACAAATGTTGCCCAGATCTATTAACAATATGCAGGAACAAAAATGTGGGGTTTTTTTGTTTGTTTCATATCCAGCTAAATTTAAATCAAATCCTCATGCAGTATAGCTCTCTACAGTTAGTTTTGGTAAGGTTATACTAGTCTAACACCTGAGGCACTGGTTAATCTCAGTGTCTATAATTTCCTAATTTTGGAACTGATCTACAGCCTCTCAGACACATACAGTTTATCTTGCAGGAAGTCCCAAAAAACAAACTGAACCTTATTCTCTACGTTTATGCCTTTTTAAATCTCTATATTGAGTTTTTTTCAGATTAACATAATTGAACAGGGGAGAAGGGGTGGGACAACAGGCCTATGACAAAGTCACCTCAGCATAAATAAATATTCTAACTATTAGCTATTTGCATTCTTATCAGGCCCAAATAATCAATAATTCAACTGAACCTTCATGTGCAAAGTGGGACCAGCAGCTGGCACACAGTGTGTGGACGTGCTCCTCACCTCCAGCAATGACCTAATCTCATGGACCATTCTGCCCTTCTCAGAGCATCTTAGAACTGCTTCTGCTGCCACTCTAAATCAGAGAGGCTGGAACAGCGAAGTCACCCAGTGGTGCCATCTCCACGTTTTTCCATTCTTCAGCCATGTTCTAAAAACATCCTCCACATCAACTGAGCTGGTTTTGGGAGCCAGTTTTGTAAGCTAAATGCTGAATGATGTTTTCCTTCTCACTTGGAAAATCCACAGTATCCTCCTGGGATACAAGACCTGCCCCTACGTTTCCCTAATACAGCACACTATCAACAAGGATTTATAAAGATACACTTCATGTAGTTTCAAAGTGAACTAGCCAGACAAATTTTATAGTTTTCCCCTGCTTTACTCTAAACTTCATGCCACAAAGTGGGGTGATGAATGTTTGGAGTGGGAGACACCTACAGAAATGTCATAGCACACCCAGGGGATAATCCAGGTGTTTGTCCTGTCACTGACCACTGTACCTTTTTATTTTCCATGACCATCATGCATATTGTGAGTTCTGATCACATGTCTGTTCAGAATTTTGCCTAAATGCACACAGTGGTGTCCCCTGTTCCATATATATGGCTGGATGAGCAGAAGAAAATAGGATAGACAGATGTTGCTGGCTCCTGGCAACCCTGTCATTCAAAATTGTACACATGCAACTTTAGGATGGGTTAACAACATAAACAAGCTTACTGCTTTTTTTTCCCAGAACCAGCACAAAATAAAGGGGTTTCCTTCTGTCTTTATTTCATTGTTTTAAACATGTGAATTAAATTCTTAGAAAAGGTGCTGGATGGGCAGCCATAAAGAAAATTCTTAATTTTTCAAACTGGACTAATACAACATTTGTAAAAAATCTACAAAAATAAAAACAAAATGCTGGACTTTCCCACTAGTGGAATGAACTGAACTTTTTACTAATTAAAAAACAAACAAACAAACAAACAAGCAAACAAAAATAACACAATCAATTTCTTTCCCCCCTCCCCTAGTTTTCCAGTCATGTGAACAATCATATTTTCAATTAATTGCTCCACAGGAGTCAGTGACAATCAAATTAAATGCAAGACCTGTGTAGTGAGCAATCTGGTATAAATGTCTACTTAATTGGAAGCTAACAACAAGAATCTCTAAAAATAAGTAAATGTTGCAGAATTTTCAATATTTTTATGGCAGGAATTTATTTTTGTAGCTTAAAAACCAAGTTCAAGCTGAATGTTCTCCCTGGCTCTGAAGGCAAATTCTCTGTTTTACAAACTGAAAGATACTGTTCTGGGACACAGGAATCCTACTGCTGCCAGTGCTCAGTGCTGAGAACTAAGGAGTCAGGAACAAATGCTAAGTGGTTTAGGATTCTTGAATAAATTTGTATTAAAGTGGTGTCTCTTCTTCATGTACATTTTCTCAAAACACAGAAGCATTCAGGTGATAAAATGTGAGATCTTAAGCAAACCTCAAAATACAATCCCAAGCAAAACAAGTGGCAACCAACACTGACAGTTCTTAGGGATGTTACTGATGTTAGGGATGCTAAAGCACTAGTCTAGATTGCCCAGGAAGTTTTAAAATCTCTCTCCTGAGAGAGCTAGATCTGCCATTGGCCTTCTGGGTTTTAAGTCTGCAGAACTGCCACCTCTGAGCTCTCCTGTCTAGCAAATAATGCCAGGAAGCTTTTGGGGTTTTTTTCCCAGTGAAAACAAATCATATTTTCCATGCCACCTAATACCAAGAACTGGGGGTTCCAGGGGAGCAGCCCCTGTTACAGTGAGGGACATGGAGCTATTTATGTCCTTTTTCATGAGAGGCAGCTCCCATTGTATTCATAAGTCTGTAAAAGACAGAAGGATGGAAGGAGAGCTGCTGCCTGGAGGAGAGGACAGCATGTTGCCTTTGCCTGTTGGGAGACACAGTGGGAATGTTCTTCCCTTTCAAAAATTCCTGGTGCACCTGCTGGGATGGAGGCTGAACCTAAGCTTTAATTTATACCCAATTCTTTCTAATGATAAAATAATGCCACCAATTAACGTGCTTTATGTGACAGTAAAGGAAAGATGCTATGCTGGGAACATGATTAATTAAAATAAACCAGGACAACCATAAGAAGCTGTCCTTGACTGATTCAGCATTTCTGTAGTCCTGTGTTCAGAAATGCATGGAAAAATGAAGGAAATAAAAAGAATAGCAAGAATTTGTACAAATTAATATCTTAAATCTATCTTAAACACACTTTACACTTTGGCTGAAAAACCATCAGTAGGATTTAAGATTTGGCAAGGTACATCAGAAATTAATTTTATTAGATGCTATCTTTTACCATGCAGAGTTCAAAGCAGGATCTGTAGATTCATTGAACATAAACTACAAGGGCACATTCACTCCACCACAACATTTATATCGTTTTCTATAATGTGAAAATACCAAAAATTCCAGACTACATTTAAGGATAAAGTGTTAAAAATGTCAACTCTTTGAACAGTGTTCATCTTTTGCAATTTAAAAAGTATTTATCTTTTACTCCCTTTTTATTACTTAAGAACTGAAGAATAAACCTAATGCATTTACTCCCTCTGACATCAAGATCCACTTTTTCAAGACAAAGAATGGCAATTATCTGCATAAATCAGAAAAATGGCTATTAAAAAATGGACAATTAACAGATCTGAAGTCAAAAATGACCACACTGTTGCTCTGTAGAATTCATGCTTACGAAAATGATTTTTTTTTTAAAATAACATTTTTTTCTGAAAAAGGTCTGTTCTTATTATACGGGTGAAAATAGCACAAACAGATAAAAAACATTTGCTTTTTTAAAGAAAGGAGAGTTATTCCAATAAAAATAAAGCAAGTAAGATCAGATTATGGACCAATACAATACTGGTCCAGCCACTTAAATATGGCACAAAGTAAGATGAGCAAATCACTGCAACTTGTTTGGTTTCAAGCTGCTGCAGTACGAAAGTGTTCTGAAACTAGACTTTTGCCATTATTCAGCTCAATTACATATATTATGCTGTTCCCACATGCATGCAAATATCAAGCCACGTACAATTCACATTGTATCTCATTCCAACACCAGAGTTGGCAGCAAAGACTGAATATCTGCAGTTGAATATTTGAGGCTCAATCACATGCTTGACTTTCAGATCATTTCAGACACTCAGTGCTGCATTCAAGAGACAGAGAAGCTGAGAGGAAAAATGTGTGTATATGGAGATGGGAGCCCTGCTCAAGGCAGAAGCAGCAGTGAGCTGGCAGTGAATCCATGTTTGTTATTTCCCAGAAGGCCCTGGGAAAATATTCAGTGGAAAACTTTCAGCATCAATTTGTAAAATAAATAAGTGATGTCTCTTGACACATAAAAATAAAGGTACTGGGACATGTTCTTTTCCAATTATACCATCTTAAAACTTGACTTATTCCCCTGTCCCAAATCCAATTCCTATGCACCTCCATCCCAAAGTCTCTAGGCCAAGCATGGATGCAATTGCAGGTCCCCACTGCACAAGACACCCAGAAGTAGGGCTAATTGCAGCTCTTCTTTTCAGCCTTTTGAACTGGAAAGCAACACTCAGAAGTGTAAAAATTGGATGTTTAGAGTGATCCTGCATCCCAGCTTTGTTCAGCAGTGCTGCACCTTCACTGCTGAGCACTTTTCAATGGTATTGCATCAACAATACCCACAGGTGCCCCTGATCTGCTCCAGGGCTGGTTGAGGATATGGTCTCAGATTCAGCATGGCTTGTGGGAGCCAGGAGCACATGGAAACAACAGGAAATTAATGAGGCCACAGCCTCCTCCAATTTATCCTCCTTCTGTGGCCTCATTTACCTCTTGTTCTCTTTCCATATGGGTTTTTCCACCAGCAAGATGGGAATGACAGCTGGCATCTGTTTCCATGGCTCCACAGCGCTCCATGCTCTCTGCAGTGGCCACCCACCACCCCTCTCTGCTGCCCATCAGTGCCCAGGGTATATCTTCCAGACCTTCTCCATGCTGCAGATGGGTGTCCCCATTCTGCATAGCTGTGACGCAAAAAATGACAGCAGTGATGACAGCAGTGCTAACCCCTGCTTTGCCTAAACATTTGTTCAGCCTTCAGGTGTTCTGTCTACCCCAGGCATTTTGCAAGCCCAGTGGAAACGATGGAATTCGTCAATAGTAAGGCAGAACAGGGAGCACTGTGCTGAACCCCAAAGCTGGATGTCCCCTGCTCCTCCTAAAGCCCAGCACCACCACGTGCAAAGGCGGCTGCAAACACGCGCAAAGCTGCCTGCCCTGTGGCAACAGAAAGGGAGTTCCCTTGTCATCCTCATTCCCTGCCATTTAATGTTAACTTAGTTTGATAAGTTTGAGGATGTCTCAAGGAATCATTCAGCTTATCCCTATACCAGATCTTTGGGCTGTGAAGTGTCCCTAACCCTGAGGTCCTTAGCCTGACACCGCTGTTGTGGAAAAGAAAGTGTCTATATTCATGTTCAGAAGAAATTATTTAGAAGGATTGTTTCCAAACAGCCCAGCTAGATCTAAAATCAGTATAAGAGTGCTGAACTGGGACCTAGGCATTTTTATTTTTCAGGCCTAGAGAGGCAAACTAATCTATTTTTTTTTCTGAAAAAAAGCCACAATAAGCCCCAAGAAACTTACAGCTCTCCAATCAGAAACACCATGACTATCTAAACTACATCTGATTGGCCTCCTTAAAATCCTAGGACCCATATAATGCCCCTTTCTTTATTATTCTTTAGTTTACAGAATAAACTGATAAGCTGAGAAAACATGTGCAGTATACCATGTATTCTGAAAGTGCTCTAGTTGCTAGAGTTATTAATAGACACAAGCATAGGCTAAGATAAAATATGAAATCCTTTTCCTTTTTCTAGCAAAAAATAAGTAAAAAGCATATCATTTAGGCAGTCATATAGAAACAAACTGCAAAATCTACAGATAAAGAGAACAAAATGCTTGTGGAAGCAAAGCTTATTCATCACTTTATCTTGCAACCTGACACAGTACATGCTCAATCTATTTAATTACAGAAACAGAAAAATAGCAGAGAAATATGTACACAGAACAGCAATGTTTCCAGTCCTACCTTGGTCGTGACAATGCACAGACAATCCATTCTGTAAATCTCCACAGGAGTGTATGTAAATCATAAAAATAAATCAGCAAGGGTGAGGAAAGGCTTTTGAATAGCATGAACAGAACCGGAGGCTTGATTCTGCACAGCCGGCTTTTCCAAGTGGGGCCCTCATAAGAAACTCGAGTCCTCCTCCACAATGCTAAAGGCAGTCATGATGTTCACAGGGATCAGTAAACCCACTAGAAATCATCTCAAGCAAAACTTCCAGGTGGCTTATCAGGCTTGATTGCTGCATTGTTCAATCTGAGATCAAAATATGCTGTTGAATGGTATGCAGCCCTCTAAATGGGCAGATGAGAACCACAAGCACAAAAGAGCAAAAGCATCACATTTCAGCCCTAGCTCTGGTTTCACAATTCTGATCTGCTGTTTCAGTATACCCATAAGATTTCCCTTGCCAAGTCTCTCTCTCTCAGCCTCGCTCTCTCTCTCTCTCTCTCTCTCTCAATCTCTCTCCCTCCCGCTCTCTCCTTCCCTGTCTTTTTTTTCCTCCCCCCTTTCACTCGCTCTCTCCCTCCTCTTCCCTACTAACTCAGAGCAAGCACAAAACACACAACTATCGGGCCCATCTATCACAACGCTGTCACTTCTCTGCCAAAACAACTGCCTTGGGTTGTAAGGGGTTTTATTGAGAGCATGATTCCCACAAACACACATTGCTGGAAGTGCATGACTGAAACATGAAGGTGCGTGCGAGAACTCGTGCGTCACAGCTACAATTGCTCTGAATTACTGGGTCAGATTCGGATTTGGGAAGTGAATATAAATAACAGCTGGATAAGGCGAACTTTCGCTACAGCAGAAAAAAAAGCAGTCAGGGGAAAGAACCGGGATTTGCATATTTACACATGCACGTGGATCTGTCAAGCACAACAGTGATATAATTACAGTTTACCACCCATGGAAAAAACCCCTACATTATATACATTATTCAAAGCTTGGTAAGGGAACCTTTTTTTTCCCAACTATGAAAAATACATCAAACTTAATTAAAAGAAAGCACCTTTGATAACAGTATTTAAACACTCGTTAAATTCTCTCCCAAACTTTTCTTGCAGCATTGACAGATTCACATACTTAATCTATTTATCTCATCTTCTTTATGTTTTGCTTGGAGTTTTACAAACTGTTTAAGCCCCCACAGCCCTACCTTTCTTGCAGTGCTGCTGGTGCAGAGCTTGCTTTTCAGGTGTTTTACATGAATCATTCTGAGTTAGAAAGCTTGCTGTCAGCTCTTACAGGCTTCCCTCTCTTTCAGATAGAGGAAGAGAGAGAGAGAAGAAAAAGAAAGGGAGAGAGAAAGAGATTCAGAAGGTAAAAGATATGTAAAATGAAAGCTCTGGCCAAAGAGAGAGGAAAATCAATGCTCCTATTCACTGGGAAAAAAAAAAAAATACAGCCAACTGGACTGTTGACAGCAACAAGAGGAAATGTCTAGACACCCATACATTACAATTCACCTTTTCAACACACTGGACAGCACAATCTCCCCTGGGTGCTTTGCTGAGGATCTCTCATTCTCACTCAGAGCTAAAATATGTTTTTAATAAAATAAGTTTTTCAAGAAAATAAAAGAGTATTTAAGAGTCATCTCTCTTCCATAAATTACTCAGGTTATAACCCTAATATTCCCGTGATTGTTGGAGCAGTGAGACGCTCGCTAAATGACACATATTATTTTGCCAAAATGAGGTCACTGCTACCAAAGTTACAAAATCCATAGTGAATCAGATATGTGGTCAGAGAGCAATCAACCCTCCCCAACTATTAAAGTCCTGGTGGATACAGCATCTTAAAGAGAAAGTCTCCAGAGCACTTAAAACTGTGTCTAAGGCTTTAACTCACTCTGAGCAAACGCTTGTGCACAAAACAAACTTGATTTGCGTTTACAGCTGTGCTAGAACCTGCAGGTTTTCTCCCTACTGAGGTTTAGTCCAGCAGCCAAACAGTCAGGCAAGTTTATTAAACTATAGATTACATGAAACAGGGAACCTCCAAACATCCTTGAAGTAAGACCCAATTAAATGTCTCCTTAAGAGGAAATTAACCCATTAATATGGTGAAACGTAAGCCACCCTTGTGCTCTAAGCATTATCAATTAAAAGTTAATTCAGTCAACTCTAAAATCAGCAGATATTTTAACCCACCCAACAGTTTGTTCTCTTCTAATTGATAGACTCAAGCTGATCTAGTAAGGTGTGAAGTATTTCATACATCTAATTTCCTTGGCTGTAAAACTTCATCTCCAACTTGAAACTAGCATATGGAGATGTATTTTGAAATTGGTCTCCAAGTGCATGATCTGTAAATGCTTCTACTTGCAACTCTACTCTTATGAGACGATCCCAGTGAATTCATGATCCTATTTAAAGTTTATTTGAAAAACAGAGGGTTTCAAACCTTGGGGATGCTTACATGAATGTTACTCACCCAGCTCCCTCAGCTTACCAAAAAGCTTCCTCCTGCACTCCAATTTTTGCCTGTCACCTCCTTCCATTAAATATGACAATGAGCATTTAACAGGACACGATTTGCACATGTGCTCCTCAAGCTTAATTGAGCAGTTTGCTCCCTAAAATACTGCCACCTATTTGTTACCCCCATAATCTCATGTAACCCCAGACAGAAGGAAGACACGCTTTTGGGGATGCAGACCCCAACTTCAAACTTCCACAGGCTGATTTTGGTAGCCAGGACTCCTGGTTACGGCTTCTAACACACAATGACTGGCAACAGATGACTGTCAATGGGTCTCCAGTGTTTCTTCAAGGATCCAGTCCCTTATTTCCATTAACAACCCATCCCAGACCCGAAAAAGAGACTGGGCTATTTAATTTTGTTTCTCCAACTAGATACTTTTTCCATTGATTTTTCTCCCCAAGAATAAGATTTTCAAATCCTTAGCACTATTTCACCCTTCATTAGCAACACCTCCTTTTGCTCTAATTTCTGGAGGTCATATCACTGCTTAGTTCTGTTTTTTCCTCTGTTCTTCCAGCCTTCCTATTATATGTACATATGATCCTGACTGAAATCTACTATAGAAAGTCTTGACCCAGAACCAAAAAAATTGAGGAGCAGCCATCTGGGGTGAAAAGACATGGTTTATAGTTGCTCATAGTCAACTTAGATGGTAAAAAATAACCTCTGTGATGAGCTCTGACTCTTGGGAAGCCTTAATACAGGAAAAACAACAACTATTTCCCACTGTGACACCAGTGGTTCTGTGGATCACCATGTGAAAACCATCTGCCCAGTTGACTGCTTCCTTCTCTAATTTTACTAAGGTATCTGTTTTTAATTCATGCAAAAACCAACAATATGAGGTGAGTGGGTGAAATGGGATGGTCTTTTAATGCAGTTTACACTGGACAATTTAATGCTCCTTTCTGGCATTAAAGTCTTCCTTGTATCCAGGTACTTCCACTTGGATAACCAAAGCAGAAGGTTTAATTAGGCCACTATATTTAGAACCAGAGCCTGCAATATCCTGCTGCATTCAATAGTGTAATAGCAAGCTCCTGTAAAAGCTAAAATCATTAGAAAATATTCTGACTTTTTTTAATCTTTCATTATGCATCTTCTTAAATACTTCTTAAATTCTTTTGAAACTAAAATATTATAAAGCAAAAACTGTAAAGAAAAATAGATTGTTAAAAAAAATTAAAAAGTATAACTGGTTTATTTTCTTTTATTCAAAGAGTAGAGATTATAAAAAACAAGAGCACCGCATCTCCAACTTTTGGAATAGACACTAAGAAAGGAAGCATCTAACCAGACTGTCAACATTGAATTAGTAATGTCAGCATCTTGAAAAATTTAACCAGTGACTAGAGCTCTGTGCACCTACACAGAGAACACATGAACACACACATGCTCTTAAAAATATACAGAAAGATTTATTTATTCCTAATGTATCCTAAATTGTGTATTATGGCATACTTGTTGATGGTATTGCATTTCCAGGTATAATTCCCTACCTTCTTTTCAAGTTCTATATTGCATCCAAACAAGCTACAAATAAATACTTTCCTAATTATATCTTCCAAGAGGGCAATTGATGTAGTTGGCAAATTATGTCTTTACATCCACAGCTCACTTATAACACTTGAATCCAGTTCCTGTGGATCCCAGCTGTTAACTCAGTAGGTTAACATTAGGGTTCAAGTGATCTAAGTATATGCTACAACAGAAAATCTCATGAGATAGCTTCTTTATGGAGGCTGCTTTGTGGTACACTAAAAAAAAAAAAAAAAAAAAAAAGAGAGAGAGAGAGAGAGAGAGAAACTACTAATCTTGTAGATCCTGGATATGTAGTTAAAAGCTGGATTACAGATGAAATGTCAGAACAAATCCTTCTTCATCTAGAAAGAGAGGTTAATACAAATTTCAGAAAGCACGTTCTGTATACCTTAGTAGCTCAGAATTTTAATGTAGTTCCCAGGCTGAATCAGAAGCCCAGGAGCCCTGGTGTTAATTTAAAGATCACCAAATTAGCAATTCTTCCCCTCCTAACTGCAGCAGCCCTAAGAGCAGCGGCTCTGCAACTGGCCTGAGGCCCAGGAGAATCTCAGACAGAAGCTGTAACACGAAATCATTCCCTTCACCTGTGCATGGCAAATTTCACTGCTATTTAGCACAATCAGTGTTGGAGTCCTGACCAATTTCTCCAGCTGGTAGTTTTTCCAATGAGAAGAAAGAGACAATTTTCTTTTTTGTAGGGAAGCAGACCTTGCCTCTCAAAGCCCTGAAGGTAGATGGTAAAATAGGCACAGGGAGAAGGGAAAGGTGGACAGGCAGCTCCACTCCTTCACCACAAGGTCTGTGCACCCAGGTGGCCACAGTGGCCTCAGGCTCAACAGCCACTGAAAAAAAGTTTTTGCTTCACAGCTGTGGAGGGGATTCCCTCTCTTTTTACTTCAAGTATATTCCCAACTTATCACCCCTTTATATAGTACAAGGAAGCTCGCACCACTTTAGCCAAGCAACTGCCCCAGAAGAAAAATCAAAAAAGTTATTTCTGAGACAGTGCAACCTCTCCAGCAGTCTCACTGCCATGTGCTCACCAGTTTGGGGGCCTATGAGAAGGCAGTATGGCAAGCTGGGAACACAATATGACTTGTAGAATTGTAGGACATGCACTTTCATCATCACAGAGGATGGAGCAGAGGTCTTTGACCCATCCTACAGCTCTGAAGGTCCTTGGACAAGCTAGCCTTTCAAAAGCCCTGCAACCTTCATTAGTTTAAAACTTATGCCTCATGTTTTTTCTATCTGTTATTTCCTGTACAAATCCACAATTGTTTCCTTGTTTCACACAAATTCCTTACTCCAAATGAAACAGAAATGGTTCAGTTAAAAATGCTCTGCTGGCTTTATGCAGGCTGGGATGCTCTGCCACAGAATCACATAGTGCTCAAGTGTGGTATGTCCAGAAGCAGTTCTCAATTCTCAAGATCAATGATGAATGAAGAGCTAATTTTCATTCTTGAAAATTAAGTTAATTTTCCTTCTGCCAGGGGAAGTAAATCTAACCACCAATTGATCACCAGCAACTGAAAAGCTCTGGCACATATGTTCAAACATGTAGCCACTCTTAAATAGCTAGGTGTCACTGCCATAGCAGCCACTAACACTCAAGCACACTCACTCGAAAAAGAAATCAGACAAAATGATGCTTTCAAGTGAACTGGCACACTAAACCACAAGTTCCTGGAAACAAAAACAAAACATCTGCTATCTTCTATCCCATGGTACTGAGAACTGAACAAAACACCACTCACAGCTCTGAATGTCTTAGAGTTTGGCAATGGAGTTGCCAATTTTCGGAGTTTCCACTCAGGTACACTTTATACATGAACAGCATGAAAATGTAGCAAACAGAATTGCTGATGGAAAAACATTCAATCGGGGTTTTCAGTGACTCTAAGTAGGAGGACAGTGCATTGTTCATCTGAATGTTGTTCATCATGAAATGATGCAGCATAGCACATTGTTCATCATGAAATCACGTTGTGAAATTGAGATGAGATTACATCCCATGATTTGCACAACATCCTGATGGACACAATGTATTTAGGGCATATATCAAACTTTTCATAACTCCTTGCTTTGGAGAAATAAAATCTTCCATAACTATAAGGACAAATTTCAACGAGTATATATGTTCTTGTATTTTAGCTATCAAGTACCACCACGTTACCATATGGTACAAAAGATTTTTCTGATTGGGAAATTGGGAACAAAGCAACAAGGAAACACAGAAAATCATGTTAGAAAATTAGATCTTTAGATTTTTAAAATTTAATGAACAGAGAAATTAATCTAGAAAGGGAAATAAAGCCCGTAGAAAAGCTTTAGACAAGAGTAATAACCCATAAGTTTCTACTGTTGGAAACAATTTTTGCTGAAGTCTACAAGGTACCACACAAGCACACTTGCTCACTTTATGTCTCTTCTTCTCATCATGTTTCCAGCTTGCTTACTTTGAAAGAAAGCTTAATAAGTTTCTTTCACTTCAAAAAGGAAAAATACACTATGACACCAAGGCTGAAAGTCTACATAATGATATCTAAGCCTGAGGGAATTATTCCAGCAAAGTTGTGAACCTATGAAAATAATGGAGATACTATAATGAAACACTTACGGCTTTGCTGTTGTGTGCAGCAAGACAGGGAAGTGTAACACAGCCCCTTACCACAGCAAGGAAGTAATGCTATTCAGCAGAGTTTTATGATAGGTATCACTAGGCTGCTCATACAAAAATCATCGCTTTTCTGACATTCAAACTCTTCCATACTGACTCCAGGCCAAAAAGAAACTACAACACACAATAAGAGACTGAGAAAGACCTGGAATAAAACCTATGAACTGTGCAACAAATCAAACTTCAAAAACAGGCTGAAATGAAACCACCTCGAGATCAGCAAATCTGTAGAACCATCACCAATATGAACAAGACTTGTACATAAAAAAAAATTAAATCCTGCCTAGGTCAGCATAGAATGCCCAGGGCTAGCAATATACCACAATAAATTGCAGCTGTAAGCACCATTCAAATGTGATAGTGGACATGCAGCCATTAAGCAGAAATAAAAAAATCCAGAAGTTCAAATTCAGTATGTCCTACACACTTCACCTCCAGAAAAACTTCACTAAACAAGGATTTAATTCTTCATCACAAAAAAATAGAGTGGACAATACCTTTGTCTTCATGTCTACCACATAGTTTTCAAAAGTTGGCTTCTCCTTGTTGTGTTCACCACGCTGGCCAGATCCTTCTGATCCATTGGAAGCTGCAGGCTAAAGAGCAGGGTGGAAAAAAACCACAAATAAAAGTAGCTGAGAAATGTGCTTTAATTCAATTATATTTAAACATAAAGATTAGCATGCACACACAAAAGGGAAGCCTGAATTTAGATAAGTATCAGGTGGCTTATACAGAAGATTTTCACCTCAATGTTTTTTCATGCAAAGCTTTCTGCATTTGATCCTATTGGCACTTTCATGGAAGTTTGTGAAAATCTTAATAGGCTGAATCTGCAAGATGATGCTTATCAGAATCTCTGTGTGACTGCAGAAGGCATTCAAGGTGCTCTGCAGCTCTCGGCAACAGAACATAAAGATAAGGAAAGAATACAATGCTCTGGCAAAAAGACCTGCTGACCATGATGGGACTCTCATCTGGAGGAGCTGCAGGAATACATAATATCTCCACACAGCAACAAACAAATTACCTGGTTTGTTGTCTTACTTCTAATTCATGACATTCCCCAAAGTGAAACATTTTTAAAAGATTTCATGCTTGACTAGTAACCATATGTGTACGTCTTTTAAATTCAAATGTATTTTTTGTTACTTTTCCTTCATTTACACAGATTTCAATCTTGCATTGCTTACACAAAACCCTCATAAAACACACAGTATTTCTTCAAATAATATCTTTGGCAGAAGACATAGTAGAGGCTATATTTGTTTTTTCAATTTTCCCGCTGGAAATCTAATATATTACTGTAGATTTTACATTAAGACAGTAAATATTACAAATGACATCTCTGTTTACAATGCTCTGCCCTGCAATAATGTGCTTGAAGAGTCAGCCTTTGAATGAAACGTGATGACTGCCTCTAACTCGGATCTCCAAAAATTTCCGAGCACTCTGCAAAAGTGCAAACAGGAAAGCAGGGAGGATTCCAACAGAGTTCAGGGTCTTGTGTCTGTGGGTTCCCAGCACCACAAGCACCCTGAGTGAATTAGACCCATCCTGTTATAGCCTGTGCAGCAGCAGTGCAGTCAATTTTAACACAACAGACAAGAAATTGTTAGCATTTTGAGCAGAGCAGCCTTTGCCAGCACAACTTAGAAAACAACAAGCCAGTGCCACAGAAACAGCCAAATCACACTCACATGTGTAAACGTTCTCTCCTCTGATCCTAGGTTGTTTATTTAGGGCTCTGTCCAGCAAAAGACTGAGTGCTGGCCCCAGCCCAGCCAACTACTTAGGCACGTGCTTCTTGCTTCACTGGAACCAATGGATGAGTCTTGTGCTCCAGTAAAAACTGTGTTTAAAGGTTGGATCAGGCCCAGCAGCTCTGCACTACATGGGGCTAAATACAAGACTCCACAAATCTTCCCTGAGGTTACAGCTGCCCTCACATAGAGAACCACTCATTCCTTTAGCTGGTTCCTAGTCACCAAGGGGTGTTGAATATCCCCCATTTGTAATTTGGAAGGGAGTAAGGGACAGAAAGACAAGGAGGACAAAATTTTCAAGGACAGCAGGAAACTGAACCCAGGTCTTGCCTCAGAGCCTACAAAAATCCAAGCAACTCCCTAAATGTTTCTTTCAGGAAGAGAAAATTGGTTTTGTGAGGAGCTAAAAAGCATGCACAAATTTTCATTTCACCTTTGCTTTCTTTGAATACCTGACATAAATGTTTTTGATTGTTATTATTTACAGGCAACAATATAAACTCTTCAAATCAATACATTATTTATTTGCTCTAATCATCAAGATCTAAAGGATCCTGATCCTAAAGGAGCTCAGTTCCTGCAACTTCTCTAAAGGCGTTTGACAAGATTCAGCAGAAACTTCTATGGTAACATTTATCAAATGAGTGCAGCTGCAAAATGGGATAAAAAACTTACTTTGTTTATATTTCACATGCTTTTTTCTCAAATATTTCACCATTATTTGGCTCCAATATTTTGAAAGAACATAAAACAATGTCATAAGATTCTATTAAATGTTTCCATTGTTTTCCTTAGGGAAATGGGTCACAAATTCATTGTAAAGAGCAGAAAATCAAGGATATTAGGGGGGTTCCAACAGCTCGAGCAAGAGTGATTGTAATAAATCTGGAACATCTCTCTGTTCCAGTGCATTAAAGTTCACTAATCATTAGCAAAATGGTTCCCCAACCTAAACAAAGCATGCATTAGAAATCCATCTGAACACCAAGAGATATTTAATTCTGTGTTATGAAATAAATAGGACTGCATAATCCAAGAGACAGAAAGCATACTTGCTGTGCATTTTGACAGATTTATTAAAAACTAACAGTCTTGGATTTGAGTCTTTTCTTATTCTTGATTACATACAACCCTCCCTTTGGAGGCCAACAAAAAGTCTATCCTGCTTAGAATTGTTTGTACGCTTTATAGCCAAAAGCTGCCTGGCTCATGCAAAGGAAGTGTTTCAGCAACACCTCATTATTCCTGAGCCATGGCCAAGAGATGCAGGACTGGCAGCCCCACCATGACACACCACAAATGCAGGAGACAACGTGCACCATGCTCACACATCCTTGCAGGAGGTTCTGGAAATAATGACTTCAAGCTTGAACCACAATTACTGCCAAAACTATAGACTTTTTATCACACCCCTGCATCTAGAGGGCTGGTAGTTGGAACAACTCTATCTTCCTCCTCACAGAGGAAAGCATGACCTTATTCTCTTCAATTGGTCAGAGAAACAGAAGAGATTTCACAAGCAAATATTGCAAGGGCAGACCAAAACTTGACCTGGTAACTTTACTCACATGGTTAGTAACCATGAGTCTTGGAGATCACACCTAAAGCAACCTTCTAATTTTGTACAATAATTAACACTAATCTATTTAGATTATAATTAGCAGATACTATTTAGACCATGATCTCTTCTATAAGTTTCTTTCATTGAGCAAACTCACAGCATTGTTTAAATATTTATTAATAAAATAGTAACCACATTACCTGCCTTGCCAATTTTGTGTAATTTTAACAGTGCTCAGTGAAGTTCTTCCGTGCTTATCTTGCAGGTTGCTTTTTAGGACATGCACAATTGACACAATCGACTGACAACAAAACTCTGGCTGATTATTTTTTGCCAAAGTACATACATATGAGTTATGAAAGACTGGTCACTGCTTCCACTTTCAGCAGGCAACAGGTTCCAGTTCATGTCTGAGCCAGCAACCAGACAGAAGGAGCATCTGCACTCACAGGCAGGTATGGCATATGGAATTTCCATGAGTTTCTATGGCAGGTCCTCCTACAGCAGCCAAACCATGTAATGGTGGATGAATTCCCCAGTCTAGTATAAGAATTTATAGGATTTCCAGAATTTATACCAGATATATCAATAGGAGGAATGTATAACTATCTCAAATAGTTACCACATGTTTATTTCTTGGAGTGAAGCCCAACATTGAGAATATAAAAAATATTTTAAGAAAACAGGAAACATAGGTGCAAACTTCATTCTGCTCTTCCATGTTCTAGAATATTCCTTCCAGGACTTTGAATTTATTTGCACATGTGGAATATTTTCTAGGACATATGTGGCTAGAAAAGGCTGATCAGCTTTATCAAGGGCCCAGAAGGTTGGGTGGAAGCGTGAGAAACTACAGTCCATGAGCCTAAATAAGTGTGCAACTGGTAGGGCACAGAGAGCCAATGCACCTTCCCCTACAGCCACTGGCTTGGGGAGCACTCTCCTCTATGCTTTTAGCAAGAGAAATTCAAAACAGAGGCTGCCCTGAGATCTCTTTGGGCACTTTGGATCACCAGTTGGCTCCAGTCTCATGAGAGCCTGTCAATAAATACCTGCTTGCCCCAGGTGATTTGTATCAGGAGAGAAAAGGAATAAAAAACCCCAGCGATTTGTCAGCTTTTGGATGCTGATATATGTCAGAAAATCTATCATTCTGGTAATCAAATGCTCCCAGAAACATATAGTGCTGAGAAATACTGTTTTTATTTAATTAACTTTTCTAGAGCAAGCATATTTGAAAATCATTAGAACACCTAAAAAGCTACATTTCAACATAATATATGCTGGAATTATCCATTTTACAGGACATTGATGTAAATTAATTAATTCAGCAGCTATACTGGAGTAGGAACCTGAGCTGAACTGAGATGCTGAGCAGGATGCTGCTAGTAGCAAAACAGAGCACACCTCTGTGCCAGCCTGCTCTCACTCTGCTCAAGCTGTGTGTGAACCAGAACTGGACCCAAGTCAAGTTCATCCTTTACAATGTGCCAGCAACAGCATGAATGCCTTCTGTGCCTGTGATCTGTCCTCCAAGCTCTGCACCTTTCTGCCATACCTACACAGAGTTGTCAGCTCTCTAAACGTGCTGTCAGCATCACTGGACCAAAAAAAAAAAAAAAGAAAAAACAGGAGTTGTACATCTTGGATGGACTGTGGGAGACAAAGCATCATTGAGGGCTTGATGAATTTTTCCTGCAATGCCATGCAGAGAAATAATCCTAGAGACCATAAGATGTGCTTTGCTAGTCCTATTTCTATGCCTCTTTTATTCCTTATTGCAGGAAGAAATTCCATTCAACAAATTTTTTGACAGGAGATGACTTTCATCAATATCACTGAAAACTCAGACAATCCCAGAGCAGGCCATGCTAGAAACTAAAATCAGAAATATAATCCCACAGAAGTTAAGCAGTTTAATTTGCCTCAGCTGGGCCTAAATTTCAATCCAGAAATAATATACTAGAGCTTTCTTTTCTAATTCAGTTTTTCTAAGGCCCTATAGAAAGGCATGGTTTCGTGTCAAATGATTTAGATGTTAGAAAGGATTTTATTTTCATTTCAGGGTTTCTTGTTCACTTTTTGAATACATCAAGGTTTGCTCCACATCACATTACATTAGGTCAAACTTTGCAGCTGTCTTAAGTCAGGGTGATGTTGTAGAGCCCTGTAAGACTGTCCTTCAGTCCCTTCTGCACCAGTCTTCCCAATATGACCAGTAAATGTGAATGAAGAAAAATACACATTTGAGCATGGATCCTTCTGTACAAATCACATCACAAGTGTTTTAATTTTTTTAAAAGTTACTGTGTTTGAAAGTGAACATAAATATTACAGTAATATTTAGTTTTCCCTGGGATTTTTATGATTTCACTTTAACTAATATGGATTCAACCTTTCAGAAAATTTTATGACAGCCTTAAAGAGTGTTACAGCTCAGGAACAATTATCTGGCTGTGGACTTGTGTCTCAGAAAGGTCAGGATCTGATTTAATGCTGCTCCACCCTCCTGAGAGCAAATCTTGCTCTCAGCATGTTTCTGGATGTCAGAATGTCACTGGTGAACTTTGCATTTGCTTGTCCCAAGTACACATGTGACCATTCATCCAAGAGCTCTCATCCAAGCCATCAGTTACTGGAGTAGTTACTTTTGCTAGACTAACAAAGATGTGATTTTCCTCACTATCCCTATCACACAATTACCTGGCTGCACTGTACTGGCAAGACAACTGACTTTCCAGGCAGGGAGGAGACACTAGCTCATGCATCAGCTTTTCTCCTCCCAGACAAAGCTCAGATGAAGCTGGCTGGAGTTAGTTGGCCCCACAAACTCAAGCCTGGTGACCAACCAGAAGAGACACACAGAATTCATTTTGCTGATCTCAGTGCCACTTGTCATAGAATCACAGAATGGTTTGGTTGGAAGGGAACTTTAAAGGTCTCCTGATTCAATACCCTGCCATGGGCAGAGACACCTTCCACTAGATCAGACTGCTCAGAGTCCCAACCAGCCTGACTTTGAATGTTTCCAGAGGTGGGTCATCCACCACTTCTCTGAACAACCTGTTACTGTCTTTCACCACCCTCACTGTAAAAAAAAAAAAAAAAAAAAAAAAAAAAAAAAACACCTTATTTCCTATATATAAATCTAAATCTACCCTCCTTTAGTTTAAAACCATTGCCCCTTGTCCTATCACAACATTCTCTACAAAAAAGTTTGTGCCCATCTTTCTTATAAGCTCATTTTAGATACTGGAGGGTGCTTTAAGGTCTCCCAGGAGCCTTCTCTTCTCCAGATTGAAAATTCCAGCTCTGTCAGCCTGACTCCATAGGGAGAAATGCTCCAGCCCTATCATCATCTTTGTATCCATCCTCTGGACTCACTCCAACTGTCCATATCTTTCTTACATTGTGATCTGGATGCAGCATTCCAGGAGGGGTCTCAGGAGAGAGAGGTAAGGGGACAGAAGAGAGAAGAGCTGGTGCAGAGCTTTATTTTTGAGCTGGGAGACAAATCAAAGGCACTCACGTGTCTCCTCTCCCAGAATCACTAAGGTCACACAACAGTGGACTCTGCCATGTGTGATGATTTGTACAGCAGGAAGGGAAGGGAGCAGGGCACTGTGCAGCCACCAGAGCCCCTGCAAACACAAGCCATGAGAGGGCTGCTGCTCAAGTAGTCTCCCTTGCTGAGACCTGGCACACTGAATAGCAGTGGTTGGCAAGAACTGATGTGGCAAAGAGAAAAAAGGAGAATAAAAACCATCACAAAGATGACCTTTGCTGCAAGGATGAAGAGATAAAAAAATTACAGGTCAGATGCATGAGAATGACACTCAAAGAATGAGACTGGACAGACTGGTTGCCGTTTTCAGGCAAAGACATACCCCAGCTGTAGCTCCATGCCAGGCAGATATCTGCCCACAAGAAATGGAGACAATTAACTTATGTATTGCTGGTGGGGTATTTTCCAAAACATTCCTGGTAGCAGTGTTTTTAAACGCCATAGGGCAAATTTAGACACCTCTGAACATCAGAATGAATGAGATGAAAGCATTAAACAAATAAATGCATTTTCCTCAGCTCACTGGGATCTGAGTCAGATCATTATCCTCATTCCTTTACCTTTCAGCTATCAGCCTGCACTTTGTTGGGCATAAAGAAGATAAAACATGAAGAGTAATTTGGGATATTAAAGATCTATTTCTTTCAAATAAAGAAGAAGCTATTACTGAACTCTTTATGAAGGCTGGAGGAAAAGGACTAGAAAAATTAAAAGGCTGAACATAATTAATGAATGCTCATTTAGAATTCACTATCATAAAATATCTTGGAAGCAAAACCCACAGCTGAAGACGGCAGGCTGTATGCAGAAACAGGCTCTGGAAGGAGCTCCATGTGCACTATATCAAACTGAGAAGAAAGCCAGAGAGCTGTGGCTGCTGGCAGATCCCCTCAAGCATGGGGTAATGACACCTGCCAAGAGGCCCTGCAAGCAGAAAGGTCACCTGCAGCAAGGGTGACCTTTGCCAAAGCACATGGTTTGATTCCAGTTGTGCCCACCTGCACACATTTTATTCATTAGCTGCAGTGGACTCCCTCCACACTTTAGCTCATATTAGTGAAATCACAATCTTCTTGTGAAAGCACAAGTAGACCACAGCTGGAAGCAAATACAAATACTTGGAAATAGAAAAAAAAATAAAGTAAGTCATTAATTGTAAGGAAAAACATGACTAATGATTTAAAATTAAATAATCTTTGCATGCTATTTTAATTAGCAAGGATAATGTTTATTTTACTTACATAGAAGTTCTGGATACATAAATTCCAACCTACATATTTCAGTTGCCATAACAACTTGATACATTTATTCCCTTGTGTCATTTTTTATTGCATCAGTGTAGATTTTTTTTTTTTTTTAACAACTAGGAAAGAAAAAAAAAAAGCCAACTACTTTGGTTGCTATAATACCATACTATTTTTTAATTGTGCTTTTCACATTTAATTCTTCTTGAAACCAATATAATTTTTCTCCAAAGATGTTCCTGGCACAGTGTGGAAAATTCCCTACCAATTTCAGGGCTCAGTGCTGGGTCTGTTAAAAATCCTAAGGATATGTACAGCCCTTTAGCTCAACTGCTACTTCAGCACTCTCCCTTAGGATATATAGCTTGAGGTCAAGTTCTTAAAGAAGACCTACACAGTAAGTCTGAGTCCCCAGTTAGTGCACTTTCCCCTGAAAATCAGAAATAAATAAAATGAACATCAGACTCTACAGAAAGATGCACGATAGATTTGAGGCAGCAAATGTAACTGCAGAGATGCAAAACAGAAATCACTGCAGTGTGCTCCAGGCCAGGAGGATGTCACAGAGCAGTTTCCACATTTTCATACAACTGGTGTAGCACAATGAGCTTAACTACACTTTTATCCAGGAGCAGAACTGACTCCTAAACTCTCAGGACCTCCAAGGATTTGGAGCAAATCTTTCAAAGGTGCAGTCAAATGGCACTATGATGGAAGGAATAGAGAGGATGAGGACAGCCTTTGTCCTTCCCTCTGTGCAGTGTGGCAGAGCCTGCTGTCACCCATTGACCTTTCCCAACTCTGCAACCCTGCAAATGGGCCCTTTTCAATTAAAATGCAATTACCTAACTGCTGATGTTGCATTTCTATCTGGTTCCCTGTAACAGTCAGTCATAATGAGAGAGACTTCATTAATTAGTGTCAATTACATTAAGGTGCAAGGTGAGAAACTGCTTGGTTACCATTGTTCCACACAGCTGGCATGGACTGACCTCAGATTAGAGATAATAGGGTATTTATGAACGTAAGGGTAAGTTTTTTTATGGAGAAGGACTTAGTGAAATGCCTCCTGTGGGCTGCCTTGGCCTCTGAGGACAGCTCTTCTTCTATTCCTAACTATACCTCTACTTTGGTCAGGAGAGTTAGAATGGTTGCTTTCAAACGACTCTATCCCTCTCAGTTGTCAGGAGAAGAATCTATATGTGTGTTGCCACACAGAGTTTAGGGCAAAATCTAGTTTAGGACAAGATTGCAGCCTTCCAGTACATAGAGAGGCCACAAGACAGATGGAGAGGGACTTTTGACAAGGGTGTGTAGTGATGGGACAAGGCAGAATGACTTTAAACTGAAAGAGGACAGGTCTAGGTTGGATACTAAGAAGAATTTTTTTTACCAAGAGACTAGTGAAGCACTGGAACAATTTGCCCAGAGAAGCTGCAGATGCTGCACCCATAGAAGTGTTGAAGGCCAGATCAGATGGGACGTTGTGTAGCCTGGTCTACTGTAAGGTATCCCTATCCATGGCAGAGGGTTGGAACTAAAGGATCTTTAAGGTCCCTTCCAACCCAAACTCTTCTGTGATTCTAACTCAAAACAGGAGAAACAGCCAAGACTTCTATGTGCTGCATGATAACCTTGCAGGAAATATGCATAAATAAGAAGTCACTCGGATAAAGTGAATTCTGATTTATCTCATGATGTGCTGCAGGTCCATAGCAAATCCAAGAATAGAAACCAATCTCCTGTCTCCTCCACTGGCCCACACAGATTCTTCCTATTTACACACACCTCCAGAGAAATTACAGAGGAGGAAGCTATCCACATTTCACTTGAGATTAAATTTTGTGCTTTTTCTTGCCAGAAATGGTGAAATTAAGTCAGTCTACTCAATAGCAGTAATAAAACCAGTTCAATTTGAGAGCAGGACTGATCTATTATAAAGTGATATTTAGGATGACCAAAGGTGTTTTACGCTAATACAAGAATAGAAAGCCTGCATTAAATAACGGAAAAAAGAACCCAAAACCATCAACAAAACCACAAAATCAAAGCCTTGAATGATATTGTCATGACTTTTACTTCTCAAGATAGTTTTGCTTGAAGCATCCTAAACCTTGGTATAGAAGAATATTTGTTTCAGCCAGAGCAATAGGGAGGGGAAATAAGCAGTGGCTGTCATTACAGTGGCAAGCTGCCTTGCTAAGTCATGGCTGCAGAGCTCCACAATCATATATACTCAGGCTGACATGCAAAAAGACTGCAGCTAAACAAAACCTTCAGCAAAACACAGTGCCATATCTCTTCATCCAGCTTCCTTCCTACAAAGCATTAGAAAATGCTTCACACCAATATATATCAAAGGAAAGGACCCAAAAGGTAAGTCAAGTAGAATGAATCAGCTCATTAAACTACAGAATACATCAATACACTCCCTAAACGTTGATAACCAGACAACAAAGTGAAGTGAAAGGGAAAACAACATTCCCTAAATACTTTGCAGAAGGTTGGGCTCCATGGATCGGCCAATGTTTGACAATTTCCTTTGTGACAATTGTCATGACCTCAATGCTGGAAAAGAATCTTTCATTGCCTAATGGGGAGATGGCAGAAACATGTATTTTGTATGAGGACTCCAGGAACTATTAACATTAGCCACTGACCAAGATTATTAAAAAATTATGGACTGTACAGGGGTTTGGGCTTCTGTGAGCTTTTAGAAGCACAGAAGCATAAGGGCTACTGAAACTTAATTAAATAAATTTTATTGTCAATTGCAGCAGACACTGAGAAAAGGAGCAGATGCTTATGCACCAGGCAATGCCAAGAGTTGCAGGGAGGAAGTCTCCCAGTCTGTGTAATGCCCTTTGCACACACACTCCCTTGCACAGGCCATATGGATCCTGGACCAGGAATCCTTCAGCTCGAGCTGACCTGAGAAACAGTGCCCCTGTCACAACTCACTGACACCAAGGTCCAGATGACACTACCATAAGGGAAACCCTGGATGAGGCAATAAATCCAGTCTAAAAACTGTCTGAATGCACCAGCTCATGCTAAAGCTGTCTGCAATTCTATGCATTTGCAACGTGTCCCTGCAGCTTAGGTACGACCTTCCCATCTTGCTGGGATGTTTCTGCCATCAAGGAGGCTGCTTAGGGTAGAGATGTACACACAAACTTGGAAGAATTCCAGATGCAAAACTTGAAAATACTTTCACTGTTGATGAATATTTGCTTAAAACATCCCAAATCACCTTTATGTCCTTTACCACCTTTACTCTACAACCTCACCTCTCATTAGCAGGGGCTCAAATTCCAATTCTAGGTGTATTCAGAATCCTCACAACAACTTGGATGTTTGTTAATGCCAACAGAACACAGCTCTGTGTGGTATTCTGTATATTTAGCTGCCCTGGTTTCAGCTGGCATAGAGTTAATTTTCTTCCTAGAAGCTGGTACAGGGCTGTGTTGTGGATTTAGGATGAGAATAAAGTTGGTAAGACATTGATGCTTTAGTTGTTGCTAAGCAGTGTTTACACTACGCCAAGGACTTTTCTGTTTCTCACACCAGCCCACCAGTGAGAAGGCTGGAGGAGCACAAGAACCTGGAGGAGACAGCCAGGACAGCAGACCCCAGGTGATCCAAAGGATATTCCACACATATGGCACCATGGTCAGTATGTAAGGCAGGGGGAAAGCTGGGCACGGGTCACTGCCCAGGTCACTGGCTGGTCACTGGTCAGTAGATGCAAGGTGTAACTTGTTTCGTATATTCAAAATCTTTATTATTGTTGTTATGACTATTTTCCCTTCCATTTCTGCTCTTTCAAATAGCCTTGCCTAAAATCACAATTTTTCCCCCCCAATTCTCTCCCCCATCCCACTGAGAAGGGGCTGTGTGATGTTTAGCTACCTGACAGGTTAAACCACAACAGCACCCCCTTCTTGACAACCTATTACATAATTACCAGCACCAGGTTAATACCACATTTCACTAGCTTATAAACAAGCTGAAGCTAGGTAAGATCATCTTCTTAACATGTTTTTGTGCAGTTTTAGTCAAACAGGGGTCAGTAGAGGTGCCCCTAAAAGAGATCTTAGACTCTAATATTGCACTCTTGAAGGATATGGCAAAAATGTAGTTTCTACTACTAAGACAAATACCTGCAATCAGCCATGTAATTTCATGGTTTGGAAACATCCCCATGTCTGTTTTCTTAGCTATAGTTAACTAAGACTATTCTTTTGAATATCTGTGACCAACATCCTGATGAAACTTCACAAAGGCAATCCAAGCCTTCATTTTCTTTTGGCTGAGCTGTGCTGAAGCCAGGCACAAAGACTGGTTTTCCAAGATCACTACAACTTGAACACTCCTTTCTGTTCAGTATTAGCAAGGATGTCAGATCATTCCTCCTCTCTGTGTGATGACTATCCATACAACAGAGCACCAATAAGGTGGTGTTTGGTCCTTGTCCAAAGGTAAGACAATCACCAACTACAAGCAAAGAGTAATACATGATGATTCTAAACCTCAAAAGTAACAGAATTATTCACTGTGAGTGCAAAGATATCTGTGTATCAGGCACATTCCCTAGATGGGGGAAAAAAACAAGGAATCCAATAAGTAAATTTATATTGAATTAAGAAGCAGCATTAATAAATACACCTAAGACTGCAGAAGATGGACTGTTTCAGGCAGTAATGTATTCAGCATCCTGAATACTGAAAGCTCTAATTACAGCCTTGCTGCTGACCTAGCAAAGATCCATTGGGTGTGCCAGGAGCATTTTCTGTCCAAAAAAGTACAAGATATCTCAGAAAAAGAATACTGATTACATAAGTGCAGGCATATGTCTGTCATGAATCTTCCTACTGCTTAGGAAAACATAAAGTTGTCAGTTTTGTTACCTCTGCTTTTCTACAAACTAACACAACACCAAAAAATGTGTGAGAGACGACACCAGCTTGGTGTAATGACTGACCTGAAATCTCTCAAGGGATCCTTTCACTCCTTCTTGTGGTGATTAACCAATTCACACAGATCAAACTTGTTTTAGTGGTTTATTAAAACAACAATAATTTAAAAGTTTAAAAAGCTGCCTTCTGAGAAAATGGACTTCAAATCCATTGTGTCTGTTATTGCTAATTCCATTTTTTTTCCAGCTTGCACAACAGCTGTTTGACTTGTCTCTTCTCAGAAAGACACACCATGACTACTTGAAAATGCTGAGCTGAAATATATATGTATATGTATATATACAGTGACAGGGCACAGCATTTCTGAAAACCAGGTAGGCTCCCCTACACTTCTGAAAAGAACTGGAAGACTGGAGAAAACGTCATCATTTTGGTTTGTCCTTTCAAATAAATGTTATACAGCTACAGCAATGAACTGAACACCACTATCTGGGCTATAACTGCTGAGCAACGGGCTCAAAAGTCTGTCCCTGTGACAGAAAAGCACAAGCAACCAGACATATCAGCTGAGGTGCAGCCAGAATGCTGAATCCACTCAAAGGCACAGAGATCCATTTGCAGCTTCAATCATTTTTCCCCACTGGTATTGTGCAGGTCTGTGCAGGCTGATGGAATTGTGAGATCCAGCTAACCTGACATTTTTTAGACATGAGATATTTGAATGATATTAAAAATTCCATTTCAGAGCTCATCTGTAAATCTAGTTTTCTGGGTTGGGGGGGAAATAGGCACCACACAGAGACATAAGCCAATACCCAGCACAAGATCTGTTTTGGGTTAATACATGAGGGCTCTGCTCTATTAAACTGCCTATTTCAGCTCAAGACAAGAAAAACTGGAGAAGCAAGAGCAAACAGTGGGACAATACTGATCACAGAGGAGGAGAATATTGCAGCAGAAATGCTTGCTACGATTGCAACCACCTCTCTTTTTGGGACAAAACACAGTTTTGAAGATGAAATTATATGAGATAGTCAAATAGTCTCTCTGAAAAACTTCTGAGCACTGGGGGTGACAATACCAGGAAAGTTGTTCACTGAATATGTCATGAAGAACTGAATAAGCAGACATGGAAGTCAAGAGTTAGTGAGGTAAAGGAGTAGACATGCAGAGACATGACAGACCTTAGGAATAAGACAAAGTGGTAATTGATGGTGGAACGTGGAAGTTAACACAGGCTTCCAACAGCAAGGCAAATATAGTTAGAGGAATTAGCTCAGAAAGTGATCTCTATGAAAATACTGTCCATTTGGATGGGCAAATGGATCAAGATTACATGAGGAAAAGAAATACATTATGTAGGAAAAAGAAACATATTCCTAAAGGCTCTTTTCAAAAAGGAGGAGAGTGGCAAAGGGTGAAATTCACTCCTTCATAGTACACAAAGGTCTAGAAAAATGCTTAATCCAGCAATATATTATAATGGCAAACAAGCAGTAATTTGTTTCATCTCTAAAACAGGGCAGCTGTCACTATAACCCATGACAGATTAAAGTTTTATGAGTGAGGATCAAGGACAAGCAAATGTGTAAAATGTACAAGCTGAAAACACAGTAAGTCCCATGTTTGTAGTACTTGTCTAGTATTTGTAACTGTACTGTAAAAAATTACTGTGGAGATAAATCATATTTTCAAGTTGACAGCTTCCCCTTAATCCACCAGCTTGTTACTTTGGGTATTGTATTTGCTATTTGCTAAAAGCTGAAAGTATTTGTTCCAGATTATAAAAAAAATAAACAAGAGGCTGGATATTTTCTCTTTCATCTATCTATCTATCTATCTATCTATCTATCTATCTATCTATCTATCTATCTATCTATCTATCATCTTACTGAGCAAAGATACATTCATCTATCCAAGAAATCACTCCCAGGGTGACTTTTATGTGATCCAGAAGTCTTGGGGTGATACCATTATTTATTCTTGGGAACTGTTTAAGAAACATTTTAATAAAGAAGTATTGGTAGAAAGCAGAAATATATAACGGACTCTTAAATCTCTGTGGAGACCTATGTCCTTTGCACAGGGAGGGCAGTGAATTCTCTTGCTTAGTTGCTCAGATTGGTGAAGAATCAAAGTTAATAAATGTGTGAGACAAATTGTTCTGAAATATTTTTAGAATGAATCTTAACTAGAGTACATTTGTCCCTGAATATCAATTTTACAGAACCCTTACAGCTTTATAGGACAAAGAAGCATACTTTAGGAGCTGATGTGCTTGTTTTTGCAGGTAGCTAAAATATAACTTCTCAGAATCTTATTAGAAACAGTGAATTATATCACACACTGTTCAGAGGAATTGCTAGCTTGTGGAAGAAGCCTCTTGGGACATTCTGATATTTTTATGTTGGTAATTTTTTCAGACTAATCTGGTATTCTCTTGTTGAAACATATCATGATTTAGGAAAATTATTTTAGAAAAAAATATTTAAAATTGCAAGAGCTTTTTGTCAAGTGAGATTTTCAAACTAGATCTATCATTTTTGACCTTGATACACAGAAGTGGAATTTACACAATAGTCTGACCTCAATGTTTATCATAATAGAGATTCACTGCTTAATTAAAAGTTTGGCTCATTCTGTATGCTGGTTGATACTCAGGCACATTTTCATTGGGGAAAATTATTGTTTCTGGTCCCTCGCAGCTGTTCTGGCCTGCTCCCAATCCTTTGCAGATGTAATAACAAATCACAGATCAAAAAACTGCCTAGAGGTTGTTTGATAGGCATATTATATAAACATGGAAAAAAATAAAACAAATAAACCTGTTGTGGAGGATGCAACTCTTTCATCAATGCTGATCTGGTTTAATTTAATATCAAGATGCCAGATCCATCCCACTAACCTTAGTAGAAAACAATTATTAAACTAAACAATCAGATCTCCCTGTCAAAAAGGAGGGAGAAAATGAAAACAGTGAGTCCCCTAAATCCTCATGCAAGGCACACCAATACGATCATAATATTAAACTAAAATCATAGAATCATAAATATCTTCAGTTGGAAAGGATCCACAGGGATCATCAAATCCAATTCCTGACCCTGTACAAGGCAGCCCTGAGAGTCCCACCATTTTCCTTAGGGTTGTCCCAACACTTCTTGAAGTCTGTCAGGCTTGGTGCCTTGGAAGTGACCACTTCCCTGGGGAGCCTGTTCCAGTGCCCAGCCCCACTCTGGGTCAAGAACCTTTTCCTAATATCCACCCTAAACCTCCCCCCACATAACTTCAGGCCATTCCCTTGGGTGTTGTTGCTGGTCAGCAGAGACAAGAGGTCAGTGCTGATCCTTGTGAGGAAGCTGTAACTGCAGGGAGGTCTCCCCTCAGCCTCCTCCAGGCTGAACACACCAAGTGCCCTCAGCCACTCCTCACTCTCTTCCCTCAGGACCCTTCACCATCCTCATGGCCTCTTTTGGACACTCTCCAATAGCTTAATTTCTTTCTTATCTCATAGTGCCCCAAACTCCACTGGAGGTGAGGCTGCCCCAGCTCAGAGCAGAGGGGACAATCCCCTCCCTTGCCCAGCTGTGATGCTGTGCCTGATGTCCCCAGGACAGGGCTGGCCCCCCTGGCTGCCAGGGCACTGCTGGCTCGTGTTCAGCTTGTCATTAACCAGTAACCCCATGGCCCTTTCCCCTGCATTGTGAAAAAGTGAGAGGAAACAAAGGAAAAGGCTTTTTATCATGAGCATGTCTAACTATGCAAACACAAGGAGATGGCAAAAAGTAGAATGATATCTAGTTCCAAGTCTTGTCCAGTGGGACAGAAATTGTCTGTTTAGAGAGTGGCATGAAATGTACATGGCCCTACATCTCAGCATCACAAGAGCATTTCTCTCCACAGGATGACACTGCTCTGCATAGACACATCTTGGTTTAGAACAGAAACCTCAGCCTGACCATAATAAAACACACTCAGAAGCAACTCTAAAATGACATTTAACAGACGCTCTGGCACTCAAGTTATTGACAAGCTACAGAACAAATAACAAATTTATAAATAGAGACCCAGCATGGATACCCAGTATGGGCAAGGCATTTAGCTGCAGCTGGCAATAAATAAGGGTTTTAATAATGCAGTGACTTTGCAGTTACCCATTGCTAAACATTAGTCAACTCAGTTGAGAATGGAAGGCAAGTGTATAAAGTAACTTCTGCAAGTAAAGTAAACCTTAATAGTGCATAAAAAAATAAAATTACAAAGGTACTTTATATTAGAAAAACAAAACAAACCCTGGTAAACATGGATCTAAGCTTCACCATTGTTGTTCAATAATTATCTAGTTAGGGTTGTTACACATCCTTGGGTGCAAAAGGAACATGACTAGCAAAACACACACCAAGATGTCACTTAAACTGTACCCCTTAAAGAGACTGCTGCTGTCTTGAAGGAGAACTTAGTGCCAAATAAATTTACTTGGGAATTGGCTCTGGCACAAAATCAACCCACAGACACAAACTTCATTTGATCAGATAAATGTATACTATAGTGCTAAATCTAGTGAAGAAACAGATGCATAAAACTCAATGTTTTGAACCCTTCTAATGAAACATTATGGTTGATCATACCTAATGACTCTCGCATATTAAGTATAATCACTTAAACAGAATCAAATGTGGCTCCTGGGAGTAAATCAAGCCATACAAATTAAGCTGTACCCAGTCACAAACAAAGAAAACAAACAAAATTCCAGAGAAGAGACTGAATTTTAATAGGCCCATATAGAAGATGCTGCAGGTCCATGGTTTTTAGACAAGCTGTTAGTGTGAAACAGATTAATGGTATGTTAATTGCTTCAGGCAGAAGATTTTTAAGTAAGGGTTTTACTACTGCAACTTTTAACAAGCCAGCACTTAGAGGACAGAGAAGTAATTACAGTGTTTATAATAGCTGAGTACAAGGATAGCAGGCATTCCTGAAGCAAACAGTTATAAGAGGATTCTTTTTGCATGATGCAATTAAATATATTTGCAAAACGAGCCTCTAAACATAAGAGAGGCACAGAACAACAGGAATTAAATGAAGAACTGGAATCTTTGGGGACCATGTCAAAGCAATGATCCCACACTGTGCTGAATGAAGATTGTGCATATGAGATCAGGGTGTGATGACCAAACTTGCAGAGCAATTGCAAATGATTATCATTCAATATGGCAAAAGTATCTGTACCATATGCCCTGTAAGCAAATAGTCTTTTCCTGCAGTGATAAAGGAACAGGCAGACCTTCAGTTCCCAAATTTATATATAAGTGCAACAGCAGAGTGTTCCTTCCTCCACCTCAGCTTTCCATCTAGATAAAGGTCAATACACTGCTGACCAGAAATAAGCAGCACTGAAGACCAAATTAAAGAATATAGGGGTTAAAATAAGGGTAAATTTAGTGTCTTTTAATGGAGCTGAGCAGAAGCCTGAAACTTTAAGCAGTGTTTCTATTGACATACCAAAGAGCAACTCCATTTCTGTTTTACCAGATGGATTTCTCCATCTAGATGGTTTTGGGGTTTTTTTTGTTTGTTTGTTTTTTATTTGCTTTTTTTTTTGTTTTATTTGTTTGTTTTGGGTTTTTTTGTTTGTTTGTTGGGTTTGTGGGGTGGTTTTTTTTTTTGTTTTTTGGTTTTTTGGGGTTTTTTTTGTTCTCCATTATTTTATTTTCTAAACATCTCAAGGTTTCAAGTGTATCTATCTAACACAATGCTTGAGTGACAGACATCCTTTTGCTAGTGACTGATTATTGAAATGCAGAGAATCCTGAGAGGGAAGAAACATCTTTCCCAGGCTAGTAACCATTTGCTGAGCAGAGGAGCTGGGCTCAGACCTGCATACTGACTCTCAGGCTGCAGCAATGCACTAATACTGCTACACAGAGAGCAGAGATGGACAATACCTTTCCCCAGACTTATCTGGAACTGGGAAGGGAGAGACCACTTCTCAAAGCAGTGAAAGACCTGAATTTAAACCACTTTTACCTCAATATTATCTAACATTTTCTAGGGGTGAAAAGAAGTAAGTCTTCTTTTTCCAAGAGGGACAATTTAAAAGCCATAATTTCAAAAAAATGCTTTCATGAATGTGAATGCTAGTCTTATAAACCTTGGTCCAAAGAAGTAATGAGGCTCTTTGGCAGAGGTGAAATTACAAACAAATCCTGTCTTCATGATTTCCAGCAGCAGATTGGGCACATCCCCAGTCAGCTGTGGTGAATACCATGCTGAATGTTTATAAAATAAGGTAAGGCTGAGCTTCCCAGCACTGAACATTTTCTGTGCTTCTAGTTCAAACAAATTCAGATTAGACTTGCAAAACAGCTAAAGCACCCAATATACAGGCTTGGTCTTTTCTGACTCTTTTCTGAGCATCTGCTCCTGGCCCCCACTGGAAGAGAGGTATCAGGCTACATGGGCAGATTTAAATGCTTGGTTTAAGCCAAAGCACTTGCAATGACTCAGCTTTAAAGCAGTAAGATCCTCAGAAACTCTGGAGGCATTTTATCTTTGTAGTGTCACATCTACACAGCCATGTTCTCTAGGCAGGTACCTGGCATTTGTTTGTTCCCAAATGAACATATGTCTGGACCACATCAATCAGCCCCATGTCTAAGCACTGACAGCATCCACAAACTCCACGTTTCTGGCATACTTTCACAACCTGCTCAGTTAGGTGAACTCCAGCTACATTTCCTCCCCAATGTGTCACCAACCCTCCCACTGAATGCAGCATCCCTCATCCCCTAATGCAGTTTGAGAGGAATGAACATACGGCTCCCTGGGATATAGTGGGCATTTGAAATGGAGTTCTTAATATTTTCTGTTAAATCCTCCCCCTTCCAGATTTAAATATATGTATGGTGACAATGGGGAGGTGGAAAAGACTGAACAGAAAACAGGGAGAAGGGCTTTGCGTTTATGGCTTTTCCACACTGGTGTTTGTGCACTTGCTGGGGAAGGACATTTCCACCCTTGGGTATGCTAAAGAAGACAAAACAGCCTAGACTTCAGTACTTGTCAGAGCAGTAATAGAGCTATAAACTGTAAGTTAGAAACCCACGTGTCAGTACTCTGTCCCAATAAATATTTAATTATTCCACAGAAATGGGCAACGTCCCAACAAGAAAAAGCTAATCAATACCTGCCAGCATTATTCTTAGTGCACTCTTACAGGTGAGAAGGGAAACACTATCAGCTTCTCTCTGGTCAAGAAGGGAGCTGTACATGGATTTCCACATCCTTGGAAAACATCCTAACCAAATAGCTTCTTCATAAAGATAAATGTATCAGCATTTATGCATGTTATGAGAGACATCTAGCTATGGTCTTATTTACAGAATAGAGATCACGATTCTGAACCTTAATCAGGACAAGGCATCAACATCTTGATGATGCACATTTTAAGGGAATAACGTCTTGTCCCACATTTGGAATTCATTTTTTGTTGGTTTATAGGTGTATTCTGTGTTTTGTGGCCTTTAACCCTGAACAACTGTTTCTGCCCATGCAGTGCCCCACACACATGGTCCTTAACTGATATCTCCATATGGTGAGATACCTCAGACACTGTAACTCCCAGCTCCCTTTCATTACTTAGTTTGTAAGTTCTCTTCTCAAACTTTACATACAGTCCTTCAGGAAGTACACAGAACAGTAAGAAATTAAAACCTGCAGTTCCCAACTCCTGAGTTAGTATTTTCATTAATACATAAATCTTGCAAAGTAGTCTCCAGAATTCTTTTTTATATACTTGGAGATATAGAGAGAGATATATAGTGCCCATGCTGTCAACACTAATTGCCTTTCACAGTGCCTCAAGGATTTTTGTTTTGAAAACTAAAATATTTCATACCTCTAAGTATAGCTCCATTGAGAAGAGTCTAAGACAACTAAATATTTCCTATCCCAAAAGACAAGATTTTTTTATTACAACCTAGCATTGATTGTTATAGGGGCATGTAAAGCATTGAGCTCTGGGATCACTGTCATGGGAAAGATCTGGATCTGTAAGAGCAAGTCCAGAAGAGGCCAAGATGATCACAGGGCTGGAGCACCTCTCCTATGAAAACAGGTTGAGAGAGCTCAGGTTGTGCAGCCTGGAGAAGAGCAGGTTCCAGAGAGACCTCATTGAGGATTTCCAATACATAAAAGGGGCTGCAAGAAACATGGAGAGGGACTATTTACAAGAACATACCGTGATAGGACAAGGGGTGATGGCTTTACATTGAGAGAGATTAGGATCAGATTGAGTATTATGAGGAAGTTCCTCACGATGAGGATGGTGAGACACTGGAACCCAGAAAAGCTGTGGTTGCCCCATCCCTGACAGTGCTCAAGGCCAATTTGGAGGTGGCTTTGAGAAATCTGGTCTAATGGAACATGTCCTTGCCCATGGCAGGGGGAGCTGGCAGTAGATGATCTTTAAGGTCTCTTCCAACCCAAACCATTCTGTGATGCTGTGTAATTCTGTGATGTGTTTAAGTGCTTTTTGGAACAGGACTGAATAAAATGTTATCCATGTCTACTGCTAATTGAACAAAATCTAATGGGTTCTAATTGCACTTAGAGAAACTCCAGTTTGTCATCAGGAAAGACTTTCCATCAGTGAGGAAATAAGTTACCTGCAAAAATAGCTGACTTTCCACTGTGGGAGGTTTTACAGAACAGACTAGGCAAAAATGACAGGAACGGTTCAAATGCAGTTGATCTGCCCTGGGGCAAGAGAATGGACAATGGGGTATTTTAGGTCTTCTTAAGAGTTATATTCTAGAGTTCCTACATCATGATGAACATGTTGGACTTTTTCATTTAGTGCCCAATATGTCACATTCCCTGCTTTCTATCTGAATATATGAAACAAAAAAAGCCTTTGCAAATAGAACCTAATAAACACTTCTAGTGAATCTATACATGGCCCAAAAACTGTTTCATTGATTCTGAAACTATCCACCGACTTAAGCTGATTTTGTCAAGTTGCTTTCACAGGAGGGAAAGCAAGATGGATAAATTCACCCAAAAAAAACACATTCATATGGGTCCTTCTTTCTTCCTTTTCACTAACACCCACCCACTTGAATTATTTTGGTCTATGATATTTACAGCTCTGCCAGATACATTAACACATATATTTAGTCTCTACACAGGGCAAAATGCAATAATAATGTGATGGTAAGTAATACTGCATTTTTCATCTGCAAACATTGAAGTCACTGTTTATTCAGACAACCAACAAAGCTGTTAATGATGAAGCAAAAAGCAAGGGCATGATGTCTAAATGCATAGGCCATACCTAAATATTTATCAATTTCATGGGGACTAGGGGATCCTTCAGGATTAAAACCTAAACAGCACAGAATTTAGCCACAAGCATGCAAGTAAAAAACAGAACAAAACAACAGGAACAAAAAAAAAAAGTGTAGGAAAAACCCACAAAACAGTAACTATCACTAAAACCCCACACTTTTTGTTAAGTCCACTGTTTGTAGCCATGGGATGATATGTGGAGGCACTCATGCTAAAAATCTGGATGCAACCATACTATGAGCTCCTATATTCCACTGACTTTTCACTTGCTTTTACAAAGGCCATTCAAAATTACAGTCTCTGAGTCTGGGAGACATCTCTCTTCTCAGGCACTCTCTGAGAATGATAGGAGATTATAGGATGGGTCATGACCCTTTCATGTCTATTTAAAGAGATTAAGATCCAGCCCCAATATGCTGTGAGATCTAGCACCAGTTTGCTAAAAATCACTATAGTGATCACAGATGCAAGGTGGCAAATTTGTACAGTATTACCAACAACCTAACACTTTCTCTCTTATCTAAAAATCTACACCTCCAGAAAAGCAAACACATAAATACAAAGGAGGGTTCACAGGACACCTATCCTGGACAGTAAAAGCTGTTTTCCTTTTTAGCAACAATTAAGATTTGAAAATAAATACAGAAAAAGCACAAATTTATATAGAAAAAATTACATACAGACAGCCAAGGAAGGTTTTGAGTGGAAGGCATGGAAGGGGGGTGGCCTCTGGACTGACTGGTTATCCTTGGGCTCAGGGTGCTGCATCCTGCTCTGGGGTCCTCAGCACAGCAAGGACATTGACCTGCTGAGCACATCCAGAAGAGGTCACAAAGATCCTCAGAAGGATGAAGCAACTCTCCCTGTGAGGAAAGCTAAGAGAACAGGGATTGTTCAGTGTGGAGAACAGAAGGTTTGGGAGTGACCTAATTGCAGCCTTCTGGAAAGGAGCCTACAAGAAAACTGGAGAGAGACTTTTGACAAGGAAGTGTAGTGATAAAACAAGAGAATGTGGCTTTAAACTGAAAGATGGGAAGTTTAGATTAGATATAAGGAAGAAAGCCTTTACTGTGAGTGTGCTGAGGCATTGGAACAGGTTGCCCAGAGAAGCTGAGAATGCCCCATCCCTGGAATTGTTCAAAGTCAAATTGGATGGGGATCTGAGCAACCTGGTCTCGTGGAAGGTGTCCCTGCCCAGGGAATTAGATAATTTTTAATGTCCCTTCCAACAAAAGCCACTCCATAAGTTTATGATTCTACAAAAGAAGGGAGGCCTTTTCTTTCCAAATTTGGGACATGTAACTGAGGATGAAAAAGAAAGTACAAAACAATCATTTCCCACAAGGAATAGACCAAGAATAAGAATTAATGGGATATATTAGATTATTTGGTTATATTTTCATATGGTAATTTTTCATAGAAAGCAAAGGACTATCTTGGATTTGTACAGCAGCCTGTACATCCAGCTTGCTTTAATCGGCTCTGATTTGCAACTGCCAAGCGTATGCTGGGCTGCCATAAGCAAAAACCAAAAGCCTACACTTTATACTTCCAGGCTCTTTTGCCTGCATTGGACCTTTAAAATATATATGATTTTTAAAGGGACTAAACATTTTGTTCTCCCATTACCCTGATGAAATTTATGGAGAGACAGCAAATTTGAAAATGGTACCCTGAACTCTGACTGCCAGCAGCCTGCCTTGAAAAAGCTATTCTGGTTTCTATGCTATAGTTTTCCACTGTTTTCCTTTAAATCAGAACATTTTTTTCATAAAATGAGAAAAGTTTGGAGCTGGCCCTGTATCTATTATCCTCAGCATAGAATTCAGAGTTCAAATTCCCCTGTACAAGACCAGAAGCACTCCTCTTAGATAGCAAGGAGTTTAAGGAAGATGGGGTTGAGGGTCAAATACTTTGATGAGGCTGGAATAAAAAGAGAGTGTGTCCACTGTCTTCATCAGATGCTCCAAGAGATAACAGGAATACACTTTTACCATTTTAAAGCATAAAGATTTGTGCTTTAAAATAAATTATAAAAAAGACAGATATTAGCTGTCTGTGCCATCAAACTGTGACTCAAATGTTAAATCATTCATGGGATATATCCCACATTAGTGTTAAGACTCATTTGATCTGATTTCACTCAAAACCAGAATGCTTGTTCTCATTAATTCTGCAAGCTTCTTTTGCTAATTAATTTTTACAATAAATTTATTCATTTCTTCAGAGAGTTTTGTTCTAGCCGCCTGCAATTCTGATTTATCTTTTTAAAGAATCACATCTAAAATGTCATGCAGAACTACAATTTCTGTCTGAAAGTTTTAAAAAGGAGGAAAGCTCTTAAAAATAGTCATGCCTATGGGAAAGTTCTTGCCAACAACTTTTAAAACTTGAAATGCCTTACTTAACCATGACAACAATGAAATTTTTTATACACTTCCCTCATCTTTGATTCTAGTCTGGAGATTTGCAGTTTGCAGTCCATGCCCACCCTATTTCTGTTTCACTGTTTAAGAGAGTAATGCATTGCTTGCTTCTGTGGGTTTTGTTTTCATCTTTGAAGTACAAATGTGGGTGGAGGCAAGCAGTTTAGATTGCTAATATAGTTAATAATAATCTGGAGGCTGGCAAAGGCAGATTAGAGCTGGGGGTGACAAAGAAAGGTTTTGAATGCTTCCACTGAATACAGGAGAAAAGCAAAGGCATGTAGCCTTCTATGTAACTGTTCCTCATGCAGAGACTATTTTGATTGATCTCTGTTAACTTGGACTGTGGAAAAGTTCAGCCCAATGTCAGCTGCAGAAATGTGAAAAGTCACATTAAATGTTTTACACTGGATGTAATCCCTGGAGTATTAATAACTCCAGTGGTCATCAGCAAGTAGAGGAGCTATAGTCTCTTTTGGGGGTAATCATGGACACCAAGCACCAGATAAAGTACACCAAGGATGAGAAAATGAAAGTTTTCTACTTTTCCTTTGACAGATTGCAATTGAAAGGATAAAGAAGTTTGTGACACAATCAAGGTCAGGGGGATAACACTGCATGTATATATATCCTCCATATCCTAATCTAATGGCCTAATTAACCCATCCTTTCAACCTTATACACCATTGCATGGCTTTTCTCAGATTTGAGACATCTTGCTCATTATATATATTTTAATTCTTAATCTGTTAAATTACCTCCTGGTTTTTCTGCAGATTTTCATGGTCTGTAGCAGATGTTGTCTTCTCCCATTTCTCTGCAACTTGATTTGCTTCTTCTATTTTTTGCTCATAGCTTTTCTGGGAATTTAGCAGTGTCACTTCATAAAACTCTTGAATATCTGTTTGTAAAAAGGAGCAAGTAAAAGACATTATTTGCCATATTGGCCTTGATTCCCTAGTGTCTTCCTTAGATACATACTTACACATTATTGTCATAACAATAAACATGTACTACATTTTAAGTAGAAAGCACCAATACACAAGGGCTTTTTTCTAAAATTTCTATGAGAGCCTTGATTCATATCCACATTTTAAAGAGAACTTTAGAAAAAAATATATAAAAATGTAAAGGAATAATATTATAAGAAGAGATTAAAAGAACATGTTACAGGCACACCTAAACAATATAGGCAGAACAGACCCTTCAACAAGGAGAAGTAAGTCACAGATCACTTTAACCAGTAACCTAGAAATTTGCAAATGTCAAACACTGTAATAGAAACTTGTTGACATCCATCCAAGGCACCTGAACCACTCTCAGCCCTATCTGCAGGTGCATTTGGAATTTTTTCAAGTGCAGTGCACAACTTGAAAGAAGACTTTGTGGATTTACCATTTCAGTCTGTTGCCATTCAGAAGTGGCTGGGCAATGTTTGGTTTCAACCAAGAGTAAGCATCAAGACAGGTCTTAAAATGTCCTGGTTCAGATGTTTCTATCACATTTTTTTCCATGGGGTATAATCAGATATACAAGATCAAGCAGTGAAAACAATTTTATTGAAAGCTGTGCTCATAATGACTGAGGAAGAGGAGGGAAAAAGTGTTCCCTTCCTCAGGCAAGAAGTTTTTAGTCAGATAGTCACACACAAAAGGTGGCACATTTTATAGTAGAGATAATTGACTTATCAAAGAGCAAATAAACTTCACATTATTTCATTTAATAATAATAATGGACTTTCTCCTGGGTAAGAAAGAAAGAGATTGTATCTACCTGGATACCCCTTGGGACCTCAAAGGAAAAACTTTTTATGCAGTTTGTGCTTGTTCTCACATTCAGTCTCTGGCCAGATATCAGAAGTCTCTCTTCCCTATCTTTAGGAACAGCTAAAGTTGAACTTTTCTTCTAACTCCTTTTACAATTTTCCAACTTATGATGTATTCTATTTTCATGTACAATGAAAAGAATCACAGAATCATTAAGTTTTGAAAATACCTCAAAGATAATCAAGTCCAACCTTCAACTAAATGCCACCACGCCCACTAAACCATATTGTCTAGTGCCACATCTACTCATTTTTTTAACACTTCCAGGGATGGTTACTGCACCACTTTCCAGGGCAGCCTGTTTCAATGCTTGAACCTTTTAGTGAAGAAATTTTTCCTCATATCCAAGCTGAAACTGCCCTGGCACAACTTGAGGCCATTTCTCCTTGTCCTGTTGCTGGTTACCTGGGAGAAAAGGCTGATCCCCATCCTGCAACATTAACTTTTATTGCACACATATATTTGTAAGAATTTATATTTCATATTACTGTGAACATTTAATTCCACATTAAAACTAAAACATATTTTTAAAACAAAAAGCTACAGGACAATTGCAATGAGAAAGAAAGTTTCTTCATTCTCAACACAGGGAACTTTTTACAGTTGGTCTGAATGCTCACAGTACAACTGAAACAGTTGTAATATATGGTTCAATGCCAGGTCAATTTGTATTGCAACAGCAAGTAAAATATATCAGGCTAATATGTAATTATCTCTAGATAAATACTTTGCAGAAATAAGCTAGAAATTGCCCTCTGGCAGTGGCATTCAGCTGGCATCACTGACGTTATCAGGGTATTAATTGGGTTGACAGTATTCAGTCAAGGAACAGTAGAACGGTGCTCTCACCCTAACTTCAAAGCCTATCTTGCCCTAGTGTTTTCATTAAAAATGATGTGTGAGCCACATTTGCATGTGTATGCACATGTGCAAAATAAATATTAAAACCTCAGTCTCTTTGTAAAGGTCCTTATCTATTCTGCAGAGGCCACGGGTTGCTTTTGCTGGAATAATGATCAGTGGTGTGCAGAGAAAAGCACTTCAATACTTATGTGGTCACAGAAGAAAGCACAGAGGATTCACTTAGTTGGTTGCTTTGTAATTCCATAAGCTGAAATTGCCATTTCTATGGAACAAGGGCAGACAGAAACTTGCAGTCAGACAAGGTTTGCCAAAAAAAAAAAAAAAAAAAAAAAAAAGGTTTTGTAATTTGCTCTGAGTAAAACCTGCTCTATCAAGTAATTTCTGCTACATGAGAGGTGCAATCATAGTAGCAGGGGAAAAGTGATGAATGCTACTGAGAATAGAATGGGAGCCAGCAGCTGCAGAATCAAGACTGGAACCACAGTCATAAAGAGAAGTCATGGGGGCATGGTAATTGTTATGTAAAATGAGCAAAATACAGCCTGTCTCCTAGTGGGGGTTTACAGAAAAATAATTCAACAAAAAGTCTAAAATCTTATTATAGAAAACAGAAATCATAGAATGTCTTGGGTTGGAAGAGACCTTAAAGACCATCTAGGTCCACTTCCCCTGCCATGGAGAGTGAAACCTTCCACTAGACCAGGTTGCATCAGCCCCATCCAACCTACCCTTGAACACTTCCAGGGATGGAGCATTTCTTACACAAATTAATCTGTACCTAGGATTTCCTGGCACTATATTCTCTCCCAGGAAAACAAGAAAAAAGTTCAGATTTCATGTAGAAATGGCAATAATACTATTAAATGAACTTTGTGAACACAAAACACATATTCAGTTTGAATCTCTTTACTGCTCCAAACTTTTTGTTAAGCAATTAATTCATATTTGTTTAAAGTGTCAGTGAATCTCACTGGATTATTTGTCTAACAGAATTTGTTCATTTACTTCTTAAGAGATTACTTAGTTTGTTTAATAAATTCTGCTTGCTCTCCCTTTAGCCTAGTCAAAATATTTTGTCAGTTCTGCTACATAAATTGCAGACAATAAATTATCTATTTATTTATTTATTTATTTATTTTCTAATACTAAGTAATTTTAATGATACTGTGGCTTATTTTATTTTGGATAACTCCATCACTGGGGAAGTGGAAAAAAATTTCTGTATATCAGCATGGTAGAGTACATATCAGTAGCATTTTAAAATTGCCAATGGGCAAGCACATTGTAGCTGGCTGCATTTGTTCTCTGCAGAAGATCTCTAAGAGTCCCCACTTCTCCTTCCTTGCAGACCTCTGCAGGAGTGAGCAGGGTCTAACCTTTATAGATACATCAGGAAGCACTGTCTGTTACTGGAGCTGGAGACACTTCTCAGTTTGAAGTCCTGGGGTTTTTTACTACTGTTAAAAAATTATTAATGCTCAGACTTGTGCTCACTCTAACTTCACTTTTTATTTTAAGAAAATTTAAACAAAAATACTTTAGAAAAGGTACTGGAGAAGACACAATGTCTTACATAAAAGAATAACCTTTTATTCAGACAGCAGCTACAGAAAGAGAAAAAAATATGTGATCAGACAGAGCTGAACAGGCTGCCTAAACTCTGCCATTTTCTCATTTTTAGTGGTGGGTGCTGCAGCCTGCAACCATTATTCCAGTGCAATTTCTCTTCCAATTTATATGCATGACAATATTCATTGGTGACAGGAACACTTCAGAGCTCTGATAGCAAAGGGGTTAAATAATACAAAAAGGCAAAAAAAAAGGCCTAAGCTACTATCTGTCTTCTGTGACCACAGGCTTTCACCAGCATTCTAATGAGGGGAAAAAATGAGCTAAAGCAATACAATTCCTCGTTCATCTGTAAGCAGTTGAGCACCATAAAGATAGAATTAAATTGAGGGGAATTCAGACAAAGACAGATGATTAAAGGTCTGAGAGGACTAACTTTTGAGCAAAGATTAAAGGAAGAGAATAATAACAACATACACTTTCATATTTCCTTCCATTTCAAAGCAAAACAAACAGTAAGAACCATATAGTGTTGGCTGAGAAAATTGCCCAAGGCCTCAAAGAGAAGCAAACCAGCAGGGTCAAAATGCAGAGGCTCACACATGAGCACACCAGATGTGTCCAGCCCTTTGTAATCAATAACCCACTTACAGTGGCTCCAGAATCACCAGTGCATTTGAGACAACAATATTCCATTTTTAAAAGCCCTCTTTGCTGGGAAGGGCAGATACAGCTGCATAAGAATATTGGAAATAATTCCTCAATGTGCTGGGAACAAAGCAGGAACCTCTCACTCTTAGAAGCTTTCCCCTTTATTCAAGATGCTCACTAGTGTGATTTAAGGTCAGAAGGGGAAGGTGATCAGCATTTGTTCCCACTTATGCAGCTTGGTGCCTTTGGTGTCCTCAGTTGTGTAAATCAGCATATTCAGCTGGTAGCCCCAAGGCTGGAAGAAGCACATGAGATAGCTTTGGCATCTGTGTGATTTCCACCTACACAGAGAAGCACTGGCAGGTCCCAAATGCATCCCAGTACTTTCATGGACATTCAGAAATGTAGCCATCAAGGCACACACATCTCAGTGTACCAAGCAACTGGGATTATCCCAATCTCTGTCTTTAATACCAGCTGACCTGGAGCTGCACTTTCCACATACCAAACTGATGCAAAGGGTTAGGGAGTGAGAGCATCAAGACTGGTTTTCCAAGGAAATAAAGTGCTGTAAGGACTTAGAGAATGCAGTTGCCTGTCTCAAAACACAGTGAAGGCCATAGAAGGAACTTGCTATAAAATAAACCACCAAAAATGAAACATGAGATAAACACAGATGGCACAGCAGGAAGGAGCTCATTCCAGGCCTAGCAGAGCTGAGGGTTTGGTTAGCATCCGGACAAAAAAAAAATCCCACTGTGGCAAACTGTGAGAAAGGAAAAACTGCTCACACACTCATAACTCCCATGCTATGGCAATGGCACCTACACCCTGTGGATACTCAGAACATGGACAGCATAAAGGTGATACCACAGATGAATGACTTGGAGACCCCCACCACCAGGGTGAAGAAGGACTGCCACAGGATCCATTGGGTGGTGATATCTTTCTACTTAAACTATCTCTCTCACTTTCTTTCTCTTCCTCCTCTTTCTTGCCTATTTCTCTCTCTCTCTCTACATCACATTTAATGTTAAATTAAATTTGTACTATTGACTTCAGCATATGGTCTCATTTGCACCTTAATTTGGGAAGAGGCATCTCCTTATAAACAGACATGTGCAAAATGCAAAATGGCTCAGCTTGAGCTTGTGCAGGTTTACAATGCAGCTATGCAGTGAGGGTGGAATCACAGATTTATATGGGTTGGAAGGGATCTTAAACACCATCTAGTTCCAACTCCCCTCCCATGGGCAGGGACACCTTCCCCTAGACCAAGTTCCTTAAAGCCCCATCCAACCTGGCCTTGGATAGATTTGCATACCAAAGATACCAAACTCAGGATTCAGAGCACATGGAAGATAAAAGAAACTAGAGAAGAAGTGGAGATAAAGATCTCTTGCACCTCTTTTGCATTTAAAAAAGGAAGGAGAAGAAGAGTTGTTACTGGAATAATGTCTGTATTCCAGTAACAAACAAGACAATGCCAGGCTTTCTGATACCATCTATATTTTATACAACACAAACAATTAAGCTTAAAAGGATAATCTTGTACATCACTTAGCCTGAAGTTGTACTGCATGTGTCAGCAAATGCAGCTTCCCCAGTGACTTGACAGCACATGTAGCCACTTGTAAAAGAGCAATGCAAACTATTCCATGCATCAAAACTTATCCAAAATCCACTGAATTTGCAGACACCTACCCCCTACAGCACATTTTGACCTCCACTGTGCTGACAGCTATTCTAAATGCTGTTACCTTCGTTTGTGCTTAGCAATGCAGGAAGATTTCACACATGTATCTTGCTACCACCTCCCTTCACTTTATGTCTTGAGAGGATTTAGCAATGGCATCAAAATTCTGGTATCTGCAGAAGTTGTCTGTTGTTTCTGCAGACAGCTGCACAATTTTGCAATTAACTGTAATAGCATTAACAACACAGAATCCCATTACCCAAGGAATGAGCTCTCTGTGTATCATATTTTCATAGAACCAAACTGGGAACTGGAACAAGTATTCTGTAGGATAAAAAGAAAGGGTTTGGGTTTTTTCTCCTCATTCTAGAGGTCCATAGCCATGGAATTCATTTTTCCTATACTGTGCCAGTGCCCTGACTTGCTTTGTGGTATAAGTCCCATCTGTTTTCCCAGGGCATTCAGGGACAAGGTGGAATGGGGGTCTAAGGCAACACGCAAACACAAGCTGTTCCCTTTCTGGGAAATTTGGGGCAGTTTTTTTGTCTATGTGTAGGATAGTGTCTGATATGTACCTTTTAAAGTTGCACAAATGACTACTGTCTGGCAGAACACTGCAGATCAAAATAAAGTCAGTTGTTGCAGGCTCCTGCTGCAAATCCCTTTTTTAACTAAGGGAACATTACAGTGTATGTCTAAATGGCATCATTTATATCCTGGGGAGTAGATTATGCTGGGTCAGCTTCAGCCATCTGGTCTGAATTATTAGGTAGGAGTAAGGCGAATCGTGCAGGATGTTGTTCAAGACGGAAAACTCATTCAGGCAGCACAAGTAGCAGGGAACTGATCAGAGATTGTACCAGCCTGCCAGTAAAGAGCTTTAGTGGCCCTGCTGATGGAAGCAGTCCAAAGAGAGGTTAAATAACATGCTTCACCCAACACAGTTGTGTTGTGGGGGATATTTTCAAGCAAAATGTTTCCATATTGAGTAAGATTGCCATTTTAAGAGAGGGAAGATAAAAAGCAAGAGAAGTTAAAATCTACCTTGAAATGGGGTGAGTTTTTAACTAAACTAGGCCTATGGCACTGACCCACGTGAGAAATGGCAGAGCTCCAGTTATCAAGCTGGCTCATAGCTTCAAAGCCCTGGGAGCTCCAACCTGCCCCCATTAGCATCCCTCAGTGCAGCAGCAGTCAAAAACACCTTGCCCATTTCAGCTGCATCCAGGCCCTGGCTCCAGTGCATTTGCCTTTGGTCTGCATTAATAAAGGTGGAGTCAGATTCAACAACTGAGGAAAAGCTCGAGGTTTAGTTTTGCAGTAGGTAGAGGCAACACAAAGATATTTCAAGTCAAAATGAAATTCAGCAGCCCTGCTTGCAAGGTTTTCAGACACAAGCCTTTGGTGCACAAGAAACAGAGATGTCAATCCAACAGAAAGAGTTGCTGCAGGAGAAAAAAAGTCCTCTATTTCATGCAGGCAGTGAAACAGTGCAGTGCAAGCCAGGGAAGCAGTCTTCTGCCAATTCCCTACAGTTGATGAATGTCCCTAAATCTATTAAAAGCAGCATACTCTGGTAGAACATGTACCAAAGTAGGCAGCAAGAAATATGGCTTCTGTTATTAACCTCTCTTGATTCTTGAGCTTCAGAAAATCCCTTTTATTTGACCTAGATAATTTTGTGGTCTCTTCCAAACTAAATTATCCAACAACCCTGTGATCCTTTACACATGTAGATTGCAAACTCTTCAAGGCAGGAGCCATTACTAAGCAGGTACATACCTGAGCAAAATTACATATTTTTATCAAAAAAAGTTCTGAAACACTCTACATGCTGTAGTAAATGACTAAATAGTTAGTAATTGATGTCCAATAGTTATTTGAATATATGAAATAGAAACATACATTGAGTTTTTCTGGCTTTGCAGTACATTAGCAACATTATTGTTTATTGCAATATATCCAAAATACAATCAGAGCTCTCAAAAAAATCTCAGCTAGGAATATGCACCTTAAAGGCAACTGTCCAATATCCAGGGAGAACAAAATATTCACAGACAGCTATGTACAGAGGAGACAACATAATTGCTGCAGCCCTTTCTACATGAGCAATGTTTATGTGAAGTGAAAACTAGAAAGCAATCAATCAGAGAGTAAAGTCAGTATTTAAGCCTTTTAAGTGATGATATTGAGTGTATTACTACAGTTCTGCCTACACATTCTAGCCACTTATTCAGAAATAAGAACTGCACTCTGGATTGAGGGTCAAAGAAAATGTTTCCCACTACAATAAGCAGGACTGACAAACGAGTAGCAACAGATGAGGAGAGAAGATTTATCAGAAAGGTGAGGATAAACTTCTTGATAGGGTCTGTTGTGATGGCACAAGGCATAATGGTCTTAATGAGAACCAATTTAGACTGGATATAAGAAGGAATTTTTTACCATGAGGGTGGTGAGACATTGGCACAGGTTGCCCAGAAAGGTGGTAGGTGCCCCATCCTAGAAGCATTCAAGGCAAATTTGGATGGGGCTAGAAGCAAGCTGATCTGATGGAAGATGTCCCAGAGCATTGTAGGGGGGTTGGTCTAGATGGCCTCTAAAGGTCCCTTGCAACCCAAACAATTCTATGATTCTGTAGATTTAGGCATTCATCACTGACAGTATGTTATGGTCTATAAGTATGGTTTATAACCGTATTTTCAATGGAGCAAGACAAAAACCCATGAGACAGGTTTGATAATGCACAGAAAAACAGTTAAAAGTGGCCACTGTAGATGTAACAAATACTGCACTGACACCTCCTCATGCTGCTCCTGAAGCTTAAGCTGCAGGAGAGCAGAGCAGCCAGCCCCAAATCCTGCAGCCAAGGTTTCCTTTTAACCGGGCAATCCATGGCTCACGGATCTACACACACTCTGTGAGAGTCAGAACAGGATCATGGGCACACACTGGCTGCTTTGTACCTCCACATAACCTGGCAGACACCTGAACCTCTTCCAGGATATTTTCTGATGGAAAACCATATCAACAGAAAGCGCAGATAATTTTAGCAACTGTTCAAAGGCAACAGCTAAGGAAGAACTAAGAGGCCAAGGCAAGGTTTCCTGTGCTCCAGAACAGACCTTTCAGAAAATGACAGTTCTCTTTGAAAAATGATGGCTTGTATGAAGTTCTTTTCCTATAAGCCTAAAGACAAACTTTCATTTTTTTTTTTACCATTGTGTATTACTCTGCATGTAGTCTAGAATCATAGAAATACAGAAACATTTAGGCTGGAAAAGACCTTTAAGGCCAAGTCCAACTGCTAACCCAGCACCACCACCAAGCCCATCACTAAACCATGTCCCCAAGTGCCCCATTTACACATCTTGTAAATACCTCCAGGGATGGTGATTCAACCTCCTCCCTGGGCAGCCTGTTTCACTGCTTGACAACAATAATAATATACCTTCAGAATGAGGCTTTATTCATTGTTTGGGGAGTTGGATTCACAGCCAATACTGGAGAGGTTTTCCCTATTTTCTGTGCAGCAGTTAACAGTTATTATTGTGCATATCTGATCCTGTCAGAGTATCCCACAGCCCCATGGCTTGTCACAGCAGTCATGAACAGACTTTCCCCTGAATGGTTCCAATATGTGCTTAAACAACTGAGTTCAATACTGGCAGACTGTTCAGTTATATCATTTACTTGTGTGATTTTGTTTGCTGCTCAAGTGTTCAAGTCTTCCTTTAAATAGGGATAATTAGGAAAAATTGACAAAATATGACTGTAAAATGCCAAATCAAAAGGGTGGGTGTAATTTCATCTCTGAGGCAAGAGTCAGAGAGAAAAAAAAATCAGATTATATATTCTCTCACCTTTCTTTTTGAATCTTGGAAAGGACCCAGCTGCAAGCCAATTTCCCAGTATGGAGGGAAATGCTGTCTACCAGACCAAAACCAGAAAAAAGGTACATCATTCTATAATCCTAGATCAAATTAGTTTCATACAGGCTTTTCCACTGCTGTTGTACATAAATAGGTTGAGAGTAGACAGGGTAAATGAAAGACCTGGTGCTTGGAGCACAGGTCTGGGGACCTGCAGGCTTTGGGATAGCTGCAGGTACTCAGCAACCCAGCCAGGGTCCATTCCCCTCAGAAATCTCCCAGAAGCACCCAGTTTGCTAAAAACTCAAGTGAAATTTCAATCAGGCACACTTTCCCAAACCAATGTAAGAGCATTTTCAGGAAAACCCCATGGCAATCTATACAGAATTAAGAGTAATTGCTTCCTGTCCTTTTTCTTCACCTTACAAAGAAGCATCTTCATACACAACTCCTTTTGAACATCACTTTAATATCAAGCGAAAACAAAACACTAAAACACAACCTTTCTTCACCATTCTTTAACCTGCCAGAGCAACTCTTTACCTTCTTTATTCTTTCTTCTTCAAGGTCCCACCTAGGAATATCTCCCCCTCTGCATCTCTCTTACCCTTTCTCTGCAAACAACCCACAGTTTCCTTTTAGTGGAAGAATATAGATCTGCTCAGCCCAAGGCTCTGCCTTGCAGCAGGGCATCACCTTCCGTGCTCCATAACCAGCTTTACTCTGACACCAAAACACACAACCCCAGGTAACCTGAGAGTCACTAAGAGACAACTCAGTCCTCGTTTTTGATGAGGTGCTTTGAAAAGTCAAACATGTGGCTACAGGGCTGCAAACTCCATTTCCACCTGCCCCCTACCCCACACTCCTGGTGCAGCTGGTTTCCTGCCCAGAAGCCAAAGTTCAAAATAATTTAAAACCAACCTATCCCTTTCATACGTGCCTAAGCTGTGGGGGGAAAAAGGCAAGAACACATACAGAAAACTGGGTTAACTATATTTCAAGTCTCACCATTTCAGTTGCCTCTTTCTTCCCTTCCATTTTACTAGTAGAAAGTGTGATGTAAGTGGCAAAAACAGAGAAATGAGAACTTCAGATTGCAGATTCTATTTGCAGTTTTTCCACTGACTTGTTATGTGACCTCAGGCAAATATATCTCTCTGCACTTCAGTTTAACCTTCTGTAAAATTGAGATACAAATGCTTTGACTTACCCATAGGCTCACAGCATGGTGTTACACAGCTTAATTAATTAATGTTTGTTAAACACTTATAATGAATGTTTCAATACAAGTTTAAATTATTACAGGTTGTACCTTCATAAACTCTGTCTTATGACCCTTGAACATATGTGCCACAATGTCTGGTGTAACCCTTAATATTGCTACTCTCTTATAATAAATTATTCTTTAAATGAGCCCTTTCACTGGAATGACTGTGACTTTAGTTGTCTACACTTAACATTTACAGCCATTGCATTAATTGGTCTAACCTTGTATTGCAGGTTTCCATGTACACCAAAAGACTTCCTTGGTCATGCTTCACTTTATCTTCCCATGGTTTTAGTAACAGATAGGAGGCTTCATGTAAAGTCACAGACCTTTGCAGGTCTCCATTGGAAGAAGAAAAAAATATTGTATCCCTTACACAAGTCCTTGCAGGCCATGAATCACTCTACCATTCTCATTATGTCCCATTCTCATGTAATTGATTGGTTTATGGACTCAGTACAAGGTCTTTTTCACTTCAGTAATTTAGATTGTCATTCATTATGGACTTATGTATTTATCCATAAATCATAGAACCATGGAATGGTTGGGTTGGAAGGGACCTTTAAAGATCATGCATCCAACTGTTCTGCTGTAAACAGGGACAAAATATATTTGCAAATCTTGTTTCAGTGATTACTTTACAGCAATAATACTATGATGTGTTCCAAAGAGACGTTCTCAGCCCCCAAAAGAGGAAATGTTTTACAAAAAATTATGCTCCCAAGTCACCATTCTTTATGGTAAAAACAAGTTTTAATCCTTACCACAGGAAAATTAGTTATGAGCACAATACTGCTTATATAACAAAATACTGTGCTTATTAACAAAACATTTTTTTCAAGATAAATAATTTATAAAGTTTTACTGCAGCATCTTTAAAAACATCTGACAGCAAAACTCAAGGGAGTAGAAAGGGACATGCTAATCAAAGGGCATGGCATAAATGCTAATGAAGAAAGTGACCCACAGCCAAGGAACTGGCACATCATATGCTCCAGTGTTCTATCACACTAGACAAAAGTAAAATTAGTATAGCTCCACATAACAGTGATCTGGTGACAGAGGAAGTCTCCACCTTAATTCAAGGCAGAGCAGGAGCTCAGACCAACATCCTTAGACACAAAAATGCTAAACCCAGCTGGCTTTGGGAGAGGGGACAGATAAGTCAATATTATCAACCTCCTGATACTAAAGCAGCTGGAAAATTAAACATAGGAGGCAAATTTTATGGACTCTTGTCCAGCCTAGCTATGAATTGAGATGTGTTCTGGAGATAAGGAAAGTTTGTCACATCTGCTGCAAAGGTCAGGCTGGATATCACAGCTGCTACCATCTGGAGCAGCAGAGGTTGCACTGCTGTGTGCTAAAGCCAGAGACTTGGCAGGCATGGCACAGGGTGTCCAGAAATCTGGGCCTTGCTGGAGATAAGAACATGGCTTGGGCAGGCATCTAAGGTGACAGGATACTCTTGACTTACAGGGAGGGTGGAGGGGGAAGCAGCTGTCTCTGGGAACACTCCAGTTACAGCCTCAGTCCAGTCACTCTGGCACCTGTGTTGACCCAACATCTGTTCCTGACAATGGGAGCTGAGGCTGAGCATGTGTTAACTTCTAAAGGTATGTGCCCTAACCTGGAACTACATCCCAATCTGAGCATCCTTCATGTAAGAGGGCAGTACTGAAAACCAGGGTGGAGTCAAGGGATTTTGATGCAATGTCTTTCCTTGCAATCAGAACTTGTTCTTGGGCAAAAGTCTGGTGGTCAAATTTGCATTATTTTTCATAGTTTTATTGGTTTGTTTTTTCTGTTAATAGATAATGATCTAGGACCAACTTTAGTGCGGTAGGTCTTTTTTTCCAAAGTTCTGCAGTAATATAGCATTATCTTTTAAAGACCATGTATTTTTAATCAACCTTCTGAAAGCATCAACTTCTCAGTAAATATGGTTGACCAAAATTAACATTGAAAGATTTATCTGAAAACCATTTTTGCTGTCAACTTCAGAATGGATGAAGTGAAGTTACAGCTGGAGACTGCGGACACAGAAAGTCAGGGCAGGCACACCTACAAAAGTCTGCTGCTAGCTCTTTTTACTGTTAAAACAATCTTAAAATGTGCAGTGGAATGGGAAAAACACTCATAAAACCTCAGAGACAATGAACTTTCCTTGAGTATTATTTCTAGTACAATGTAAATATTGATACAAAAATAATGCTTTTTGTCCCGAATAAACCCAAAGTAGACAGATAGCAGGGAAACAGAGCATTGACAATGATCCTGCCACTTACTCACTCTATTGTCCTTGGTATTTCACTTGATGTGTTATAGACACTTATTCTGTGCATATTAAGGTTGTGAAAATCAATTTGTTAGTATTTCTATCATGCTTTGATGAAATAAAACATGATAGGCTGAGCTGCAGTATTATATTCCTTTTGCTATACTTGCTATAAGAAAGCCAGGCAAGCTAACAAGATAATAACATTCTATCAGTTTTTAGAATGATGAATCATGTCAGAAAGTACAATTCAATTCATTGTTTTAAATCATGTCAGTAATTGAAATTCATTTTTAAAATTAAGTGAAAAGATTTCAAATTATATCTCAAAGGTAAGAAGATAATAGATACTAATTATCAAGAATAAATCATTGAAAATTCCTACAATGGCAGAAAAACATAAAGAGGACTTACAAACCAGATATCAAATTCACTAAGTGTAGGTTACAAATTTTAAAAGTAACATCAGATTTTGTTGACACTGGCAGAGGTAGGTCTTCTATATCTACAGCACCTCACTTTTGGTAAAATACACACAAAAGCCCATGGAGAAACATACAGATATTCCCTCCCAGAGAGTTTAAAAAAAAAAAAAAAAAAAACCAGAGTAGATAGAACCTTTTTGTGCTAAGATGTCTCAAAAAGGGAATGTCACGAAGGTATACTGGGCAGACAAATGCACAGAAGATTATAAGGGAAAGCTCTAGCAACAGGTCCCAGTTTGAATTTACTTTGCCTGTTTATAATGGGATGGTTTGTCATTCTACCTTAAAGCTCTATCACAATTAATAAAAATTTTGCACCATCACTTTAAAGGTGAGTTAGGCTAGAAGAGTGCAGAAGTGGTGCTGCCAGGAGGCCTTCAGGTTCTTGTCAACACTGTAAGGTAAAAGGCCAAGTCTTCACAAAAATTAGGAGAGGAGATGGAGATTATTCCTATTACCACAAACATACACAGAAAAACCTGCATTTGGTGTTGAGAGAAGCTGACTTCTCCCTTTGAGAATCTGTCAAATTGCAGGCTAATGATCCAGGCAGCAAATAATCTATAGACATATTTATAAATCCAGGGCAGAACAAGTTAGACAACTGGAAAAAACTTCATGCTCTAACAAGGATCCAGCAGTGGCTTTGGCCGCAAACAAGAAAGCTGAAAGATGGCATTATGACTGTATATTAAATTTACTTGTAATTTCTCTTACTGTTCTGCATTGCAAACAGAGTAGCTGCACAGTGGTAGGAAAGAACGAGCCAGGTGGTTATGGGCTCAGAATTACCATTTTGTATGTATTATCTACTTAAAAATGCAATGTTAATTAAGGCTCAGCCGCAGCAATTGACAAATAGTGGTCTGTGAATGAGCCAGTTCTTCCAGTAATGAGAATTCCTTGCAGAAAGCATGAGTGTGACAGCACTTTATTCACTATGGAAATCTAGGACTCCATTCAAGGAACTCGTGCAGAGCACGCTGCTGTTAATTGGGAAGATGTAATTAAAGTACCCACGAGCCACCAGCATGTGGAGACACCTAATGGACATTATGGAAAGCAGTGCATTATGTTGGACTATTCTCAGTGGTTTATTTCCTGAAAAAGCTGCAGCTGAAAGGAACACTAGCAAGCAAAACACAGAGTGACATAATCACAGCCACTAAGTCATAGGAACGAGCTTGACAGATCCATCAGGAAAACCCACCGGGCTGCTCAGGAGCCATGACTGATGCGACAGAAAAGCACAGCAGCTCAGCAAGTTTTCAAGCCCAAAGACCATGCACAGAAAATCCTGCAAAAAGCCCCACAGCCCCCCTGCTATGAGCAGGGAATTTCTGCACAGAATAGCTGAAGGGGCTGTCAGTGTCATTTGTTTGCCCAACAGGAATGGATCTCGTTCTGCTGCCCCATGGGCATTCATCAGAAGATACACGGACCAGGAGGACACACCTGCAGGATGTGACCTTCTCATCTACACCAGCTGTAGCTGCCTGCTCAGATCAGAATCCTGAGAAACTTTGACAGAGGTGCCAAACTGGAGAGATTGCTCTATTACAAACAAAAATGGGACTTCTGATACTTCTAAGGAAGCACTTCAGCACCCTACAATATTACCAGGTTGAAACAGGAAGGGTGAAACAGTCAAGGGCAGCAGGAGAACAGTGTGTGGAGCCTGAAGCCATGACCAAGATCAGGTTGCTGAATGATTAATGAAATGATGAATTTACCCTGCTAAGAGAAGGGAATAGCTTGCAGGGCTTAATGGCAAGAAATTTAAAACTGATAAAAGGCAGAGGGTGGAATCTGATTTAAGCAAATCCTAACACAACCTGGGCCACTCACCTCTACAGTATACTTGTGACCTACACCACAGGAGACAGACACAATGAGTAACAAGAATACCAAAACCTTTTGCATTTCATAGACACTCTTAGGGCTCAGTTATAACATATCTGCAATATTATTAATAAACTCATTTTGATAAGATTAAATCCTTGAGAAATTGCCAACTACCTGAAGCAAACTAAACTACGGCTTTAGACAAAATTTAATATTATGAGAGTCCCTTTGAACTACATTCATTATTCACACAAAGGGCTTGTGATGCTTAAACTTATAAAAATAGATCAGCAAGTCTTGATTTGTGCTTTCAGCAGAATCCTGTTTCACTCTGAGGAAACTCATCGTGTTGGGGACCTGTATCGATAAGACAGCGGTGTCTGGGTAAAACCACAGAGAGAATCTTTCTATTGTGCCCTTTGGCTAATGCACACAGAACTGCATTTGTATGCACAAGGGATGCAGCCAGCCCTGCCACTTCTGAAAGGGTTGCAAAGCTGTTCTACTTAGATTAAAAATAAAAGTAAATAGTCCTTTAGCATTATGTACACTTAACATGGAAGAACTCATCTGTAGAGGAGCAGGAGAGGAAAAACTGAGCATTCATAATGTGTTGAAGAGAATTGGACAGGAAGGAGTTGTAACTGGCAATTATTTAATTAAGATTAGATTCTGCTTTTCCAAACTAAACTGGAAGTGTCACTGCTACAGCAGCAGCAATGTAAATCCAAGAATCCCTGGAATGGAGCTAAGACAGAATTAATTCAAGCACAAACAAAAAAATCTGTGTTATTAACAGAGGGGGTGAGTGGTCACTTCTCTTCCCTCTGAAGATCTGAATTTGTTTTATGTGTACCTTGATTCTGCAAAGAATATGGCCCTTTAATGACCTATCCAGGACGAGGAAAGTGTGTTTATTTTAAAAAGGAGCATGCCATAATATTTACTTTCCTTCTTTAGCCATTACTTAAGACATGATTCAAAATATAAATCTCCAAGACTCCTGGTGTAATCACAACTTTAATATTTTAGATCATGTTCATTATAAATAAGCTTCTTCTAGAATAATGTGATCTAAAAGACAAGCTGTCAAAATTCCTTGTTAAATTTAAACTGACAGCAATGGAAACATGCTCAGCTGAAAAATAGCAAAGTTTATGTACAAGATATTATTAACAGTTCATGATCTTTCATATACACTGATCATTTATTGGAACCTATGGCCTGAAAGTTGCCATTAGTTCATATTTCAAAAGAGATTTTTCTTTAGCAGCTTTTTCTAAATGCCAGTGTCAGTGACTGTCCATAACTCAACTAGCACCCTGCCATGTAATGGAAGTATTCAACAAGATGATTCAACCACACATGATATTGTTTTGTTAAGAAATAGGTGAAAAAAGCTTGCATTCCCCACAAAATCACGAGTCTCTTTGGGAACCAATAGAGGCAAATATTTTCTACTTTTTGCAAACACATCTACGCTGTCCTAAATTGTTTGAGGTTTTTTTCAGTTTAAATTTGGCTAATGCATTCATCTTTAAATGAGCCAAAACCCAGACATTTGAAATAGTGTTTTACAGATGTTTCCAAAATATTTTACCAAACACAGACCACAAATACAGCTTCCAAGAGCCAATCATAGACTAAGCTGTCTGGAAAAGAGAAATCCATCACCATATGTAACGTTTTCTCACAACAAATGACACACACACAAAAAAAAAAAAAAAAAAAAAAATCTGATTGCCAGAATAGTGCTGGGAGTAGGAGAAAACCCAAATGTGAGTGGTGATCCTCAGGGGTGATACTAGGAGCAGCACTGTGTAACATCTTTGTCAGGGGGTTGAGGGCACTCAGCATATCCAATGGCACCAAGCAGTGTTGTGTGGTTGCTCACTGGAGGGAAGGGATACCATCCAGAGGGACCTGGACAGGCTTGGGATGTGGGCCTGTGTGAACCTCAGGAAGCTCAACAAGACCAAGGGGAAGGGGTCCTGCACCTGGGTCAGAGTGATCCCAAGGAAAATACAAAGAACTGGCAGAGAATGGATTGAGAGTAGACCTGAGGACAAGGACTTGGGAGTGCTGGTTGGTGGGATGCTCAACATGACCCAGCAATGAGCACTGACAGCCCAGACACCCATCCTCATCTGGGCTGCATCCAGAGCAGAGTGGGCAGCAGGGCAGGGAGGGGAGTCTGCCCCTCTGCTCTGCTCTGCTCTGGTGAGACCCCACCCAGAGTGCTGCATCAGCTCTGGGGTCCCAGCATAAAAAAGATATGGACCTGTTGGAGCAAGTTCTGAGGAGGCCACCAAGATGATGAGAGGGCTGGAGCACCTCTGCTGTGGAGAAAGGCTGAGAGAGTTGTGGCTGGTCAGTCTGGAGAGGAGAAAGCTCTGGGGAAAACTTACAGCACCTTCCAGTACCTAAAGGGACTACAAGAAAGATGGAGAGGGATGCAGTGGCAGGACAAGGGAGAGCAGCTTTGAACTGCCAGAGGGTGAGTTTAGATGAGGTGAGCTCTGCTGGTCAGAGCATGGTGCTAATAACACCAGGGCTGTGCAATCCATGAAGAGCTGGACTCAATGATCCTTGTGGCTCCCTTGCAACCCAGAATATTCTGTGATTCTTAAATAAAAAGATACAATTCTTTATTCAGGGCCTGGTGAGACACTGAAACAGGTTGCTCAGAGAAGCTGTGGTTTCCCCACCCCTGGAAGGGATCAAGGCCAGGTTGGATGGGGCTCTGAGCAACCTGGTCTATTGGAAGCTATTCCTGCCTGTGGCAGTGAGGTTTGAACTGGATGGGTTCTAAGGTCCCTTCCAACCCAAACCATTCTCTGTTTCTATGATTCTAAAAGTTCAGAATCTAATTTTTGGCTTCTCTCCTTTCCTGCAGGTGGAATGCACAATTCCCTGAAGTCTCTTTGGTAGGATAATAGGAATTATATAGTGGATGAGCTGCCTGCTGATCAGCCTGGCAAGTGACAAAACAAAATCCAAACCTGCTGGGTACCAACTGCTGCCCAGCATATGACTAAATGAAAGATAAGGAAGGGAATAAGTGCATTGGTAAGTGCTGCACAACCTGCAAAGTGTTAAGGCCAGCAAGCACCTGGATCATGTGGATCCTCCCTAATGACTGTTTTCTCCAGGAAAAAAAAACCAACAAAACTTCCTTCCTGAAAATTCCCATAAATCTGCTCTCTACTGTTGACCTCTCCTTGAAATTTCACTGTGTAAGGGCTTCAGTCTTGATGCTATGAAAAATTTACATAAAGCCATGCATAAAATTTTAAATGAAAAATACAAGTAAAGAGTCTCTTTACTGTTGTTTAGTTTTGTAGTGACAATTAGACCTGTTAGTTTCTCAGTCTTAAAGATGACATCCCTGACAAACTCTGACACAGACCAATTGGTGTATGGTATAAAAAAACACACATTAACCTTTTTTCTTCTGCAGAAGCTGCATTTTCTGGCATTTATTAACTTTCTTGCTATATTTATTTAATTCAGAGTCTAAAAATCTATGACACACATGCACATATACAATCTCAACAACCTGGCACTGGGGGCCAAAGAAATTAAAGAATGCATGCAAGACAAGTGGTTAATAAGAAAAGAAGCAATAAAAACACCTGAGCAACTACAGCTCTCCAGAGAAGCAGAAGGAAACAGAAAAGAAGTTAAAACCAGAGTTTGGCAAGCCCAGATAAGAACAGGCAGATTTTATTTGGATTACTTCAGTCACAGATGTACTAGATTTGTACATTAGCTTGTGACTGAGGCAGAAAAAATCATTTATCAGAATGTGCAGCACAAACACTAATATTGAGCTCCTTGACACAAATGAAGCTATTGAGAGAGATCCATTTCATAACAGAACTCAGAGGAAAGAGGAAAAAGTTGAATAATTTATAACAGATTTGATACTGTTGAGACAAACATGCAATTTTAGAGGACTTGTGATATTCCTAATTCTGGAGATCAGATTGAATTGGGAATAAGAGCTCCAAATAGAGGGAGGAGGAGATGTGAGGAATTCTTTATTCAAACTCCAGGACAAAAACAGAGAACATTTCCAGGATTTCTGACCACAAGTAAACCCAACTGAAGGTTCTGGAAGGAAGACAAAATGGACACAACTAGAAAAATCTCTCCTGAGTCACCTGCAGACTCAAATAGAAGGAATTTGCAAAACCAGTATGGAGGGCTCAACCAAAATAGACACAAAACCAATTCTAAGCTCTATCTGCTGCCTTTGAAAATACTTTCCATATTTTTGAGAAACAGAAGCAGACATATATTAAAAGCAATCAAATTTTGCCATGGCCTTGTTGAAGAGGCATTTGTACCCTACATGCCCACAATGAGTTTTTTCTGATTAGCTGAGCATGGCAGGGGGGTTTAATGGAATAGTTGAAGCCATCTGAAGAGAAGACATACTTGCACACTACACAACTAACCACAGATTAGGCTGTGGATAAGTGATTCTCATTGTAGATTTATAGGAGCTTGACTTAAGGATAAAGGAAAATCTTGAAAATATATAGTTTGTAAAAAAAAGAGCAAAAGAGCATATTGATTCAAGGGCTGAAAACATAGCAAATGCTCAGGCTCATTATGAGAGCTTAGGCTGTAAGACAGAAGCCTATGAGGGTAGAAAATCAATTCTATCATGTCTTTGATAGTATTGGGAAGCTGTCAACAGAATACATGATAAGGATGATGCCCCATCCCTGGCAGTGCTCACAGCTGGGTTGGATGAGGGCCCAGAAGCAGTCTGATCTAGTGGAAGGTGTCCCTGCCCACGGCAAGAAGGTTGGATGAGATGACCTCTAAGGTCCCTCCCAACACAAACCATTCTATGGTGAAACTCAGCTGTCCCATCACAAGTGTCCCTAGGAATGTCCTTGCAGTGCTTAGACACAGATGCCAACAAGTGGAACAAACACCTGAGACTGATGCACACATGGCCAAGAAAAATTTCCTATCAAGTGCTTTTGTCTGCCAGTGCTACAGTACAAGATGAAATTTGTCAAAAATAATGCTAAATATAGACACCTCATTTAAATAAATTATAACCATAATCCCTTTAAGAATACTGAAAGAACTTTTTGCTGTAGGTGATAACTTTCAAAAGTAATATTTAATTGATATGAAACTTGGGGGAAGGAAAACAATATGATAATATATCCCATTATGATAATTCAATGAATTGCAGATCAAGTTGATATTAAGATGTTCATCCATACCAGAAATATTCATGCAGAGTTGGAATGACTATTTCCACTATACAGAAACAACACTATTGGAAAATAAGAAAATATCCATCTTTACCTGTGCATATAAGCATGTAAAAGGCTTTACATATTAAATTCTGAACCTGGCATACCAGATGTGCTAATGCTAAATAATGAGACACAATACAAATTGTTCTGAGTTTAAGTACATTGCAAAAATGTGTGCACATTACCTTGAACTCAGATCATCCACAATCTAATCCTTTTGTGGAAGAAGCTATCAAAATTGCTTTAAAGGATGCTTTAAAATAAAGAACTTTGGCATGCTGAAATTGAAAAGTACTGTCTGATTCTAGACCTCAAATGTACAAGCCATGTGGAGACAGGCCCAAAGAGGAAGCAATTTGCTTCAAAAAAAATTCAGAAAAAAAGGCAGAGGTGGAACTGAGATTCAGGAGGTCTTGATTAAGTTTCTGTCTTCAAGTTCTAAGCTCACTTCTCAGAGACAGAAAATATAGATCAATATGTTCCTTGTTTATTTTAGAATATTTTTTTCTGAGTTTAATATTTGGTTAAGTAGAGCAATAAGTGAATTCATTGCACTGAAAGTTTGAGACTGTTTGTTTCTGTTTATCTGAAAAAGATTACTGTCCTAACACCCACTAAAAAATAATAAATAATTTATATACACTTCTTTTATTAATTTATACCACAGGAGAATGAATTCCAGCACTCAATTAAAGCAGCTGCACATCACATTAAGGATTTCTTGTTTAATTGTTCACAAGGACTACAATATATTATCAGACTACCCAGTCCCAACTCTGCAGGATCTGACTCACAACCAGAGACTCATTAGGGAGAAGGATGAGAAATTCTTCATGGGCAGATGGGGTATAGCCTGTCCCCACACTTGTGTCTGCTGGTGGCAGGCTCAAGCCACAAGGCATGAAATTTCACATCTTTTCCCTCAATAATAGCTCTGGAGATTTTTGATGCATACATAAAATATGCAATTTCTTTTTCTGTTTACTTTATTTGGCTTTTAGTTATTACTGTGGCCACTTCCTATTATATATTTTTTTTTTTAATTACTTGCATTTTTTCACAGTTTTCAGTTCCTAATTATGCAAAATAGCCTATTTCATGCCAAAAGGAAAAAGAATTCAACTTCTTTCTTGAGGTCTTGGATCCTCTCATTCATTTCATTCCATCTCATCTCTAAATGAAAAATCTCAATTCATTCAACCCCTATTCATATCAGAATGTTTCACCTCATTCAGCAATATGATACTCCATGAGCTCTGATATCTCCTTTTTGCAATAAAATGGCCACTGAGCAGTATTAAAATAGGTTTCACCAACTGATTTATGTAAGAGGCTTTATAAAAATCTTTGTGCTGTTTACCATCCTATTCTTTAGGAACTCTCACGTCCTGTCAGCTTCTCTTATTACAAATGTGCATGAAGCAGAAGTCTTCATTGTACCTCCTACAATGAAGCCATGTCCTTGCCTATTAAAGATGTACCAGCTGTGACATTTAGTTGGTTTTATTGTGACAAAGATTATAATACTCAGATACATTACACACATTCAGAATACCAAGCTTCAGCTGAAATGCTCCCTGGAGAAGGGAAAAGTGGCTGTCAGCAAGTGACCTTATAAAGACCAAAAGCAAATAAAATTACCAAGGACAGTAGGGAATACATGGGAGGAAACCAAGAAGAAAGCAAGAAATTAATTTAGCAAAATTAAGCTCAAAGTATTCCTTAAACCTATGAGCTATTGGAGGTCTCCATTACATGAGTGGAGAAATCTTTATCCAAAACACCCTGAGAAAATAGCACAAGGCCACTTCTATGTCTGGTCACTGCTTCTGCTGGCGACCTCCTTAAAGGAACCAAGCACTGATTGAGGCAAAATTCTTATGTTGTATGCTATCTGAAAATATGAAATTGTACTAGAATTATTAAAACAATGATTAGATAAATTTGAATCTGTATAAATGTCTTATGTTCAGTTACTGAGGTTAAATAAAACAGTAAAAAAATTCTAACTGAAGCTGTTCCTTAGATATCTGTAAATTTGTTGTGGCAAAAAACCTCAGTGGCTTCAGGCAAATGCACACAAGTTTAATTTTACACATGTGAAGAGTTATGTTAAAGACAAATAGATCACTCACAATTTCAAGTTAAGCACAGTGGAACATCCCTGAAAAACTGGGTCAAAATGTGAAATTCCCACTGAGGTTAAAAAACACACTTTGGCAATCATGAACAACAGTGTTAGCCTGGTAATTTATACTGAAAACAAACAAATGCACTAAAGAGAGCTTATACATATTAATTTGACATTTCTACCAACACAAATAAATAAAAGCTATAAAGTCAAGTATTAAAATAATAGGATATGCTTGAGTGTTCTGTGTCTTATACATTGTGGGGTTTGATTAATCCTTTTCTACCTTTTATATTTCCAAACAAATTTCCTTTGCAAAATGTTCCGCATCTTACGGGAACCTAAGCATGAATTTCAATTTTTTTTCATTTCCAAAAGGTAGATGAGAGAAGTCTCTGTTTACCTGTCATTTGAAATGCAGATAGAATTCATGCAATGCAGATAAAGAGAGTCCCTCCTTGTCATACCAAGTAGCAGTGGTTAATTGTGATGCATCATGAAGAATATGCATTGTCGAGAAACAGACACATTAATCTTGGGAAATGTTATCAGGCAGATCAAGACACTCTGGTCAATAAAACCCAAATGGCTTTGTCACTCTGGAGGCAAAAAGAAGAGATGACTTAACTATAAATAAGCAAGGGGACTTCCAGTTGAGTTTTAATAGCACTTTCCTTTAACTTTGAATTTTAGATTCTTCCCCACTAACTTCAGTCAGAAATCACATGCTGCATTTCTCCAATAATTTCAGAGATTTTTCCATCTAGTTTTTTGTCCAAACATCTTAATCAAGCATCCCTCCTTTCACATTCTCTGTAAAACCAAAACATCTGCAAGTGTTTTTATTAAAAATGTAACATCCTAACATTGAGCCCCAGACCTTTGATGACCAGCACCATCATGAGGCACCCTCAGCTACAGACAGCACCACCAGCCTGTGCCTGCCCAAATGCCACGAGCACACCCTGAAGCTGAGGGTGTTTGCCATGAAAGGGGGTCTGCTGCCAGGAGGTTCATCACTGGCTAGAGCTACCTAAGGGAAAAAAGTATTTTAATTGAACCTAAGCCAAAACACAGGGTTCCTATACTGATTATATTCTTCTATGAAGAAACAGGGTTTCTAGTTCTGCAATCAACATTTCAAGATGCATATTTTCTACCTGCCTTATGCTCCTGGCTCCTCTGTTTGTTTGGAACAACTACAGACCTCCTGAAAAGAACTTATCTTTCCAGCTGCACAGAATGTGACCTGAGCACTGGGGACATTCTCCCACATCTGGAGAACAAGCACATTAAGGCCCTTGTGAAACCATCTCTGCAGAAACCAGTTAAGCCACAAAGACTTCACCCATGCACAAAACCCACTTTCTACCTTCCTTGGGTCCAACTGAAACCATGGCAAACAGTTATCAAATAAATTATATTGTTTATTTTTGATTATACCATTATCACATAAATGATATAAGGTGATCTCCAACTTGCTAGTTTCTAGGAAATGCAGCCTTGCCTTGGTTAAATCACCAGTATTACAAAAGTGAGACAAACAGGATTGCAGTAAGGGTTAGGGCAGAGAGGAAAAGGAGAAATACACAGTAGCACAGGCTTGAGATAATTCTTTATCTGTGCCTAGAATGAAGCACAGTTTATTATTGTGTCCCTCAGATCATGGACCAGGGCCCTCTTGAGATAGGGGACTCAAAAATAACATCCCCATTTGAAACAGAAAACATCTGAGGCTCCCAGACAGCCAGGGAATACAAGAATTATCAGTCAGCCTAAAAAGGATCTGCCTTGGCACACTATCAGCTTGTCAAGGTTTCTGTAAGGCATCACAGGAAAAAAAAAAGGCTTCTAAAATGACTTGAAAGTTGCTTTGTTGCTGTTTCAGAGAGCTCCTTCCACATGTGAGGATAAGGATGGGAAAGGTGATGAGTTGAAGATGTAAAAACAAGAGGAAGGGATCTGGTGTCATCCACACATCAAAGACAGGAACTGACATTTAAAACGAACAAGAAAAGACAAACCATGTGGGGATGAGACAAGAAGGTTGTTCAAAATGAACACAAGATAATGTTGTATAAACAAAGCCAGAGGAGCTCCTGGAACAATGCAGGAAGGAGGTGATGTTGTCAATGTACTGGGATAGGACAATGTCCCTGCATGTAAATTTTGATTTAATTTAAATGGGAGAAGAGATTACTGACTTGAGTGAGGTGCCAGGGATAAGAGCCTGGGTAAGACTTTAAGTGATGTTACAGTCACAAAGAGATCACAAAGAAGGTATGCAGAAGAATTTTCAAGGTCTGACCAAACTGGGTGTATGAAAGCTCACCTTCTCAGCCTGGAGACAAGGAGGCTCAGTGGAGACATTATCACTCTACAACCACCTGAAAGGAGTCTGTAGCCAGGTAGGAGTCAATTGCACAAAAAGAATTTGCCCCAAATTGCAGTGGAGGTTTGGACTAGGTATTAGGAAAAAAAATCTTCACTGAAAAGGTGGTCAGTCATTGGAACAGGTGGCCCAGGGAAGTGCTGGGATCACCATACCTGGAAGTGCTCAAAAGACCTGTGGATGTGGCACCTGGGTATATGGTTCTATGATGGGTTCAGCAGTGCTGAGTTAATGATTTGACTTGATGACCTTAGAGGTCATTTGCTAACAGTTCTATGGTTGTACAACTATATCAAGTATTGAGAATCATGTGTCAGAAGTGGATAAAATTGATCTCCAGATATCAGACCTGCCAGAAAAGCAACCCCTGACCACTGTTTGGACAGAATAAAAATGGTCTGGATTATCCAGACAAGTCTGTGCCCCATCAATGCAGACATGGTGAGATAAATTTTATTTGTGGACAACAGTACAAAGAAACAATTTAAAAAGGAATAAAGAAAAATCAAGGGCAGGTCTTTGTGGCATTCTCAAGGATGGAGAAGGGTCAGATGACAGAATATGATTCAAAATGAAACAAAAATGTGAAAAATGTGACTCCAAATAAGCCAAGATCACCCAAAAAAAAAAAAATTCAAAAGATGTTGAAATCCCTAAAGAGGAAGAACATTCTGGGAAAAGGGTATGATCAATGGCATCAAAAGCAGCTGAAGGTCAGGGAGGGCAGAGGCACACAGAGAGAGACTTGGCTTGGTGTGAGCCCCTGCAGCCTTCGATGAAGGCAGGGAAGGGATGACAGCTGGACTGAAGAAAGTCTAAATCGGAATCAGGAGAGAAAGTTTTATTTTAAGACAAAATCTCTCACTTCATCTGTTCTGTGTTCTTTCATATTTTTTTGCTTCATGCACTTAAAATTTCCTACTTATGTAACTCCTAGGAAGTGTGCAGACAGAGAAGAATTACTGGGATTATGGTCCTAAGGCTGGGTAAGTGTTACCAGACAGTTGCCATATGCCCACACTTGCTGGGACTCCTTACATAAACAGTAGGATGAAAGTGGCTCTCCCCCTCCCCTCCAGGGAGGACACCCCCAAGGTAAGGAGAACACTGGGAGCTTCCCTCATTCAGTGCTTCTGCATTACAAAGTCAGGCAAGAAAAGCTGGCAGCGTCTTCTGCTCATGTGGCAGCAGCCCTGCTTTCCACTCTGGAGCCCCTTGGTTCAATCTGCAAGGTGCATTCCAAAGCCAGAGGCTGCCACAGTTGCAGAGCTGTTGCTCTGTGCTGCATTGCCTCAGTGGATGGAGATTTCATTTTTAAGAGCTGTGGAAATGGCACCTTTTAGAAGACATCAGCTCTAAAAGCTAAATAGCTGTGTTCATACCTAACTTATTTTGAAAGATTATTCTCCTTTTTGTCTATTACTCCCACTTCCTTAATGGATTCCTTTAGTGTTTATGGGCTTTCTGTTAATTGAACATTCTCAGGATCACAGTTTCAGCAAATTATTTAGTGAGAAGGTAGAGAAACCTTTACCTATTTCAACAGATGAATAGAGCTTCAGTTACAGTGAAATAAAGAACACACCCTCATTAAACTAACATTTAACCCAATGTCACAATGGGTGCAGTTCCCATTAAAAATCATTTCAATGAATAGAGCTGCAAGCTCTGGACCAGTTAATGATGGATGCAAATTAGCAGCAGCTGAACAGAAGAAGCCATCTTAACTAAATAGACAAATCTCTACACTAAAAAAGCCATCAAGCTCCCACTTATAATGAGGTTAATTTAAACCTAATGTTGAACAAAACCAGGCCTCCAGCTTGAAGGAGACACTCATCTCCCTTCTCCTAACTGCAACAGGGAAAATGTGGCTTCTGTCAAAAACTTCCAGTTCTCAACTTGTAGAGTGACTGTAGGGACCAAATTCTTCTGTCCCTGGCAAAAATCACCCTGGCTCACTTGCTCCAGGGTTAACCTACATTGCTAGGGATAAGCCCACCACAGAACAGTGGACTTAGGCTCTACTTCACATCAGAGAAACCAAAATCCTCACTAAAGACTGCAGCTCCAGTGGTGTTGTGTCACACAGAACACCTACTCCTGTTCTACAAATTTCAGCTATGCTACAGCATCACTTTTCTCCAAAAAGAAACATCATGTGCTATATTGGACATAATATTACAAAATTAGGTTTATGGAATTACATGTTCCTCGAGTTTTCATTTCTCCCTTAAAGTATGATCATTTTCTCTAACCCTTTGGACTTTCTCCTCATCCATTTTATTCCATTTTTCACTCCATCTCAGGCTAACCCAGCAAAATTCTGCAAAACTTCATGGGCTGCAACCAGTGACTGGTGTGGGATCACTTCACATATTTCTTCAGCTCTTTCATCTTTGTCCATCACTTTGTGTTTCTCAACTCTGTACCACTTGTTTTAAAGTCAGCCCTGAAACTCAGCACACAGTCTGAGCAAGGCTGCATCCCTTCCATAGTAGCTCCAGGTGTAAAGGCTCTAGGAGTAACAGGGTCAGTGATGTTATCAAGGTTCACTTCAGGATGGACCTCACACCTGACCCTTAGTAAAATATTCCACTAACAACAAATGGAAACAACCAGAACTCAGTTACCTCTCTTAAAGTGTTTCCAGCTAAGCAGGACCACTAAAACAAAAAGATACTGGCATTATAATTGGCAGATATGATTCACCATACAAAAATTGGCTCTATGAAGAGGAAGGCTTGTTGACTGACTGTCTCCCCAAGACAATTTTTCTGAGTATGTCATGGCTGTTGAAGGGATGTTGATCCATTCCTGACAGCAGAGACAATTAGGATTAATGGTTACTACAGGCAGACCTCCAGTGAGAAGATTTTCCATATTTGTCAGATTTGTCTTAGCTCACTGTTTCTTGGCATTACTCCATTTTTCAGAGGCAAGAAGGATGGACTGTTTTGCTTTATAGGATTTGCAAACACAAGTGGGGAAGGTAGGAGCTTCCTAATACTGTCTGAAAATACCTCAGCTGTGAAGCAATCCACAGCACCACCTTATTAATGTTAAACCTAAATCATTTTCTGGACTTTCCACTGACACTTTGCCATGCTAAAAGGAGAGGTACCTCAGCTGAAGTGAACAATATTTCGCTTGTTCACAGCTGCATTTGGAACTAGCAATTGCCTCTCAGAAAGATAAAGCTAATGTCAGTTGATACTAATGCAACAGAAAATAAATGTCTAGAATTAAAAAAAAAATAATAATACAGCTCATTTGGGAAAATCTTTAGAAGATGTAAGAAGTCAGATTCTCAGGTGCTGGGAACTAACACAAGTCAGTTTGCATCAGCAAAGAATTTGGTCCCAAACTTCTATTTCAGAGGTTCAAACTGAAAAACCAAATTAGAAACTGATAACTTAGAAGAGGAATGAAAATCAAATGAGACATTTATATCAAAGGTTAATAAATTTTGCCAGAGGTTACTCCTGTTAAAGAAGGTCTCAAAACATTTAAACAAATTTTAAAGAAGTCTTAGAAGTACCTGAACATGACTTTTACCTTTTGTAATAACTTACTTTGTACCTACTCAGGGACCTGTACAATTGAGTATGTTTCATTCTGGGAGCAGGGAATTGGAAGAGCTGTGCTTCCACTTGATGACAGCAAATAGGGGCCAACAACAAAAAGCCTTTTAAAACAAAATAAAAAAGGAAATAAAACACTGGGATCCCTGCTTGTGAAATTCATACTTATGATCAGTTAGAATTAAGCTATATTTTTGTTAGAAAATGAAATATACAGTTTTCCATAAGCATACATTTTTATTTTTCCCCAGACATTCCTAGGCAGATTACAGAAGCAGCTTTTAAGCTAATAAATCAGAAACCTTCTCAATACAAGTGAGTTTAGCTTCCCTGTGCTCCTGAGAATATTAAGTCAAAGACAGCTGCCTAATTTATATTTTCTAAGTAGAAGATAAAGCTAATTATTTTTAAGTGGAATAATAATTGCCATCAGAAATTAATTCCTTTAGTAGACAAAATCCCAGACACGATTTAGAAAAGAGAGATGTTTCAGTCTTCTACTGATTTGTGGATGATCTGATTTGATCCACAGTGAGGACTACCCAGCAGTGTGCTTGCTTCCAAACGCCTAGCAAATCAAGTGGGCACTTTTCTCATTGGGAAAAAGCCTGCAAGTCCATGGAAGGCTAAATAGAAAACAAACTGTGAGCAGAAAGAATAATTAATACTGATAGAAACAACAGAGGGGAAAAGAAAAAGAAAAAAAAGTTCAGATTAAAGGTCAAAAATGGACTGGCAGGAGATCAGAGTGCAGACTCTGGATAAAGCACCTCCTGTTCCGTGAAGGATTCCCAGGAGCTGTGGGTGGTGCCCCATGGCACTGCCCAGACCCATGAGAGGACAGAGAGACCTCAGGGTCACTCAGGTCTCCCCATCCAGCTCCTCCTGCTGCCACTGACCCCACAAAGCCCTCTAAATACCACGGATCCCTAGAGAGTCATGCTGCAAGTTTTCAACTGCTCTTTGCACATCTCTGCTCTTTGTGCACCTCTGTTGCAGTCTTGGCTCTTTTTTCATCACTCCACCGTGTTTGCATATTCACATAAGCTTTATCTCTCCTCTGGATGGACTGCAAACTTGCCTGTTGCCCATATGGAAAAGCCCTCACCTCTAATGCTGCTGTTGTCACCTCATGGCCTGTGCTAGGAGTAAGAAAATCCTTCTTGAAATAACAGAATCATTTCCCTCAGAGCTTAATACACTTCAGGTTTCTATTTAATACCATCACAGCCAGTCTCTGCCTGAGAGATCTGAATATTATTGAAACTGCAAGAGCCTCCAAAATCCATCATCAAGAACAAAGCTACCTCCCGACAGACTTGTGTTCTGCTCACACCTGTCCTTGACACAGAAAATCCCACACATTTTAAACCTTCCCCAGTTGTTCTATGTCCAAACCATCTGAGGGCCACTGTAACTTTTCAGTGCTCTGTCATTCTGCCCAGAGCGTCTCCTCGGCTTGCTTTGCTCCTGATACAATTTAATAATGGAAGCTTACAATCTGTCTCCTTTACGTCAGCAACGCTACTCAGATGACTGCAGCATGCGGAAAATCATTTTCATTCTGTCTCCAGCCCACACACTTATCAGGGAAGGCTTAGGACCTCAGTTTGTAAGGATATAAAGAAGATTTAACAGAGAAACAAGTCACTATAGCAACACAGGTTAAAAATGAGAAATTGCATTTTGTGGTGAGAAGAGAAAATAATTTTTTTTAATTAAAAACATACGGGTCTCAGCCTATAATTTTGTGTCTTTTAAACACATGAAAGGTACCATCTGGGGATACTCAGTGTCATTTCATAGTACATTCTTCTGGTTTCTTAGGTTTTTTCCTACATTGCATTCCCATTTGCAAACCCTTTCTTTGCACTCACGAAAACAAGCATTATACCTTCCTTTTCATATGAAGTATAACTTTTTTTTTTTTCTTTCCTTGTACTCCAGTAGCTGGAGAAGAGTTTACCAAAAAACTTACAATATTTGAAAGCCTTAAATTCCATGTTCACTTTTAACCATATGTCAGGAGGATCAGAGGCCAGCCTGCGCGGGTTTTCTGCCTTAAAACCCCCTATCATGCTGTCAATGCATTCACGAGGCTCTCCTCCAAATTCTGCAGTTACTGAGGAGAATATTTCAGCCACGTTGTCTTTGCATTTCTCCAACCACTGCTGCTATTGATTAAAGCCACTCACAGTGCTGCTGTCAGCTCAGGGAGCTCACACACAGCTGCTTCCAGGCAGCTGCACACATTCCTGGTCAGGGGGGTATGGAAAGGAGCTGGAGCCCCAGCCACCTGTTACAACATGTTTTAATAAGTAAGGTTGACTGTATTTTCTATGGAGATATAAATTCTTAGTTATGGTTTATCATCAGAACACTCCTGGAATTTAGTAGGGGACATTTTGTCGCTTCTCTAGGTAGACCTGATAGACAGAGCTCATCTGTCATGGTTGAAAGGGATGAGCAATGGGAAAAGTGTGAAAAGTTAAGCTTGAGATCAACTTCAGTTTAATTCCCTGAACTGCAAAAAGCCTTCATGATATTGAAAAAAACAGAATATTTCTTTCTCTCAGTGTCCCATATGGAAAATGGTGACCTTTTCACCAAGTGAGGACTTGGGCATTAGTATGGACAGCACTGTCAGCTCCATACCATGGAGAGAAGGAATATCATCTCCCTGATGTTTTAGGTGCAAGGCTATACTCATTTCCAATGCTCAGATAAACATCAAAGCCAAATTCCTTGCTGCCTCTGACTACTCTTAGAATATAACTTGAGATAAAAACTCAGTTATTGAAATCCAGTGAATAAGACTAAATTTTGACTGTGAGTCAGCCAAATTGATTTCTAGACTGATTGGTATTCATGCATAATTAAAGCTGAGCTTTTTTTCCAGCAGTTCACACATTTTCCAATTATCAGTATTACAGGTGTAAGAATCTCTTTTCTTAGGAAACTTTTACTGGACATTCAAACACTTTGCCTTTGGGTGCATACACCCTGACAGACAGGCACTTTGAGCAAGAACATCATCCATGCAAGCCAGCCTACAATTCCCCTCATTTTGTTGTTTTACATGTTGAGGATGTTTCCAGTCTGATGTGCCTCTATTTAAACGGTAATATGAACTTCTTCGTAGAAATCCAGGAAAAGAATTTACTTGCAAATAGCCTTCTATAAGGTGACTTTGAAGCTGCAATGCTAGAGGAAAACGCAGTCTTGGTGCATTTCTTTATGTTACATCACTATGTCATTTTTCTTTATGACTGGACAAGCTATTCTGTCATATTAAAACTTACACATAACTTTCCAGTAAAATAGTACATATGTAGAAGTTCCCAGCACATTCCTATCTCTCCAGTTTCATGTCTTGAAGGAAAAAAAAAAAACAGGAAAGCACACAGTCAAGGGTGTTACATTGTTTTCTACCAAAACCAAAGATTTAAGACCCTCAACTATTCACAGTTCCTTTCCTGACTTATTGTGTTCATGCTGTTGCAGATTCATGGAGCAACTGCTCAGTTAAAGCTTCACCCATAACTGCAGGCAGCAAGTATAGAAAAACAATCCCTAAACGTCATGACTGATTAAAATCATATTATAAAAAGTATATTTCAGAGTTAGTTTTACATCTGTTTAGTATTCTATTTTTAATACCATTAGAAAGTAAATTAAGCCACTTACAGTGAACCAAAACTTCCCTTGTTTCCATGGAAATGGTTAGAAGGCTGATCTGAAGTTAACCAGACTGGTAAATACAAATGCTTGTTACCAGCCAGCTTAATCCCCACGGCTGCCTCTTGTGAGCACCATCACACCCAGGAAACTCTCACACTGTGAAATGCTCCTCGCTGACAGCTGATTCCTAATCCAGTGCACAGACAGAGCAGGACCCTCTCAAACATGTGTCACACTGACAGGGGCAGGGGCCACCACGACTGCACACTCATCAGCTAAAAACTGTGTGTCAACAATAGACCCTTTAAATATTCCACAATTCAAAGGATGAGCTGGGGCTTTTTTATTTTAATTCTCTGCCATTGCCAGTTTTTCTTCTAACACTGCAGTTTTACACTGGTGTAATGCTTGCATCCAGTGAAATTACTTCTGCTTTATCCCAGGGTAAGCAAGATCAGAATGAGATCATTTGTGCTTTATTTGTTGGAGGGCAATGATGGATCACTGTTCAAATATTAATACTGACATTTGCTATGGGAACATCGTATATAATAAATCAGTAGTGCTCAGCAAAAGTATTGCCTGTGGGTGTGGTTGCAGGGGAAGTGTGAAGGTGTCTTCAGAGGTTCTGTAAGAAAAAGGGAAGACATATGAATATTGCTACTAAACAACTAATAAAACTCAGTCATTTGTGCCTAATGTGAATCTGCAAACTTCATGCAGTATCAATTTTTTGGCCTGTTCAAGGCAGAAACTTGGCAAAACAGAAAATGAGAGGCCAGATTTGCTTGGCCACAGTTTGAGTTCAAGCTGATCTGAGAGTTTCCTGCTACCCAAAGGAGAGGATAGTGCTCTTCCATCCTGTCTTTCCATACACTTCTTTTCACTCACACCAGATACCTCTTCCAGCTTCATTCCTTGCACCAGCTTTCGTGCTTGTCAGGCATTTTTCTGATGTACTTCAACTCATTAATTTGGCAGAAAATTATACACTTAGGTGGGGGGAGTTACTTTTCCTGTAGCTCAGCATGTCAAATAACCCCAGCAAGGGATCAACAAATGCCAAAGGCAACATGTATGGCCAGAGATGACTGCAAAGTGCTTCAGCTGTATCTGAAATGTACCTCCACTCACTAAAGCCCCTATCACACACAGAATCACAGAATTTCCTGAGCTGGAAGGGACTGACAAGGATCATCAGAGTTCAACTCCTGGCTCTGCACAGGACAGCCTTAAGAATCACACCATGTTCCTTAAGGTGATGTCCTAACACTTCCTGAACTCTGTCAGGCTGGTGCTGTGACCTCTTCTCTGGGGAGCCTGTTCAGTGCCCAAACACCCTCTGGGTGAAGCAGCTTTCCCCAATATCCAACCTAAAACTCTCCTAACACAGCTTCAGTCCGTTTCCTCGGGTCCTGTCACTGTCACCAGAGGGCAGAGATCAGTGCCTGCTCCTCTCTTCCCCTCACAGGGAGGCTGTAACTGCACTGAGGGCTCCCCTCAATCTCCTCCAGCCTCTCCTCATATGGCTTCCCTTCAAGGCCCTTCACCACCCTCATGGCCATTTTCTGGATGCTCTCTAATAGCTCATAAATTATTATTCATTTGTTTAAGAAGATGTTACCTTTCTGTACACAGAGATAAACATATGCTTCCATCTAAAAGGCTGCAAAACCCAAAACAAACCCACAGCATGATGCACAGTGGTTTTGCAGTTACCTTGTGCCCAGCTCAAACAGAATTGGCATCCACACTATTTATCTCACCAAACAATAAGGAAAAGTAGTGGCAAAAATCCTCAGTTAAGCTGTGGATTAGGTGTCAATCCACCACTCTGCTGCAGCACTGTGTATGGCTCCAAGGAATATAAAATATGGTAAGCAATAGACAAAGGGAAAGGGGGCTGGTGGTGATGTAACAGAGATCCAAGAAAATAAATGTCTGTATGTACAAGCCCTGGAAGCAGTAAAAGCTCTAAGCCAGCATGAACAAATCTGGAGAGAAAGGCTTATCAAGCATTTTCAGGAGGACAAAAATGCATTATCTGTAAGTGACACATAATAGCTATTCTGATATTTCTGATGTGTCATATGAGGTCAAACCTTTAAACATTTGTCAAGCTGGAAAACAACAGCAAAACTTGAACTATCTTTTACCGTGACTTGAGTCAGAACAGAGCCCAGCCCTGACAGCAGCTGCACAAGAAACAACTGGCAAAGACCTAACATGCCTGAGCAGTCTCATCACCTCAGATTTTCAGGGTCCCAAGACTTCCTCGGGGAGAAAAAAAAATAAAATAAATAAAAAAAAGAAAGCAAACAAAAAAAACAGAAACCAAAAGTAATTTCTTTCCCAGTCAAAGTCTCCTGAATAGTGTAAACAGGAGAAACACTCATCTCTCTGGCATACTGTATCTGCTACTCTATGCCTAATAAAACAGCATTTCATTTCAAATACATAAAAGACAAGAAAGGGTATTTAATTTTAAAAAACTATGAAATGTAATACCTTAAAAAAAAAAAAAAATTATAAATCAGTGTTGCAGATCAATTCCAGGAAAATAGAGTGTGAATCAGAAACCTTCAACAAAACTGAAGGTTTCCCCTGAAGCCCAAAGGACAGTTTGAAGTTTGGCTTGCTGCTCTCTTAAGATCCCTGAAGCAAGCTGCCTTACAAGGACACTGAAAACTGGTTTTTCAGCCCTGGAAATAAAAGGTTACATGAAACTCAGTGCTGCCTCTAACAACTAAATTGGAGGGTCTAAAGAGAGAGGACCAAGACTTCTCTCAGACATGCATACTGAGAGCACTACAGGCACCACAGGAAATGCCTTCTCAAGGCAATCAATGCAAATATTCAGAAAGGAGACCTGAGAAGCTGCAAAATCTCCAGCTAATCAGGTCCTCAGCAACCTGATCTAAGTTGATCTTGCTTTGAGAAAGGGTTGGACCAGATCTTTCAAAGGTCTCTTCCAACCTAAACTAATGTGTGGTTCTGCCTCATCCAAGTGGGCAGAGAAGATCATGTCCTCTTCTTCCCAGCAGCGTCCAGGACAGCACATGTGTTTGGAAACCACCTGTGTTTTACCACAGCTTTATAGGAAGATATGCTTGATAGAAAGTCCCTAGTTTGTCACAGCCCCTTCTCCAGAAGAGGAGGCTGCACCACTGCTATCTGAAGTTAATCTTACGAGGCTGAAATTTTGTATTCAGAGCACACCTGAGAGTAGCCTGGACCATTTGAACCAGGGCTTTCAGTGGAAAAAAATCTACTGAAGCCAATAAATAGCCTACATCCTTCCCTATACCCTAATGAATAGAGTCAAGTTCAACTCTGAAATGCTCCCTTAGAAGTCAGGAAACTGGGTGACACAGGGAAGTCGAATGCAGCCTGAAGCTGTGCTTTTACCACAAGTCTTACTGCACAAAATTTCACCACTAGTTTCCCTCCCTGAAAACTTGGTTTCATGGCACAATTAACCTAATCAACTGCTCCTTTGTAAAATGGGAAATTCTGTTTCTATTCTCACAGTCCTATATTTCTGCTGATTTCCTTGTGCCAGCCTTGGCACAGGTTTAACTCTAAGGTGAGATGACACAGACCTATTTTGTTGGAGCAGAAGTGAATACTTCCCTGGCTATAACTAACTTGCCTACTTGTGGATCCACAGGAGCAGCAGTGATGCTGCAAGAGCAGGGGAGACAAGAGAGCATAACTATACTGACAGCTGTTGCCTAGAATCAGAAGAGAAAAAAACCTTTGCAACAGTGTTAGAATAGTAAAGTCAAAAGAGACCTTAATTTAGAAGCTTCCAGGTGTCTCAGTGGTGATGGGCACAGCCAGAATCAAATTTCTACAACTTTATAAGGTTAATTAATTAGGATATCTAGCAGGTACATCCAACAGGAGATTCAGATGCCCCAGTAATGCTGCTCTGGGTCAGCCCCTTGGAGCTGGTCCATGGGGTTCTCTTCCCAACTTCTTATTGTGTCTTATTGTAGGTTCCCTGCTTAGAATAAGACTGAAGAATATTTCAGGAATGTGTTTAGAAGGTCAGCTTATTGTTCTAAAATCTAAGGGAAAAGGGTAAGAAAAGTACTGCAGCTACAGCCATGCATTATCTACAAAGCTACAAATATATGAAAATATATATAAAAAGCTTAGGCATCACAGAGACTCAGAGATAGCTGAGTTAGAATTTGAAACTGCAGCTCATAGTGCAAATGCTCTTCAGTGCCAAACAGGGATGTCAGGAGAGGCCCCTCCAAGCAGTGCTGGGGGCCAGCTCAGCAGTGCAGTCCCCTGGCATTCCCACGCCAGAGAGCTGCCAGCCGAGAAGGAAAACCAAGGGTACTGGTCCAATGGAGCACAAGTAGAGCCAACTTTAGAGCCAACTTTCTGGTTTTAGCAGCATTTCAGACCTATTTAGCCTTAGCTGTGCCTCTCTTATCCAGCACTTCCCAGAGGTTCCCAACAAAACTGGCTGTACTTTTCATTTTAGCATTAACTGCCCTGCTCTAAAGGATGCAAATGGGAGTTTTACCACAGACTGCAGGGGTGGATGATCCATGTGGACTTGTGGGAACACCAGGAGCCTGCCTGGCTTCTGGCACACAGCCCAGCACTTTGTGTATTCAGAAGAGACCATTAGATAATTTAGCCCGACCTGCTGTATATCACAGGACATTGTATTTCACCATCTCATCCTTGTACTCAGTCCAACAAATATGCATCAGGTACAATAAACTGTTATTCCCTGTATATATGCCAGCCTGAATGAATGAGATATTGTTTTCTGAAAAGGTATCAAGTCACTTCCAGTATCCTGCAGTCTAAGACTTCCTTGAATAACTCATGAAAGGGAGGGGAAATCTGACCACTGAAGACTGGCAAAAGTTGCTGTTTACAGGACCAATATATTTGATTAAATTGGCACCTTATGGCATAGAAATATCTAGTTGTCAGTAAAGATGCTGTGATAAATATTTTTTAGAAACCAGAGTATGGGTCATGATTCAGTGCATGGTGCCTACTTAGACTAATTGCATTTGATTCTAAATGCTTGATTAATATTACAGTTTTATTCAAGCAATAGTGATGTCCCATCCCTGGAAGTGCTCATGGACAGGTTGGATGGGGCTTTAAGCAACCTGGTGGAGTGGAAGGTGTCCCTGCCTATGGATGATCTTTAACACAAATTTCTCTGTGTTTCTACATATGATGATGTATGGGCAATTTCAAGATGTCTTAGAGCAGAGATGTCAGGATTAGTGTGCTCCTTCTCCAGCCACTGCCCATAGCTCACTCATGTCTCACCTTCAGCCAAGACCCCATCACCTGCCCTCTGCCATCCCATGGTTTAGCTCCCTAACACTGACATGAAGGACAGTGCATGGGTGCCCAAAGCATAGCTAATATAGAATTCAGGATTACTGGCTAAATGAGAGTGCCTCCATTTAAACAAAATATATGAGCCCTTTTAGGATATGAATCTCACAACTGTTCACTGAAAGCCCATCTCAATACTTCATTATTTATCTCAAAGTGCCTGCAAAGTTACAGAAATCAGTAAACCCCCAAGGCAACATTTCAGCTATCAAGAATTACCTACTGTTCATGCATTTTCCTCAGGTGCAAGATTGTAATCATTAGCTGCAATATTAACTCTCTAATTTCTTTCACTTCAATTCACATGTCCAGTCCGGATTGGCAGAAGAAAAGATATTGACATACTAAAGGGAATCCAGGAAAGATTATTGTGACAGTCAGGGGGCTGAAGGACATGGAGAAGCAGCTTTGGCAACCAGATTTATTTGGTTTAAATTAAAGGCAGAAGGAAGGAGGGACCAAGCACACTGAGCACCCCACAGTCACACTGGGGTCCTCACCTGCTCCACCCCAGGGGTCCCACAGCACAGTCTCAGACATCCAGACCCCTCAAAGGATTTGACCTTGGTGCAAGAACTAGACACCAAAACAAGAGCCTGAGCTGGAGACACTCTGAACAAAACTGTCCCTCACTGCCAGCCTTGGGGTCAGACTGCCTCACAGCACGCTGGAATCATCCTTAAAAACCTGAGTTTCTTTGAAATATATGCCTATTTTTTCAGGATATGGAGGGTCCCTTAATAGAGAAGCTCAAAACTTATAATGCCAAAGTGCAAAGGAAGCCCCTTTGAAAGCACAGCAACTTTTACAGATCTCGTGTATTCATTTTTCACAGCAAGGTCTAGAGGCAGAATGAGAATATGATTTCACATGATAAGGAAAAAAAAAAAAGCAAATTACAGCATCACATTTTGTTGAACATTCAGTATTCCCACTCACAAAACAAGACTATATTCTACCTTCCAAATAACTTGAAGCTAATGAAGCACAGCTGCTTTATATGCTTCAGAAGTAGATTAAGACACAACAGGATGTTCAATAACTATGTTAGAAAAGTAAATTCCTTAAGGTAACTATATCAGTCAAGAGAAAAAAAAAAACCTGCTTGCCTGTACTCTGTACTTTCATTATCTCATAATTCCTTTTGACTAACACATTCTCTTACACTGGAGTCAAAAAAGTAAATGCAAAGTTAATGGCAATTAAATCTCGATGCAAACCCTGCCCTGAGCTGTCTGCATGATTATGTTCTCAGCCTGAATTTACATGCTTTCTTAGGTAAAACTTGCATCAAAAAGCAGTGAAATAAACTCCAGCAGCAGTTACACAGCTATGTAAAGTACCGACACCTATTTAGACTGTGCATGCATTTCAGTCCATGTTAAAAACTAATGCTGTAGTTGTTAAACAAAAAAAGAAAAGAAAAAATATGAATGCTTTGCCAAAGTTTTCCAAATAGCTTTAACATACATGCAATTTTTCATATATTAGCATGGTACACAGTGTTTTCCAAACTCAATACATTTTTAAATTATAGTAGAAAAGTACACAACTTGTGCAAACATCAAGAGGAAAATATCTGTAGCTGTAAAACACTCCTAGATTGTAGACGTAATATTTCTGACTTACGAGTTTTACTTCAACCTTTGTACCTCAGAAACTTCTTTTTAAAATACTTCTTGCTATTTTCAAATCACTTTTCCAATTACCTTTATACCAACATCACTGATGTGAACCACACCTTGCTCAGATTAGGTCAGATCCTGCTCCAGCTCTGGCAATGTAAATCTGGCACAGGTGACCTCAATTAAGGTTACTACAGGCTGGCATGGCTGTAATTTAATACAGAGCTTGGATTCCTTGCTGTATTAGTATCCCTTTTAAACACCACTCCTTTAAGGTCTGCACAACTGGGAGATTTAATTGTGTGTCACACTTAACTGAAATGTTGAGAATTAGCCCCAATTCTAACATACACAGAGCTTTATTATGGTTCTTAGCTGGGTTAATCATCCCCACAGTTTGCAATGGTAGGCATGCTATTTGCTAGAGAAATAGAGAGGATTTAGTGAAATCTCTGGTGAAGCATATATGCAAAAAGGACAACAGAGAGCACCCAATACATCTATCATGCTCATACACACAGGGGCCCACCTGTTATGCATATTCAATGCAAGGATCTGCTGCTTACTTTACAGGACATTATTAGGGATAATGAATCTGGAGCCTTAGATCCTAAGAAGATGAAAAGGTAGCAAGTGTCTGGTATGCAGATGGACTAAATAGTGCACTGTGATGATTAAAAAAAAAAAAAGCTCAAGGTGAAAACTGTAAGGGGTCTTACTAATGATCACAGGTAGATACAGATGGAGTGAGGAGTGGGACAAGAGGTCCCTTCCTTATCTCAAGTTAGAGACATAGAATTGTTAAGGTTGGAAAAGACCTTTAGTATCATTAAGTTCAACCCTTACCCTAATGCTACCAAGTCCATCACTAACCCACATGCCTAAGTGCCACATGTACATACCTTTTAAATTCCTCCAAAGATTACAGTGACTCCACTGCTTCCCTGGACAGCCTGTTCCAGTGCTTGATAATCCTTTTGGTGAAGATGTTTTCCTAATATCCAATCTAAACCTTCTCAGACACAATTTGAGGCCATTCTCTCATTTTCCTGTCACTTGTTTTCTGGGAGGAAAGACCAAATCCCACCTGGCTACAACTTCCTTTCAAGCAGTTGTAGAGAGTTAAAACCCCTTAGCAGAGATGGTCAGAAACTGCACAGAGATCACTTGCTCAGCCTCCTCACTTATGAAGCACAAGTGCAGAGATTACTCTATGGAGTAATTGAGTCTGCAGCTTACATACTCCATCCATATCTGTGTTCTGCCATTCCTCCAGCAGCTGCAACCTGGAGGTAGGAATCACATCAGCATCCTACCTGCACCTGAGGGGATCATGAATCAGGGCCCTTGGGGCTACTTTGATCCAGCAGGGAATGCCATGCAATCCCATGGCTGCATTCTCATCATGACAGTTTAATGGTGCACAGAAATAAATGTTCATCACTTCACCACACTCTTAAAGCAGCGTGGGTGCTCACAGCTGATGAAACAAATGCTTTTTGGAGACAGAAAAAAAAAAAAAAAAATAATAAAGGGAAAAATATTTCAAAAACAAATAGGCGATTAAAACTTACTTCTTAAATATGACAAACTTTTAACTGAGACAGCCCTGCCATAATAAAACCATTAAAAACTCATTAAGTGGGCTGTGGAAGCTTCTATCAGATAGATATGAGATTTCATTGACAAGAGAACAAGACCCAGCAGATGAATGAGCCTGGGATCTGTAAGATTCGTAAAGTCTTTTAAAGTTTATTGTACTTTATAAAAAGCTAAATATTGCTGCCAAAGTCTATGGAGACCACTCCCACATCTATCTTTGTTTAATGGAGTGGTCAGAGAGATAACCAGGAAATTAATTTCTCAGATGCTAGTAATGGAGGAATTGATAATTTTCATTAGAAACAAAATAATGTTTGCAAATGCTGTGATTTAATCTCAGCAGCAATCCCAGTATCTTCTGCATCCCCTCCCATTGCTTTCTGTCCTTTCTTTTTCCAAGGGGGATGACAGGCCTGGCAGTTAAATGACTTGGAGGGATACATGCAGGAAACCATCAGCACAGGCTTCCTGGAAGCACTAACAGGAGCTCATTGCTCCAATTCCTTCTTCTCTAGCCCTCTGCACACAGCTATCCATGACTGCCATGTCACTCTCAAATATTCTGTGCATAGTACATTTGACACTAAATCAGTGGCACATTGCAGTCCTATTGGTAAAAATCCTCCCACTTTGTTGAGATCACATTTCATATACAGTTTTGGTTATGACATGGTTCTAGAGTGGAAAGTAATTGATTGATCCATCGTTTGATGAATTTATATACATTGATACATTATTGCAGGAAATATCCAGAAGCAGGCATTAATATCTAGTTTATATATTTAATCAAATGTACATATATATGTTCGTGTGTGTGTGTGTGTGCAATGTACCTAATTGATATAGGTTAAGAAATGGCACAGAAATTCCTTCAACAGGAAAGCAAAGGACTTGTCCTTGCTTCAGAGAGCTAAAAAGTACCAATTTACTTTTTAACCAGGGAAGTAGCAAAGAAAACAGTTGTAATAGGAAGCTGAAGTCATGAGGACATGTAAAAGTACCTGCTAAAACATGTTTGTTCTTTACATGGTCTTATTTGTTAAGTCTTTTAATACAAAATGAAGTATTAAATTTGTTCACTTCCCCAGAAGTTGCATATTTCTGTGATTTTCAAACATGCCTCACCATGTACCACCATAAAGGGCTATCAATTCATTAGTTGCTTCTTAAGACCACCAGTCCTCTTCTTCATTCAAACAGCTGAAGGCAGAAAGGGAGCTGCCATTCTCTGAAATCCACCAGGAGAGAGTACAGGGAGTCACCAGTGCCTCCCACATCTCAGAAGAGATGCACACAGGAAATTGAGTGGAGTCATGGTTAGGAGATGGGAAAGAAGGCTGTGAAGGATGAGGAAGTGGTGAAGGGCAGCAGGCTGTGCTGATGAGGTTGGGAGACAGATGAGCTCAGAGGAAAACCATTTAACCCTGGAAGCAGATAGATGGAGTTCCTGCCAGTGGCCATGAGGAAGGAGGAAAGTGGCTGCATCACTGCTGGGAGTTAGGTGTGGCCCTTAAAATTTTACACTCTATTTGGGCAGGCAGATTCTCCTCTAAAGTCCTAGAAACCAGAACCAAAAGTAAAACACTAGATACATTTGTGATATTAGAACATCAAGGAGTGCTGGGGATCTGACTCATATTTTGAACACATAATGATGGCAATATTGTGACACTAACAGCTTCAATTTACTATAAAAGAATTCTCATGGTATGTGTGATGGGAGAACACAGCTGCAAACACTTTCAGGGGGAGTGTTAGATGTTTAGTTATCATTCAGGCTGGGTTTATGGACTCAGTCTTCTTTCAATTTAAGAAAACAGGAAGAAAAGGATCAATTTACTTGATGATTGTGTACCCAAGCATTACTGGAATCCCTAATAAAAGGTATTATTAGTCACTTTTATTACTGACCAACATTTTCAAACCAGAGCCTGGAGCAAGATCCCAATCCATATTAAGGGGTTTAAGCATATTTGGTCCAATATGATATATTTTCCATTGATTTTTCTATAAGCAGCCATAAAACATTTAAATTACTTCCCCAAACTTTGATCAAAATTAAAAAGAAGATCCAGTGCTGGATTTAGAAATATTTATTTAGTCAGGTATTAGAAACTAAGGAGAATGATCATCTGCTGCAAGGTTTGGTTTCAACAGAGTTCCCAGCTTCTCCAAAAACCATATAATTTAGGACCATTTGGAGGTTCAGGGGAAATACCTTATGGTGTGGAGCTGTGGATGGAATTTAAATTGAAAGTATTTATGTCCTGTTCTATTTTATGCCAATGTTTAGTGTTACTCCATAAAGCAAAGCCTAACATAGATATAAATCTGTCAGCATTGCATAAGGAGTGTCAATCCACTGGCCCTTACATAGATGATGCTGCTGAAGGATCCCTAGCAATGTCACCCTTCCCATGCTAATTTGTGCACCTTGGACACAACACACATGAGCAATTTGTATCCAGAATTTCTCTACCAGCAACAGACAAAACAAAATATCTCTAAAATAATATGCCCAAAGGATGATTGAGAAAAGGAAAGGAAAAGCTCAGAATCAGCAACCCCTGAATGCAAAGGCTGTGGGAAGCCAAGCCTGTCCTGCCTGCTGCTTTGACAGCTGTAATCCTGACTGAACCCTTTTGGCACTTTGGACACAGGGATGCCATTAATAATGCCTTTCAAGTCATTCCTTCTGTTACCTCTGCTGTATAGCTCCTATTTATTGAATTACTGCTTATATCTTTTTATATCTATTCTCAAAACAAGGGAACGCAGAAATAGGATTTATCAAAGCAAAAATAACTCATGGGTCAGCTGCCCCAGGCTACATTGCAAACCAAACAAAAAGAATGTTAAGCTGCCTGTCAACAAAATCATCCTAATCTAGCTGTACAAGTACAGTTCCTGTGACTAAGAAAATATTTTTTTGCAATTTCAATGCAAAGGCCACAATTGACATAACCAAATTTTATCTTTGGTCATTACAGATCTAAGCTTTTAAACTTTTTTCTTTAAAATGCTGGACAACATCATGCTATTAAAGATCAAGAAGTCTGGTTAGTGTTTTCCAGAAAATATCATACTCCAGATGCTCTTCCTTACCCTCTCTTCATTAATCAGATGTTTTATACTATGCTTACAAGCATGGAGTAGGCTGCCTGCATATTCCCTGGAGCAGACAGTTGGAGCTAGCAGCCTGCACACAGGAAACCTACATCAACATTCCCTTGACATTCAGGCTGCTGTGAGGGTCTCTACTCACACTCAGAGCAGCATTTGGTCTGCAGCAGATCCTCCTTTTCTGCTACTTCCTAAACCTCACTGCTCTACAGTGCAGTGTCAATCTGTGGTTTGCTTATTGCTTATTCTGACACCACAGACCTAAGCAACACCTCCTTCAAGAGCTTAGATGAAAGAGGTTTTCCCCTCTGTCTGAAATGTTACACAAGCTGCTATTCAATGACCACAACCTGGCTTTTGTGCCAAATAATGGCTAAAATTGCAAGTATGGGATTTTACTTGTTTAAATAATTACTTTTTATTTCTAGCTTATGATTCCCATCCTTTGCAGCACACACCTCACATTTCAACAAGTCTCTAATATGCACAAATATTTTAAAAAAGAAAAAACAAAGTCTAAGCAATTTACATTGAATCCCACAACACTGACTGAAGAAGGTCTATCATATCATTACAAGTTCTAGAATCTACCTAGCTGCTGTCTTGACATGCACACCTGAAATTATACTCTCCAGGACCAATTTGCTTTTCACAGCTGTATTGGGTTTGTGTGGCAAGGCTTTTGACAGCAAGGATGCTATAAGGTGGTTTCTGTGAGAAACTGCAAGAAGCTTCCCCTGTGTCCAACAGAGTTAATCCCAACCAGCCCATCAGTGATGATGGTGGCACCTCTGAGAGATAACTTTTAGAAGGAAGAGAATGGGAAAAGTGAAACATGTGGGAGAAACAGCCCTGTAGACTCCAAGATCAGTGAAGGACGGGAAGGAAGTGCTCCAGGTACTGGAACAGAGGCTTCCCCATACCCTCTGGAAGGCAACCATGCTGAAGCAGCTCATGAAGAACTGCAGCCTGTGGGGAGGATCCAAGCTGGACAAATTTGTGAAGAACTGTCTCCCATGGGAGGAACTCCATGCTGAAGCAGGAAAAGAAAGCAAGGATGAAGAAATATCAGAGACTACTTGAGCTGAACTGTATGCAGCCTCTATTCCCTCTCCCCTTGCACCACTTGGGAGAAAAGGTAGAGAAAATAGGGAATGATTTGACCCCAGGAAGAAGGAAGGAGTGAGAGCAAAGGTGTTTTAAGATTTGGATTTATTTCTCATTAACCTTTCTCTGACTTGATTAGCAATAAATTACATTAACTTTCCCCAAGTCAAGTCTGTTTTTCCCATGATAGTAACTGGTGAGTGATCTCTTCTTGTCCATAGGTTGACCATGAGAAGACTTTTATTAGATTTTCTCTGCCATGCCCAGCTGAGGAGAAGAGGAATAGGGCAGCTTTGGTAGGACACCTGATATCCAGCCAAGGTCAACCCACCACCACAGCTGGTTCCCCATGGGCAGCAGAAAAGTGGTGTTTTCTTGCCAAGCTCTGAACTGCAATTAAAGACAGCAGCAACAACAGGCATGACCTACTCAAGGTTCCACAGATCCAGTGGTACCCAGTGCTTCTGGCAGAGGAGGGGCTCTTGAAGATGCTGCAGCACAGACCAGGCTGTCTCATGTGTGTTGCTCATGCCACAGGGAACAAAGCCAAGTGCTGTCTCAGGAGGCTGGTGCAGATCATTGCACCAGCAGATGCTATTTGTGTGACAGGACAAAGTGGATATAGCTTTCACCTTTCCCTCTGTGCCTCCTCAAGCTCTGCTCATGGGGAATATCCTGGCAATGTGTCATGCTCTGATCTTGTCTTCTCTCTACCACACATCCACAGTGGGCTGTAGGGGGCTGTAGGACTTTGCACTGATGAAGAACTGGACTTAAAGCATACAGAAATAAAAGAAAAGGAAGACAGCTCTGACTTTTTGATTCACTGGTCTTCAGCGTTTAATGTGTTGAAATAATTGTGCTGCTCATTTGTGCCTTACAGAATGTGTCACAAGGTTAAAATTTAATAGACAAATTTCACCCTGTGTATTTGAGTAGGGCAACAGTGTGTTTGGTAGTAGCCAGGCAACACTTTCTGAAACAAACATTACATGTACCCCAGAGGTTTTGGGTTTGTTCTTTTTCCTACTGAGAAGTATCTTCTGCCCATTTCCTAGCTTATACTTTTCCATAGTCAAGAGCAGCTCCATCATTGCTGAAAGCAAAAACACAGGGCTTTGTGGTGCTGCACTCAGGTTTGGGGTGCAGTTCACCTCAAAGTGGGGCTCAGTCTGTTTGCTGCAGCTTAGCCCTCTACCCAGCTCATGCTTCTAAGAAATTAGACACATCACCATGAACAGCTTTTGCTCAGGAGTTCATAGCCAAAGTCACATCTGTTTTTGGGTGGGATGTTGAGGGTTTTTTGGTTATAAAACAAAACTGAAAGCAGCAGGGGAGTAACAGACCCAAGTAACTGAGTCCTCATAAACACGGGTGGGTTGCCTTCCATTGGTAAACAGGGCACTAAAGCCTGTGCAATGTTAATTTCCTCATCCTCAAGTGATGCTCTACTTTTCTTTGTGGGTTTGGTATCAGTGAGGAATACTAATTGCTGAATAATACAAAGGTCCCTGCAAAGCTATCAGATATTAAATGACCTTTGCTTACCAGGCAGCACTGGAACTCAACCCCTGAGCTGCAGTGAAAGGCCACATGGTCTTATTAAACTCCCTGTAAAAGTTGCAATCAAAGAATGCATCACAGTCTCCATAGTAACAACTGAAAAAAATCTCCATAGATATTACAAATAAAATTAAGGGCTCTGGTTGGAAATCAGCCCACATCCTTCCCTCATCCTCCTCAGAGCCCAGGACCCCCTTTCAGCCCAGCCTGGGGCCATCAGTCCCTTCCCAAGTGGTGCCACAGGATACCAGACTCCAGTTTCACCCCAGTGGCAAAGTCAAGGAGATGAGAACTTGTGCAGTGGTGCTTAACAGACACTGAGTCCTGCAGCACTTCTGAGGGAAACAGAAATATCATAGATGAAAAGCACAAGTGTAGGGAAAGCAGAGCCCTGAAAGGAGTGAGCAGGTCTCACAAGCTTGTTTTTGAGGAGGCAGGTGGGGAAGAGGCACAGTTCTCATCAGGGCAAAGACAGCAGCAACCAGCTCTGCTGTCCTGCTTGTTTATTCTGGAAGGAGAAGACTGGTCACATGCTAGGAAAGCCAGGGGATCCCTGTGGGCTTTGGTATGACCAGGAGAGAGAGTACAAGGGAGAGAGGGAATGATTTCTCTCTGTAGCAACAGAAGAGGAGTCATGTTAGGCACAACCTGAAAGGGGTCTGAATGTGACCAGGAGAGAAGGCAGCAGCTTTGCCAGGAGGACACCTCATCCTCCAGGTCCTCTTTCAAACCAGGTTTCCTCTGGGAAACTCAGGAGAGGTTAATTTGTATTTATGTAAGGAACCATGAATGAGTCACACCTGGGAGATGTTTAGGGGCTAAATAATGCATCTGTGGCTCACCAACAGAGATGTCTTGCTTGAAGATATCTGCTTGAAGCTCTGGGCTGCTGGGACAGACTTGCTCTGACACCTGAGTTACCCTGGGCATCTCTGCATGTTCCTGATGATGCTGAAATGTGCTCATGGCAAGCATCCACTGTTTTCCCCATAGAGCTATTTCACAATTATATCTGTCCTGTCCTCAGTTTTTTCTTGACTGTGTGCTCCTTGATCCTTTTTAACCTGTATATGCACACCCATTCTGCCACCTTAAATGTCTTTCTTCCTCCTTGCTTTTTGCTGCCTTCAGGTTTTGTAGAATGTTATCCTAACTCAAATCACTGCTGAGCCATATAGAATACATAATCTTTCTTGCATATATTAAAAAAATATTCTCTCCAATCCTTTCTTTTCTACTGACACATTTCTCCAATTCATCCATGTCAGTCTGACATTGATATGCCAGAACCAGCAATGCTTTCCACCTGTGCTATGTACAGCTGGATCACCACCTCCCCAGAAGATAATGTTTTTGCCTCTGTGTGCAGCCCCAAAATCATACTCTTCAGTGCCAATATAAGCCCACTAAGTGGTTTCCCACTGCTTTCTCTAGGGTTTGGGGCATTTTTCATTTCTAGTGCTCTGTAAGTATCTCTCTCCTGCAGAACAGCTGAGCCTCTGATTATTTTTCCCAGATGTAAGAAACTGAATTTTCCAAGCTGGAACTTTTCTTTTACTATTATTCTATATTTTTAACCTTTAATATTCTTTCTACCACTTTTACCCTTTTTAATCTTCCTAGCTCCTCCCAAGACAACGTCCTCTGCTCACTTAGGGATACGGAGTATCTTGAGCAGAAAGCAAGCCCAGGAACACACTGTGACTTCAGCTGACAATTTGTTCCCTCCTGAGAAGCATCTGGTAGCATCTACAGATACATGACAAATTATTTTCCCCTCCATGCTTTCTCCTTGCTTCTGCTTGCCATGCTGGAGAGAAACAGCAGGCTAAGGCTGGGGTCCCCCTTCCACTCCCTTCTTCCCATGGCTGCTAACCCACCTGTGTGAAGGAAACAGAGCTGCCCCAGAGAAGCAATTCACACAGAGTTACTGGGTGGTTGGGGTTGGAATGGACCTCTGGAGATCACCTCAACTCCCCTATTAAACAGGTTCAGCTAGAACAGGTTGAACAGCATCACATCCAGGGAGGGTTTGAATACATCCATGGAAGGAGACTCCACAACCTTTCTGGGCAACCTGTTCCAGTGCTCTATCACCCTCAAAATAAAGAAGCTTTTCCCCATATTTAGATGGATATTCATAGGTTTCAGTTTGTGACTGGTGTCTCTTGTCCTGTTGCTAGACACCCCTGACAAGAGTCTGGCCCCATCCTCTTGACAACCACCCCTAAGATATTTACATGCTTTTCCAAGATTCATTCTCCTCTTCCTCCTAACTACAGATGCTTACTAACGTCATCTTCATGGGAGAAGAGATGATCTTGCCTCTCTCATGTGGCATACAGCTCCTTATAGCTCACCAGGGAAGCAACTCCACAAAAATGAAATACAGATCCCAGCAGCCTCTCTCTCTCTGTAACTCCTTCCCATTTATTATTTCTTTCTCTGTTTATCACCTTCCTTGATGGTCTCAGACAATGTAAAAGTACTCTCATACAAAAAGAACTCCTAAACTGGATTTTGTAATTTGGATTTTTTCAGTGAATCAAAAGCTCTCCTTTGTGAGACAGTTTTTTCTAGAAATACTCACAAATTCTACACAACCTCCCACTGGCACTAATGAGGGTTCAGATGTTTTCTAATCTTTCTCTAGCTCTAACTTCCATCAGCACTGATGGTCAGGCAGGCTGGATGCACTGATTTCAAGTGCCAATCATATGTTTTCATTCTCTTGCTCCATATGTTCCCTAGCCAGGGAACAGATTTTTCTTACTGGCTGCTCTCAGGATGGATCAGGCAGCAATTGGTACTCAGAGCAATACAAATAAAGGTGTGGGCAGGAAAAGTTATAGAGTTTAAACACTTCAAGTACAATATTGATTTAAAGTAACAGGTACTAAATGTTTATCTCTACTTTTTAAATCTCCCATCATTCTAGAGTGGAAGCAGATGACCATCTGCACCCTACAGCTGAGGAGAACACACAGAAGCACAAAACATATCAAACTTCCCCTTTAAAATGTCTCCTTTCAGTTGTCCCCAGAAGCTGTCAGGGGTATTTCTGAATTTTCTCCAGAGGGACTAGTAATTAACATTTTTCTAGAGACTAATTACTGTTGGTAGAAAAGGTAAGAGTCCTTCAAATGTGATGTGGAAGGCTATAGAGGTTTTCTAACCTATGGTTTCTGTGGAAGCAGTGGGAGATCCTAGCTCCCAAAATTAGTCCCAGGCATTTGAGGGCATCTTATGAGAGGGGTTGCCACCAAAAGCAAATGTGTCTCTGCATGTGCTATTGCCACTGTTCTTAAAATTATATTCACAATTTTTAAGTTTGGAAAAGACATTTAAGACCATCAGGCTCAACAGCCAGCTTAGCACCACCACCATGCTCACCATCACACCACGTCTTCAAGTTCCATATCCACACAGGTATGGAACACTACCAAGGACAGTGATCCACCACTTCTCTGGACAGTCTGTTCCAATGTTTTACAACCCATTCCATTAAAAAAAAAAAAAACTATTAAAACTAAACCTCCCCTGGTGCAACTTGAGGTCGTTTCCCTTTGTCTTGTCACTTGCTACTTGGGAGGAGAAGAGATCTACCTCACTGCAATCTCCTTTCACATAATTGTGGATAAGGTCCCTCTTTTCCCAGGCTAAGCACCTGCAGCTCCTCCAGCTGCTTCTCATCACAGATGTGCTCCAGACACTTCTCCAGCTCCATTGCCCTTCTCTGGGGTCTTGCTTCCAGCCAGATCAGTGGGAAGGGCTGTTACCAAGACATTATGTTATTCCATACCTCATTGTCAGAGGAGAGGGAAAGGGTGTCTCTCTCTGGTGGAACAAAGTCTGGCAGGGTGGGGAACCTGTCAGCCATTGTTCACTGTCTTAGGGTCACCTTGTGTGGAGTGGGACTTAGCACCTTGCATGGAAATCACCCTCCCTTTATACACTTTTGTTAGGAATAGTGTTGCAGTTACTGTTTGTTTTCATTGCTGTTTCCAGTAAACTGTTCTTATCTCAACCCATTATCTCTGCCTTTTGTGTCTCCCACTGAAGCTGGAGAGGGAACAGCCTGTGGTTTTCCTTTAGTGGGAGTACTAAATTGGGAAATACCATTCCTGAACCATGACATCTGGAAATGTTCCAGCCCCTCAGTGTCTTTCTTGCAGTGAGGGGCCCAGAGCTGAGCACAGCATTGCAGCTGTGGCCTCAGCAGTGCCCAATGCAGGGGGACAATCCCTGCCCTGCTCCTGCTGCCACACCACTGCTGATACAGGCCAGGATGCCACTGGTCTTCTTGGCCACCTGGGCACACTCTGAATCATGTTCAGCTGTTGTCAACCAGCATTCCCAGGGCCTTTTCTGCCTGGCAGCTTTCCAGCCAGGCTGTCCCCACCCTCCAGTCCTGCATGGGGTTGTTGTGGCCCACTTTTGGGACTCAAGACTGAATTTAATTTCCTGCCCTCCAACACATCTACATTCCCACCCAACTTGGTGTCATCTCCAAATTTCCTGAATGTACACTCAATGAGTGATGAGAAAGAACTCCATTTCTTGATTAGAAAAAGTACATGTCCATTGCAATCTGGGAACCACCCTTGCCAATGAAGGGATGAGGAGGAGCTGGAGCAAAACTTGAAGAAGGGAAGGAAGGAAAAGGCTGAAATCAAGAAATGTGCTTGGGCAGCAGACTACCTCACTTAGCAAATATCTCTGAGCACTAAAGGCTCAGACCATGTATCCCCTACATGTTTCTTCCTCTGCATTTCAGGTATTTCTGCCTCCCTTTTCCAGACACAAAGCTGCTCTGAAAGGAGAGATAACAGCATAAGACTTCTTGAAGGGCTGCAGCTCTAAAGAGAAATAGCAACTACTTCTGCAGACAAATGTGATGGATAAATGCAGCTAGCATGAGGTCTTTGGAACAGCCTTTCCTACCCCTTGGGAAAAAGAGAATGTAAATAGCCAGTGAAACCCTCTGGTGTTAGGCAAATGAGGATAATAAGTATGCTAGTAATGCCCTAAGAAAGCCATATAACATAAAATATACCTTTTTCATTATAGTAATGCGAAACAAAAAATACATATTTTGTGCACATATTTATCTCTACAAAATACCAGATGCTACTTTGTTAGCTTTTATAATAAATGTAATTTATTAAAAAGATGTAATCTTCAAAAAGGGAAGGTTAATGAAGTCTGCCAGCATCATTTAGAAAGTGGATGCAAAGAGAAAGAACAGTGCCCATTTATCTCTTTTTCCTGATGTCATGAAGGAAAAGATTAACAGAAGGTGAAAGTAAAACCTACGAGGTCAGTTTTGAGTATTTGTTGCTGCATTAGATCTGATATGCCAAATGAAAACCAATGAACCTTAACACCAGAGCTGGGCAGGAATGAAAGATCTGCACTCTAAAAGAAGACAGAGAACAGTAATAATTCAGATGGAGATTGTGAGCCAGGGCAGGCTTGTAGACACCAAGTGTAGACACCTACAATGTGGGTGTGTCCAGGAAAGGCACTTCCAAAGGCACAGCTGTTCTCATCCTGAAGTCTGCATCAGAAACAGGGGATGCCTCTTACCTGGCAAATGCCTCTTTTTCCACTATGACAATAAGAAGGGTTCCTCCTGAATGTGTTGATCTGTAGTGCAGAAGCCTAAAGATGGTCAGAATTAACACAGATTCCTTATAATTCAATGATAGCACAGGGACCCATCAGCAGAGCAGGGAATTTGTCCCTAGATCATTCAGGACTGGTCAGAGTTGTACCATCTTGTGAGTAGCAGCCAGTTATGGGGCAGGGCCAAGGGAGCATAGTCATGAGGCTGGGAGCTGCCAGGCATGGGAACTCAAGAACCAAGCATGAGACTTCTTCCAAGCCTGAATAAGCCTGGAATTAGCCACAAGAGAGCAGAAGGAAGAGAGAATACTTACACAAAGCTGCCTTTCAGCTGTGGACTACAGCACATTTAAGGAGGAAACATGAACGGCATCATTAAATCCTGAGAACTTCTCAGGGACTCTGAGATAGGAGGGACAGTCCTTTGGATGTAGATATTGGACACCCTGAGTATTACCAAAGGTACTGCAGTGCCTTTATATAAATCAGTTACTCTTTCCTGCAGAACACTGTGTGCAACTCTGATCACTCAGCCGTGAGAAGAACATCACAGAACTATAGAAGGCAATGTTCAAAGAAGGGCAGCAAGGTTGGTGAGGATGAAAATGTTTGGACTGTGCATCTCTGTGAGGAAAACAACAAGAAGACACATAAAGAAATACATAAGAGTTATTGAGATGGAGAAGAGGTATTGGGTCACTCTAACCACTTCAATTCATACAATATGTCTGAGACAGATGATTGTTGGAGAGCCAGCTTGTGGAAACAAGGACATCCCTTCTCTCTCCCCCTTTCCCTGTCCCTTCCTTCCTCCCCTTTCTGGGGACCAGACCACCTGCCTGCACAGTTATCCAGGCTGAACTGCCAACAGGAGAGGGGACAGAAGGTGGTTAGGGTTTGTGGAGGCCCTCAGCCCAACAGCATATGTTATGGCGGCTGAATCAGTCATGATGTCCCATTTCAGCTTCTCAGAATGCTGCCATTATTTTTAGCCAATATAAAATCCCTAAATTGGCTGGTTCTCAAAAAAGAAACAGACTTGAGAACATCTACACCTTTCTCCTAGCAGACTGTGAAAAGACAGAACTTCCTGTTTGACTCCAAAAAGGAAATACCCCACAGAGGAAGCAATACTGCAACTTCACAGTTCCAGGGAAGGGAACCCTCTACCACTGCAGTTCTACAAGGCAAAGCTGTAAGCACTAAGGACAGCAGTCATACAAGTTTTGTTTGTGTCTTTGCAAATTCCCTGATTTCTCTGGTAGCTTCACAAAAATTAAAACTATATTCTTTTTTCTGTGGACATAGCCATGGTCAGATTCTTGTGATTCACATAAGCCTCTCACAGGTCAGCCAATGGCACAAGTGGATACTTCCACAATGGAGGAAATAAAATTTAAATAGGGAAGAATTGGACTGTGAAACTCACTGCTACAAGACACTGCTGAGATCTAGATCTTGGCTCAGGAAAACAAAGCAGAAGATTTTTGTTTAAAAAAATTCCCTCAGGATTGTTATTTGTTTGATTTTTCAATACAGGACTGAACTGCACAGGACATTGCACTGATTCAGCATAGCAGCTCTTGTAATCCTGTATAAGATAACATTGGCAATAATACAAATATAATTCATGGGCACAAGTGCATCATCATTAGATCAGCAGGATAGACTGGTTTCCAAGAACAAGTTTACTCAGCAATCTGTGCTCTTACTGAAGAATACATAATCTTGTAAATTACATCACTCTTGCACCCAAGTAATTAACACAAAATAAGAAAAATAATATAAAAATATTTTAAGTTAAATAGGAAATTAAAAATTAGACAATTTCTTAAAAAGTTCTTGTTTACTGGATTCTGAAAAGAATATGTCTAAATAGTTCAGTGAATCTCTTAATAGATAGTGGGTAACACTTCACATCATTCCTGATTTCATATTTGCTTTGCTTTTCTCTTCCATTTTGTCTTATTACTGTTTTAAATCTGTGCAAATGGTTTTACTTTCCACATTTATTTCTTCTCAATTCACTTATTTCAAGAATTGTTGCCATATTAACCACTACATTTCCTCCCATCTGTGGTTTTTCTCTCTTCTGGGAGATAAATTGTTCCTCTTTATTTGTAATAGCTTATGATTAGTAATTCAGTTCTTCTGAGGAAAGTCTAAGTTACTCTTTATATGTGACAGCCATTTATTTTATGAACAGCAGGACCACAGACTAAAAACACTAAAATTATCCTACTTGAAATACCTGAAGTGCTCAATCCCACAGAGGAGCACTGATATTAATGTATCCTCACCTGGGAAGAAAATTATCTGGTAATTTCATGCTGCATCCCATATATTTTAACAAAGATTTTCTGAACAAGCATACTCAGAGGCTGGTGTCATAGACTCACAAAAACTAAAGAAAGAAGAAACTGAAAAAAACTGGAATGCTGATGTTTTAACAGGATGACAAAAAGAAGCAGAAGGCCAACTTAGTCTGGATGGACATTCTAAATCATGATCCAATTCTCAGCAAGTCCATTGACTCGTCTGGAAGAATAAAATACAAAACTAGCTAAAACTGAAGTGTGCAGAGTTCAGGGATCCTAGATCAGGAAAACTGAAATTATCTTCTCTGAAATAATTCCATGAGTAAGTCAGCAGAAGATTTGGACTCTTTCTTCTGCAAAATAACCCCTCTAGATGTGTAACTGAAAGTATACAATTTTTTATGTCATGTTGGGTATTCCACTGACAAAGCAGTAGCCATGGGTGGATTACTTTAATCTCACAGGTAGGGCAGCCTACCCAGGTGTGTCAGAACAACCACTGACTGTCATTGAAATGCCTCACTGAGAGGCACTGGAAGAGTTTATTCTATTTAAATAGTCAATTCTCTAACACTGCTTTTTCTGTGGCAAGTCCCTGGTGACAATAAGATCATGCTAACAAATTCTAATTTACTAAAGGCACAACAAAAAACAATGTCTGGAAGGTGTAACTTCAGAATTACGCCATACTTTTTACCCAGGAAAAGAATTAACCAACACATTAATGACAGAGACTACTGTAAAATTTGCTGATTCTTTCTACTGTGATGTATTGAAGCCAAGACTTGAATGCCTTTTTGGCAAGGATTCTTTATCCAAACATAAACATTGCTGGGCTTGGTAAAGGGTACTGCATAAAGTGCAATTGCTTGTGATGTACAGGCCATCAGGCCAGATGAGCTAATGGTCCCTTGTGGCACTGTGCTTTATAAATCTATTAACTAGAATTTGGGATTTATAGAGTAGTGGGCCAGAGAAACAACTGTGATTGAGGTTGTACAACCAGTTCCTGTGGACTCTATCATGTTCTTTTTGAAATTGTTGGCAAAAATCCCATGGTATGAGCAATACTTGCCACCAATCACAATGGGAAAAAGCATTTATAAATGAGAGTGAGAAGGCTGAAGGGGTGAAACAGCATTTGTTAGCTGTTAAATCTACAAATACTTAGAAATTTATTTCTTTGTTAGCATTTAGAGAATTCAGTCTCAATGGCAGTTGCCCTGACAGAAACAGAGACCTTCACACCAAACCTGCTGTGAAATAACAAGAAATATACTAATAACTGCATAAGCCCGAGCTCTGAAAAATTTAAACCTACTTTTCATTTTCTGTTCTATTTCTAACAAAACCAAATAATACGAAGTTTAACAAGTCTCCTGTTACCTTAGAGAACATTTTATTTGGAAAGCTTAACCTAATCAAAGGGAAATCACTCTCAGGAAGCAGAACTGCATCACTGACCCATCAATTACCCTCGCTGTAAAATATATATTTTTAGAATGTCCTAACATTTCCCTTAATGCCTACTCTCAGAAAGAATTTACCTATAAACTTCAATTTTCCTTTAGTGCTTAAAATGCAGCAGACATAAAGAAACAGTCCATAGGCTTGTTCACCTGCAAAAACCCTGAACAAAATTGGACTTTATTATAGACAGAGACATTAGGAGACAGACCAAAATCCAGGTCCTAGATGTTTAGAGCTCTTATGTGAGTATCATCACAAGTCATGGAATATCACTGTTTAATAGGCTTCAAAATGCCAACTGTGTTCTCCTTGCTGACTCACCTGTACCAATACCACAAACAATGGCAGCTCTACCACTGATCCCCTGTTATGTTCCCAAAGTCTGTTTTGTGCCCTGGGTACTTCAAAAATCGGAGTGTATCCCTCTTCTAGATTGCCAAGAAAAGCAGATGACAGATCTCAGCAGGGTGGACAAGAGGTCCCATATGGAAACAGAAGAAATAAAAGATGGCTGGGAAACACAGGAAAGGAAACCAATATGCAGAGGCAGGAGAGCATCTAGGGGTGAATGTAAAGCACCCTCAGCTTGGTTCAAAAATGAGTGTTAATACTGATGGATACTTCTCACTGCAGTAGTTGAATGGAGCAGCTCCTTTGGGGGTTCCCCATGTTATAACCCAGGAACACACACTGCTATGGGCACAGAGCTATCCAGACCTGGCTTACTTCAGAAGCGTACAGCAATCAGCAGCTCCAGCTGTCATCCCACATTTTTACCACTTTTTCTCTCCAGCAGTGTTTGGTCTCTGCTGCATTCCCACACTGCTGGCAGAGAGAGAAGCTGTAGTTACAAATGTGCTGACTAGCCATCGTAATTGGACTGCAGTAGCACCAACAATATGGAGAAGCAAAGAGCTCCTACTTTTCTGGAAAGGAGAGACAGTGAGGGGGAGGGGAATTATTGTCAATCTTTTGTCTCTACCCAGCCATGAGATTTCAGTGTTTGTAGACATCCTGCCCCACCCCTGGCAATATTCAAACCAGGTTGGATGGGGCTCTGAGCAACCTGTTCTAGTGAAAGGTGGTCCTGGCCATGGCAGCAAGGTTGGGACAAGAAGATCATTATGGTTCCTTCCAGAACAAAACATTCTGTAATTCTATGATTCTATGATCTTCAACACATCAACAGTTAGAGCATATCTAGAAGAATTTAATCAACAGGAGGGAAATGTGGGTGCAGGAGAGAGGGGAGGAAAGGACTGACAAACACAGGCAGGTGACAAATAAGTGCCCTTCAACCCTATGAGACAACCCATTCTTCCTGAAAGTAACCCTGTGTGCCACAGCCTTTGCTACAAAATTCCTGGCTCCCATTCTGTAAAGAAAGGAAAGATTTATTCCAAGCTCTGAGTTTTAATTCATCCATAACAATCTAGCCCTGTAATATTAAGGTACCACTATTGTTAGCAACAGTCTTTTAGCTTTGTCCTGAGTTTTCAAGGCCTCAGGACAGAGTTTTGTCTCTTTCACCACCTGAAATTTTCTTGGCTTCCCTGCAGCTTAGCTTTAATTTGGTTTAGCTGACACAGCAATTTAATTCACCATGTTGCCCACAGCTGATTTGTTTTACTTAGGTTTATCTTCATGTGGTACAGCTATAGTTTTAGAGACAGAGAACTAACAAGCAAATAGTCCATCTGGAATGAGATATTTATGGCTCTAAAGCAGGGATGTGGTATAGAGTCATACAAGCCTGGAATAACATCAGAGACTTTCAGAGGGGGAGACACAGGACATGGCATACAGGATTACAGTCAGGGGGTGATAAGAAATGGGGCACAGCCTGGCACTGGAGACTTTCTCACCATAAATAACACATTCATGGTCAATGAAAGGAAATACTGGACAAACATGGGTTTGTATAAAACAAAGGAACAATATCTAACATGCAAAAAGAACATCAAATATAGGCTGCTTGGATGTAACCTGGAGCTGCAGGCTAATGAAGAATGAGCAAAGGCATAAAAGTGTCTTAGAAGACATAAAAACACCACAAGTGTCTCCTAAGGGGAGTAAGGAGAAACCATCAACATAAACATAATATTCATCCCAACAAACCATTCCAGATGCTAATGATTTGTCATAAAATCCAGCACTTCTCAGCACCACAACCAGACTAAAACCACCAACCCTAGGGCTCCTGGAAGAGTGAGCACACCATCAGGAAAAGGGGTAGAAACTAAAAAGTGTAAGCATAACTATTGGAGTTGATTATATTTTACAAAACAGCTATATCCAACCTACTAATGATTGGACTTTTATGATTTCAGTTATACTAGCAATGCCTTTACTTACATTCATCATGTGCTTGCCTCTGGCCATTACACAAGATTTTGAGCATAATAATCCATACATTAAATACTGCCCTCCAGTTCCTTCCTTTGGGAGGAAACAGATATTAAGAATCTGCATCATCTATTACAGAGGCCCATTGAGGCTAAAGGATTGAGCCCACCTAATTGGTGGACAGGGTCATCTGAGGTATCCTTACTGTTATAAGGAGAAGATATATGACTGGCCAGATTAGTCACATTAATTATTTCAACATTAGTACGCAGTTACAAATGGCTTTTGCCTTTTATGATTATGATTTATCCCTTCACAAGAAAGAACCCCGACAAGAAAGGACTAATGGAACATCTCTGTACAAAGAAAAGTCAACTATCCATCTCATTTTCCCACGCCTGATAGAAGCTGTTTTTACAAGCCCCCATAAGGATTTAGATGGGTTCATCAGCCCAAAGCACCACAGTAACAGGGAGAGAAGTCTCACTTCATTGCCTCTACTCTGAAGTTATCAGGATTTCTATACATTCAGCATGGGACTAGAAACTAATAAAGGCAGAAACCATCTTTATGATTAGGGGTATTGACTATGCCTGTCTAATTGCCTTGCTACAAATTCAAAATAGTCCATTATAGGGTCTCAGTGGAAATTACTGCACATGTTAAAATATGCATAATTCATTTCTGTACATTGCCATTATGTATACTTTCATTTGGGGGCAGTGAGAAAGGTTAAAAACATACATTTTTTAAAATTAGTCTCTTTTTCCTCTAAAGAACCAGCCCTAAAGCCTAGCTCTTATACAGATATTACAATGCTGTAAAAAATAACTGAAATAATGGTGCTCCTATTTAATTAAAGCTTTTTACATTTCTAAATTCTGTTCCTCCTTCACGGCCATAAATAAAACAGTTGCTATGGCACAAAGTGAAACGAAACAGCTCTTCCTCTAGGCCAAGGAGAACAGCCTATCTCACCAAGAGTAGCAGCTTGTCTTTCAAAGCTGAGTGAAAATAAAGGGAGTTTTCACTTCTAAGCTTTGAACTCCCCTGTGAAAACCTGAACATAAATACATGGAATGCATATAATCTACCACTGGCTGGCAAAGATGCAAAAGGATTTTTCTAGGCCTGTAGGTTATTAAGACAACCCACTCATAAAAACTTCTATCAGTAAATGAGTCACTAAATCTCAGCCAGGAGATGAATAACCATTTTAAAGAAGTAACTGTGACCTCAAGAGGCTCTTAGTTACTTTGCAGCACAGATGAACTGGGAATTGGAAGAAACAGTACTACCACCTTCAGCAGAAAAACCTCCAAGCAGTGCACAAATGTTACTGGATGAAGTCCCACAGTGCAATCATTAGATGCAATTTGCCTCCCATTGCACACTGGAAAATCATACACAACAGTCACATGCCCTGCTGAGGGCTCAAAATAAGTCAGCAAGGGCTCTGAGAACTGACCTAGGAATGACAGGGTCTTGCTACAGCCACTATAACACCAGCAACAAAAGACGGAGGAAAGTGTTAGAATTACCCTGTGGAAACAAATATAGCAGCAGAGGACTTTTCCTGCTAGTATGAACATGTAGGCACATGTGTAATCACTACATACAGACCCCTCTACCTTTCAGTCAGAGTTTTTCACGTGGAAAAGCTCCAATATGTGCAAATAAGCTCAAAGCATCCATCCATCTATGTTGTGAGCTACTTCCTCAAGCTTGTGACTAAAGGTATTCTACTTTCAGGAGAAACATTTCCAGTGTCTGTCAGGCAAGAATTAAAGCAAAGAAAGATACCTTTTTTCTTTTTTTTTTAAGACATTTTAATAATAAATGTCCAACTTTTAAAAATTACATTTTGCAAGTCAAACATCATTATTTTTTTTTTTTACAAACTCTAGGAAACCAGGGTTCTAACAACATAAAGTATTCCTTCATTCAAGATGGAACAGCCTATATATAAAACCGTGACCTGCAGTACTGTGTATTCAAGACTGCAAGTTCATAAAACTACAAACAGAATTATTTCTTCAATAAAGTGGAAAATCATAAATTGCATGGAACATTAGACTCCTGTATACCACCACACCAGTCCCTTAAAAGTGAAGAATGTGGTTTCGATGTCTTCACAGCAATTCACAACCTACACTGTCTCAAATTTTCACTCTGAAAGAAATATGCAGCTTAAAAGAATTTAGGACTGAGAAGGCTGATACACTTGCTGAGTGATTCCCTAAAAATTATGTCCCACTAAGAGATGTAGTAGTGATGACTTAGGGAAGTTAGAACTGACTTTTGAAGGACGTCGATTTGGTACTCTGTCACACGTCAGCTGCATCATATCAACATCTGCTTCTATCCAGCTCCACGATTCAAATGAATAATGTTCAAGAAGACTTTCTCACTCTTCATGATGGGTTTTTACTGCTGGTGATGCTTTTAAATTATGTTTCAGGACGTTATACAATAGCACACAGGGTTTTCCTCAAGTGGAAGGCATTCAGGGACGCAAATACACAAGCTGGTCTTCATGTCCACATTCTTTATAGCAGAAGTATTGAGTTCTCCTGGATGTTAAAAAGCGACACGGTGCAAGTGATGCAGCTGTAGTGGTCAATAATGGTCCTTGGGTGTGGGCTGATGGCTGAAGTTGAACTTTGAAAAGTACCAGAGTAGAAGAACCTGTCAAAGAATGAATATGGTAAGGTCATTCAAAATCAAGCATGCTATTTTATTATCTTATGTAAATAAAGCCATTCATTAGGAATTCAACATACTAAAAATACTAAATAGGGACCTTGTCAAACCCATGCACATTCTGTACTTATTCCTGGCCACTAAACTTCATAAGGTACTGAGATGATCTTGTCCAGTGCTATTGTGACCCTCTATTATCCTATTAGCTGCAAGAGGATTTAAAAGATGATTTAATAATTCCTTTTCTAAACAGTTATCTTGACTTAGGCAGCCAAAGAATATTAAATGTTTCCTAATTATTCTTCCTTTTTTGATTTTCTTTTATGTGAGTTGGAAACACCCCAGCCAGATTCTTACATCCCACCTTCCCAAGAAACCTTAATCTACATGAATTTGGGAAGGCTGTCTTTGGGGAAAAAAAACCAAAGTAAAATTATGTGATACTTTGTCATGGCCCAATTGGAATAAAACTATGGTAGTGCAAATGAGCAAGAGAAGTGGGAACAGTGATTCTTCCTGAAAACTGAAGGGGTAAAAGACTGAGTTTGCTTCAAAAATGTCTTTGTAGATTATTGAACCAGTAATCCCTCCTTACTGGCCACATCCAAAAACACTTAATTAAAATAGGAAACTTGACCAAGCAAAACAATTTAGTATTTAAATAGATGAATAATGTTCATTTTCATTAAAGGAATACTTTTGCCATTTTAAGCCAGCTCTTGTGAGAAGCAGATCCTTCTACCTCATTTTTAGATGTCCAGCAATCATTTGGAAAGCCATATACAATTTTCTGCATAATCTTCTCTAACCAGTAGACCTTAAAATCAGTGGCATCAGCAGAACAGAGAGAATATCCTTACTCTTTGTTGTTGATTGTGAAAGTTCTTCCCATTTAGAATATTTATTTCTCATCCTCAGTTAAAGAGCAAGGTTCTTACAGTTACTGCCAAGCCACGTGAAAGCCCATTTGGCAACCTCAGGAATGGGACTGAGCCCTGGGAAGCTCCTGCAAAGCTGTGAGAGAAAAGGATGGCAGCCATTACTTTCTCCCATTCTACTTGCACCTCCTTTAATGGAGGGGAAGTATTACAATCTCATCTTTTCTCTGCCTCCTAAATGAAGTTTGCTTTTACAAGTCAGCCAATTGAGGTATCTGCACAGTGTTCGTGCCATGGGAAATGGTATTTCTGCCCTAAGAAATGCAGATAAATTGATAGAGGAGGGAACACATGTTGCTTCTCTCAGCTTGTAAGAATTGAAGCACCCTGCTCTGAGACTGAGTGTATTTGACCCAAGATGAATGAAAGTTCTGTGCAATGCAGTTCTACGTGTCTGTAGCCATCCCATCCTGCACACTCAACACCTGCTTTGCAAACCTGACAAATCTTAGAAAGGGAGAAAAGATTGGGTGACACCAACACGGCTGCCTTTTGAAAAAAACAGCAAACCAACCTGTTTGAAAGCACCCATTTTTCTAGGACTACAGCCACATACACAACATACACAACCATCTTACTCCAGAACAACTCTTCTAAGCAGAACTTCCCACAAAACCATGAGAACAACCAGAGACCTCTGTTGCTCCTGTGGGATATGTGGAGAAATCTTAGCCAAATTAACAAAAGGAGTTTTACAATGACATCATTAACACCCTGATACTGACAAATTGATCAGCATTGAGCACCTTCAGAAATGACATTGACATACTCCAATCAAATAACCCAAGACAGCACCACAAATAAAATGTCTAAGTTGCCAAATTCACACCACAGTACCTTATAGGTGGAAGTATAACAAATGCTAAGTCTATGTGTTAAAAGGAGGCTTTTCACCACTAAGAGTTTACCATTCTACTAAGAATGCCAAGAATTGAATTAAAGATATAAATGGTAATCAAACAGGTAAGAAAAAGCAAGATTTTTTTTCTTATTCCTATTGCACTGAATAACAAGTATTCTTGAGCAACAGCTCAGGATCAAGCACTAACAGCTAACAGAAAAGTAGGATTTTTTTTCAAGCTACCTTTTTTGCATCTCTTTCACACAGTAGTAGGATGCCAAAAACACTCCACCTCATTTGCTCCCATCCCTTTATTTCTCATTATCCAGCTGCCCTCACCCTGTGATACAAATGTACTTTCTCAGTACTCTAAGAACCCAGGACAAATTTACAAATAATCTTGTTTTGCCACAAAATATATCAGTCAGTAAGTGGATTAAGTTTCCATAGGTTTCCATATTCTGCCTTGCTGATGTCTCTCAGCATTGATTAACAGGAAAATGTTTGAAACAGCAGACCACTTTATTAGACAATTTCATCTTTGGTTTCTCAGCCTGCATTAGCCCAATTATTGCCAGTTTGGATTCAGTGTCATAAAGTGGACATAAAGCCACGAAAAATTACAAATCAGTTACTAGGAAAGCACTATGAGACAGTGGCTTTGATCACTGGTCATGAGATCATGACTTTTCTAAAGATGCCTATGACAGTTTTGCCAATCATGCCTGCAGAAGTATATCCCACCTTCTCTCTCCTGTTCAGTGAAATAGGAAGATTTAAATTTAGCTTGAAACCCTATCACTGTTCCTGTAAGTGTTCATGAACTGTAGCAAGATGCCGTATCAGTTAGCAAATAATAAGAGACAAAATGAAAGAATATTGGTTCCTGGAGCAGATTTTTCTAATTCTATAAAGATTAATATTTCATGGATGTCACCTAAGTGGGATGTACCACTGCCTCTTGGAGAGTTGTATCTGAATTCCTGAAAATGCTAATTTTCTCATTTTGCATGGAGAGAAGGAAAAAGGAGAAAGAGTTAACAGCTATTACAGAATGAATGTAGAATAAAACCACCTAGGAGGTGGATTTTAAAACAAAGACCTAAGGGAAGAGTATAGTGTGCAATTTCTATCAGGAAACATCAAAAGGAAGAGAAAAAAAAGAAATAGGAAGGAAATAACCACAAGGCTTTGTGTCTGCATGGTCTGGATGATGAGAAACATTGAAAGAGTGATGCTTAGATATGTGGTACAGCCAATCACAAAATAATCTTACAGCTCTTTGTATGGAACTGTTAATGCAAACTGCTTAGAACAGACAAAAAAAAAGGGACACTGCAGGGCAAAAAACTAAAAAGAGACCAAGGCAAAAAATGTATTTCCAATCTGCTTTCACAAGGGGAGAAGGAAAAGATTAAAAGTTGCAAGAGTGAGAGAGGAATGTAAAAAATAGAAGACTTAAAATTTCTGACTTGTGAAGAGACTGCAAATGCAAATACAATATGATGGCAACACCCTCTGACCCATGCATGTATTGATATAGACACATAGACACAGAAATTAAACATGATTACATGTATTAATAATCATTGCTTGAAGAAGTACAGGTTAACAATTAGCTTAACCAGGGAGCAAAGAATAATGCAGAGCTTAAGGGAGTGAAAAATTATTATAATTTTTTTAGAATATTATATATATTCTCATTGTATTAGTCTGTATTATTCACTAAAGTAAAATATATTTTATTAATCAGTGCCAAATTGGTAACTGTAATAACTAGAAGCCAACAGACATATTTGAAATCAATTATTCTCCTTAAGTCATAAATAATGAAAGAAAAACAGCGATTCTTCCTGAGAAAAGCTACTAATGCATTATGTCTAAAACAGAGTGGGAGAAGTGCAAGTGGATTTGTAAGAAGGTTACACACAACCACTTTGAGTTTCTGTTTCCTGTTGGAACTAAGAAAATATTTAAGCTATACTCACTGAACATAATTACAGATGCTTTCAAAGATCTTTAAATATTTAACTACCTAATCTTCACAATATCTCTATTAAATAGATGTTTCTTTGTAGCCCAAATTTACACAAGAGAATCATCTTTTATAGCTTATTTTTAAAAGTGGTTTTGTTTCTTTTATGAAATGCTGGAAACTGAAAAAAAACCCACTGCATAGAGGCCTCTGCAGGTGCAGCTTTGTAGATGCAGATACAAATGATAAGTTTTCTGCTCTTTGATTACTGCTGCCAGTCAAGCCAATAATCACCACAGGCTTCAAAATGTGGAGCCAATTAAGTAAAAGGACAAAACCATATCTGCAAATTTCAGCAGAGACTCCTTCAAAGTTCAACATGGAGAAGAAGGGCCCTGCTCACGACTGCACACCTGGCTGTGCCAAGAGCAGGCATTGCAAGTTCTTGGCACTTCAGCTCCAGCTGAATCTATTGATGGATGCTGCTTTTCTGAGCCAAATTTCCAAGGCAGAGGGAATGAAAGGAAGGCAACAGGCTTATTTTAAATTTGACATTTTAGCTGAGCAAATCTATAGAATAATTGGAAAGACTTGCAATAAGCATGTAATATTTATCCATACAGTTTGATCAAAGAATTGCTGGTTGATCTAGCACTACACTGAGAGGCAAAAAGAATACAGAAATAATACAGCTAGATGAATTAACTTGGATGTTCCTAGGGCATGCTATTTTTTCATAGAAGAGATGACAGATGTCACCTGTACCTTAGTTAAATTTTTAGAAGTTCTCAAATGAAGAGCAGCTACCCGACAGTGAGAGAGAATAAAAGGAGAAAATGGGGTTTCTGCTTATCTTATTGTGTATTCTGCATGGGCATCTGATAAAAGAAGCTGAATCTTAAACAAGATAACACATAATCATGTTTGTTTTAATTAAAAATAAAGAAATAAACAAACTAGATCCAGGAAAAAAAAAGCATAACATTATTTACTTCATTTTAAGCCACTCCTTAGGACTATGATAGGACTATTGGGTGACACAGAAACACAGAGCACACACATCACACATGAACAAGAGTCACCCATACTTGTGAAAAAAATTACTCTAAAAGTGCAGTATGGGGCAGACCTTGTGGCAATCAAAATGGTAATATTGATTTTACTCAGCTGTGGACAGGGCAGGCTCAGCATGACTTTGAAACTAAGGATAAAAATTAGTCAACTGGAAAAAAGCAAAAGCCAGGCAGTAATACTCATGTAATAATAACACTCAAAGAATAAAGTAATGCATGGTGATTACAAGTGTGAGAAGGAAACTTTACAGGATGACAGGCAATGCTGCATAAATGCTATACAAATACAAAATTGCATCTTCAAGTATTTAACAACAATGAAAATACAAGAGAGGAAATATTTGCCAGAGTCATTCAAAACATTGCAGTTACAGAGGAAAAGAAAAGCCTGGCTAGATATTTCCTTTACATAACAGACAGGAAAATTAATTTTAAAAAGGGTACAGTGGATGAAACCACAGGACCACTGTTCCAACATCTCTATCAGAAGGCTGTTAAAGAGGGATTACTTGGCTAAGGAAACTCTTTTGATGGGTGATCCACTTCTAGTCAATGAGAATTATTATGCCTTCACTATTCATTCCCTAACTGGACTGCTGACTCATTGTCCAGTGCTATAGAACTTGTGAAGTGAGTGACAGACACTATTATTTCAAAATTCTCAGCGACTTGTCCCAAAAGTAGCATTTTTCACCCACTTCATGCTCACATGATTAGGTCAGGTTAACTAACTAGCATTTTTGCCCTTCCAAAGTCTTAAAGCAGGCATCTTGACTGGATGACTAATTTGAATTTAGAGCTGGTTTTCTTTGTTAGGGTCATTAAGTAGACAAATCATAGTTATGAAATAAAAAAAAGCTTGCCTGCTTTGTATTGATGCAAATGGTGACTTGAGTTACAAGGCTGAACAGGGTCTGATGTCTGCTTGGAACAAAGTGGAAGACTCAGTGATATTTACTATTATATATGGAGTTATGTGTATGAAGAGATTTATGACCCTTGCTGCACCAGGAATCCTTGGGCAAGATTTTTGAAGGTACATAAATAAGTCAGCAATGTGGCTGGTGGGATTTACCAAAGCATATGCAAACTAAGAATTCAAATTCCACCAAAAGTCAGTGTGTGCAAAAATATTTTATAGATTCTAGGAGGTGCCCTCCTGCAGATACAAGCCCCTAAACACCTTTGTCATCAGCACTGAAGCCCTACGAGGCTGCTGTGAGACAACACATACCACACCATGATTTCTTGTAAGGCAAAAACATCTGGAAGCTGTAAATATGTCAAATCTTCAGTCCACAAATCCACCCCAGTTAAGCTGAAATTAGTGGCACCTAGGGGCCTATGTATTTTTGTACATCTGGCCTAAAAATTTCATGCCAAATTTATTTCTTTGTCATAACAAAGTTTAAAAAAGTTTTTAGTTCTCAGATGTGTTTGAAGGTATGTTAGTTAATAACTTTAGATGCTGTGTCTGGTGTAGGGATCCTGTGTGGAATCCAGTCTGAACAAGGTTGAGCAGAGACACACCACAACTGCTTCCAGATGCTCATGGAGTGGTGAGATGGTTTCTACACAATAAAGTAGAGAACACTGCCTGTGGGGACACAGGGAAATCAGAGATGACACTTTTCAGATGAGAGGCAGAATGGAAACAGTGATCTATTGGTTTGGCCCAGAGTAAACTTCATAAAGGACTTGGGTTTGTGCTTCACCCAAGTAACTGAGGCTTTTCCAGATTATTTAATCTGAGATTTTTATCTTCTGCTTTCTAAGGGCTTCCAGCAAGGCAAACTAATGGGATTATGCCAATTTCTGAATTTGGTCAAGCCTTATCATTGCTGATAGCTCACTACAGAGTGGAGTTTCACAAGCAGACAGTCTTCCCTGTGGTGCAACCATCTTTTCTGAACCTTTCTAGGGGCAATCAGCATCCTGGGGGTATAAAAGGACAGATTACTTCCGATGTGAATCTGATGTAAAAGCAGGGCCTTTCAGGAGACATAGAAATAACAAATGATTACAGAATGCTCCAAGAAGCAATGGGATATGCCTACTGCTAGCAGTGTCTCTACTCTTAGCTAGAGGACCATTAGCATTCATGAAAGGCTGACTCAGAAAGAATAAAGCATCATCCCAGATGTAAATGACGCTGCTCAGAATCTTTTTTACTGAACTTGTGTTTGGTTAACCTGATTACAACTTTGAAAACTGTTGAATCAACATCGTTTCTCCAGTTTAACAAGTTCAGGGTCAAAGCCATATGCTCTGACAAGGGTGAGATATAAAAAACTCTCCCTGTGACACGATACAGTAGCACAAATCTGTCTAATGCAATTTGAAGACAGGCACTGGCAGGCAGTGATGATCAGCTGGCAAACAGCTCTGTCTGAGGACACACAAGATAGAAAGTGTGCAAAAGTCAACATATGCCAAATAGAACCATCTTCCACTAACAGGCTTTAATTATTGAATAAAATGGAAAACTGTGACAATGCAAGGCACTACTGTGTGGTAGTTATGAGAAGTGCTGACATTTTAAATAGCGGCTAATAGTGTCCTCAGCTGTTTTTAGGAGAAACTAAGCAGATGAATTAAATTTTCCCACATGCAAATTTCATCAGGGAGATTCAAGATCTCTTGAGGAAGATGCTGGCACAACCTTCATTGTATTTTGTTTCAGTCTGTGGTGAATGCACTGCGTGGCACCAGGAGAACAATGTATTGCTGAAGCACATTTGAAGAGTGAGAACATAGCCACTTTGACTTACAATGAACAGAGGGACACATTCAGAATTATAAGTACAAGACTAATAGGTTCACTGAAGATAGGGATAGCTGAAGGGAAGAAAAAGCAATCACAGAAAGCAAAATTCAATAGCAGGGCAAAATTCTAGTAACTGGTTGGAAAGGAGCTTTGCATCTCTGTGGAGCATGATATGCTAGTAGAATATCTTCAATCAGAAAGCACTTAAAGATAATTAAAGCATTTTCACGCTCTAAATGTCCTCTAAATGTCTGAAAATGACAAGGTTGCACCCATTTGAATAATCCATAACACACACACAGAGATGCAAAATAAAAGAAATTATCAAATTCCTTGATGCTGCCAAGTGTTGAATATTTGGTGAGAAGATCACAGTGCATACCACAGGAGCAGAGCACATCAGTATGAACTGATAGAAGTGCAGGCTACAGAGTTATCCATGCTGAGTAATTCTGCACTCAGGGAAATTGATCCACCTTTCTATCACCATAAGAGGAGAAAACAATTTGTTCTTCTATCTCCAGTTACAACCAAACAGTGGAAATACCAGCTCAAAGACACTTACACTGAAAGAATATATCCATAGCCTACACAGGCACAGAGGTGAAACCTGACATCTGTACTCATATCACATGTGGGGCTGACTTTGAGGTTACTCTCACAGATCCCTCAACAGATGAGCCATTGCTCCCACATCAAGGGTTACTCAAAAATCACTGAGGTTACACCTAACCAAAAGTCAGGGTGGGCCCTCACAGAAAGCAAGGACAGGGAGCTGGGGGACTACAGGTGGACAATTTTTCCTGATATAAGTAGATCACACATCCCAGAGACTGAAGGGCAAAGAGGTAGAAAGGGCTGGACATCTTTTTGCCCATGGAAAATCAGCAGAGATCCAAGGTGTAAGTTTAGTGGGAACTCAGGCTCAAACCAAGTTATCAGGATCATCACAAAAATGTGGGATAAAGGGAAGGGTCTGGCATGGGTCAGTCCTCAGGAAGTTTGCTTCACCAGTAATACTGAGAGAGATCTCAGCAATTCTTCATTCACCCTCTGCCTAAGCCCAAACTTGATAACAACAATCTCAGGAAACAACATAGGCAAACCAAACCCCTGAAATCTGGCTATCAATGCTAATAACTGGTTTGAAAGCTGTGAGGAAACATCATTTTTACTATGATTCACGGAATTATAGAATCATTTAGGTTGCAAAAGACTCTAAGATCATCAAATTCAACTGCCAATCAAAAAGGCAAATGAAAACACTTATAAGAATGTGTCTATATTATTAAAAAAATACATCAACATTTTGCCATCTGATTGAAATAAGAACCAGGTATATTTTAGATTTTGTTCTGCTTTAAATTGCTTCGTTTTCTCTTTCATTTCTTGTTATATTAAACCACACCAATTTGTCAAGAATCCTGACTGCTTTCTCTTCCCTTACTTCTCCTGAACAATATACTGAATGCTACAAATTAAACATTTTCACCCTTTTCATGCTTTCACATTTAATATCTTGAATAAAATAGAATGTTTTCACCATTTTTACACATAGCATTTTATTTTTTCTTTATGAATATCACAAAAAAACTCATGTTAACACTTCTGAAATTAGATGGTTGTGACTGATTATGGTTTTTTATTTCACCTCAGGCCTAAGATGAAACTCTGAATTCCAAGTTCAGAGCCCTGTTACTGTAATACCCTTTCCAAACCCACTCCTCACAGTTCCTGCAGTGCAGGCTGTTACTCACTCTGCTCAGACATGGTTTTATTCAAAAATTAACCTTCTCACAGACACCAAAAAAAAATCTCCAATAGTGTTCCTAGAGATTACAATTTCTTATTTGCAGGCAACCACCACAATACTGCCTGTGGGAGGAGGTATCATGATCCCTGTTTCACAATTAGGGAAACTGAGGCATGCATGTCAATGATTTGGCAGTCTGAAAGTTTGTGGCAGAATCATCTGACCCATGGAAACAAGAACCTACAGATTTACTGCAGGCACTCAATTCTGCATTATAAGAATGAATATAAATGTAGGAGATAGCCTGGTTACTTATCATGGCAGTGAATGTTCCAGCTGCTCAGTACAGACTGTGACAAATGGTAATGCTGACTTGAAGGAGTCTTGTGAGGAGGCAACATTCAATTTCTTTCTGCAGTTGCAAACAACCTGTGTTACATTGAGGAAAACCCAGTGCATCTTCTGAATGCATTTTACCCATCACAAAAAAGTAACAACTCTGAAGTGATGTATTAAAAGCAAGTGAGAGTGTAAGCCAGAATGATTTACACAAAGAACTCTTGTCACAAGCAAATGCAGAACTTGGGCTTTCACTTATCTTGTGCCTAACCTGGATGGATTTTTCTCCAAAGGGCTGGATATAAGGATTTGTAGCAGAAATAAAAATGTATAAAATATAGTCTGGTTTACATCCTTGTCTATCCTGCTGTTGGGAAGGGACAGCCTATGCTCTACTTTCCCACTCCTTTTTTATTTTGTCATTGACCTTCACTATTTGTTCAAAGCTCCAAGACACCCAGCAGCTCAGTCAGATAGGAGCTGCAATGACCCAAAGACCTTCTCAGGAGGTCTCGTGGTATACCCAGCAGACAGGTGCCATAGAGACCTTTTGGGAAAGGAAACTGGCATTTCTGAAGTCAGTTTCTGACAATATCCAAAGCAGATTATCAAACACATCAAGCTACAGAGACCCCCAAAATAACTTGACTATCATAGTATTTGTGCATTTTTAAATAAATGTTTCCACTGAGAAAGAAGTCCTCCCAAACTAAGGAGCTTAGGGGTCTTGTATCACTGGTTTTGGCAGCATCTGCAGTCAGACAAGTGGATATATTCAGTACCTCTGGAATGCTATTAAATGCCAAGGAAATCATATGATAGTATCCAAGATGTTCTCAGTAGTTTTCCTATCCTAGTTCTCCTTTATATTGAGCTGAGCTGCAGGAATGGAATCCCTAATGTGTCTCCCATGTTAAAAGAAAGACAGAAGGGAAGATGAGTGTCTCAAGGGAGGTGAATACAGTATTGCCATTTGAAATGGTCAATGTGGAACAATTATAATGAAAATTCTGAATATTTTTGAACATTTGATAAAGTAGAATATGTATTATAGGCCCACCTTTCAAATGGGACTCAGTTCCCTGCAGGGAAACACTTCTGTAGTGTAGTGCCCAACCTCTTAAAAAGAGGTTATTTCTTCCTACTGATAATAAAAGAACCCTCAGACATCCAGCTCAGAGTAGGTCACTGTGGACCTCTAAAATCTGGATCACTGAAGCTTACCCTACCATTATAACTTCAAAATATATCAGTTATCAGTAAAACTCATAATGTGAATGGCTGATACTATTCTCCTTCATTATCCATCATTATTCCATCCTATCCAAAAGCAGTTAGACCACTTACACACACATATATACAGAATCTCTCTTCCTTCTCAGTCTTTACTTTGCAAAACTATGCTTCCTTTCCTATAAAAATAAGAAAAAATCTGAAAAAGACAAACCATCTAGTTTGAGACGCTATATGCAATCATTCTCATGGCCTCCTTTCACTTACATGTTTCCTTTTCTCCTCCTCTTCTTATGGACATTTTTCTTCGAAGTTTTAATCATACCACTTTTCTCTCCTTTGTTTTCTGTGCTTTTCTCCTTTTTAACTTTTTGTTTTAGTTTGGTTTGGTTTTTTGTGGTGGTTTTGGGTTTTTTTTTTGTTTTTTTGTTTATTTTTTTGGGTTTTTTTTTTGGGGGGGCGTTTTCTTCTGCTCCTCAGTGGGCTGATTTTGAATTCAATTTTCTCTGGCCACTGCCTTTACCTTTTTGCCCTGCTTTTGTCTTCTTCCTCTGCCCTTCCTTCTACGATTCCCCCACACCCCTCATCAAGACTAAGACTCTGAGAATATTTACCACCCCCCCCACCCCATTTTCTCCCAATCTTATTTCTGCCTTTTGCTGTTACATAGGAAAAGAAAGCTTTTAAGGCTTCATTATCCCAATGGTATCTAAACTATTTAATTACCAGCCCAACTGGTCTCAGTGATCTGCATACCTCTGCACCATTTAGATGTTTATACTAAGCATATTCAACATAGATTGGCAGAATGGCTTCAGTTGAAAAGGACTTTAAAGATGACTTAATTCCAGCCCCCCTGCCATGGGCAGGGCTGGCTGCTCAAATACAGAATATTTATTTACATGGAGGGAGACACTGAATCAGAGAGAAGGTAATATTCATTAAGTCAAAGAGCTGCTGAATAGCCAGTGTACTGCAAGAGATTAATGCTTGGTCATTAAGACCCCTCACTTTAGCTAAATGACTGAAATTTATTGAATGAATATGAGGAGAAAAGAAGTACATGTGTTGAGGGTAAAGATTAAGCCCGTTCAGATCCTTTGAGGGACTTGCTAAAGATCAGCTAATGCTTTCTGCTAGGAATAGGCTCCCTTTGATGCATGTAAACCTGAAATGTAAGACATGCACAGATAAAAGAATTCCTCAGAAGGTGTGCATCAGGAAAGCATTTAGAGCCACTCTGCAAGATAAAGGCAGACAGATTTAATCTCTGATTTAATCTAGGTGTAAGAAGAGGAAGTCTGGTTTTCATTTCTTCAATTCTGTTTGTAAAAGACATTTCTATATAGTCCGTTTGGTCTTAAGCAACCAGTTTTATTTTCACATTATCCAACAGTATTCTTCTCACAAGTATGTAGCCTGAAGCACTAGTATATATTTCGTGCTATAGGAAAGAAACAAGTATCTTAAAATTATATTGTAAGCAGGAAGGCTCTTTGACATGTAAAAAGACAGTAACAGAGAACAGATAAAACAGAAGAATCTTATATGAACTTTGCAATACTGTTTTTATAGACTCCTTGCATCACAAGCCTCCTCTAACATCATGCATCTCAATCTTATTTTAAGACTCTTTCCAAACTCTCATGACTTTCTAGCACAGCCTGGAAGAGCCACTGAAATCTTCATGTCACTCTTCCCACTGTACACAGATGATTTTTCTTTATTACTCAGAATGTGACCCTTTTCTTGCACAGGGTAAATCCTCTACAAAGAGCAGTGAAGTCCCCCACAATGACAGTCAGCTACATCTAGAAATACAGAAGAGTATGAGGAGCTGTGTGCTCAATTCACACTCACCTCTATCAACCCTCTTTGAGCAGAAATTCAGCTGGGAAAGAAGTAAAGATTGAGATGTGCCTACATGGAGGTACATCCAGAAAATGCCAGCCTTACACTTCAGAAGAGGATTTAAGAAACAGTTGCTGGATAACTGGATAAGTGGCTTGTAGATAAGTGTCAGCACAGACATCTCAAGGACCACAGCTTCCTGGCTATAAAGAATCTTGTGAGAAGTCAACAAGAGACCAGAGGAGACTGTTCCACCTTCTTTGGCCTCTAGGAAAAACATTTTGATGTCCCATACCTTCAGCAATTCAGAATCCAAATGAGATCAAGCTTTATCTTCAGTGTTGAGAACAGCATTTTTAGGATGACATAATCATTGGTATCTCAAGAATAAATGTTTTCTGTTAGATTAAAAGCAGTAGTTTCTTCTTAAGAGGAAGATAAGGCTTGGTAGTTATTAAACTTGCAGTAAGAAAAACGGAAAAGGACACAGCACCAAGAGAGGAAAATAATTTCTTCAGGTATAATGAGCATTAAATTAGAAGTTTAATGATCCAGTGTAATAATTCTCTGAATTCAAGAAAAGCATGTGGTATCCAGCAGGCCAAGAGCAATTTTGACTACATGCCACCACAAATGTAGACCCTCATTTAATGTCTGTGAAACCAGACCAAAACATAAACACAAATTTGACATCAGTCAAGTGCAAAACACTTATTTGGTTTTAGGTCCTTGACTTGATCTTTCACAGGTTGCAGCTGACAATCAGATGCCTTTCCAGTCAAAATGTGACCTTATTCTCTGCTCAATCTGGTCCTGAGTCAATGACCACTGAGAGGCTGAAACTTCATCCAATTTCTGAATTTCTGCTATAAATGAACAGTAACTGAGATTTAGTAATTGGAAGGAAAAGACCTTTTACCTCAACAAAGAAGGAAAATGTGCTTGCCCTACAAAAACTGCCATTTGATTAAATCAGTAAAATTGCTGCAGAATAAACTTCAAGATTGGTAAATATATGGAGACCACCCAATCACAGGTTCAAGCTGCATTTTTTTGTTTTTTGTGTGTGATTTTTTTAATCGATTCCAAATCTATGAAAATAAAAAGTGGATGTAAATTTCCCATGGCATGTGTTCTGTCTGTTCATAGTGAGAACACAAAGTAATTTTAAAGGATACCTTTTTTGTTGCTCATAATGCATTGCCACATGAGAGGACTGCTGCCCCCTCAAGTCAGATGTCCCTATCAATCTTCTCAGACTATAATTTTCAATTTGTCCTCTTCACTTTCAGAGTGCTGAAAAAGAAAAGAAAGGAATATCAACTCTCATACTTCATAATAGCCTTCACAAAGCTATCTTTCTTACACTGTATTACAGCCTTTCCTTCATTTACTCAATTTGTGACAATTGGCAGACACAAACAATTTTGTGCTTCAGTGTAATTACAAAAAACCAAAAAGGCAGTAACACTGTTTATTATGAAAATATTGTGCAACTTAGTAAAAGGATATACTTACCAGGAGTTTAAGTTTGTAGATGGAGAAATGTCTTTGATCCCTGTGACATGGGCCAGATGGATGAGACTGGTTAATCTTTTGGGCATCCAAGGACATCACATGCAAGAGCCGCTGGCAATGAAGTGTGAAAGGTGGTTCCATGTCTGGTTGCTTTCTTTTTCAAGCTATCTTGAAAATGGAGAGATTTCTTTTGCTTTCTTATCACCATCTTGCAAAAGGCACAGATGCAACTTTTGGCATGGTTTCCCTTTCAGAATATTGTTCCGTTAATGTAAGTATGAATTTTGGATGTTTTTTCTTTCTCCTCTCCTGTCTTTTAAGCTTACTTAATCTAACTAATTCCCAGAAGTAGACAAGAGGAATGAAAGGAAGAGCAATACTGCCTCTTATTTTCCAGGATTTTTCTATTCTGTTTTTCTGAGTTCATTCTCTAAGTTTCTCCATGAAACTAGTTTTTCAGCTTAAGACAGGTTGTTTAACAACAGAGACACTTAGATGACATATTTCCAAATGACATATTGAATGTTAGAACCAACTAACCCCAGAGAAAAATTTTCCTGTCATTTGATAGGTCTTTGAGTTTACCAAATATAATGTATTATATATTATTACCAAATATGATGTATTGAGTACAGATGTAGAGAGGAAAACAAGTGTGAAGAAAAAAAGCAATCAAATAAACACTATCCATAGAAAGCATCCACAGCTGTACAGATGTGATTATTGTTACCAAGCTTCTACAGAAGCTTGCTACCTACACGGCAAACATAGCATCCTAGTTAGGGTTTCACTAACAAATCCTCTTTGGGGAGGAACCTCTTTTAAAGAACATGCTCATCCACTCCTGGCTCCCACCTGGGCAGCACAGCAGAGACAGAGGCATCTATGCCAAATTAATTTACTTTCAGTTATAGTGTTGACCTTTCCTGTGAACTACGACCAGAAAGGTTTGTGTATTCAGGCAATTCAGAGATAAACTCATAGAAAATTTCAGTTGTAGCAGAGCTGCAAGTAAAAGAGAACAAATAAGGTCAAGAGCAGATAAGAAGCAGTTGTCCTGGCCAGGAGGTCAGCAAACAGCCTCTGCTCTTGAGAACTAGACCGAGACAAACACACTGAGCTGGCTATTCCATCTCACAGGTTAACAGTTCAAGGACGGCAGAACATTTCCCTCAGTTGAAAGGATGTCTGCTGGCACAGGAAGGAATCTGATTCCGAGTAGTTTTCTAAAGAACAAGCTCCAGGGGTTCCCCATGACACAGTTTTCAGATGTAAAAGGAACAGCAGCAGCAGAGCAGAGACTGACTTTGCACTGTCCCTTCAGTGCACAGTCAGTGTTCCCAAATACACTGAAAATAGTTGTGTGCTACTGTAACAGTTAGAATTTCATTTTCCAACACTCAAACTAATTATTAACTTCATGGGAAAGATACAGCTCTTTGGCATATTTATAAGCCTAAATTTATTTGGATCTTATAAAAACATGTCCAAACATCATTATGCCCACCTTTCTGTACGTCTTCTGTAGAGCCTGCCTCTGCAAACCAGATCTATTCCATTCCAGTCAAAACAACCTCCTGTCAGTTCTGCTACACTTTAGATAAGCAATGTATAAATAATAACCTGAATGCAAACTCCTAGCAGAAAAAGAAATATAAACTATTCATCAGTTGTCTATGACAGCGCAGATATACTTCTGAGAAAGCAAATAGGAGGTCTACAGGTCCTACAGACATTCTAATCCCAAATCACACATTATGAAATTGCCACTGCCTCTGTTCACCATTGACCAGCTGCTGAAAGATTGTTATGCACTGCTAGACTCTCAGTGATGGATAAATTGCTTTCTTCATATGCTTTGCCCACATTTTTCCTGATATATCTGGGCTCATGCAAGAATTTAAGAATTTAAGTTTCAGTGAAGGCTTGCAGGCAAGCAAACAGCAATAATTTAAAGCTGTCAGGAACAGAATCAGTTATAAGCGCAGGCAGCTGCCTCCAGCATCACACCCAAGAAAACATTTGGGTCCTTGCAGTACTTTCTGGAAATCCAGATGATGCCTGTACAAAATCAATGATGTGCTACTGACTACAGAAAATTAATTTAAAAAAAAAAATTAAAAAAAGGCAAAGCAATTTCAACCAGAAATGTGAAATAATGTGGAGAAATACATAAAGAGGAAATACAAAAATTAAACCCCCCAGAAAAACAGTGAAAAGAAATGGTTTGAAGTATTACTAGTGTTTCATGACACCAAGGAATTTAGGATTTATGTTATTACATGATTTACAGGCTTTATGGTGCTGAGGATTCTACTGAAAGCAACATTCTAGATAAAGATATCTACATATCAGATTTATTTCCTTTTTACTGTCACATCCATGTCTCCATTAAAGTGAAACAGGAAAACAATAAACAAGTCCTATCATGACTCAGGAGTAATATTCCTGATATCCCATTTGGATCCTTCAAACAGTGAAAAAAGAGAACATTTTTTTGGTTGACAGATGCATTTGATAAAGTCACTGTTTCCATTTGCCTTTTATTACATAAATCAGTAAATCAACATCAGGGAGACATTCTTCCAGGCAATATTCTCTTTTGTAAAAAAACCCTACTTGGCTGATCTTGCTCTGCCTACAAGCCCTGCACCACTTTCTTCCTTAGACCACAGTTGCAATAATACTGCTACTGCTGCTATTGAAAACGCCCACTGAGTCGGCACACTGAAACTTGAAAAGGTTTGAGTGTACACACAGGATGGTTTAGAACTGACAATATTTTTGTCAGAACCTTAATGACACTTTCCTTTATGATAATGTTTTGCTGAATCTTTCTACCTTCTAACCCCAATCCTAACCCACTAACCGACTAACTGCTCAGTGCCCAGTAGAAAGATTCACCATGCACATTTTCTGCTTTGCTAGGGGATGAAGACAAATCAGAATTTAAGTGTCTATTGCATTGTAATGAGTAAACATCAGTAAAAAGCTGCAATGAAATGTAAATCTCAAGGGAATTGTTCTTTACACGTGCTTTGAATATTGCTCTTATCTTTACCAGCAAGGAGTCTACCTGAGAACAATTCTGCAGTATCTACATGGGGCACTTCATAGGCTTAATTAGAGAAATTCCTAAGTTCTATTTGCCAAGACCTTTCTTCTTCTAGACACAGAGCCAATGGCAGATTGGAAGGCACTTCTGGAGAACACCTAGTACAACCTCCCTGCTCAAGCAGGCATAACAGATCAAGCTCCTCAGAGCTGAGTCCACTCAGGGTTTTAGTATCCCCAAGGACAGACTGCACTGCCTCTGTTCAACACAAGGACTGGACACTGACACAAAGACTGCATAATCAGTGACCTTCACAGCTGACCAGAGAAGCAAGCAAAGGTAAAAAAGCCACATAAAATATGTATAACTTAAATTACAGCATGACTTGCAGTTTAGTACAATAAAATTGTACCCAGTAACGCCCTTGAAATCACTGAAACAGGAGCATACGCCCCAGTATAACCAACCTATTGCTTTGATGTGACCTTACAATTCACAGTTCACGTGAACAATATTCATTTCATGGCTTCACTCTAATAAAAATTTAATTAAATAATCCTTTAAAGTATAAATCTCTGTTTTCCTGCTTACTTTTATGAGCTAAGTAGGAACTACTGCATCCTACAACCATGCTTTAAAGCATCCCAGAGTTGGTAGCTAAAACACTCTCACTTTAAATATTTCAGCATAATCAGAAAGAACTGATTGATGGTTTGCATTTCTTTAATACCTGAGCAGAAGACAAGAATTTGCTGTTTCCCAAGGGCCACCCTAGTCTCCTGCCACTAAGTTAATATCACTATTCAGAAAAAACACCATGATGTTTACCATCTGAGGATCAAGCTGAAAAATTCACTGAAAGCCATTTAAAAAGCAACCTGACCCTTTCAAAACAAACTCTAACTTTTCAACTCAAGCTATTTAAATGCCTGCAAGGGGAAAAGTTTTGTTTTGTGCTTCAGAGGACAGCTACACCACCCTGTGAGTGCCAAGAAGCAGTGCAAGCTGAGGGAGGCTGCAGCAGCTGTGATGCACAGGGGGTCGGCAGCACCAGCATCACCTCTGAACAGCAGCCAGGGATGGGGCTCGTCATCTCCCCTGTATGCCCATGGTGCTACTCACTGAAAGTAAGAAAAATCAATTTCTTACTGCTTAGCTTCACAGAATATAGTCTTTAAGTGTTCAAACAATATTTAGACACAAGTATTTTCATCTGAGAATGCCCTGGTCTTGTTCTGGGATTTCACTAGGGGAAATTTTGCTTTTGGATGCACCAGATGTGAAATATATTGCAAAATTCTTAGGCAGGCAAGAGTTCTGGAGAAATATAGGCATGCATTTTACTTACCATACACAAAGCAGAGAAGAATCTTCACCACATTATAGCACTGCAAATGCATTAAAGAATCGAAAATGTGCCAGTGAACAGAAGTATTTGGCCTATTCTCTGTGCTGTGTGTTTATTTTGAAGGAAGGTGAAAAGAGCAATCTCTCTACTAAATTCCTTTTGAACATAAACTTCATTGCATTCTCCTCACTGAAACATAACTTAGGTTAATGGTGCCACCTGGTGACAACTCTTACTCACTGTTCCCGGCCCTTGTCAAGCAGGAAAAAAGAAATTCGTATGGTACAAACCATCCCCTCGAGAGTAACCCCCCCAAAACACCGCATCACTGACACTAATTATTTGTCCAAAGCACAGTGTATTGTACACAAAGAACAATAAAAAATAGGAAGCAAAATATTCTTCCTTTCATTTTAGACACTATCACCACTATGGTTTATTAGCTTGTGAAGAGAACGTACTTAACAGCACATGAAGGAAAAAGAGAGAATTAACACTAATTTGCTGGAATCTGCTGAGGATGTGGGAGCAGGGCACTTTCTCTAGCTCAAAACCTTCTTGTTTGCTGCACTGATGTGTAAAATTGTAGCACCACTTTTTTACTAGATTTTACTACCCCCATGACTACAGTCCCTAAAACAAAAAAATAAGAGTGTTTGAGCATGTGCTTTGTGCACCTTACCTGTTAGTAACAACTCACAAGAGAAATTAATTCTGAAGCCATAAATCTGTCTGTGCATCTCCCTCTGCATTGCAACAGTGCTGACTACAATCACAAAACAATTGATGGGAGGTTCCTTTTGCGTGGTGAGACTCTTGCTCTGTTTCCTCAAGGTAAATCGGGTAACAGGTATGTGGCAACATACTGCAGGCAACAGTATGTGGTGGGGGAAAACACCTAGGGCAAGGAGGAGGCAAGCATGGACAGGCCAAGAAGGGCTGGAATCCTTGCTCAAGCAGAGACAAGATCAAGGAATGTGGCACATCGAGGACCTGAAGCCTGTTTGCTATCCACCAATGTGTATAATCAACCTTATTCTATTACTTGCTGTCTTGTGTATAAAATAAATAGTCTACAAATGCATAGCTTAAAAACCTAATATTTAAAGAAATTGGTAGAGGAGAGTAATAGAAATGGAGATGGGAGCTTCTATTTTGCAGGAGGTACCTGGGCATAAAGTGAAGGAAGACACACTTTACATCATGTAACACAACTTAGAGTTGAAATAACATCTGTACAATAAAATAGCCAGAATATGTGTTATGGATCATATTGATGGTTTCTCTACAGCTTTGCTTGCATGCAAAACACCAGTTCCCAACAATCACTGCACAACCATTACTTAATTACATTACAGTGACAACTTACAGGTGAAACCAGTCATTTTAGAAGTCTCATCTCAGCTTTACTCCCACCCAATTGTCACAATATCCTATTTACAGTTGCAATCCTACAGAACTCCAGAAGCACAACTGCTGACTAGTCTTTCACATTTATAAAAAAGAGGACACTTAATTGAAATGAGTATACTTGCCTTACAGTTTGCTGTGTTCACCCAAAATTTGCTAATTTTTTGCTAAACTCAACACTTTGGAAGGGCAGCTGAAATTACTTGACAACTTTCAGTGTAATAATGGGCTTTTCAATAGAGAACAACTGAATCCCTTCACCTCTCAGGACCTTTAACAGACTAGTATTTCCCTTCTATGGAACCTAATCAGAGACCTCCTTAATTTAACAAAATACGAATATCTCAACAGAAGGATGGATACTCTTCTCCTGGAAGCCTACTTCACAAAATAGTCACATGCTGCAGATGCAAATTATACAAGTATCCATATGCTTCATTTATATGACTATTTAACCAAACTGGCATAATAAATATGTCTAGTTAGATACTTGCAGTAAGTGTGCAGCTGTCTGGAAGGAGGTACAAAATCACCATCAGTGAAATCCAAACTGCAGCTGTCATTAATCAAAGCTTTGCCCTTGAACATTCATCACTGGGATATTGCTGTGACAAAGTGGACTTTTACTGCTGTTTGGGATGGGAAAATTTTACTTCCTTAAAATAATTTGAGTTTTCTAGTGGTGCAGATGTTGTAAAAAAAAAAGGCAGTTTTCATGCCTGGTCTCAATGGAGCAAATACGCAGAGGAAAGATCATCAAAATATTATAGAGCACTTAAATTATATGCAAAATGCTGAAGTTTTGCACAGTATGTATAAAATCCCTATTGAAAATATTTGTGTTTAATAGAAATAATTGATGTTTCTTGGGTCAATGAACTGGAGATAATGCAGTCAGGAGAGATTTGATTGTTAGCCCAAATTAAGATTTTTATGATATTGAGGTGGTGATGTAGAAGCAGCTTTGGTCAAGATGAGGTTTCATGTGTAAAGCTATGCTGCTGCTGCCAGAACCTACATCCTTTGATCAGAAAAGAGCAGCGGCTGTTAAAATTATTCATCCACTGGATTGACAGGGGTGGAGGGGTTTGCACAAGTTCAGGGGATTAAACCAGAGCAATTCAGAGAGCTTTCTCATGGTGAATAGGACCAATATGCATATCACAGAATCCACTTGGGTTAGAAAGGATTTTGACAGGCCATCAAGGCCAACTTCCCTACAATGATCACAGAAATCTTCCACTCGATCAGTTTGCTCAGAGTCCCATCCAACCTGACCCTGAATGTTTTGAGGGATGAGGCAGCTGCCAGCTCTCTGTGCCAATGCCTCACCACCGTCATTGTAAAAAAAAAAAAAAAAAAAAAAATTCCTTTTATCTAAATCCACTCCCTTTTACCTTAAAACTACTCCTCCTTGACATATTGCCACAGGTCTTACTAAAAAGTCTGTCCACATCCTTCTTGTATTAAAAAACACCTTTTATTAATTTGAATATCCTATAATTTATTAATATTAATACCCTCTATTAAAATAATACACTTCAAGTATTAAAAAAGTCAAAAAGTCACAAAGTCACAAAGGTCTTCCTGAAGCCTTCTCATCTCCAGGCCAAATGGCTTCAACTCCCTCAGTCTTCCTTAACTGGAGAGGTATTCCATGCTTGGGATCATTTTCATGAACCTGGACCTGCTGTAACAGGTTCACAGGTCTTTCCTGCCCTGAGAGGGATGCAGCCTCCAGGTGGGGTCGCACCAAAGTAGAACAGAGCAGGAGAAACACCTCTCGTGCCCTATTGGTCCTACTGCTTTTGATGCACCCCAGGACATGGTTGGCTTTCTGGGCTATGTCAAGGCTTCACTCTAGACTGAGCCATCATTCCTTTAGAAAGATGATTAAAAACTTTCTAAAGGTTGCCATTCCCATGAACTCTACGAGCCTTATTTTTTATGCATTAATTAGCAGCTTACCAGGTTTCTTCACGGACAATATATTTGTCCACAGAGGCTATTATAGGCCACTGGATCTGCCTGGATGTGGTAAAGTCAAATTTAGCCACAAGAACAAGCTGCTGAATGACTGCTATCAGCCATATTATTTAGGCTAGACAAAAGATTATACACTCCCATAAGATCAACAGGGACAACCTGCAACATCTGAAGAAGAGTCTGAAGGCATATTCTGACAGTGCATGTGAGATGTTACCCAATACCCACAGTACACAAGCTACACCATGTCAACTATACAGACCTGGAATCACCTTCTAGAGCTGAGCTTAGATTCACACTTTAAAATTCTCTTATAGCCTCCAGAAAAGAGCAGCCATGTACACTGATTTATGGGATGATCCCTAGGCTGTGGATGCTTAGAAAGAATCCTGGTCAAATGGGCCAAAACCTTGTCAGAAACCATTCAAGCTATTTTACATGGAGATGATTGAGTCTCCTGTGTGGAAATATGTGTGTTTCCAGGTTAATTCACCAACAAAGACACTTCCAACTACTATTCAGCTGTCAGTACATTCTTTGAGAGTGGTTTGTTGGACAGTGACTGTACACATGGGCAGTTTATAAACTTGCTGGAAATCCATACTCCTGCTTGCCTTGCAGTTACTTTATCATGTAACCATACTTGAAGAAAACTACTAAGAATCTGCTGACTGCAGCTTCTTCTGCATTTGTGAGCCATCTGTTCAGCCCCAGCACTTGGGTATATTGCTTCCACATGAGATCTGCACACTTTACTGGTTGCTGCTTTATGAGAGCATTATCCAGTTCAGAAAGAGTAGAGAATCTCTGTCACCCTCAGATGTGCAGTTACACCCAAGAGGTTTGAAATTCACTCCTGGTGCTATTGTGAGCCCTAAAAACATAACTTGTATACAGAAAATTTTTTAGTGCATTTCACTGCACTATTAAAATTGTACTTCCAAGCAAAAAGGTGTTAGCTGGGAATTATTGTAACTTTATTGTTTAGGGAAGGACTTCTCAAAACTTTCTTCTTTGCCAAACACTTCTTAAATATCTTTTGGTTGGAGAAAAAAACATTGCAGTTTATGGCACAGTTTTGGTATATAGCAATAAATGATGAGCAGTGAGTTTGAGATATATGACTACCATACCTCTCATGTCCAGTGACTTCCAGGGAAAACAATGAAAAGGAATTGTAATATTCTCTGAGGCTCTTTGGCAGCAAAAAGATCATGTCTGGCAGAATAACTATGTCAAACTATAAATTTTCCTTTTTAACATGACTATTTTTATACTACTGTTTTTTCAAACACATGATGAGGACTGGCACTAAAGACACTGGAGGAAGTTGACAATTTGAATGAATCACAATCTTACAAAAATGCTTTTGAGTTTTGTGAAGAGAATTCTATTCAGGAACATCCATATCTCCAAACCTTTGGCAGAGCTTAGCATGGATTTCCCTTATACAGTAAAACAAGTCCTGTTTCAAGGAAGGTTCTTTCAGAAACTTTCACATCTGATTTTTTTGAGTGCAAATGTTGCAGAATATGAATCCTGACTGAGAAATCCTACAGTTCTTGTATTTATCCTTAAAAGTGATGCTGGATGAGAGCACTTTGCCAGCACAGGTTATCTCACAAACCTAATGTAACCATTTGATATAATTCTTATTAGAGGGTATTTGTCTATTCAAATTTGTAATCCATTCAGGATTTATGCATTTATCCCTTTGAGAACTGTATATACATGTCCTAGCTGCCCTTTGTCTTCCTCTCTAATCCTTTACTTATCACCCACACTGCTTAGCAAAAGTTCAAGGTGCTGGCCCTTTTCTTTACCCAGACATCCTCCAGTACCTTAGGATTGTTTTGATTTAATGCCAACTTCTCATTTAAATGCCAAATGCACCTGGAATTTGGCATTTGTAATATTATTATAGCATCATTACTGTACTGTCCCTCACAATCCCATCCTATTTCTCCAGAGATCTATTTCCTCACCAACTGACAATCAATACCCAAAGCTACAAGCACAAACCCAAATCCAGTGTTTGACAAACCACCATTACAGTTCATTACTTAGGCCTTTCTTTAGTGAAAGTAAAGACAACTTGCAAAAAAACAGGGCTCAAAGGAAGCACAACCTCATTACAGGGACCTTCACCATATATCCTAATGCTACACCAAGTTCTGTAGGCAAATGCTGAAGGAAACCCCTAGGCATTCTGCTACTTCAAGAGACAGTTGACATCCTGAGCTGATGAGCAATACATCAAAGAAGAGGCAAGTCCCCCAAAGAGGCTCAAATCCCACCCTTTCCTCTTAACTGCAGAGGCCAAAGCTGAAAATGTAGTGAAGTGAAGAAGATAGCAAATTCACAATCTCTTGTATAAATTCACTAACTTGTTTGATTGATTTTCTCCTTCGACCAAAATCTGAAAAGGAAGAAAGTAGCTTGACAGCAAAGATCATGAATGACATAAGAGATAACACAAAGGCACTCCAGTGGGAAACTGAAGCTTGGTAGTAATTCCCAAGCCACAAAGCCCTAAATGATAAACAATACATTTTGCAAAGCTGAGCAAAAAGTGCTTGTCCCATACCTTCCCAAGAGCCCTGGCAGTTACTTTATCTCATTAAAGTACTGGATGTACTTATCCAATATTTACAGTCCTGTTTTTTAGGTTACTCTAGCAAATGTTACAGTTCCAGACAAGCAGTTAATGAAAGATGTATATATTTTAATTTGTGTGGAGTGTCAACTGGGATTCTTAGGCTGTCACCCATACACCTCGCTTAATGACCAAAAAGCTTTTGAGCAATCTTGCCCTTCCCTCTGATATGCAACATTTGCACCATACACAAGACAGATTTTCTTGGCTTGATTCCAGCTCAGATTCCTTAGGTAAATGATACTGAAACTAGTGCCAAAAAAAAATCCATTGCACAACTAGATATAATATCTACACTAAAAAAGGTTCCTTCTCCTGCAGGACTACGTGTTCTGAAAAACAAAGATCTTTCAGAAACAAAGCCAGCTTGATCCAGAAACAGAATTTTTAAAGCATGCTTTAAAGCAGAAATTATTTTCACTATTCTTGTATGTTTGCTATTTTTGTTGTTCTGGTTTGGTTGAATTCTTAGCACACAATTCAGCCAATCTAACCAGGTCATCTCAGTCAAACAGGATCTTCTGCTTTCAAAGGCACCATCTCTTTCTGTTGCTTGAAGACATATACCCTTATATTTAGGAGTATAACTGTCATTCTAAAAGCCAGCCCATCTGTGGTGCAAATTATGTGGATTGAATCTCACTGTATTTCTCTGGGCCTGTGGATAATGCACAAGTGTTAGTTACAGCTATCTAAGCTTTTCTCTGCTCCTAATCCAGCTCACAGAATCCTAGATTTGTATGGGCTGGATGGGACCTTAAAGATCACCTAATTCAATCTTGCTGCAATGGGCAGAGACACCTTTCATTAGACCAAGCTTTTCAAAGCCCCATTCAGCCTAACCATGAATACTCCCAGGGATGAGAGATCCAAAACTTCTCTGGGCAACCTGTTACAGTGCTTCATCACCCTCAAGGTAAAGAATTTGTTTCTAGATAATATATAGAATATATAATATAATCATATAATAGATTATATAATATAATATATAATAGAATATATAATATACTATATAATATAGTATAATATATAATATCATTCTATAGAATATATAATTCTATATGATATACAGAATATATAATCTAACCTTGAATAATTTGTGCAGTTTTGGTGACCACAATATAAGATATTAAACTATTAGAGAACATCCAAAGAAGGGCAACAACGATGTTCAAGGGCCTTGAGAGGAAGCCATATGAGGAGTGGCTGAGGGCACTTGGTTTGCTCAGCCTGGAGGAGACTTCACTGCAGTCTACAACTTCCTGTGAGAGGAGAGGAAGGCACTAAACTCTTCCCTCTGGTGACCAGAGGGCATGGCCTACTGTTGTGTCAGGGGAGGTTTAGGTTGGATGTTAGGAAAAGCTTCTTCACCCAGAGAGTGGTTGGGCACTGGAACAGGCTCCCCAGGGCAGTGGTCACAGCACCAGCCTGACAGAGCTCAAGAAGCATTTGGACAATGCTGTCAAGCACATGGTGTGTCTCTTGGGGGATGGTCCTGTGCAGGGACAGGAGTCTGACTTGATGATCCAAATGGCTCCATTCCAGCTCAGTGTATTCTGTGATTCTGTGGTTCAACATGCCCTTTTTCAGTTAAAAGCCATTTCCCCTTGTCCTATTACTCCATGCCCTTATAATAAGTTCCTCTCCAGAGTGGCACTGAAGACTGGGAACAAATAAAATCAATGAATTCTCACTCATAGAGGGTCAGAATAATGGCAAATTTAGTAAAACATCAATAAAATATCCAGGTTTGATTTTGTATTCTCATTAAAATATTGATCTTTATTGCATCAGAGTTCATGAAGCTGGTTTTTTCCACAATAATCACTCAGATCTCACATCATGAGCAAGTACCTCCCAAAGCAAAGACTGCCAGTGAAAAGTCTCACAGATGGCTGTTCCATCCTCTAACAGATATTCATCTGTCCAAAGTGGAAGACAAATAATTTCCAGTAATTAACATATTTGTAAAAGTAAAAATTTTATCATGAACAATGCAACACACAGAGACACATAAGTATTAATAGTTTTAACACCAGTAATAGCTCAATGTCTACTCCTATTTGCAAATGTTCTGATTTCTAATTACTGCTTGCCATTTTGTGGCATTTTGCTCTAGGTAGATATTCTATCCCATCTTCCACAGTAAGATAACAAAACTGAATAAGAATAGGCCCTTGACTGGCCTAAATTCTCTCCAAGAGAATGAAATCAGACAATGCTTTCCATTATAAATTGATCCTGACAGCTCATGTATCAGGATGATCTCATGATATGACATAAGCTTTGGACTCCTTAGTTAAGCTCTGTGTCCAGTCACAAGTGTCCTGTGAGGTCTTGGGTCACTAAAGCTTTTGTTCTGATCAGCTGGGTTTTGCAATCCATAAAAAAGTCCCAGCAGAGCAATGGTCAGCTGGGCACTACCACACAAGGACAGGACTCCTCAGGAGGCTTTTGTGTTATTCAGACATGGACATTGTTACCAGACACTCCTAAAAGTCAAATGGAGACTGTACACACAGATACCTAAAACCGCTTTTTGATGGAATGGGGAATATTAGTTACCTCCCTATTCCAAAGGAGGATTTTAAAAATGTGGTCTTCAAAATAAAGAGGCTGTCCTCTGAAGATCATCTACATCTCTAAGATTCATTGTCCTTGCTGTAAACTCTTGTAGCAACTCACAAAATATAATGTTGACCTCACATAATACATGCATTTCAAAATGCTTTATGCACCCTGTGTAATGAGCAAAAATTAAGTCTAAAAAGCTTTCTAATTTCACATCTAATGAGACTATACAGAAAAGCAGCTGGAACTCCTGCTTATAAACACCTTGCTATAATTACAAGTAAAGCAAAAGAATTAGGCTTTCTAATCATAATAAATTACCAAGCAGAATATGTAATAAAATCTAACAAGGTCTTTCTATATTGCACTGTGTTAATACAACCTTTTTATATTACCATTGCAAAATGCCAGGCAGCTAATTAAGTGAAGAGCTTTTTTTTTTCTCAGGTTAAGTAGAGCACCTACATTTCCTGCAGTTATTATACTGTTGGAAAGTGTGTCCTGATTCTGTTCCCATTTAAAGAAAAGAAATCAAGTCAGCATTATAGCAAGTTGTGTGCTTGCTCTCAAGTGCATTTAGCAAATGGTCAAAATGGCCAGGTAAGAGCCTGAAATAAACAAACTACGCTTTGCACAACCACAGTGTTTCTCATTCAAGGACTTTAGTGCATTTGATAAATATTAATTAATTCCCATACTGCTGCTCTGAAATAGGCAAGGGATATATTTAAGTATCACTTGGCTTGCTACTGAAATGCATCCCCCTTTTTACTCTTGGACAAGATAGAGCAGCTGTTCAACAACACACGTGAATATTAAACAAGCGGTTTAGAGGAGTAAGGAACACTTAATCCAAAAGGTAGCCCAGAGGGATCTACACAGGTAGATATCAATTACTTAAAGTAACAGCCCCCAAACTCCACAGGTAATTTTGTTCTTCTGTCACCTCCACTTTACATTTAAATTTGCTGTGGCTTTTAATAATACTGGAGGACTTTGCAGGCAGCATGTCAGCTCAGAACTGTAGTGAGGGGAACTCTAGCACAAAATCAGGGCCAGAATTGCTAGAATCTTCTTTTTATTCTGACAAAGTGAGAGAGGTAACATAAGTGATCACAGCACAGTAAAATTTTGGCCTATGCTGCTGAAAGAGGCTATGAGTAGCCATTTAGAGTTCAGAGGATTCAATAATTAAACACTTCAATTACCTATTCCACTACTCAAACGCTGATGAGCCCTTATTTTCAACATACCCCTTCCAATATGGGATACCACACTCAGCAGCAATGGTCATCAGCTGGCACAGGGTTTCTGCCCCTTTTCTCTTGGTGGCTGCATCAATGGGTTATCTGCTGCCAGTGCAAGGAATTCACCACATGGAAGACACAATTTAAAAAAAAAAACTTTGTGGTTTGTACAATGTCATCTCAGCCTCACATCCTGCATTTCGGGGAAACAGATTCTTTACAGTCTCCCATTGCAAAATCTACTTAATATCCAGCTGTCTCAGCATGAAGAGCCAAATTCTTTCTTGGGCAGATGAAAACTGTTAGAGAAAATTCTGATTCATAGCAGAACAAAATCCACCAAGCAGCCACTCAAAAAGGGCAACAAGGATATTGCTGTCTGTGTAACAGAAATTAAACAAAGAGCAGACAGCTTTCTTTTGCCATGAAACCACCACCAGTCATTTCTTTCTGCGATGAAAAGAGAAGGCATTTTTAAAAAATCAGCATTAGTTTGGTACCTAACTATCTGCAAATTTCTTTACTATTTAAATAGTCTCTGTTGGAATGGGTGGAGGCACTTTGCCAAGGAAATCTCCAGAATTATCCCTCTAAATATATAATTTAAACACACTTTGCCTACTTCAAACAATTTTTACAGGCTAGCCCTCTCTGAGAGGCCCTCCAAGTTACTTGCTCTGTTTTACACTCAATCTACATCAGTGCTTCCAGTTTCAGTATTAGGATTATATTATCAGCTTAACTTGTACTTACTTATCCACCAAAACCAATTCTGGCAGGGCAGCCAAACATTCATCTTAATTGAAAACGTCACGTCTTTGTTTTTTCATCAAATTAATAAATGAGGTCACCAGATGGCTCTTTTAGAATCATTGAGCTGGGCTTCTTGGATTTCATGTTCCTTGTGTGCTTTACCACAAAGCTAAAATTCCTTAACATTGCCAGCACATCAAATCAATCAGTGCTGGCATCCTCACACAACCAAAGTACCCCCAACAAAAAACTGAGTTTCATGAACACGGAATTCTTTCCTGAATCCAGTCTCTCACGTCAAAAGACTTGACAGCAGACCTGTGGCCACATGTTACAAGTGATGCATCATGGAGCAGTGCTAGTTCACTTGACATGTATTAATGAGTATGTTCTCATAAACAGAATTTATTTCTTAGAAAGGTCAAGTGACAGTTAATTTTACAATCAAGTATTCAATCTGCCAGATGGACTCCATGGCTACATTAATCAACATTTTATATAGTTAAAACTTGAGGTATCAGATTATCACTATCTTTCTCCTCTTTAATGCTGAGGAATAGGAAAAGACCTTTGTATAGCTAATTTGAGAGACTGAACCAGGCAATACATTGCTGGCCCCTACCAAAACCCTCTGCAGGGCCACTATTCCTGCCTCTCTGCAGAGGGCTTCCCAAAAGTGAAAGCAAATCTCATGTTTCCCCAGCTCCTTTAAGGAGCTCCACCTGGCATTGAAAGGTTTGTATTTAATTTAGATAAACTGCACAAAATTGGAGTCTGAGTGTCTTCTAGACATTTGGATACGGTTTGGTGGTGGTGCATTTACACCACCCAACACCTTGGAGGGTGATCCATAGTAAGCATGCATATACACTGCTGCAGTATGGATCTGAAATGGGCTATGCCTATGTTGACAAATCCTCCATGCCAGCTTCCTGGACATATTTATATTTACCTAAACCTAAGCAAAACTTTAGACAGTTAATGATTTGGCACAAACAGATGTTACTGAGAGATGTTGTGCTCCCACTTGCTTTGGCATTATGGCTAATTGAAACTTCTTCAGAAATTCCAAACAGCTGGAAGAGCATTAAAACATCTTGAATTGGAGTTCAAAACACTGAAAACACACAGGTACATGGGATGAACTTCATGCAGTAAAGGATAAACTATACCTATAGGCCCTGACACATAGCAATGTTTTCTCTGATCTCCCAAAAGCCATAGTGGAAATCATTATAGATGTCTGGTGAGCAATCCAGAACATTTTGAGACAGAAAACACCACGCTTCCTGTGGATAAAATAAAATAATGTCAACAGATATATACATTTGAAATCAGCGTAACCACAAGATGTCACTCTAAACTTTACTTAGAGGAAGGGTTAGACTATATCAACTTTTAATAGTGTTCAAAGATACTTTTTTCAAAGTATATGTATAGTCTTCCACATTGCATTTGCAAAACTTAAACCGTAAACTAATTGCTGCATGTTAAACACAACTGAACAAATGTCAGAAATGCAATCTACCACACCAAAACTCACTTTTAAATCCTCAAAAGGCAGGTTGGGTATGAAACAATAAAGAAATAAAAGCAGAACACCCTTTTGGTTTGAGAGGTTAAAGAAGAAAAAGAATGAAGTTACAGTTCAGTTCAACACCGGAGATCAAAAACAACTCAAGAAAATGCAAGATTTGGGACAAAATAGACACTAAACATTTCAACCCTGTATCTATCCCTCTGTCTCACTGTAATTAGGTTGGATTTCTCCTGCTATCTAATTACTGTCTGCTTGGAAAGATACTCCATTTGTTTTGCAGCAGAAATCATCCAGTTCATCTAAACTATCTAACTATTGGGATAAAAATCAGATCTAAGAGAAAGGAAGCAGCACTTTCAGTAGCATCAGCATCTTTAAAAGCTCAAGCAGCGAAGGCTCATGTAGAAGTGTCCTACAGTTTTGATCTTGCTTTAAAATATGTGTGTTATTAATACCATCACACAATGGAAATTATGAAGAGGAGCTCTTTTTACTATCCTTAAAGTCTAGGAAATCACTGTGAAAAATTAACTCCAAAACACTGATAAGGTTGCCAAGGTACTCCCAAAGGTAGAAAGTGTCACACTTTAGGTGTATGGTCAGTCACACATCACTTTTCCCTCTGCTCTGACACTTGATCCACTATACAGCATGGCCCTGCTCTGGGAAAGCTGCCTGAGCAACTTTTGCACCATTTATCTGAGGAGCTGAAAGGCTCAGAGCAATAAGAAGATTTCTTGGGGGTTCTTTAGCTTAAGAGCATTAAATGCCACCCTGGAAATTAGATCCTACCCCTGACTCCTACTGATAGCCTCACTGAGATCAGAAAGTCACATACACAGTATTTTTTGAAAATGATCACCCGTCAGATGATCCTCATGTTTTAAGTACCCAAAATGAGACACTGAGACAGTCTTTCTGGAATGGTGACACCCCCTGTTACAGCTGGAGCTGCGGTCAGATATGAAAAGTGGTGCATGTGGTGATGTATCAGGTCAGAAGTGTCTTCAATCAGGCCTCAAAAATAAGAAGATATTTTTATTTCTATTTCTCAGGGCTTCAGTACCACCTCTCACAGAGTAAATAACAATGGGAAAGCAATTAATTAAATACTGGCTCAAGAGCTGAGTCCTGCCCCTTCTGCACACTGAATGAAGCAGGATTTTTGAGGAAAACAAGTTTGAAGTCAAATAAATAAGAAGTGTCACACTGTGTGTATGTACAGGAATTGAACTCGGTTCACCAAAACTGGCTTAGTTATAGCACTGCCCTCTGATCACTTACCTAATTCTCTTCTTCCACATTTTTTTGGAAACATCCTTTCAGCATAACACAACATAAAAGAATGTAACAACATGTAATGATAATTATTATAAAACTATTTTCTATTTCTAAAGCCTGGGATTTTATGCAATGGTGCCTTAATCAGCTATATCAGCAGATATTCAAAGCCACACAACTATGACAACAAAATGAAGATAGGGAAGAACAAATTAAAGACATAACTTCAGCCTCCTTTGCAAAGGGCACATAAGTATCTCAAACTTGACCACAGAAAATCGACCTCACAACAGAATCAACTTTCAATGGGAATGAGCAACACAGTCTGCAGCATTTCTTGTCAAGACACACTTCAATATTCAACAGAGCCCCCATGGACAGAATAATACCTGAGCAAACTACAGAAGTATGAGAGAAACACGATATCCATGGTTACCTGCCACAACATCTATGTATGAATTCATAAAAATATTTTATATATAGACATATATATTCACAAATATAACAGGTATGTGTATCTAAAATTAATTTGTTTACTTTGATGCATCTTACTGTTCAGTGCTCAATCCCAATTGCACTTAAATCACTCCAATCAGTATTTTTCACTGACTCCCACAACACACTGGAAGCACAGGGTCAAGTAAAAAAGAGTACTAAAATTCCAAAAGATCCACAGTGGTGGCACTGGCAATAAATTTGGCTCATTTATAACAGCTTTGAGAAATAAAAATTCAAGGCTAAAATGTTTCTGTGATTTCAAAATTACCATGCAATTTCTTAAAAAAGTTATATTCACTGAACAAAAATCACATCACATTCTAGCCTAAAATGACTCTGCAGACCAAAACATTAGCAGGGGAGAAAAAGCTCGGCTATTTTAGAGACAAAAATAAACATTGGGATTAGTGATGGAACAGCTTGCTCCAGATTATTTTCTTCCATTTTATTAGTAGATACACAAACTACATTAGCAAGATATAAATCCAGTCTTTCTTTCTTTAATACCAAAAGAAAATAATCTATCTCATTGTTCTTTTATATTCTGTCAGCCTGAAAAAAGAAACTGCATTTTCACAATAAAACCAAATTATCTAAATGAATCTCTCAATAATTTGTCTCTAGTTCTCATCACAAACCAACAATAAAGGGCTATCCCTATTTAATGCAAAGAGAAAGAAAAGCTTCACATTGGGACAGCAGCCACACAGTAACAGCTGCTGCAACTGCATTTTATTAATTCTAATTATACACAGAATCCATATGGCCAAGATGCACTCAAAAAAAAATTTTAAAATCAAACCCTAAAGAAACAAAACCAGTTTTTATTCCTTGCTGGATAGTGAAAACCAACAACCTCAACACATATCGCGTTGCTCATATTAAAAATGGTTTATTTCTAATGCACAGCTTTTGCATTTCAAATCACCAAAGTCCCCAAGGGTTCTGAATTCCTTGTCTGAGATGTAAATGTTCTCATTCATGGGTTAAAAGGCAGCAAAACATGAGCAGAGGGTTGTATTAGGATTACAAGTGATTATGCATTACCCAGGTTGTATCAGTGCTGTAATTGGTTTCTTCTTGTACTCAGACAGGCTGAGAATCCAGATACAGACTTGGGCTGGGATCTTCTATTTATCAGAGTTCATCAGCATCCACTCCCATAAATGTAAGAGGTAGCAGAGCTTTGGTTTTGGGTTGAGGTCTTTCCTGGTAATTCACAAGCTTTTAATATTTAAATTCTTTCAAATGAAAATTCATTTAGGGTACCCACGCAAGATTCCCATATATTTGCACACACCTTTCCTCAAGGTGGGAAATAGCTTTAATATTAAGAAGCTGGCTACTCACATCACCACACTGGCCCAGCAAGAACAGGGAGCATCATGCCCTGGCTCTCTCTGCTCATCTCTAACCAGTAAGACATCACCTTAATATCCACTAAGTTCCAAAGACTAAAGCAGTTCTGAGAAATATTTCAGCTCCTCCATCACTGACACAGCTAAGAAAAATTGGGTAACATCAGACTTCATTGAAACACAAAGGTTGCCCAGGGAGGCTGTGGGTCTCCTCCCCTGGAGATATGCAAAAGCTATCTGAACACAATTCTGATTGATGTGCTCTAGGAAACCCCACTTAACGGGGGAGGTTGGAATAGGTGATCTCCACTCAGGATACCAGTGGTCCACTCCAACCAGACCCATTCTGTCAGTCTGTGAAACTCCCCTCCCTGGGTATCTTCACTCCAATTCCTCTATAGCAACATGATGTCTGTCTTCTTTCTCCACATGCATCCACCTGCCAGCGCTCACCAGCTAAATGTGGATCCTCTACCCACTGTCAAAGCAACCTGATGGAAGCAGAGGTGTCTTATTTCCTCCAAAGGACCCTTGGCACCATGGGTTGGGAGGAATTGTAAGAGATTGAGAGAAATTATATTAATGCAGGAGAAATTACACTGCCTTGAAAGCAAAAGCAGCAGTGGGCCAAAATCCACTAGAAACCACTTACAGCATATCTGCCTTTTTTCTTTCTTTTTAACAAATGGTCCACTCCTTGTGACCAGACTTTCACTGAAGAATTGCAAGGGTTAGCTTCTCCAGCTGGCTGCAATCCAGCTCCCAGCTCTTAAAAAAAAAAAAAAAAAAAAAAAAAAAAAAAAAAACACAGCTTCAACCCGTCCCAAAGATCGAGCACTACCTTTAGCTCTTTTGAGAGAAAGCACAAAATTTGCTTACTAAGAGAATTGGACTTCAAGAATAAAAGCAGCTGCAGCTGTCTTCAGGCAAAACAAAAGCTGCCCTTGAATTTAAATTTCAGTTCTGCTGTAATTTATGCTGCAACAAAGAAAGATGCCAGTTTGGGAAAGTAGGACTCTGTGCAGAGTAATAACAGGCTTCCCCATTGTCAGAGATGTCATTTGAGCATCTCTCAAATGTGATAGAGCACTGAAGAGGTTTTGTACATTTCTTTTGCTCCTCAACATTTTTAATAGTCAGGGAGGGTTTCAATATTTTTAGATACAGCTATAGAAGAATCTGTATTTCTCAGTCAGGCAAGGTCTGAATATAGAGCTCTGTGAGAATCACCCCAACACATGATCCCAGGCAAGCAAACTCAACAGAGGTTTTATTTGACATCATGAATGGTGGATGCAGACCCTGAACAAGAGGATTGCTTAATGCCCCTAGGCTGGACACAGGAGTGGCTGCACTAGATTAACATCTGAGGAATTCAGTGTTGTTCCTGTGAGTGAAAGAGCCTGACCTGACCAGAAACCAGCTCACTGAGAGCAAGTCAAGAGAGCAATGACATAGGAGACAAGTGACCTTACATCCAGGAGCACTGCAAGCGGTTGAGCACACCAAACATGTGATGGGACAAAAACATCTATGGAGAGCACGCTTGGCAAGTATGAATAGGCAACTCCCAGTTGTGCTTTCCTGTTGAAAAGTTTCCCAGCACAGCAATTCTTTTCATGTCCTTCTGGTCCCTGAAACACTGACACAGCACTGAGTACTGTAACATGCTTCCTCCTAGGGACTGAGAAAGATGGGTAGTAGCAACAGTCACCATTGCCTCACCTCAGAAAGGCGACTGTAAATCAAGTTCTCTGGATCTCCTCAATGCTAGCAGCTTTATCAGGAATCTTGTGAAACTGGACACTGCCTTGTTTTCTGTGGTGCCATGAATGTTAAATGTCTGCTCAAAGAAAGAAGTATGAAAGAGGTCTTGGTGGTTGTGAAGAAAAGTCTGAAAATATGATAGCAGTGTTTTTTAAAGACAGATCACAGGAGCAGACAGTAACAACCTTCAGTATTTAACAGATTATTTCTATGCATTTTGTGCAAATCTCAGCACTACCATGTATGACCAGCACTCATTTTTGCATTTTCCAGAATTCTATAATTGTTCTTCACATCTACTTTGGTCCAGGCCCCATCTCCAGCCCAGGACTGTGATGTAGGTCTGCTTTTCTTATCATGTATCCTGCTTTTCATACATCATACATATTCCCCAGTCCTGATTCATCTCCTTCCCTCTATTCTCAAATTTCATTTAAAAGTTTCTCCTTAAACACAACATGCCTAAACAAATTCCTCATCTTCCTACTAATCTCCTATATTTTCTTCTTCTCTTATGGTCAACAGTATCATCATTCTTCTCAGCATTAATGCCTACATAATGTGGGGGATATTTTTCATCATTATTCTTAGTTGACATGCCTTGCTATGCCTATCAACATCTTCATTTTTCATTCTTAGAGTTTTCTTTTTATGACAGTGACATATTCCAACATTCCAGCATTACTCCTATGATAGGTTCCTCTCCAGTTTTTTTCATATTTAAACTATCCAGAAATTTAACCATGGCCCTAAGTGCAAGAGAACCGTGAGTCCCACCTCACAACTTCGTAGACACCGAGGTCAATCAAACTAAGACAAACCCATAGGAAATCAAACTCTTGGCTTGCTTCATGCTAGCTATAATAAATACTTGCATTTCTCAAAGTCTGTGCTATTTTTAATAGATACATATGTCCTCGAATAATTCAACCAAAGGGAAACTTGCTTTGGATCTCTGAAATGTCCTCCATATATACCCTATCTGTCCTAGGCACCTTCTAGTAATATGGAAGAATACAAGATTTAACTAGATCTCTGCAATTCTGGAGACTAATGTAACACTATTCTACTTCTACTTCATTTATCCAATCTTTTTAAAGAAGAGTAATATGGGATTGCAGAAAAATCATCTGACTTCCTTTTTGACTTGGTTTAAAAGATACGATCACTCTTTTAAAACAGATTGTTATAACAAGTTTTACTTAAAAGTCAGCTGGATGAGGAAGAGTCTAAAAAATCCGGCCTATGGGAAATGTAACATTGTATCCTAAGTCTCTAAGAGCACTCTATGACACAGATGATGAGTAAATTCTGTAACAGTACCATTTACTGCAGCAATTTTTAAGCTGAGCAGTTTTAGAACATCTGCATTATGTTGCAGAAATGGTACAATACCATTAAAAAACAACAACAACAAAAAAAAGGTGATGCATATTTTATTTGTAAATACGGCATTTTAAAATTCAGGCAAAGTTACGCAAGCACGAGAAAAAACCGTAAGACATGGTTTCAAAGTCCTCAGGAAATACGTCACCAACTGCAGATTGGGTTTATCCGAATTTTAGAAAAAGCTATTGAGATTAGTTTTTACCTAATACTGCATAAGATGATTAAAGTTATTTGTGGCACTTTAATTCCTACTAGAAACAAAATGATGTTTTATAGAGATGTATCTACAAAAAACCCAAACAGTCCTGACATAAACCTCTTTTATCCATTCTCATTCTGCAGAGCCACCCTCTAAGCTGTGGAATCATGCACTTTTCTAAATGAAATGAAGGCTAGACAAATATATAGCAGAGGTTTTTCAAAATAAATTGTACTAAACTATGTACACATTATTAAAATTGATTAAGTTTCTTAAAGAACAGAACTGGAACAAAAAATGTTTGGTTGCTTTGACACATCTGGATGACAGGATGTATTATTACTCTCTTTCATGATTTCCCTTTTTTATCATAGCATGATGTCTCCAAGATGCCCCATTATGAGACAATCCCACAAATAAGGCATTTTGATTTCTGAAGGTTTCATTTCCTTTTCCTTGCAGAGTTTTAAAAATGTTCACATCAGCACATGTGCTACGATTTAAGAGAACCTTGTGATTTTACTATCAGCTAGCTACAAAAGACCCTACCAAAAAAAAAAAAAACCAAAAAAAACCAAAATCTTTACAAGGTCCTAACAACAGCATAACTCCTCACTGCCCATAGAAGAATGGGTAAAATCCTTTGGGTGAAAGAAATCTAGAATTAACTCAAGAGTAACGTCAATACCTAAATTCATGTTCTTTCCCTAGCATGCTCTTTCTGAAGAGTTTCTCCTCCTCCCTCCTCTTAGGGCTGGATTTTCAAAGCATTGTGTTTGGGCCACCAGAGCGTAAATGGGAACTCCAGAGACTGCAGTTCCACATGTCACTTTGAAAATGTGCCTCTTAGCAACTAACTCAGCTGCCACTGAACACAGCCACTCTAGCAAGAAGTTCAGCAACAAGAACAGCCCAAAGGGAGAAAGGAATGCTTTTGAACCCAAATTAAAATGTAAAAGGAAATCCTTCAATAATCCTTCTGCAAATCATTTACAGAACCTTTCCTTACATGATAGTGGTTTCTTGCATGTGTAGAATATATGCAAGAAAAATATTGAATCTTCCTTTCTCTCATGTAACCCCACTGTTCAGTAGTACACATTTAATATTTATGAAACACATTGAAGATAAAAATAGACACACACACACACATTGAGGAATGAAGTTCAAAGATGGCTGAATCAAATCAGCATAATCACACAAGCATAAATCTGAGAATAAAAGGAACTAGATGACACTAGATTTGAAAAGTGACTCTTATTATTTATCTTTATCTTCTTGTTATACTCAATTTAAGACATCCAACAGATTTTCAAAGCCTTTTGGAAGTTAATAAGAATTGAACCCACACTTAAAGGGCAGAGATGGTTACAATGGATGAATTTATTTGTAAAGGAAGCAAATTCCACTGAAGCTGTGGGACCTACAAAAAAATGAATTTGGCACATAAAATGATGTTAACTTTATTTCTGGTAAGAATGTGCACCTCTGCATCCAGGTTAAGGATTCTGTACAGAAAAAAAAAAAAAAAAATCACACTTTTCATTAATAGTTACAGCCTAAATATTTGAAAGGTCAATCATTCTGGATAAAACCAACATTTGACAGCTATAAATCAGAGAGTTTTGGAAAGCAATGAACTCTCAGACTCTGGAAATTAAGTCTCATTAAGATCAGGAACAGAAAAATGGGACACTTTCAAGACTATTAGACATTAAGTAAATATAAAACACAAAGGAACATTAGGAGTAAAGAACTTAAAAGGAGACCAGAAACTCTGCCTCAGGTATTCTTTTGTGTGGTGGTCTGATTTATCGGTGAATAGGGAAACTACATCATGAAGTTAAAACAGATGTTACAGAAGTGAGGGTCTTTTTAAATACTAATTAGGCAAGAATCTCATTATTGATTGTGTCATAACATCATCTACCACACTTAAAATGTTTGGGATGTCTCCTCTCACAGAGAAGAGATCCCTCTTTAGTATTGTTCCAGAATCGAGACCAATCAAGTAACAAACCAAATGTAATAACGAAAGACTTTGAACATGCCTCACAATTCCCAAATCTCTTCTACAAAAGAAAGCATTTAAGAAGATGGAAAAGACACCTAAAGGCTCACAAATTAAAATAACTTCCGTAACACCATACTCCTCAATCTGTTATTGTAGCAATCAAAAGATTTAAGTTCTTCTTTGTATTCAACCTTATTGTAGCTATAATCACTTTTTCATTTCTAACATGTGTAATACATCAACAGACATTGTAGTGTAGCCACACACAAAGCACACATGTTGTTAAAATACTCTGAAGTATTCTAACTACTTCCAAATAGTGCAGAAGTAAATGTACAGCCAATGTCACTTTTGTGACTGATGTATTTCTTCAGTACACATTTCTATGTCCATAGAAACATAAAAACAATATGGGAAGGTCCAACCTTTTTTTCTAAATCTATTTACAACTATTTGATAAATTCAATTATTAATCTATTTCCTCTTTTAAGGCATACAGATCAATTAAAATTATGCAGAGTTTATAAAATAAAGCTGATCGCTTTAAAGAAGTTCAGAAAACTTACAAGTAAAATAGTACTAACATTAATTCTGCAGGAAACATTAGAGACTGGTAATACCCATTTTCCACAAATGCTACAGAAATTCCTGAAACTAATCCCAGACCTCTATTGTCTTCACAGTAATAATGTATTATTGATGTGCTTCCACTTTTATGACATCTAATCAAAATGTTTCCATAACTGGTCCTGACTGTAGCTCTGCAAGGAGCACAATTGGTACTCTGGCTTCAAACAGCCATTAAGTTGAAGGCATGTGTGCCTTCACAAACATAATTTGTGTTAGAAAATGCACCCTTGAGACAAGTTTCTCACAAAATGTAAATGTGTATGAAGGAAGGGCCATGAAGTGTGAGCAAGAGGGCAGAGAGAGGTAGAGCAAGGGAGATGCACAGTTACAGTCAGCACTTCCCATGAATGGCAGCTCAGGCACAGCACAAGGAACAACATGAATACCAAGGCAAACAGCTATGTTCATGACCTTGAAAATATTATATATAATATAACTCATGGGGGTTGTTTTATATAAACTCCACAACAACAAGCACTTGATTTTAACATAATTTACAAGATGAAATGGGGATCTTCAAGTAAGTGGAAGAAAGACTGAGTGATACATCTGTTTGAACACCACAACATCACATAAATGGGAACATTCTGCCAAACTGTGTCCTGGAGAAATTTTCTTAACTCATTTTTGAGTTTCTCTGCTGACACTTTTCACAACAAGATAATTCAAAAGACACAAAGATTTTCAACGCTACTTGGTGCCAGTGAAATTAATAAACTTTGGCCATTTACCTGTGGAGATGGCTTCATCTTCACCTTTGCATAAACAGTTATATCCTACTCTGATTCTGTATCTTCCATTAAAAAAAGAAAAGCAGCAAAGTTTAGGAGTAACTATTCAATACCTTAACTTGTGTTAGGTTTCTGTTACTCTTCTTCCTCTGTAAATAAGAAAATACCTTTGAAATATCAGGACAATGAGTTTCCACTCAGAGAGCCTCTAAGGATCATCACAACATGCTTTTCACCATGAACACAAATTAAATAGTGATTAATAAGAAAGTTACTAGGTCTGACCTAGCTCTGGCCTCCAAGAGAGTGCACCTAGTATTAAATATTAGTACCTACCTAGAAGTGCCTGAAACAAGCTGCTCTTAAAGATGCCCATCACCTTTCTGATGGCTTTTTTCAGTTGTTGCTCTTCTGGCTTCCGCAGTTTTTTGCAATATTCTTCCAGCAGCACTAAAGCTCGGTCAGTATCTAAAAAAACAAAAACAAAAAGCACAACAATGTCTTTCTTGGCTCTGAAAAGTATCTAAATGCTCAAATGTTAACTACACATTTTGAGAGGCATTGTGCACACATATAGGGAACATTTACAGCAAATGTTTATAGAATCATAAAATCACTATGCCTGGAAAACATCTACAAGATCATTGAGTCCAACTTTTAAACCAGCACCACCGTGTTCCCCAGCAAACCATGTCCCCAGGTGCCACATCCACATGCCTTTGGAACACTTCCAGGGATGGTGATGTTATTGCTTTCTGTCATTAGCTGTATGTCATGAACAACATATGCAACCCTGCATATGCATATGGGAAAATGATCTTTGGAATAGCATTTATAACAAGTGATCAACTTTCATTTATCCAAAGCCATCTGGAAGCTATGGGGCCTGGACCAAATTACAACTTGCAGAAGCTACAAAATTATAGACAATAACCATTATGGATACCCATGCAGGAAAACTGGCCTTAAAACATATTCAGAGAATACATGAAAGTGTTTGCTTTGCATCTGCAGCACTCAGTTCTCTGTTCTCTGACTGACAAATGTGTATCTAAAAGGCAGGTGTCCAAGAGTGAGGCTGTTTTTTTCTATTCCCTCAATACATAAAATTGCCATCTACCTCTTTGGTAAATGAGGCTTTGATAGCAGACTTTCATCCATGTGCTGGCTCAAAGAGAGCAATCCAGCCTTTCTGTAAGAGCCCAGAGGAGCAGAGCTCTGTTTCTCCTGCTGCTATTATCTTTGTGTAGTCACTTGCCAAAAGCATGAGTGACATGTAAAATTGCATGAAATCCAAATATCACCATCTTCCAGAGAAGAAAAATAGAGGAACATGGAGAATCAGACTTCATCTTTCTCCCCATCCCAACTCGATTCCAGAAATGTACACAAACATATGTATGACATTGAGACATCTGCATGGGCTTTTGCAATTGTATTGCCACCAAATTTTCAGTAAGATACCCAAACACAAAAAAAAAAAAAAAAATTAATAATTAAAAGTGCCCCAATCTAAACTTCTTCCGTTAGAGTTCAACTCAAGTTTCATTACTAGGAGAGGGTCAGATTCCTCCGATTAGACTAAATTCAACAAAATAGTGTGAAATGCTTGGAAAGGCAAAGAAGATTGCTTTTTTAATTCTTTTTTACTAAAGAGCTAAAAGAAAGCTTCTTTTTCACTATATAAAGTTTGACTGTCTTTGTTCAGGATCTCGATGACTCCCTGTAATACAGCCATTGGGATGTGACAACCAGATGAGTTCACATTGGGGCAGAGACATGACTTGCATTCTGTAACCTGATTACATTCTCAAATTTAAAAAGGGGAACATTTTAATCAATCATTAAAATTTTAAAGATGCAATGTTTTTTCTTTCTCCTCTCAGAAATTCTACCTGGTCACAAGTATTTTATCAGAGAAATGAAAAACAATGCATAAAAAGGTATTTTATTCAAATGTTTTTATATGTGCACAGACAAATAGATAAATAGCATCATTAATGTTGGGAAAGACCTCCAAGAGCATTGAGTTCAACCTTACATACATATCACATAGATAAGAAGATTAGGGAACATTTTACAGCAGTTTAGCCATTACAATGGAAGACCTAACAATTTTCTGCTTTGATCCCACCTTGAGGGGGTCTCCAAGAGGAACCCCTTCTTTCTATGAGAGTTGTCCTTGAGGCAGGTAAGAATTACGCAATTGCACTTAGGACCACTTATGGCCCATGAAGAGAGAGAGATGAGCTTATTTAAAGGCCACATCACAAAAATTGGGCTGGGCTTCCATCAAATCATCCAAACCAAAAGTATAGCCTTGAAACAAAGCTCTGGATCAACCTGGGATATGGGTGGATTCAAAAAACTACTTCTGCATATGAGCTCAGCTTCTTTTGTCTTTAAAACCCCAATTACATCATACGTTTTACTGACCTCATGACTGCCTGATCCACCTGAGACACCTGGACCTTCATTGATACACTGAACATTCTGGCCATCCTCAGTAAAATAATGAGGCTGTAACTTAAAGCATGGGCTGGAATCAGTAATTCCAAGTACAGACCTGCATGTGTAATGCATCCATGGTTATTTGTATTAAAGTGAAGCCACAGAGTGGTGGAAAACTACTGCAAAGTATCTGGTACTAAGGACACATTTTAAGAGTGGACTGAGGAATTACAAAAATGGGTTGTGAATGCCTCTTCCACACCAGAGATACCACTCCCTCTTTCTTAGTGACTTGGTGACTCATTAATCATTCCTTTCCTAAAGTGTACAGTTTGTATTTTAAAAAGCATGATGCTATGAAAAGTAGCATCCTTTGGGGATGAGCAGTTTTTATTTTCACTTGAAATACTATTTTTCCCAGAAGAGTCCTAAACTCTACAAACTGAACAACCAGCAACAGCGCACAGTTCTAGGGCTAAATCTAAATCCCAGATAAAGTAATCATCTCCCTGCCTAATTTTGCTCTCTAGCTTTAATAGGATACATTAATTGTTACTCCATTTCTAAGCTCCAGCATGGAGCTGCATCCTTTTCTTGCACAATCTCACTTGGCAGCAGTGTACTTGGGTGATCCAATCAGGATGCCCAGGCATATCCTGACCAAGAGTATTTCAGCATGTCAGGGAGGGGGGCCATGCAGCCATTACTACTGGAGCATTCCTGAAAAGCCAAGGGATTTATGGAAACTACTTGAATCTCCAGTCAATTTGTCACCAGATTAGGCTTTCAAAAAATAACTTTCTCCCCTCTTGATGAACTCTCATGGTTAGAAATTACTCAGAACTAGATCTTCATATGGATTTGACAGTATTTAGCATGCTGGGGCACAACCTTATTCAACACCAGCATAGCACATTCCTACCTCACCAGAGCAACAGGAAATAATGTAATAAAACAGCACAGCTGAAAAATGCTCAGTACTCTCCCCAAAATAATAATCATTGCCAGCTCCCAGTCATACCCAAAACAGATGAGGACATCCAGATCTTTTCTTTTGCAGCTACAAAGCTTAAGTACTATCTGGTGGCAAGAATGGACTGCCTGGACTGCAGCACAATAGTCAAATAAGAACTGCATTCCCTGCCACCCAATTAACTGGAAGTTTCTGAATCTGAATTCCCACACATTCTTTTCATCAAGAAGAATGAGAGATTGGTGGCTTTTATGAGGGACTGGATCACTGTCTGCATTATGGCATTCAATAAAGCACACAGTTAATTTATACCAGCCAAAGAAAGTCCTGCAGCTTACAGAGTATTTCAGAAATGCAACCAAAAAAATATTTGTTCTATGGTATCACTATTCTCCAGTTCTGATACCAAAACCAAATTCAAGCAAGACAAGAAATCCACTGAACACACAATTTAATATCCCAAGACGTGGGCCCTGTGTGAAGCCTGAGTAGGTCCTTTGTTTATGAACAAAAGACCACTGAAAAGTCAGCATCAGCTGTGCCCCATGAGGCCTGCTGGACAAACATTTAAATTTTTTTACTGCTTCTTTGTATTTTATGACACTATTTTTAAATTGATCCTATTGGCTTTGAAAGATGACTTTGACAAGGAACCATTCAGTACATACAGACCTACAAAAATTATATTCTTATAGTCAGTAAACGCATTATTGTTTTGTTTAAATAAATCATACTCAAAACATCATAATACAATTGTAAGAAAATAATCTTAAGGAAAAATACAGTCCTACCCAATCTTGTCCAAGAAGTTATCAGTTAACCCAAACTAACTTACAATTCTCTAAATTTTATTGTTTTGTTGCTCCATCATCTTTTAAGTGGTTCAGGAGTGTTTGTGGTCACCAACCAGGGAATTAGTTATTGCTACAATACAGCAAGTCAGGGATATGTAATACTGACACAAAACTACAGAGCAGTAACTCTGTTTACTGGACTCCTTCAGAAAAACTTTCCATCCCCTCTCAATCAAATGTTTTTGTCACACAAGGATTACTCATTTTTTTCTTTTACAGAATGAGTCTCTGCTTAATGTATTCAGCTATGTAAGAATCAAAGAAGAGGCAAATTCTTTCCTTGGGGTTATTATTTGAGACGAGATCATTACAGAATATGCCACACTTTATAGTACCCTCACTGTATAGAATTCTCTGTAATGTTGATTTTTAAGGTTCAGTAAGTAGACATTTATCCTATAGAGTAAAATAATCTGTTGGGGCAATGCTTATACATCTGATGAAACAAATATAAAAGTCATATAGAAAAATCCAAGTTATATTTTAACAAAATATAACTTCAGTATATCTTAAAGACAAAAGGTTTTCTGGGGATACTGTCAAAAAGAAATGAAGCCATAGATCCAAGCACATACAGAGTAAGGTGCACTATATATCAGGAGAAATTTAATTCTCACCAATAAATTGTTTCCTAAAGCATTGCTCTTAAAAGGTAAACCATACATATGAAAGACTAAATTTCACAATTGTGCATACTTAAATTAATACTGCAATAATTTAATCATCTACTTTGCTAAAATGATGTCAAACTCAATTCTATCTGCTTCTCAGGGTCCACATCTGAGATCTGGATGCCACGTGCAATACCAACCAGTTCCTTGAAGCAGAAAGATTCCCTTCCTCTGCTGGTGTTTTTTCTATGCTCTCATGTTTTCCAAGCACTTTTTTTAGAATCATTTTGATACTCCATATAGGCAAGGAGACACTATACTCACTGCAGCATTTATAGTAGGGTCCTCAGAGAGTTGAAGCATCTGCAGCTCTGCTGGTGTGCGCAGTTGTGTTTAAAAAGATTTTATGCCCTCATATGGGACTGAGGGTGACATAGCCATGCCTGCACATGGCAGGTCACGCAACACACCATAGTGCTGATCCCAGAAAAAGGTGTCTTAGCTATCTCCCAGGTGTTTATGTACACCATTTATCCTTCAGATGAACTGAACACATTACACCTGAAGATAATTTAGGTCTATCCATGAACTTCAATAAGTAATTAGGAACAGCTTTGACTAAAAGGATTAATTGAAACTAATTGAGAAAGATAAAAATTATTCAAAAACCAGTCTCCAAGCAGCTCCATTTCCAATCCAGGGTTTGTTGAGTGATGATGGCTCAAACTAAGGGAGCAGATAATGGAAGTACCACATAACCAAGGAGATGCTGCTAAGGCCATATATATGAATATATGGCTATTTTCAAGCCATTAGAGCTCCTGGTTACAGCAAAGTCATATAGACTGAACCCTGTATGGACCCATAAATGCAACCGGCCAGAATCAGTTACTGATTTTGCACTCAAATTGTTCTGCTTTGAACACCCCCAGTCTGCTGAGACCTGCTTGCTGCTGCTTTCCTTGGGAGTATGATCCTGTCATTCAACTTCTGCTACAAAGCAAGGTAGCTTTTTTCTCTGCACCTCTCAGAGGATGGAGAGAAAAAAATGAAAATACAATTCCAAACTCACCAAGTTCTGCCTTGCACGTGGATGAAATCAGTCAGCTGGTTAACAGCACCCTGCACCAGCATAAGGAGTATCAGGCAGCCACTGCCTCTCAGTGAACCAACTCTACCACAGCCTCTTGCTAAGTTTAGAAACACATTTACATCTTCCTTCCTTCCTTCCTTCCTTCCTTCCTTCCTTCCTTCTGAATGAATGAATGAATGAATGAATGAATGAATGAATGAATGAATGAAAATATTTTTGGGGGTGCAACAGGATGGGAAAATGTTAATTTAAATGAAAATTAAGGTTTAACTGGTGAGATGTTTAACATTAGTTGAGATTTAACCCTAATTGAATTGATAAAACAAGGGGGTGTTTTTATTTCAATTTCTCTTTTTTATTATTTTTTTTTAATCTGCTTTTTCCTAAAAGGAATTTCAATTATCTTCTGACTTGCAAAGTCTGTTGTAGAGGTGAATTTTAAAAGAAGAAAATGCCAACACATTTCACTTTACAGGTTTTTGAGAACCAGAATTGGGAAAATGTAGGGCATTGAAGCAGAAAAAGCCATCAAGAATGGTGGAGAAAAAACATAGGAGCCAAAATAGAAGTGAGAAATGGAACCACAGCACCAGGAAAAGGAGCAAGGAAGTGTTCTCAGTGATCTTTGATAACTTTAGAAGAAAAGGATCTCAAAAACTACTTTCATTTTGGAGAGTTCACACCTTCATTCAGATGACCAAAAGAGGAGCAAACACTGTTTCCAGCCTCAATTGATTTGATTCTATGGTCTAGAAATCACAAAAAATAAAATGAGTTGTTACAGATCAGCAGGAGGGAATGCAGTAAGAAATTTCCAGGCAACCTGCCTCGGGACTGATCCAAGTCAAAACTATCAGTAACTCATTTACCTTCCCTGATCTTCACACAGAACAGCAAACACAAAGGAATAAATCCTGCTAATGGACACTAATCAGTACCCATAGAGGAAAAGAGAAGAAAGCCAGTTAAATTTTATAATGAAATTCAAGAAACAGTACACTAAGATGGTTGAGAAAAACACAAGCTGTAAGCTCCCATGGTTCAAAGGACTTGAGAGCTATTAGACAAATGATAATCATAAAATATTTACATATAAACATCAATATGAGACACAAATTAATCTAGCAGACTGCACAGAGGGAAAGTAGACAGAGAATATGTGTAAAAAACAGAAAGCTACCAGCATCTGGGCCCTTCATCTCTGTAAGAGGACTTTAAACAACTATCCAGAAAATGCAGCATATGGGTTATACAACCTTGAGGAAGCATAAGGCATGACGTATGTGACAATCACCCTGTGTGGCGAGCACTCACAACAAACAAGCAAAAGGGTTAAAAATAACAGCTCCTCAGGATATGCATGACACATAAACCCATCTTCTGTGCTGCTAGGGAAAACAAGGCAACAGAAAAAGGAGGGGGTAATCACTGAAGGGATTACCAGGCAGGCCTGTTTCTGGGGTTTCAGCTTTTAGCAACCAGATTGGCCCACAGAGGAGACGAACACATGGCCTGTGGAGACTAATCTTGGGCAAGTGGAGAGTCTTTCAAGGAATGATATTTCAAGTTGAGCTTGCATTCTGAGTTGCCCTTGCTCCCCATTAACTGTAAAAATTGTGACATCCCTAAACTAACTGTAGCCTTGGTGAATTCTTTGCACAACTGCTTTCCTTCACAACACTAATTTAGAAACAGCTCCCTTGTGAAGCAGTGTTATTTTATACCATGATGCTGCCAGCATACAAGAAATGGGCCAGACAGACTGTAAGAACAGCTATGCAAGTACAACAGCAAATTTCGCAGAACAAGGCAGTATTACATGCCCAGGTGTATTAACGGGAAACCAGATATCCAAATGCCAAGGAAAACTGAAGTAAGGAGGACAGGTAGCTTTGCACTGAACAGTGCTACCATGCAGTTGTATTATTCCAGGTCTCTGTGCCCCACACAGCTCATGGAAAAGCCTGCCACAGAACCGCAGAAGTTGCTCAGCAGTCTCTTGTTCCAGAATATTGATTTGAGCAGATGATACAATGCAGAGGGCTAAATGTTCTGCAAGTCAGATTGCTTTGAAAGGCAGGAATTATTTTATGATGTGTCAGCTGAACTCTCTGAGAAACAGAACAGACAGACACAGAGAGCCTGGAGGAACCCTATGAGGTTTTCAGTTTTTCTCCCTGCTGTGCAGAAGGACCCAGGCTTACACCCAGATGGTATCTAATTGCACTGGTAACCTCCTACAACATCCACAAGACCCCTCACCACCTGACTTCAGTGTTTGAAAGGTTCTAGTGGTTTTTCCCTACTACATTAAAAAAAAATATTTTTTTGTTATAAATCAGGACAACTACTTGTTCTCCAGATGTCAATGTGCAAAGCAAATCACCATTATTCCCTTTACAGCCTCTTCTACACTTGATTTTTCATGTCCCTTCCCTGCTCAGTGTCCTTTGTCACAGTTCCAGCCTCTGCAACTATTCTATACTTTTGACATTCTCAGAGCTTCTTATTCTCTTTTCTGGAATTAAATTTATCTTAACACACAACCGATAAACTCAGGATGGACACCCAGTAATGATACAGGAACACTGATGGCAGATGGAGCTGGACAGAGAAACTGTCAGCTTTATAAAACACAACACACACATAACCAACCAGAGAAGTGATGGGGGGTTTTTTTGTTGTTTTTTTTTTGGGGGGGTTGGTTTTTTTTTTTGTCTATTTGTTAAGAATCAGTTAGACTTTTGTCTAACTTACTATAAGGAAAACTAAGAAAAATTTCACTTATCAGTGTTGATTAGTTCAATTTAACCTTGTTGTCCATGTAACTTCACACTTGATTTTACAACATAAAACCACACATCTCTTCTGGTAAAATGCTATTCATACATTTTTAAAATATAATTCTTTAAACTTGACTAACTGCAATTACACAAGGAATAGTATAATTATATAAAGATCAGGAACTGGCTCAGCATAAACTCATAAACTTTAAAACTCCAGCATTTCTTTCTATCAGAAAGTATCCTGAAATCCAAGCTACATTCCTGCTTTAGTGGCCCCAGATGGGACTATCTGACCCCTGCAATCCCACAGATATGTTTTCTCTACTCATCCCTGCCTGTAAACTACAATTAAATACTGAAAAAATACTCAGTATTTAGTGTATAACCTGTTAATCTTATGTATCACACTTCAACATAAGGAAGAGCCCAGTTCTTATCAGGGGCTCACCCTGGGACCTGAATTCCTCCCACCACATCACTTTTCCTCAGGAGACCACAACAGGGCTTTAACAACTGCTGACATCAGCTGTTTATCACACCAAGGCCACCCCTTTTTTCCAATGAGTTCCCTTTCCCCAGGTACTTTGAAGGCAATGTGGGACCTGTTCACTAGCAATCCTTGCTCCAGTTTGGTGACCCGGCTACAGAGGTGACCTGTTTGCATTTCAGACAACAGAATGAGCAGGTTCTGGGGTCTAGAGATGCCTTCCAAAACTACAGACACCCTGCAATTACAAGTAGCTTCACCTGACCTTCTTGCTTCTGCTTTTCAAGTGCCACAATGTTAAGATCTAGGTGTACAAATGTTAATGTTAAATCAATAATGCAAATATGAAGACAGAATGAAAAATAAAGCCACAAACCCTCAAAATGATATAGCACCAAACGAAAACCTCTTATTTATACAGCTGAATAAATGTAAATTGACATCTTAACAGTGCAAAATTATCAGAGTGCCCTGCTTTGAAGAGCTTACAATCTAATTGAATGCAAGACACAAAACTAGCGGAACTTGATGTATAGTTGAAAGAGTAAAAACTAGGAGTTGCTCACTTAGTACAGCAGCTGTGTATTTTTTTTTTCTTTAAAAGAATACTCAGTATCAAAATTAACATAAATGTGAAAATTGGAGTGAGACAGAAAACTAAGAAAAAGATATCTGTTCAGGAATAAATAACTTCCAAACTCATACAAAAGAATCATTATATTACATGCAAGAAAACAATTCAGTAACACAAATGTTTTCCTAGTGATGCAAAAAAAAAAAAAAAAATGGAATGAGATCTTTATTTATTAGCAAAATAGGCATTATGGTCTTACATTTTCTCACATCCATGTTGGAATTTTTAATTTAAGAATGTTTGTATTATACTAGAATCTCCAAGTCAATTAAAAAAGCCCAACATGTGCCTTCAGGCAACAACATAAAATAAATTTTACATTTTGGACATTAAACAACTGGGTCTGTAGATTTGCAAACCTTGGGTTGGGGTCATTTGGTTGGGCTTTTTTTGGTTAAAAGCACAATTTAGCAGACATCCATCTGCAAGGCAGTGTTAACATAGTGCTCGATGTGAGATATGCCCATACGGTCAGGAGAGAGAAGAAATCAGAAAAGACTGGTTTCTGCTAGTGAAACTGTAAATTGTACAGATTCCCTCTTTCCAGGAAACTCTACATGATTCAATTCCCTGATAAATAACGTTTCGAAGGAAGCATTAACCTCTTCAGCCCAAAAGTGAAGTCAGACTTAGGGACAATTGCACTGACTCGTTCTGGCAAAGTGTTTACCACCACCAAAAACTCTTCTGGACCACATCCAATAAAGAGCAAATGTTTTCTTCACATATTTTGTATGTTGATTACTACAGTCATCACCCATCAGGTCAGGACAGCTTTGCTGGCTCTTTCTGGGATGAATATGGCAAGAGAAAACATGATCTTTACTTCTATTTTTATAAAGCTGTTGTTTGGCACCGTTTAATTTGCAGTAAATAAAAGAAGATACCACAGTGAAACAGACCTTAAATACTTCTTAGAAGCAGGAACCTGGTATAACCTGATCAAAATAAGCATATCTGAGTAAGGCAGATTTTCTCATTTTGCTGAAGCAGGGACTGCAAAATCATCTTTTATCACATTTGGCCACTAGTTACAAATTCAGCTTTTTCTCCATGGTTACCCTCTGACATCTAGCTTGGCCATCTGGAACAAATTGAGAAGGAAAGAAGAGAGGATGAGAAGGAAGAAGATTATGCTTATAATGCAAGACACCATTGCTTCTACTGAGTGCAATATGCACTAAAAAGGGATGGAGGAGAGGATGTACAGCTGCCTCTTGTGCCTGTATTAACACTATGGTTGCTTCCAATTCCAGTGACTAATAGTACAATAATTTATAACACTTTTTTCCCCACTAAAATAATGACTAGTGTTAATTTATAGCACTCACAGAACACATAGTGACAGCTCTCATAAATATCTCAGATAAGGAGATGGTTTTGCCTCTGAAATTTATGAGACAATGAGACATCATCAAACTGAGCTGAGTTGTAGTGTGGTTACCCTGTGTTTTGCCTATGGGGAGACAGAAAATGACAATTGTCCAGAAAGCAATCTTAGGTGTATTAAATGCCCTTTGGAGGTGGACGTCTTTCTCTGCTGACCAAAGCAACCCTCCAGGACAAAAAGCTGAGCACTCTACCTAGGTGAGGCAACTAAAATGGGATGGATCTACATTAAACATCTGAGAAGTACCAGAATAACAAGAGCTGAAAAGAAGTATAAATTTCGCAGTCCAGGGCCCACTTATCATTGCAGTGTGCATGCATATAACAAAGGTTTGTTCTGTATAACGCCTGCTCCTATAGACCTTTTGTGGGCAAAATACTTCACTGTTTCTCACAGTGGAAACAATGTCTGGCTGGGAAAGGCTCACTGCCATAAAAGTAGTGATATCTTTAAATCAAAGCTTTGTGGTGAAAATTGGCACGGTTTAGATAGCAATTTTCTGACAGTTGTTTGTTTAACTATTGGAAATCTAAAATTGTGCTTCCCACAGTCTGTAAACTTAACTAAAATTTGCAGTGTTCCATTCAATTAACTGGAAAAACTGAGAGGTAGTTGAACAAAACTTGGAGTGAAGGAGGTGGCCTTTTAGCCATGTACTTATTTGACAATTCTTATTCAGCAACTGAAAGGACAAAAATCTTGTAATACCAATTACCTGTTACAAGTAAAAGAGAAAGAAAACTTCCTATATATTTTGGATTTGCTGTTGTAAGATGTAAGAAGACTGAAACCATATTCAAGATTTTTGAGCACAAAAAGTTATGATCCTAAACTTAAATTGTTAGCTGTAAAGAAGCTGCCAGTTTGAATGAGAATTAGGGCATGAATGGGAGCTAGCTTTGTCTGGTCCTTCATGAACTTTGCATCAAAAGTTCCTGCTGAGTTGTTTTTAGACTCATTCCTTTCAACAGACCAGCCACAAAGTCAGCATTACCACTACAAAATCCAGCATTTCATAGAACAAATCTGTCAGATTTTTCTAAATGGCCCAGAAGTTGTCCACATGGGATCAGACTGGCATGTTTTAATTCTTGACATTGATGTACTTAATAAAATATGTCCTGGAAGGCATTTTTTAATATAAAAGGAATGATGCAAAAAGTTATTCCATGACAGAATCAGCAGATCTTTATAAACTGGCTACAAGGTGGGGTGAGCCAAGATGGTATTAACAGCAGCCCTCAGGTTCCATCTGACTAAAGGTACAATCCCTCTCCCTTTGAGAGATGCAAAGAGGGATGAGGGTAGCACAAAACCCAACACTCATATCTCTGACTGCCTAGACACAGCTAGATGTGCAAGGAGGATGACAGGGTTAGTCTAAAAGCACATGTGCAGCCAGGCACCCAGATGCAGGGGTTCCTGCCGTCTCTGTGTGAATCACAAGAAGGGCTCCAAAACTGCAATCTGGTCTCCATCACAGAGGAGCATGCATTTAATTAGTTCTTTCCATCACTGTGAAATACATGAATGAATTACAGTAACATTTTTGCTATTAACTATTCTGTTGATGAATCCAAAATATATGCAATTACAGATCTAAATATAGTTCCTTACAGTTAAAAGAAATCAAGCTAAGTAACTCAGGAAGGGAGGGAGGGAGCTAGGGAGGGGGAGCAGACATCTAAACCCATGCAAAAACCTAACTTCACTTCTTCTGTATGGTCATACAATTTTACTTCGAAGCAAAGCCTTCCTCAAGAAATTCCATAATATTTCCATGAATAGCTCTATTCAGAAATATCCTAGTTCGCAAAAGTAAAGTAAAAATTAGGCAAAAATAATGAATTTATTTACTTCTCAAAATTGTTCATCTCATTCCATCTCTAAATGGCACTGTCCAACAAGTCATTTTGTAACTACAGTTGGATGCCTGTCTTGTCTGATTTAAAACTTTGAGTATACTTCAAAATTAGAGATGAGCAAAAGCCAAAGAGAAGAGCCCTTTGTTTAACTGAGCAGCAATAGTGCACTAATCCATGCAATGTCTCACCCCATACCTAAAGGGAGCACATCCAACACCGCAGGATACTCCATAGTCCCTTTCCAGCCTCACTTTTTGCTGGTACTGCCAGCAAGCATTCTAGCTCTCTGAATATTCCTGGGAATGTAAAGCCTCATTGCCCTTCACACTGAAGTGAGAAAAACAAAAGTATTTTCACTCTAGCACATCAGCAAGGACTATCAGGTACTGATACATGACCAGAACCAGAAGCAAACCCTTTTTTTTTCCCACATCCATATGAAATTAAAGCTTCCTATAAGTTATATGACTTTTATTATTAAGCAAACTACTTTTTCCCTAACTATACGGACCTGGACTTTTAAAAGCAAGATGGCAGGCATCATACCAAGCAGCAAGGTAAAGTGTAAATTAGGTGCAAAGCTATGTGAAATTTGAAGACTGGTATTAGATGTAAGAGCTATTTCAAAGGTAAATTCCCAAAATGCTTCAGTTTTATGCTTTAGAAAGACCCAGGATTGGACAGTGCCAAAGAAAGCAGTGCTTGGTAAGAATTTCCAGTGATAAACATCAGTAGGTTTTACAGCTTGTTTCACAGGTTTCCCTGTCTCCATACTGATTTTAGGAGAATATTTTAATCAAATCCAAAATAGCAATGCAGAAAGAAGTGCTGACAAGGAGAGGGATAATCCTGTCCTCAGTGCTGATACTGAAATACTTCTGCACAGCCTGCAAGAGAGTATCCCACTGAGATTTCCACAGATTCCCTCAATGGGAAGAACAGTAGACACAAACTCCCAAATTTTCCCCAGAAAGGGAAAATAAGTCATCATCAGAATTACTAAACTAGTTACCCACAAACGGCTGTCAAAATCATAAAGCAAATAAATGGGAAAAAAACCCAAAAACCAAACATGGAAGAATTCCCTCAATCTCCCTAATATTCACAGCAGTAACAGGGATTACTTGAAAATATAGCAATCTTTTTAAAAATGGTAGAATGTTTTGAGTTGCCAGAATGCTTTTAATTACGTTTAGAAAGTTAAAGTCTATTGCATGAACTAGACAAATTAAGTCATTAAAAATCACAATGAAGTTGCTGATTTGCCAAAATTTTTAATCCTGCAATTTATATGCTTAAATACATTCTTAACAATACCCTTTTAATAATCAAATACATTCACACTGGCAACTTCAGCACACTGACTGATGTGACAATTTAAAGTATTTCAAGGGCAATATTTGGGCCTCTTGACTTTATACTTTAATGTTGCAAAAACATACATCCTCACAACACCGAAGAAGAAAGTCAAGCCTTGGTGTACACTAAGACTGACCCAAACTGCCTGGAAAAAAACAGGAAATTCACAGATTTTTAAGGCCAGAAGGGACTGATGTGATTGCCAATCTCACTTCTGCACAAAGGAGCCTGTAAGACTTCACCCCAAAAGTCCTGCAGCAAGTATGTGGAAACTGAATTACAGCTGAACATTCGGCACAGAAACATCCTCAGTGTAAATCACCTAAATCGGGATTAAAATTTAAATTATGAAAAGCCTCAGTTTTCTTCTGTAAACAGGTAGGATACAGAAGCCTCACCAGTACATCAGGGTGACACTTTTACAGCACAGCAGGATGAATTATTAAGAAGGGAACTCCTCCACATACATTTTCACCTTTACTATACATAATGGCAAGCGATTCCATGAATAACAATGCCATTCATTAAAATATTTCAGGTTTGGAATTTCATTTCTACACTGTTATTTTTTAAAATACAATCACAAAATCCCATTTATTGTTTTTATAATGAAAATAATTCTACCAATCTGCACGGTTTATAATTATTTATATAGTAAATGTTAACTCATAACTAATGAGTTATTCCCATAGGGAAGAGAATCCAAAGTCACATCAATTATTTCCTCATTTCTGTTTGTAAGATTCATTTTTTGCCCTTTCCCCCACATTTTGTATCATCAGATACTGGGATATATCAGATCCAGGCACATCTGGACAGATGAGCTGGATAAAAAAGGTTCACACGATCCTTATTCCATTAGCATGTTCAGAAACTTTAAATCAGTGTCCAATTTGCAAGAAACCAGAAATAACCTAAGGTCTGTGAGTGTTTTCAGAGTAAGAACTTGCCTTCATATAATTCCCAATTGTTGTTTGAACACTGGAAGCCACATTTTCCAAAGTTGCAAACAGAAACTTGAGGTGAGAGGAGGCCAAATGTAAGACTACTTGTCTTTTTTTAAATGCTGCCATACTACAGCCCTAAAGACAGTAGTTTTATATTGTACTAAAGCATGGAAATTCAAGCTAATTAAAATCACATTAAAAAAAAAAAAAAAAAAACGCTAAAATCACCTTCAAAACACAGCTCTCATAACTTGTTTTTAAAATTAGTCTTGAAACTTTGCTATTTATTTATGCTGCTACTGATAGCTGATGTTTATCCGCCAAACATGTCACAAATAGATAACAGATTAAACTATAGTTTTAAAATTTATTAGCTTTTGTAGGAGAGGCTTCTCACAAAATTAAATGTCAAGCTTTTCTCTTGGTGTCTGTTCAAAATCTTGGATGGCTGATCGTTACAAAAAAAAAAAATTGAGGCCAAATTTGACATAAATCTTAAAACACAGCATAAAATTACTTTCAAAAAATATTAAATGCACAGATTTTTCTCCCATTTTCAATGCAAAAGAAAAACGATTTCCATTCCCCATTAAAGCATTTTTAATTTGAAATTGTTAAGTACTATAAATCAACAATCAAACACAATGAAGACGCAATATGAGATATGAAGCTTCATAGCCCACCTTTCTTCTTGACTGGCATTCTTCTTCCTACTTCTGAATCTGGTTGCAATCACTTTTTTACAGGTACTAATGAAGTACTACTGGAACACTCTGGTCAGGAACTGACTATTTATTGCAGAACACTTTTACAGTTCAGTAAGGAAATGCAGCTTCAATCTTCATTTCTATGAATACTTGCTGATCCCTTGGATTGGAGTTCCGACGCTCTCCACAAATAGAAAAAAAAAGGGGGGGAAAAAAAAGCTTTTTGATTCTTTTTTAAGAGATGCTTTCAATTTCTTTAAAATATATTTGACTCTATAAAAATACAAGAGGAAACATTCCTTGGCAATATAAAACCTTATTATAACTCCTCTTCTGGCAGCAAAGTTTGAAAATTAAAAGATTTTATGCAATACAATTAAGGCACAGTCCATCTCTAGGCAGCTGTCTCAATACTCCACCTGTACATGCTCAAAAACATATTATTTGCAGGACAAAAATGCCCAAGTAATCCAAATAAGGAGGAAGACAAAAACAATCCAAAGTGCCTCTTTAAGCTTTCTCGCTTCTTGAATTAATTTTGCTAGCTATGTATTGGGTGACTACACAGCAGCCTGAAAAGATCCCTTTTTCCTCACCAGAGAAGAGCCTTCAAGTATCACCCTCTTACCCAACAGAAGTCACTGGGCAGACACTTTCATTTTTATTATCTACAAGCCACCCAGCCTTACGGTCTTTAATGTCCCTCTGATCCTCCCATGTATTAAAAGAGAGGATTGAAAACGAGGAAAGCAATCCCTTGACCTGGAATTATTAAAGTGACAGTGCTGCCCACTGGGCACTTGGGCAAAGCAGATTGCTTTATACTGGAGTCATTTACTTAATGCCATTCCTTCCTTTGCACAGCAGCAGACACCTCGTGAGAGAGGAATAAGAAGAGTTAGAAGAGCTTCACAAAAGGCTCAGTTTCAGAGATAATGAAGTATTAATGAAATAAAAAGCAAGCCATGGGATCAGTCCGAAGCTTCCCACTCAGAAGTGCAGCCGGCTGGCTTCAGTATCAGCCTGTCTCTCTCTCTCCCTTTTTCTGGAAAAACAAAAAGAGAAACAGAAGCGAGATAGAGATTTTCCTCATCTACTCCGTTAAGGAAAAGTCTGAGAAAGGCGGACAAGCTCGGAGCGCTTCCCTGGCCCGCGCGAACGAGGAGCTGCGATGCACATGGCAGCGCTTTGCCGTGCATCGTCTCCTCTGGGAGATGGGAGCTGTGCTGGTGAAGGGGCGGCTCTGCTCCGCGCTCCGATGCTCGCAGCTGGCATCTGCTCGTCCCCGCATCCCGCAGGCAGGGACTCAGGGCTGGCCCCCTCATCCTCTCCCCACTCCACCCTCCCCGTTCTCTCGAACCCAAAGAGATCTGCCTGCTGCTTTCTGAGGCGACACTAGGCACACAGGGCTGGCTGGGTACGTGGGGACTGGGATAGGGTGCAGGTGAACTAGCAGAGCCAGGCTCGGTTTAAGGACGAGCACAGTTCACCCCAGGGCTGCTGAGGGACAAGCGAGAGGCAGGAGCGGAGGGGATGAGGGAGGGGTTGGAGGTGGGGCGGAGCGAGACGCAGCCGGGGCGAGGGGCGCTCGAAGGGGGCGGGACGGGGAGGAAGCACAAAGGAGCGGTGGCGAAGGAAGGGGGCAGCGGGCGTCGCCGGGGCTGAGGGGGCGGGCGGGGAAGGGGCACGGGCTGAGGGGTTTGAATCATTAAACTCCAAGTGTAATCAAGAACTGTTGTAGAGAGTTGGCCTCAGGAGCCACCAAGATGCTCTTACCACTTTCCACCCCCCTCAGCAGGACAGGGAGAAGGTATGAATAAAAGCTCAGGACTGTGGTAAGGACAAAGGGGTCACTCACCAGTTACCATCACAGTCAAAACAGTAAACTGTGGGGAAATTAAATATATTGTCAATCAAATCAGAATAGGGTAATGAGAAATAAAGCCTTAAATCACCTTCACCCCTCTCTTTACTCCTGTTTTTCTCTATGTCCTCCTCCCTCTTAGAAGCACAGGGAGACAGGGAATGTGGGTTGTAGTCAGTTCATCATGTGTTGTGTCTACCACTCCTTCCTCCTTGCACTCTTCTTTTTCTAGTGTGTGATCCCTTCCACAGGAGACAGTTCTCCATGAACTTCTCCAACAGGAGTCTTTCCCACAGGCTGCAGTTCTATATTGACTTCTCCAGTGTGGGTCCCTTCTGCAGGGGTCAGTCCTTTAGTGACAGCAGTGGCTGTTCCAGTGTGGGTCCTCCACAGGCTCACAGGTCTTGCCAGGAACCCACTCCTGCTTGGACTCCTCTCCCCATGTGGCCACATATCCTGCCAGGAGCCTGCTCCAGCACAGGCTTCCCATTGGGTCACAGCCTCCTTTGGGCATCCAGCTGCTCTGGCATGGGATCCTCCAGAGGGTGCAGGTGGATTTCTGCTCCACTGTGGTCCTCCATGGGCTGCAGGGGCACAGCTGCCTCACTATGGGGTGAGGGGGATCTCAGCTCCAATGCCTGGAGCACCTCGTGCCCCTCCTGCACTGGCCATGGTGTCTGTAGGGCTGTTGCTCTCACATGTTCTCTCACTTCTCTTTTCCAGCTACTGTTGTGCAGCAGTTTTTACCCATTCTTAACTTTCCCACACACACCACTACTGTAGTGGTTGGGCTGGGCTTAGACTTGGCCAGCAGCAGGTATGTCTTGGAGCCAGCTGGAACAGACTCTGTTGGACATGGTGGAAGCTCCTGGCACCTCAGAAGCCATCCTTGCATCCCCCTGCTACCAAAACCTTGCCACACAAACCCACTGCAACTGTATGCTGATTTATGTCTACAAAGTATGGATATATTTAGTTGGGTTTTTTTCCTACAGTTCTATTTGGCAGTTAAGTCAATTTAAACCTGGAGTACTGCCATGCAAAATAGGAAATGCATTTGTGATTCATAGTGGCAAAGAGTCTAAATGTTTATCTGATTCATACTGGGGCTATGTAACTTTGATTACATTTGTTTATTTTTTCCTTACGATCCAGGACTTCGAGATGACAGGAAGAGAGTTTCTTGAACTAGATTCTCCGCAGCAAAGACTAATTTTGGAAAGATTTAAGCGGATGGAAATCATACAAAAGATGTTCAATGAGCTTCCTCAAGCAGATCAGTAAGTGCTGGTAAAGTAAATGAAGATAAGTGCATCAAACACTTAGATTTTTTTTAATTAGATAAGACTTAAAGTCTTAGAGGCCTTTCTTTTTCCTTATTCTTGTATTACAAATTTTCCATGCAGTTACAAAATTAGTTAATTGTGAAGATGCTTGTTATTGTCCAGAACAGAAAGCTTGTTCTGTGTTATTTCGGTGTTGGCTCTGGTCCTGCTCAGCTGGTTTCTGGCATGTGCTCCCCCAGTGCTTGGGGTTCGGATGGCTGATAAGCCCTGACTGGCTTTGAGCATTCTCAGTCCTGTGCTACAGCTAAAAAATTTTCTAGGAAAGTGAAATGTGATTCTGCTGGAGTCATCTTGTGTCCAGCAGGGCTGGCCTGGGGCCAGAACTGAGTGAGCATCCACCTGCTGGTTTCTGCATTTCATTCTGCACCGCTCCCTGTTTCGGGAAGGCAAGGCTAAGGTATCCAGGTGGTGGTGGTGGAGTCAGCTGGAGTCCTGCAGGCTCTCCAGCAGGGTTCTGTACAGCACAAAGCCAGCTAAATGCCTTCTGGGCCTCACAAATGACCTTTTGGTTTGTGATACTGTATGTCACTGTAAAACCTTACTGGACCTGAGCTGGTTCTGTTAGGAGCCATTTGCATGTGTGCATCAGCTTGGATACTTTTTTTAGAAATAAGAGTAATCAGAAGCTTATTTTTAAATTTTTTTAAATAGGACTAAATTGCTGGGTAAACAAACTGCTGGTAGTAACACAGGGCCTCCCCACACAGGCAAGAAGGAAAAGGCTGCGACTTTGTATAGGATCTGCCACCCTCACGTTCAGCCTCCAAAACTCCTCCTTCCCCAGGAGTGCAGGGGAGGCAGGTACTCAGTAGTGATGTGGTAATGTCTGGATAGAAACTCTGGACTTGGGGATTGCTGGGCCTTGGAAAGAAGTAGCTGCCAGGCCCTGGTAGGACTTAAAGCTTGTATCCAGAGGGGAGCTCACTAATGTCTGGAAAGGAAGAGCAAGCACACTGCAGTCAAACTGAGAGTTCCTGTTTATCCAAGCACTTGTTTTTAACACTAGGAAGCTCAAACAAACAAAAAACCACAAACCTCAATTCTTCATCCTCCTTTTCTTTTGTGCAGTGTAGCAGTTCTGTACCTCACTAAGTAGATTCTGCTGGTCCTGGGTACATTCATTTGCTCTGGTTTGCAGAGCACTTAAATACGCTGCTGAAATTTTAATCTCAGTCCTCCATATTTATTGACGTGCTTGCCTGTGTTTCACTGCCTGTGATTGCAAAGGTAAAATTTTCCTATTCAAAACAAGAAATAGTTTGTGTCCTTGATGTCTGACATTTTTAGTGTTTTAAGTTTTTCAAGATCATTAAGTACATCTCTGAAATCTTTTCTATATTTGCAACATTAAAATGTAGAAGAATTATAAGTAGATTGACTTGACTTTTTAAAATTATGTAATTTGTTGTATATATATTTCCTCATTTCTTTTCAGAAAACACCCTTAGAAACGTGAGAGTTTGAATGAAGTTTCCATTAACTATAATAATGAGAGGAAAAAAATTGTAGCAATGGGTTCTCAACCTGTCCCTTCACTCTTAAAGTGTGTGTAAACTCAGGCATGTAACAAAGGATGCTGCAGTGGCTGCTTTTGAAAGTAGCTACTCTCCATTTTGCACCAGTGAGAGACCAACTGGTCTTTTACCCCTTGTTGCAGGACTTTCAGAAGAGAATTGTAGTGTTTACTAAACTAAACTTTTTATAGTTCTCAGTTGCTGAAATGACTTTCCTTCTTTTGCAGGAACCTTTGTAATCATGGAAAATACTTCCTAGCAGCAAATTCAAGCTTATGTGGCTTAGCAGCAAATAATTTCTTCAGGAGCATCCTACATGTCAGAAAGGCCACACTGGTGTCTGCTATGCCAATGGCTGTTATTCCATTTCTTTCAACAGCAGCAACTTATGAAGCTTTTGTGCGTGACCCTTTATTTTCAGGTAAAAACCTCTTTATTCCTTTTTTTTTGTTTTTTCCAAAGGGCTTTGCTTCCTTTGTTACACAATGTAGCACTAGAGGAGCTTTTTCTCCTGCAGAACAGTGCTTTTAAACTGTAGTGGTCTTAAAAAACCTCAGTTTGTAAAGCAGAGTTTGAAAAACAGAATATGTTGGACAGCAGTGAGTTGTCAAAGTGGGGTGGGAAAGGAGATACATATGTTTTTATACATCTCTAAAAAAATCTTTTACAGATTACTTCTGGTTTTTTTTAAGAGTTCTCCTCCTTTATAATTTTTGGCATACCTGTACAGCTTGGAGCTTTCTGTCAAGAGCCTGTTTTCAGGTTCTTGAATGCAGCTTATAAATTGATGTGGTGGAGCACGTGTGAATATTGACAATGAAATATTGTTTGCCACGCAGGTCAGCTGAACTGTGAGGTCTGTGCTGTGATCAGAGGAGGATTAGTAGGTGCTGTTGTGGGTGGATTCTATCCCATTTTCCTGGCTATCCCCTTGAATGCAAGCCTTGCAGCCAGGTATGTCTTTCTTACCTGCAGTGTATTGATTGAAATGTATTTATGGGTTAAATGCTCAGTTCTCAGTGTAAATCCTGTAGATATTTGATCTGGGCATATTTGTCTGCTTGTAGACGTTAAGGAATGTGGAAGGAGATTTACATTAAGGTCATCTGATTACAAAGTGAAGTTTGTAAGAGCCACACCAAAGTGAAATAAGATCGGCAAAGTGATCCATTGGGAAGCCCTTGTGTTTAGCTGGAACCTTCCAAGTCTCCCTGGGTGTGCTTGGGTATGTGCAGTGGTGGCTGCCATCCTGCCACCACTGAAGGTGGCTGGACAGCCCAGAGACCTCACTGACCCTGGGCAGTGCCCAGCAGCCACAGTCCCTGTCAGGTGTCATTCTGTGCAGTTCAGAGCACATCAAGGGCAGGACAAGGCTTGGTGAGACCCAGGGCGTGGTCAGCATGTTTTAAAAGCATTTATCCAGAGAGCTCAGTACCACCAAGTGAATTTAACTTAGGAGAATAAAGAGAAAATAACTATCTACATAACTATTTATGTTAAATCTTGACATTTGCATGGAAAAAAAAAAAGTAAGTTTCTACCACTGTTTCTATTGTTTAGGTATATGTCAACTCCCTTGCCAGGGAAAGAAAATCTGTTGCGTTACTGGCTCACAACTGCTCAGCCTGTCTTTAGAAAGATGAGTGTGGGTATACTGGTACAGGCTCTGACTGGACTGTACCTTGCCACTAAACAGCACGGAATTTATATCAAAATGCTGCTGCAGATGAACACTAGCAGGGATCCTGAAGAGCTACCTGAATGAAGTAAAGCAACTTTTCAATTGCCTTGGATAAGTAACCATAATAAACAAGAAAAACAAGTCTTGCTGTGTCTTTTTTAATACAAAAACAGTATAAAGAATATTCTTTAAAAAAGAGATTTTTTTCTTTCATAATGTAAACCATAGAGATTTATAAAAAAACCAGACCACCAAAACCAACAAAACAAAAGGGGGAAGATCAAGGCAGAGTTTTATTAGATTCCTCAAAATCTGAGTATTTTTCTCCATTTTCTCCATTCTGCTAGCACAAAACTTCAGTCACACAATTACCCCTTTTACGCTGTTAGATGGGTCCACTGGAGAGAATACTTTTATCACAGAGCAAGCCAGAGTGATAGTCCTCTCAGGCTTCCCAGCATATCAAAAAAACCAGCCTTTGGCCTTGTAACCATTTTGCCTTGAAATTGTTTTCCTGAAGGATGGGGCTGTGTTGAGCGGCCTCTGAGAGCAAGTGCCGTTACTGGGATATCCCAACTATGTCTAACATCAGTGGTCCAGGCTCAGGTGTGTCTTCACATTGGTGGCTATATATTCCAGAGCAATATAAATTGCACTTCTCCTACTGCATGGTGTCTTTAGTGTACTCTGAAGTCTGAGAGCTAAATCAGGAATTCCTCTACAGAAGCAATACTCTCGATCTGATGTACAGTCCTAACCCCTCATAGGTGGGGGTTGCCCTCTTCTCCCTGGCAACAAGTGACAGGACAAGAAATGGTGCAAGAGGAGTTTCAGGTTAAACATCAGAGGGAATTTCTTTACAGAAAGGCTTGTTAAGCATTGGAATGGACTGTGCAGGAGGTGGCAGTAGTCACCATCCCTGGAGGTGTTCAAGAAACCACTGCATGTGACTCTTGGTGCCACGGTCTAGTCGAGGAATTTGTGGAGTCAAAGGTTGGACTGGGGTTCTTTTCCAAACCTAAATGGTTCTGTAACTGTAAAAGCTATACAGTCACTTCAATAAAATTCTAGCATCCCCTGAGACACACATGAAAGTACTTATTAATGAGAATTAAGAATTCAGCATTAAGACCTTTAATTGAAAGGGGTTAAAATTTATGCTGTAATGCTAATAAAAAACACATTGAAGGAGTTTCATCATCTTTATCTACCTTTTCCTTAAAAATGAGTCATTAGAGCAGGAACAAGACACATTCTCTGTTAACTGGGGGCAGCAGCCTGATCTGTACAGGACAGCAGCAATACAGACTCCCTGTTGTTAGGGAGTCATTTAGTTGTTAGAGATCATTTAGTTGTCCTTGATGCAACGTGTTGCTGTCACATGGTGTTCCCATCCTGGTCTGCACCCAGACAGCTTGGCCTTACCTTAATCACCCCGACTGGAGATTCTCATTTTACATGACAGTGAATTGTCCTATCTCCGGAAGCCATCAGACTTTAACCAAGAGAACCACTTACCTGTGATAATAAAAACATAAAATAAAGGTGTTATTGTGCAATAGTATCTTGAAAAGTGACATGACTGGCTGAGTGAATATTGCAAGCATTTAACATGATATAGTTAAAATACCATAAACAGATTCCAGTGCTTATTAAAGGGTGAGGTTCAAAAGTATCTTCCCTTCCATGTACTACTTTCATTTTGGCATAAATTGAAGTCATAATTATCCTCAGTCACCAAAATGCATGTTCTGATGTTTAGTGATCTGACCTGGACAAACCATATCCTTTCAGGTACTCATTTCTTGAAGTGAAAGGGCAAGATTGTATATTTAAAAAAAGTTACATTCCTCAACGGTTTTAGTAATTTGCAAAGACTAGCTGTTTCCAGCACAAATTGCAAGCATGTATTTTACATGCTCAGCACTAGTCACATCAAAGGTCAGCTGAACACTTATGAGACCAGGAAGGTGGTGTGTTTGTGAACAAGGAAACTTTTCAATTATACCCTCTGTACTTCTCCTTAAGGGAGAAGTGTTCTCAGAAGTTAATCAATGAAGTCTGAAGTTGTTTCAAAACTCCATGGGACAGCAAGACACTATCCCAGTTCTGGCATGCATGCATGTGGAGGAGTACCTACAACAGGAATCTGGGAATGCTCCTTCCATTCCCGGTTTCATACACAGTATTTGACCTACCTCCTACAACCCCCAAGAACCAGTCCTCAGCCTCTGACAACTGTAACAAACTCCCCACAAACACTGAGTGAGAACAGGTGTTAGTTGGACACTTTCTACCACCACTGTGGTAGAAACAAGTTAGGCACAGGCTACACATCCCAGAGAAAGGACTTCAGGTTACTTCAGGTCTGAACTATGGCCAAAAGAAGGCCAAGAATAGCTACAGATAAGAGCCAACAGAAAGACTAAAAAAGCACCACTTTTATCTTCTAGATGCACCATTCTAAATGCTGTCTCAACATTACAATCTATTCTACAGCTCCTGCAAATGACACCCTCATACTCCTGGTACATGTGCAACTCCTGCCTTTAGCACCCTCTTGCTAATGAGCACAGGCAGAGGTATTTCTCCACATCTGCATATCCCACTTAAACTGGGTGGAAAAATGTAGAATCAGCAGCTGGTAACATGCAATTTTTGCACAGGGTGTTCTTTAAACAGAGTCCATTTGAACAGCTCCAGCTCCCATATCTAAAATATCCTTCAGTCATTTTACAGAGTAACTAATAGCAAATACAGCCCTATAACCAGAATATTGCTGATTCCAGCAGAAACTCCTCCATGGTATATTGATCAAACATATCTATATTAATAAAAAATTAAAAACAGCTATGAAAAACAGGAAGTGCTGATTCTCAGAAGTAAAGCTCTATCTGCAGTTCAAGGAATACCACCTTTGTGTTGTCCTCATCACAAAATTATCTTTAAAGACAGATGAGCAAGAACATTTCTCCTGCATACCCTGATCCATTTTATTTTGTTTTCCAGTCTCTATGACCCAGATATAGCAGCAACAACATTTTCTCCTTTCCGTTCAACCACTTTGTTTTATGAACCAAATCATTCATGAAAAGAAAAAGATGAAAGAACATTTGAGCCCATAAACTGAAAGATGAACAAGTCTCATTTTATTATGGTATTGTATTCTTATCTGAATGGCACATAATTACAAAGAAACATTTACAATATATTTTCAAGTATTAAGTTATGTCATTTCAAGGCTTTCACTTCAAAAAGCTACATTAATAATACACCATACAGATAGTACAGTTGGTTAGAGTTTCAAATAACTTCCTCCCTTCTATTTGGTTTAAATATGATTCAGTAGGCACTAGAAATGCCTGCAGCCACTGACTTTCTTGGGACTCCACCTTGTTCTTGTACCACAATACATCATTTTGCATGTCAGAAAATCAGCTGCTCTCAGACACAGCCACAGGTCGTGTCACAACAGAGCATTGTGCAGGTTCACAGCAGAGGCCAGAAGAACTGTCCCTGACCCTGCCATTCAGCAGTGATGCAACAAGAAAGAATGCATGTTTAAATTAACTTAAAATAACACTTCTACACTGAAGTAACCATAAGAATGCCACTGGAACATCCCATTCTTGCTACATTAGTGTTTCTCTTTTCCTCAAGCACATTAAACTGCAAAATAAAGCACGTTCATGAAGTCTGAGCAAGGCAGGTTGAGATTAGGCTGAATCTAAATTATTTCCATTTTGCATATCAGTTAGTGCAGGTCCTGGTGGTTAACTCTGACTCCTGTGCACTGGTATAACCCATCAGTTACAGCAGAGTTACCCAAGATTGAAACTTTAAACAGCCCTCTTGATGCCACCACAGAAGTGTAAGTCTAAGTCTCTTTTAATCCCACTAAGTCTCTTTTGTGCTGGCAATATCCCCTGAACAGATGGAATTCTGCATACAGTGGAGTAAAACCTGTTTGATAGAATATTGCCTTTTAAGAAAAATCATCTTGGATGACAGTAAATAATCCCAGCATTCAACTTTTTTTTTTTTTTTTACCAAAGACAGCAAAAGCCCTGTTACCTCTTTATTCTCATTTCTTATACTACCTTTTAAAATAAAGCAGGAAATGTGGCCAGCAGCTGGTCCCGTCTCTTCTGCCCCAACACAGCTGAATCCACTTTAGCATAAAGAAAAACAAGGATGCTAAATACACATATACTTTATCACACAGTGATGTTTCACAAAGAAAAATCAAATTCCTTTTCTACTGATGAACACATGACAAGGTCTAGCACCAATAAAGCAAATGACTGAGAGAAAACGCTTTCACCTACCTAGCCTTAAACACAAAATTTAAGGCTTTAAGAAATAAGACTTCAGAAACACTAAATTGTTTGAGGGTTTTTAGAAATTAATAAATGAAGCTGTTTTAGAAAAGTATTCTTTGTGAAACCTCACTTTACATATTATAATTTTCACAATCCTTCTTCCCCCAACTGACATACATTTAAACAACCTAAACATTATAATACAACTGAAAAAAGAACCCACTCATCTTTTGTGATAGGGAGAAACACTGACTAGTACAAGAAAACACACACTATTTTTCTTCCTATCTCAGGAGCAATTATAGAGCTTTTTTCATATCATTAGCCTCAAGATACATATTTCCTCATCTCCAAACTCTGCTTAATTATATCAGGTTATGGATTTCTGGATCCTGTAAGAGGCTAAATTAGGAACTCTCCAGTAGAGTTAAGCACATGCGTATACATGCAATATTTTTAAAATTTAAAGCTACTCTGAAGTAACGTAGCAATTTCAGTGTGCATGGGCACACAGATTTATTTATGGGAAGGTAAACTAATGAGTTACTTCGATGCACTGATTCTTTAAACCTAATTCTCCTTAAAGGTCCATGCAAGAGTGACTCCTCTATGTGAGGATTCCTCTGTAGAGATTTAACCAGTGCTCAGGCTGTTTCGTCAGGTAAAACTCTGCATCGTCAATCAGAGCAAGCTACAGGAGGGCTTTTGAAAGGTACCGTGCATCCCTAACACTAGACAGCATTTTAAACCAACAGGTCACAAATTCCTTTTCTTTTTTTCATTCAAAAAGCAATTTACTTAAGACTTTTGGGACAGTCCCCTGTAATAAAAGGCTATAAATGTCACATTCCCCTTATTAGCGTATTTTCCTTTTTCAGCTCATCAGACACTTGGTTTAATAGGAAATTTCTATTTCAAATGGTGTGAGCATTTTTTTAAAATTCAAAATGTAGCTCCTATATTGGCTACTATGTAGGCAACGTATTTGTTTCAAAAACCAAAAGAGGAAAACAGCTAATGAGAATGATGTGATTGTAACCTTTACTATTAGTTGTCATCCAGAACTAGAAACATTTTGGCAGACTAGGCCAAGGACCAGAGAAATCATTTTCTGAACCAGTCATTACAAGAGACTGGGATAAGCAAAGCAAGCTGTCTGATACCACATTATGGGAATATATTGATCCTTACCAGGTTGCGAGGTGGAAAACGACTGTTCTTTAACCCCTACACAACGGAGCCTGGCAGGGCAACCACCTAAAAGAGAAACTGTCAGAGAGGTTTTAATAGTAATGTATAACTGAGATGCAGTATAATTTTATATGCATGCTTTCTTTTGCCGATCATTACTATTTTCTTAAGTCTGTCCAGTGACGATGTCATAATGGAGTTTTTGTTTGGTTTTCTAAGCAAGCATTTTCGGCTCCTCAGGATAAGCAGGCTAGACATTATCTGACTCAAGACCGGGTAGTCAGCATTATCTTTACTGCGAAGTGGAGCCGAGCACACCTTCATGCATCAAGTCGGCATGATCTTTTCACCCAAGTGCTGCGAACGGGCTCTGGCGGCACCGTGTCAGTCTGCACGACCACTGTCGCACTGCTGCACACAGCTCTGCGCGACTCCCATCGCCAAACAGGCTCACACCACTACCGTCCACACGCCAGATTTACAGGACCTTAAACCAAGGCCACCGTCTGGCTCCCAACGTGCCGTTCGAGAGATTTTTTTGGTTACCCTGGCCACTTCAGTAAGCGCCAGGTTCCCCTCCTTTGCATCTCCCCCAATACCACCCCATCACCACTGTAAGAACTTCTTTTCCTCCGCACCATCGCCTGCTTCCTCCGCCGCGACGCGAGGCCCTTACGGGTGAGAACCCCACGAGTACTTGCAGCAGGTACTTGACCCTACATTTTGAAGGAGGCCGCTGCCCGCCGAGCACAGATGGAGCAGAACTCCACCGACACCTGATCCCGGTCCACGTGCAGGCAGATCCCGCCGGGGGCCGCCCACTCCTCCTCCGCCTCAGTCCCCGCCGCCGCCTCCTCCAGGCCGCGGGGCCGGGAGCTGGGCAGGGCGTAGTCGTGGTCGCTGCTCTCGCCGGCGGGCTGGAGGTGCTGGTGCTGGCGGCGGGGGCTGCCCGTGTCCCTGAAGAGGCTGGTGCTGAGCTGCAGCCCGCCGGCGCGGGTCCCGGCCAGGCGGCTCAGGAGCTGCCCCAGCGCGCTCTGGTTCGCCAGCACAGCCCGCAGGTAGCTGCTCTCCCGCTCCAGCTCTCGCAGGCGGCGGCTCAGGCCGCGGTTGCGGTCCCGCAGCTGCCGGTTCTCGGCAGCCAGGCCCTGCAGGCGGCTCTCCAGCCCCAGCACATACTGCTTTTTCTTCAGCCGGTTCAACCGTGCCGCCGCCGCCGCCTTCAGCCGACTCCCGGCCCCGCCGCTCCTCCGCCCGGGCGCCGCCGGCCGCGGGCCCTGGCCCGGCGCGGGCAGCGGCTCCGGGTCTCCACAGAAGCAGCCGCTCAGCTCCGCGTCCAGGTCCCAGTCCGGCCGGGCCGCCTCCAGCAGGTCTCCCAGCTCCAGCCCCGGGAACCAGTCCTCTTGCTCCCACACCTCCAGCGGGCCGCCGGGCGCCTCGGCCTCCTTCTCCTGCCGCCGCGGCTCCGAGGCGCCTGGGGCTCCCGCCGCGGCGGCGGTTGCGGTTTGGGCCGCGCGGGGCCGGTCGCCTTCCCCGCCGCCATCCCGCCCTCTCGGGGCCTGCCCCGCTCCGGCCAGCGGCCAGACGGCGCCCGAGGGGCTGGCCCCGCCGGCCGAGGCCGCCAGCAGCTGCGTGAGGCTGTGGCGCATGGCGGAGCGGCCCGGCGGGACGGAGCCTGCGGGCAGCGGGCGCGCGAGGCTGCGGCCCGGCGCTGCCGCCGCGGGGCCTGTCGGGAAGCGGCGCGCGGTGGTGGGGGGGGGGAATGTGTGGGAGCTCCTCGCGACTGCGCCCGCGCGCGGGAAAGCGGCGTCTGGGAGAGCGGGGGCTGTCACCGAATGTGGAATATGTACGAGTTTTCTTGAGAGAGGATGTTCTTTGACGTTTGATCTTTGTATACTTTCAAGCCTAATCAACGAGATGGGAGATCCGTGGAACAGAGAGCAGCCAATGAGCTCTAAGGGATCTCCAGGTGTGAGAAGGACAAATCAATTGTCACTAGAATTGCCTTGTTAAGGTTTATGGCTCAACATGTTTCAGTGACCTCAGACGTAGGGGGAGGTTAACAATGCTTGGGGAGAAGGATGTACCGCTGATAGTGGACACAAAGAATGTGGAATATACGTGCCACAAGGACATTTGGCAGAACTCCCACGGTAAGGAATAAATTAATAAATCCAACTCAGCAACTGTGCAAAATCAGCTCCGACTGGGAAAAACATAATTCCAGCAGGGGGAGATCCCAACCACCAACTCAGGGATCACTGACCCCCAGAAAAAGAGAAAGATTTGGCATGTAAACTAATTAGCAAGAGAGAATCATTAACCAATAGAATACTAATTAATAGGAGAACTAAGAAACTTGTAGCTTGTAACACCAATTCCCTTGTTTGCTAAAACATATAAATAGTAAAAAGTTCTGATACTTGGTGTGTTTGATCTGTGGAATACCACTGAGCACCAACTCTGGAGTAAACTATCATCTCACTTGTGTAACTATTGGTGCACACCGGGGAACAAATCCCATTTCTGTGGACAACAGGGTGACAGGTGTGGGAGGCTGGGGGTGTGAGGGGACACGTGTGGGGTCGGGGTGATGAGAGGTGTGTAGGAAATGTGGGTGTACAGGAGGTGTGTGTGTGTGATGGGAACTGAAGGAGGGAATGGGGGGCAGTGACAAGGGGTTTGTGTGTGAGAGAGTGGGGGAAAGGTCTCTCACACCTAGACATTGCCAAAGGGTGGGAAGGGGGATGTCCCTGAGGAATGCAGAATGTGGGGTCTTTCCTAGCACACCCCATGGCTTGGGCTGGGCCAGAGGCCTGTGGGGCTGTTCTGTCACACAGTGAGCAGGTGTCTCTGCCCAGGTTTAGCGTATTTAGGCACCTGGTTTCAGGGTCTCTTGCAGCAGCCAGAGGGATACAGGTGCTCCTTGCTGCCTATGGACTAATTCAAACATAGCTGCCAGCTCTCAGACCAGGGGCATAGTGTGTTATGTGAGTCAGTTGGTGTTTTTGCTGTAGCTGCCAGCACTGGACATTAAATGTGTGTGTGGGGGTGGGCACCTCAGAGTAGGGAAGTATGGTTAAAAAGTAGGAGAATGTGGTCCATAAAAAGCATGTGGAATGACACTTGTAGGAGCCAGGATCAGAAGAAATGCTGTGGTTTGTCACACAGCAGGTAGAGCAATACTTCTCACCTGGATTTGTGTGAGTTCAAGGACAGTCCAGAGAAGTTCAGAAGAAAGACTGCCAGCAGCTGCTGCTTATGTAGTCAGAATCACAGATTCATAGAATTGCTTGAGTTGAAAGGGTCCCTAAAAATCACCTAGTTCCAACCCCCCTGCCTTGAGCTGGTAAACCTTTCACTAGAGCAGGTTGCTGAGAGGCCCATCAACCTCACACTGAACACTTCCAGGGATGGAGTCATCTGCAGCTCCTCTGGGAAACCTGTGCCAGAGCCAGAAACTACACCTGGTTCAGCCAGTCCTTGAGATGAACTGGTCACTGGCCTCCAGACCTGCTGCCTCCAGTCATTTCTGTAAATGACCTCAACAGACAGCAAGTCTGACACCATGCTGTGGCTTTTAGATACTCAGGACCAAGATACTCTCAATCCATTAACCTACATTCTTGAGTTATCCCAAGGCATAAGCATGACAAAGAACTTGTACTCTGGAGGCAGCTGCCTACAGCCCAGGTGGGGGATGCTGTTTGGCCCATCATGGTGGTTGTTCTGAGGTTTTTTGTTGTTGGGGACTTGAAGAACAGGAGCTGAAACTCAGCAGCAAAAAATTTCCTTCTTGCCTAGGAGACCAGCAAGAGAGAGTGGGAGATCTCTGTATCCCACAGTACTGACAAGAAAGATTTTTCTTTTTGTCAAAAGCTGCCAGACATTCACAAAATGGAAGAGTGTATCACTAATATTTATCTCCAGGAAACAGCTAAGAACTGGAAAAAAACGCTGGTGGAACATCTAGAACATTGTCCTGTTCCAAGGAACAGACTGAAATCACCCAAAAGACTTGACAATTTATTCTGAGCTGAATGGGGATATACTCGTCTAGCATTAAATACTCCTCTAGCATTAAATAGGGTTTAAATGACTATAGAAATCTGTAAGATTACTAGAAAACGATAAACAGTAATTTGCTTGAGAATCAGTTTTTGTATGAGATTATTGGATTACTTGTTAAGTTCCGGAATTTAGAGAATTGCAGAGATATTGCAAGGTAGAATTTCTTTCTTGGAGTCTCAGAGCCTCTTAGGTGCCCAGCCTCTGTTGAACTTCAAAGCAGAATCAAATACAAAAGGCTACAAGTTTGAGCTTTTGGTGATCTTGAAAAATAAAGTGGTTTTAACAATAAAAAAAATGAAAACCTATGATTCAGCAGAGGTTAGCACTAAATAAATCAAGTTTATATTTTATGTTTTCCATCCTAATCATTCATGTCACAGGTTTGACTAGTTCAATGATCCATGCTCAGATTTAAGAGCATAGGGTTTTACTTTCATAAAAGTGTAATGACAGAAAGGCTACAGAACTGTCAGTGGAGAAGGGTTTTAACTGGTGAGGTTGGTATAAAGAAACCAGAAGATGGACCCAAGGAAAGGAACAAAATTCAGGAGTGTGTTACCATAGAGGCACCTGTTAAGAACAGAACAGAGAAAAAAATGCAGTTATGCAACAAAGTGACGGAGTTTGACATTGAGAGCTCTCTCTTTAGTCAGCAAATCCATACTGTGCTTTCTGTAAGCATTGAACTGCACCAAGAGTTCATTGTATGCCTGCTTGCTGCGTTCTAGCTGTCCTTGGAGCTCTTGAACCTTCAGATCTTTGTTTAGTGCTGCCTCTTTCTTGAGGCACCTTCCTTCTCTCTGCATGGCTTCTTCCACCATCTCTAGCTTCTCCTCCAGCTTCTGAATCTCCCATTTCTTATCTTGCAGAGCTTTGCTCCTCTCCATGGCCAGGTTCAGTAGCTGCTCTTTCTCTTCAGGTGCCCTTTCCTGCTTGGCCTGCAGCTCACTGTCCTGAGCCCTCTGCTGGCTCTCTGCCTGCTCGGCCCTTGCAGCAGCTTTTTGGTGCCCTCCTGCAGGAGCTGCAGCTGCTTCTTCAGTGAATCCTCCCGGGCGTAGGTACCTGCTTGCTGCCTCTGAGCTTCCAGCAGCTCCTTCTCTTGCTCCTGGGCTCTGTGACTCTCATCAGTGTATTTCTCCTGAAAGGAGCACAACTGCTGTGAGAGCTTCCTGGCCTGGGCCGCCAGCCAGAGCACTTCAGCTTCCTTCTCCTGCACAGCCTGGCTGAGGAGTGCTTCCCTGTCCTGCCCAGGCGCTTGTTCTCCCCCCACAGCTGCGTGTGCCGGTTTTTGTGTTCGTTTTTGATCATCTTTTCATGGTTTTTGACCAGATCCATGAAGCGCCCCTCCAAATACTGAATACGCTGGGTCTGGGTTTTAATTTTCACAGCATCCTCTGCCCTCAGTTTCTCCAGCTCCATGTTAAGCTGCTCCAGGTCTCTGCAGCGTTCATGTGTCATCCACTTTCTTCCTCAGTATAGAGACAAGATGATGATGCTGTTCTAGGTGTGAAAGCAGCAGTGCCTCCTCACTCTGCTCCTTAGAACTCTCACATAGTTCCTCCAAGCCTTCTATCAGATCTTCCATGTCTTTGCCTGTCTCTGGATCACTTGTGGAGTTGGCCATCCCTGTTCCTGTCTCCTAAGTCATGGAGCCTCTGTCTCATGCAAAGACAAGATAAAATTTTATAGTGGCTGCTTCTGTTAGTGACACTCAGCATAATTAAACCATGCCCAGTGGTCATGTGGCCAACTCTGCTGCCATAAGCTGGTGGTGTTTCTCTGGAAGTCCAGAGAAACTGATGTGGGGAAACAGAACCTCCCAAAACCAATGTCAGACAGCAACCATACAGACCTGCTGCTGTCCCCCTCCTCTGGTTCAGAGTCAGGCACACTGAGACTCAAGGACGCCAGACTCCGTGAGCAAACGCAAAGAATGTGGGCTTAGTATTTGTGCAAGGCTATTCATTTGCTGATGACTAGCTTTGCTAATTATTCCTTCTCGAGGCACTAGTGTTGTAGCTACAAGAACTGCTATTATATTTAAGTAAAAAGCTTGTAAGTGATAAAGCTGTAAATAATTCCTTACGCAATTCTTTTCCTCTACCTTTATTTTCTCCTGCAGCTTTGTGTTGTAACTGCAAATAAAACATGGAGGGTTACGTCAAACTTCTAATTGATTTACAAGATTTCTATGATAGTACATTGCTTGCTAAAAATAACTGAATAGCCTTACCCCATGCTTTGAGATTTATGAATCAAATAAAAGATCTATACAATATTAAAAATTAGCGAATGCTCTGTGGTACAAAGCCTCTGTGCCTGGAGAAGTAGCTCCTCATCTGAGTTTATACACTGATCTGCCAGATTATTTTAGGCATGTAATTTTAAAAATCTGGTTCTTCATATAAAAATAAGTAAAATATTTATATTATATATGCACCAAAATTATTATTTCTGCTGAATCACACAGCATGCTACCCAGATATTTGAAAAATTAGCCTAAAACTCATCTACAAGTTTTTCATTCGGATGCAGACCTGAAACAACATGCTGACAATCAGGTTTTGTGAATGCCAAGGTTTGACTGGGGGTAAAGATAGGATGTGGTAAGGAGCCAGCTTAAAGCAAGGATGAAAGATAATGTACAGCAAAAATGAATGAAACACCTGTGAAGCACAAAAAATTTCAGAGCTGTGTAGTAGCAATTGCAGTGCAAACACCAGCTGTGCCTCCACCATCCTGCACTCCCTCATTGCTGTTGCTACCTTGAAACCTTTGCAAATAACGGAGGAGAAGGGGAAGGACTGAAAAGTTTAGGCCATCCAGTGGAAATACAATGAAGAGCAGGGTTTAAGAAGAGAAAACTATTTCCTTACCAGGTATTTTCTTTCTGCTGTCTGTCTTTCCTATTGTGAGGTTTTGTTTCCATAGAGGTAAGATGCTGAATCCAGTCACTCCAGAGCTCATGACCTCATCCAGGCTGCTTGGAGCCAGGCCAGTCCCACCAGGGTGGCTGAAAGAGCTGGCAGTGTTTCTTAGCAAACAAACATTGCTGGCACTCTCAAAAGCACACAGATTTGGAAAAGGAAAGAATTTCCATGAGCTTGAAGAACTCCTTGTTCTCAGCTTACTCCCTGCACATGCCAGAGGAGATCAGAATGCAGGCTCTGCCCTCAGAACACACTGAAAGTCCATAGAAAATAAAGACAGACCTTGCCCTGAACAACTTGCAACTTTATTCAGCAGCTAATAAAAATCTGGCAGATAGGATGGGGAAAGGAAAAATAAACGCAACTGGAAGAAAGAAGTCAGTGCAGGTTTTGCCGAATTTGTCTGGAAAAGAATACAAAAGAGAAAGAAGAGATTGCTGTGGTAACAGACATGAAGCAAACAAGAAGAAGGGCACAGTACACATTTCAAAATGGGTAAAACCAAAGCAATGGGAGTTGCTGCACCAACTCAGGTTTGCAGCATTACTTGCAGAGATGGGAGGTTTCTGAACACAGAGCACAAAAGGAGAGCTGGGACTTTGAAGCCTGGTTTATAGCAAGTGAAAACATTGTAATTTAGAAGATATACACATATGTATCTATGCATATACACACATATGTACTAAAAAAAATTATGGGCTAAAACAAAAATGAACTTGTAACATGAAGAAGAGTGGAAGAAACTCTTGTGTTTCTCCAGACAAGAATGGATATCCGTAAAGATATTCTAGAAGTGTGGCTGCTTTGATTCTTAATTCCAGTTCATCTTTATGACAAAGCATAGAGATTAATTTATCAAACTGTCCTTTAATGAGTAGCTAATTGTGCACCTTTAAAATTTTGGTTATGGATGACTAAAGGCTTTCCCTTTGACTTAAGAGCAAAGTAACAAGTTTCTTGTAACTTTTTGTCTTAATCAACTTCCCAACTCACATTTCTCTATCAGCATACCATACTACTGAAGTTAAGAATTCTATACACGGTGAAAAGAAAGGTATTAAAAACTGGGGACGAACTTTTGTACTTAAGGAACCGTTTTTGTCCTTGGCTCAGTTTCTTGGTTAACCCAGATGAGTACATAGTCCTTCTGTGTCATTAGTTAATCAAACTAGTTAATTACAAGTGCAATGTGCAAGTAGATTGTTGGATCCCAGAAACCTGGGGTTTTTGAGCTTTCTGTTCTGTCAGGCACTGACAGAGAACACTGCTTTTGATCTGAGGCCTTGGAGACGACTTCTAAATATGAGTGATGAAGTTAAAATAATGGATGTATAGTGAAATAGAAGTGTGTTCTTTCACATGGCGATGGGTTTAAAATTTGAGGTTTTTATAGTATAGTAATAGGTATAGGTATAGGTATAGGTATAGGTATAGGTATAGGTATAGGTATAGGTATAGGTATAGGTATAGGACAATATGGAGGATTTTGGGCATTGTCTCAGTGTTCATCTTCCTTCTCCCTTTTCCATGTGTTTCAGGTAGTAGTTTCTGGTTGGTCAGTCAGTGTCACTCTATGGGTCATGGGAAGTTAGTTATTAGGTTAAAAGTATAAATAATATAGGTGTTAATTCTCTATTGGACTGTTTAGCTTTTAGAGACCTTGTAGCAGCTGGATCTTCTTCCATTTTCTTTACTTCTAGCAGGTAGCTAGAAATGCTGTCAAACACTCTGTACTTTCTGATAAGATTTAATAAACAACTGAGCCCGAACACGAGAAAATCCATTTCCATCGTGCATTTGTTAATCCTGGCTCTGAGTGAAGGCAGAAGAGACTGAGACTAACCATAATTAAGTGGTGCAAAACTCCCACCGCTGTTACAGTGGTGCCTGCATTCTGAGGAATGAAAACACCTGTTAAATCTCAGAGCCAAGGACCTCCCTGAAGAGAAGAGGATAACGCAAGCAGCTGGAAGCTGGAAAAGTCCCCGGGGTAAACAGGAGCTTGGAGATCCCTAGACGCTGGTGAGCGGTGAACCAGGAGTTCATGGTGCTTGCCATTCACGGAAAAGGAGGACCCAAGGAAGAAATTGTCTACCAGTATGGTAGGAGTGATTTGTTATCTTCAGGGTAATCTATAAAAATGGGCAACATAATGTCCATGTCTCGTAAGGACTTCTTGACCAAACAGAATTAATGGTCAAAGACCATCCTATTAAAGATTTCAGAGACCAATTAAAAGATCTTTTGAAATGGGCCCAGGAACAATTTCCGAATGAGGACTCAAAAAAACCTGTTTAATCCATTTCTCTGGGATGCTTTAAATCTCACATTGTATAATGCAGCAACATTTGGAAGTCCTGCAGCTGCGAAGTTACCTTCTGCTTGCAGAGTGGTATATGAAGTTGTAACACATAAATGTGAAACACAAGCAGAGAGCAAAGAAATGATCCCATGACAAAAATCCCTGAAACGCAAGCCACAGGCTATGGGAGCGGGTGGAGTGCAGGGAATGTCCCTCCCCCTCCAGATTCGGAGAGAGTTGGGACAAAACCTAAAAAACACAGAAAAAGCCTCAGCCAAAGGAGAGGATGCTTTCGGCTCCTGCTGAGTGACTCCCGACAGAGGAGGGACCCCCGAAATGTCTGTGACCCCCGGGAAGCACCCGTGAATCGGGGACGGCCGAGCCCCGCGCAGCAGCCAGCAGTTCAAACACCGCGCCTCAGCAGGGAGCAGGCGGTCCCAGCTGCCGCTGCCGAGCGGGTGGGAACCTTCGGCAGCACCTGCATCGCTGCCGCCGCCCACAGAGCAAAAACCAGCCCGACGCAAACCAGGAGCTGCGCCTCCTGCCTCGAGCGGAGCGGCGCCGGCAGGCACGGCGGTCGGGATCGCATCGGAGCGCAGCGGAGCGGTGTGCAGGAAGGCAGCGCCGCCCGGGCAGGAGGGAGCGGGCCGGCCCTCAGCGGGGAGCGGCACTGCCGCAGCCGCCGCGCGGAGCGGAGCGAGAGCCCGCGGGGCAGCGAGCAATTCCAATGCAAATTTTAAACATCGCCATTTTCTGAACAATATGTCAAACCTCCTACTACAGCGCCATCTATGGCAGTTTGTATTACTGCATCCTCAAATACTTAAAATTTACAGCGACAGATGCCAAACACAAGTTACTTCACAGAAGGGGGAGGGACTGAAGACATGAATACAGCTTTGAAGGTAGAAGAAGGAGCATCCTTCCAGGACATGAACACACAAAATAAAGATAATTCACAGACTGGAAGCAGGGAATCAGTCCCATTTCCTTCAGGAACAGGGGCCATCCCAAAATAAAAAAAAAAGAAAACAAAGAGAAGCATTTCAAGATAAATGCTCACAGATTGGGATGAGATCAGAAGAAAAGCATTGAAAGAAGGAGATTTCAACATGGCATCAACACAGCTAAAGGTCATGCCAGTCAGTTATGGAAGGAGAAATGTACATCCCAAATGGGCACCTCTGACATATGATGTAATTAAAGACTTAAGGCAAGCATTGAAAGAGAGTGGTTTAGGCTCTCCATATTTCAAGCAACTATTAAAAGGTATCTTTGGTAATTATGATTTGGTACCTTTTGACTGTAGACACATTGCCATGACAATGTTGGCAGATGCACAGTTCATGTTGTGCGAAGTGAAGTGGAAGAGAACTCTCACAAAACTAATAGAATCTTATACTAAAGGTCCACACAGAAACCTCACGTTGGATCAGTTGGCAGGAGATCCTCCTAATGACAAACCACTAGATCAAGCAGCAGTCCTGCCTCGAGACGTGCTTGAAGATATCAAAGAAGCAGCTCAGAAGACCATCATTCAGATCCAGCCTCCTGGAGTTCCAGGGGGAATTTGCACAGAGGTGAAGCAAGGTGTATCAGAATCATTCACTTTTATAGATTGGTTAACTCAAGCATTGGAAAGACAATGCAGTGATGAAAATGCAAATCCACATCTGCTTCGAAGCTTGGCTTTTGCAAATGCCAACCGTGAATGTAAACATATAATTAGTACCTTGCCTGACCCGCAACCAACCCTGCTTCAAATGACAGAAGCTTGCAGCAAGATAGGTACTCATCAACATAAAGCAACAATTCAAGCAAATGCCTTGGGGGAGCAATTCAGAAAAATTTTAGAAGCTGCAGATAAAAGACTGGAGAAAACTCTTGCAGCTCTTAATTTCACTCCTCACGACACCTCCTCAGAGGTAATGGCAACAGAACTTTCCAAAAAGCCATGCTTCAAATGTGGAAAATTCAGACACAAAAAAAAGTATTGCCCAGAATCAACAGAGAATGCAAAAGCACTGAATCGATGCCCAAGATGCAGAAAAGGAAGGCATTTTGCAATTCAATGTCATTCAAAGACGGATGTAGATGGAAAACCTCTACCCTTGCCAGGAAACTCCAAGAAGAGCGCGGCTCGCCAGTGCGTGACAACACAGGTGATGGTGACAGGACAGCAGGTGGTGGACCAGCAAAACATACAATATGTGGGGAACCCCAATCAGATTCCCTACACAGGAATCTGCCACTTCCCCAGTGACCCAGACCTGTTACCCCCAGGGGCACAATGTGAATTGGCAGCTTCCAAATTAACCTACTTCATGAGTGAGACTCATGGAGTGATTTCCACAGGAGTGACTGGAACGTCATGGAAGAGATAAGACTTTCTAATCATAGGAAAAGACACAAGTAGCGTTTTAGGACTCATCATCTACCCAACAGTCATCTCGGCAAATCAGAATGAAAAATTAACAGTGTTAGCTCAGGCCTTGCAGACTCCATTGATTATTCCAGAAAATACTCCAATAGCCAAGGCCATTGCTCTGCCAACCAATGCAATTGGACCTCAAATCATGCCAGTCACGAGGCAACAGGCATTGTCTGGAAATGAAGATGTGGAGATGCACATCTTCTGGGTGAAAAAAATAGGCTGAGATACACCACAAATAGCTTGCGACCTGACATATAGCAACAAAACAATAATGATCACAGGAATGTTGGACACAGATGCAGACGTGACAGTCATTTCATACATCTTTTGGCCTGGAAAGTGGAACCTCTGAAATGTCTCTCAGGAATCGGAGGATCCATGGTGTGTTCCCAGAGTGAACATTCAATCATCGTCACAGGACCAAAAGAAAAAATGGCAACTGTCTGCCCATGTGTTGTACAGGAACTGATCACACTGTGGGGAAGAGACATCTTGCCACAGTGGGGAGCCAGAATAGAGGTGGATTTTTAATGGAGGTCGCTGAAGCACTCACCACCCTGAAGTTAACCTGGAAAACAGATAATCCTGTCTGGGTGGACCAGTGTCCCCTGGAAAAGGTGAGTGATCTCGAGAAATTAGTGGAAGAACAACTGCAGAAAGGCCACATCAGAGTAATAAATAGTCCCTGGAATTCTCCAGTGTTTGCCATCCACAAGGAAACCTCCAATTCATGGAGATTGCTCCATGACCTCAGGAAAATAAAAGAGGTCATTGAAGAAATAGGACCACCTCAGCTTGGACTTCAATCTCTCTCAATGATACCGAGAGTGTGGCCGCTTGTAAATACTGATTTAAAAGATTGTTTCTTCGACATTCCACTTCATCCGGATGACACTCCACGATTTGCTTTCTCTATCCCAACCATCAACGAAGAAGAGCTTCTGCAAAGGTACCATTGAGTGGTCCTACCCCAAGGACTCAAAAATTCACCAACGATTTGCCAATGGTTCATGGCACGAGCTTTGTCACCAGTGCAAGAGAAACATCCACGGGTAATGATCATTCATTACATGGATGATCTGCTCATTGCAGCGCTGATACAGAAAGAAATGCAGGAAGCTTGCGACAGTGTGACTGCAGAAGTTCAAAAGGCTGGACTGGAAGTTTCAACATCAAAAATGCAAGAAGTCTTGCCTTGGAAATACTTGGGATGGAGAATTTCAGAGCAAGCAATCAGACCACAGAAGATACAACTGAGGACCAATATCCACAATTTGCAAGATCGACAGCAGCTTTTGGGAGAAATCAGTTTGATCAGACCAATTTTGGGAATCACAAATTATGAACTTGCCCCACTTTTCGACTTGTTGAGGAGACTGTAACACCAAAACTCCAAGAACTGTCACACCTGAAGCTCAAAAGGCCCTTGACAAAGTTGCTGAAGCCCTTCAACAAAGACAGGCACAGCATTGTGTAATGTCAAAACCATTCTTTCTTGCAGTGTTGGGAGAAAGAATAAAATTATATGGTCTCATATTTCAGTGGGACACCTCAAAAAAGGATCCTTTGTTAATCATCAAGTGAAAAAAGTATTTTGATTGGGCATTGCAGAAATCAGAAGAATTACAAATTGCTTTATTAGATTATTCAGGTGTGTGTTCAATTCACTTTCCAAGTCACAAACTGTTGCAGGCAAAATTGAGTTTCAGGGAGAAGCCCATGTTGAATGAAGTTCCATTGGATGCAATAACATTGTTTACCGATGGTTCAGGGAAAACACGTCAGTCAGTTCTTATATGGCAAAATCCAAAAACAAAAACATGGGAGTCAGATATTCAACAGGTAGAAGGTTCTCCTCAAATTGTGGAATTGGCAGCAGTGGTCAGAGTATTTCAATTGTTTCAGGAACCCCTCAATCTAACCACAGATTCAGCCTACATAGCAAAAGAGAATTGAAGGGTCACTTTTAAAGAACTTCGACAATGATGATTTGTATTGATTTCTGTCATGTATTCATCAAGCTTTGCAACACAGAAAAAATAAATACATCTCTCCCAGGATTTTTGGTGGAAGGGAATGCAGAAGCAGACAAATTAACAATGCCAATTGCAGACACCTTGCCAAACGTTTTTGAGCAGGTGAAATTAAGTCATGCATTTTTTCACCAGAATGCGCAGGCACTTATGCAAGCATTTTGCATCTCCAAAGATCAGGCAAAAGTGATCATAAGTGCATGTCCAGATTGTCAACTCGTGCAACCTCCTGTATCCACTGGAGCAGTGAGAGGATTGCAGAGTCTGCAATTGTGGCAAATGGACATCACTAAATACCCATAAATTGGGAGATTTAAAAATATTCATGTTTCAGTGGACACCTTTTCATGTGCAGTCTATGGTTCCATGCAGGGAAAACAGCAAAACATGCATGTCAACATTTTTTGCAAGCATTTGCTTCATAGGGTATGCCCCGGGAAATCAAAACGGAAAATGGCCCAGCCTACATAGCCCAAAGGCTTGAGATATTCTTGATGAATTGGGTTGTGCGTCATATCTTGGCATCCCTCATTCTCTGGCAGGTCGGGCAATCGTTGAGGGAACACACCAGACTTTAAAATCGCTCTTGGAAAAACAAAGAGGGGGGAGGTGCGGGCTATGTCTCAAATGCATTTGAATAAAGTGTTGTATGTTTTAAATTTCCTAAATAGCTCTTCTGCAGAACCGAATCCACCAATCATCAGACACTCTTCTAGCACAACACAGGCAAAACTGGGGGTAAATCCTTTGGTTTTGATCAGAAATCTGGAGATAGGAAAAATTGAAGGTCCATTCTAACTAATAACCTGGGGCAAAGGTTATGCTTGTGTCTCCACAGGTGCCTGTCCAAAGTGGATTCCTTCGAAGAACGTGAAACCCTATCGGCCGCATACAAGCAGACGTCCCCATAAGCAAAGAAACTAGCACGCAGACGTGAACTGTGGCCTCAAAGAAAAACATCTTCTATCCCACATGCAAAGGCTGTGAACTTTGGGTTTTATGTCAATGCAAAAATTGTGGGAATCATTGACATTGTAAAGCATTATTGCCAAGAAACATGGCGTGGATCGTATTATGATTCAGAATTTTACATTAAGTGTAAGGCTTTTGAAAAAGAAGTAATTTGGTATATCACATTTGGCCTTGAATTGGAAACAAAATCAAAAAGAAAAAGAAAAATGTTGAAACTAAATCAATTATTATGTTTGTGCCTTATTACTTCGTTGCTTGCTTTTGGTAACGTGACCATGCCCATGAGTCAAACAAAGGACAATGTTTGGGTGACCTTAGCAAATGCTTCAGGCCTGGACACCATTTGTTTAACAAATTCAAGTCCAGAAAAGCCCTTTTCAACCTGTTTGGTTGGTATACTGGTAGACATTTGGCCAATTCTGAGAAATGTCTCACCGGATCTTTCTCTATTCATTGCCAATCCCACTGGGGAATGGAGTATTTGGACCAAATTCCTTCGTCAGGCATCCTACAAATCTCAAGAACTGGAAATTCTTGGCTCAGGGCAAATGGGATTTTATATAATATTTAATTTACTTTGTTTTGACCCAGGGAAAGACAAATTTACAGATGTCATTTCAAATCATGCTGTGTACAAAAAATGTGACATCTTGGTGCAATTACACCACAGTTTCGCACACTGTACCCAATCATATCCCTCTGCAGTTACCACAAGGGATTTTTCTAATTTGTGGAGATAGAGTTTAGCCTGCCATTCCATCAAAGGCGGTCCATGCAGCATTGGGAGACTTACTTTGCTAACACCCCATGCAAAAATGATTGAAGAGCACATAGAGAAAAAAGATCCATTGATGAATATAAACCCGATTGTGATGCAACTTTAGAGCATGGAATTTTGAAAGAAGGTTTGCAGCAGCTCTTCTGCCTCAAGCTGCTGCAGGGGCAGCCTTGAAACAATTGGATCAACTAGGCTGTTGGCTAAGTAAGCGAACTTGTGCTATCTCTCTCACAATTAGTGATTTGTTAACCGATGCTCAAGGGGAGAGACGTGAAGTTCTGCAAAACAGAGCAGCAATCGATTTTCTATTGTTAGTGCATGGACACGGATGCAAAGATTTTGCTGGAATGTATCACATGAATCCTTCTGATCATTCAGTATCTATACATAAAAGTATACAAGATTTGCAGGACGGTATCTCCAAACTCAGAGTTGAAGAAGGATCATGGTTGGATGATTTGTCTAACTGGCTGAGTCTCACACCATTGTGGAAAAATTTTTTGAAAACGGGCATTTATGTGCTGATTGTCATCATAGTATTTGTGTCTTGTCTACTTCAGTGTATCCACCAACAGATTGACAAAGTTGTCAATGCAGTGTTGATGGTTCAGACAGAAGGGGGAGATTAGATCTTGCATTCATGTTCAGGTAGCTTTTCAAAATTTGAGGTTTGGTCTATTAGTGAGGTGATACACATAGTCTTTTGAGATACCAGAAAAATTCTATGTCAGTCTCTAGGAGGGTTAAAAGAATAGCAAGACACAGAATTTCTTCTACTTGATCAGAAGACAAGGAGATTGTTACTGTCACAAACTAAACCTTTTATTTTGATAGCAGTGAAATTTAGGTACAAAAATTTGTAGAGTATTACTGTAGAGAACAAAGCAGATTACATGACACTTGCCTGCAAATCTGGAGCCTTAAGACCCCATCCCTACAACTGAACCCAAAGCTGTTTAGACTTAGCAGTATATTGGAGCTTCACAGGAGATACAACTGCAATAAAAACATTAATCTGTGAAACTGAAGGTCATGTTCACAGCAACCTCTGTTTTCAGGTGAAAAAGTAATTTATATAGGGAGTGAATAGCTGTACCACGTTGGCAAGAATACGTTGTTCTGAAGCGTCATGCGCACGGGTTCCCTAGTCAAAAAGTGTTTTGTATGTCTGGCAGAGAAGCTGGAGCAGTTACCAATCTCATACAAAACACCTGAAGCAGGAAGTTATTAAAGACTAGCAAACTGCTTTTGACATTTGTAAACTCCACAGACTGTCTGGTTGACAAGAGAGAAAGTGGATTCCCTGACAGATACAGGTACAAACAAGTGCACTTTGGAGAATAAATACCAAGCATCCTTGTCATCACTAAAATTGGCATATTTAGATCCTTTTGAGTAGCACTGGAATAAAAAAAGTTCCACCTTTACATCTTCAGCACTCAAGACTAAGTATTGTATGCTAGCACGATGATTAACACATTTATATAGCAAACTTTTTATAACCCTGATTTTTTTACAGTACATTGGAACTAAGTCTTCTTCATCTTGTAGACTAGGACATCGACAGTCCCACTTCATGCCATGCTTCTCTCATTGGGGAAGTAACTGGTGTGTCCTAGAAATGTACAATTACAACTAGAGGAACTTTCAAAAAGCTAAATTCTTCATGCCCATACTCCATGCTGGTGAGATCTAACATTGCATAATGAGGATAAAAACACATACCAATGAGCTTTAACACTAATGTTGCTGTCTTATCAGTAAGACTTCATGAACAATCCTAGCAATGTACAGAAACAGTTGACTTTGCTCTTGTATTTCTGCTGGTTATTTGGATCATTTAAGGGATCAGCAATGCTTCAGTTAGACAACACAGAAATCCAGGTATCACAGCTACGTCTAACACTGAGTTCTGTAAGAACCTTCTTTCCTGAAGTTGTTTTCAGTGAATAAGAAATTTTAAAATCCTTACAGTTTACATAATGATCTGCAAGCAGATGTTTAATTTGAAATACAAAGTGACATCTGACAGCACAAAACCAGAACAGTAACAGAGCAGAAACTGTCAAACAAGCTGCTGTGCTCCTCTTCCCAGTTCCACCCCCATGCTTTCAATTTCATTCCTAAGATTTCTTTTTGAGACGAACAAATAAAAATCCACCTTATTTTGTCAATTTTGCAACCATAAGCATCCTGAGAGGTAGTGTATCTTCTATCCAGGTGTTTGGAGAGCTCATCATCTGCTCCCAAAGGGCAGTTTCATCTGAAGTAGAATCCATCCAATCTACTGTAGTTCCATAGCTTTTGCCTAGAAAAATGTCAGTTTCAAGAGAAAAATTACTTAATAAGCTGCAGAGTTAAGTGCAAATTTGCCTGCTCTAAAATGGTTACACCTCCTCAGGTATCTGACCTAGTGCTTTGGAGATACAGTTCTACATTTTTACTCTTGAGCATTTGTGTCAAATACAATTAACAATAGTTTCACACAAATTTTGTCAGTTTTGTGCAGATTTTTTCCTTCTTCTCTTTGGTCTTTGTGTCACAATCCCAAGGAAAAAATGCTAATTGCCCATACATCTGAGAAGGTTTAACAATAAAACAGGGTAATGATTTTGTACTGAAGCGCAACCTTGGGTACTCTAAAATTCAAATTAAGATTTAATATTCTAATTTGTAATTTGATGAACCATACAAGAAATTAATTTGTGAAAAGTAGTTTGCATATTGCATTTCTTGAGAAGACTCCAAACACATCCTCCCCTCAGATCAGAGAGCAGAATAAAAGGGACAATAGATGAATTGTATGCTTTTCCTCTTGCCATATCTGCACATCTTAAATTGCCCTTATGCTAAAAACTTGTTTACATTTATAATTTTCGTTTCCAATCTATCCTTTTATTTCCATCCACTGGTGTCTTTACACTATTTTTTTGCATCAGTTGATGCCTTAAGTTTTAAGTTTTTCTGTTCTGCTTGGGTATACTTTTCTGTTGTGCTTGGGTGGTAAAGACAAAACAGTCCTATTCCAGCTGAGGATTCAAGGACAATTTCTTCAAACTTCAGGCCCTAAGCTTAAACAACGTGAAAAGAGGAGGGTGGGCAAACAAGCAAGCAACCAAAGAGGATGGAACTTCATGATCTGAGGCTATTAATTGGACAGCTGACTCCTGCATGAAAATGGACTAAAACCTATAAAAATGTGAGATCTTGTGACCAAGCCCTCTTTTGCTTCCATCTGGGAGCCATCCAGGCAGGGGCCACAACTGGTACTGCCAGGGTGTGGCCTTTGAAGGCCTCTCAATAAATATCCATTTTATTCCCCTTAACTCTGTGTAGCCTCTGTTCCAGCTCCTCTAGGCATCAAGTAAGTTTTCAAGACATTATCAGACTTCCGGTGCAGGAAGAACATATTCTTGTACTTTAAACAGTACCAGATACAATATATGGCCAGACAAAGGTTAGTTTCTAGTATTTCTCCTTGTCAGTCATCCAAACCCTCCTGACAAAACTTCAGGATCTGTTCCGAAGAATGAGTACTTTACTGAATGAAACTGTTCAAGAGAAAACCAAGACTGAAAGAGAAGAAATAGAAAAGGGAAAAAAAGAAAAAAAAAAAAAAAGTAAAGACTACTTTGTAAATTAAATATTAATGTGGTGATTGTCCAGTACCTGTTCCAAGACCTATCCTTAGGCCTCCCAGAAAGTGGTTTGCTAGCTTGTTGTGATCCCAGACTGTGAGTTCAATGCAAGCTTCTTTTAAATCTTCTGGTCTAAAGCCATCATAGACCATGGTGTGGTTGAATACCGGGTTTGTAGTTTTGGCAACCGTCCTTGTTTTCTGGCGACTTTTTCTGCTGGTGTCTGGAAGAACGGTACTTCAGAGAGAAAAAGCACTGTCAGTTTGCACTTGCACAGCACAGCCTGCACTAAACATACTGAAAACACAAAAGCTGCTCATTAACTATGTTTTGCATGTTAAAATAGGAATGAAGATATGGTGCTTTACAGAGATGGAGTGAAGGGTCATATTCTCAGCCCCTTACAGGAAATACTGGCAGCAGGTATCCACCCTTGTGCTTCAGAGGATGGAAGGGCAAGCATCCTAAACAAGGCAAGTCAGGTGGGGAAGAGGCACAAGTGAGTTTATTTGCTGTGTTATCACTGATGATGCTGAAACATTTTGTTGCTGCCAGATATTTCCCCAACCATCTTGTTATTCTTGTCTCTTCACATTTTTAGTCTGTATGTGGAAAGGAAGAGGGAAGAAATGCAACTATGTATTCACACTATTCCACTATGTATTCCACTATTTCACACTTCTGTCTCCTCCCAAAGTTTGCTAAGCTAAACCGTGTTTTGCACAAACATGCTTTGCTTCAGTGTGAATAAAAGCCAGAAAAGTTTGACTAGTCCTTCATCCAAGTGACTGAGAGAAAAAAACCAAAGTGTAATAATGACACAGAAAACTCGCCCAGTAAGTTTTACTTGGTGGCACATACTTAGCATCTGGAAGTTGTAAACTATGCAGGACAATTTGTACTACAATAAAGAGGAATCAGAAAGAAATACAGTGTTCTTTTAATATGAATGTAGAAAAATAAGATACAATTAGAAAGCACATAGCATTATTAGGCCACTATGTTTGATGACTTCAACCACAATTCTTACCATTTAATAAAAGAGTTAAGCCTATTGCCTCTCAGAAGAGGGAGGTTATGGCATTCCTTCACCCAGATGTGGACCTCACCCGTAGATAGAGTCTTCTTTCCTGTAAAAATAAAACCTCCGCTTAAGCAGATGCCTTTTAAAGGCATATTTTGTCGGATGCAGCAGTTCTTGCCCATTTGTAGAAGTGATATTTAGCCTGGACTTGTTATCTCACACCTTAACATTGCTCTCTGTACTCTGGAAGCTGAAATACTTCATCAAAGTACTGCAAGATCACATCATGTCTGCACTCCTACAATGACTTTTCTTCTGTTACAACTGAGCAAACACATGCCACTGGTCTTGTCTTCCCAAGTCTCCTAGATAAACAGATCAGCTTGTCATCAGCCTATGTGATGTTAGCATTTATTGCTGCTTGTACTTTCAAGTAAGATCTTTTATGATCTTAATATATTTGATTCTTACTGACTGTCTGTCTGGATTAAAGACCTGACCTGGCTTCACTTTCAAATTGGTCCATTATCTGTTGCAAGACAAGATTAAACCAAACTGATCAGACTGCTATAAATTTGTGCTTTCTAGATACTTGTTGCTACCTCCTACATCTAATATTGCTTGAAATTCAGCGTGCTGTCATTGTTTAGAACATCACAGCACTGCCTGATGATTTATAATCGCCAAAATTATTGAGAAAACAGAATTTTGTTACACATATATATTGTATTACAAATCTTAGATTATGACAACGAGGTAATTTCTTCATCAAAAGATCTCATAATGGTCTTTGGAGTTCTTAATTGTATTCACAATCTGACTTAATCCTCTAGGAAGAAAACAGAAAACTTTTATGTTGAAAGAAGCTGTCTGAAGTGAAAGACATGTGAATGACAGTGAATGAAGCATTAAAGGAGGGGTTTCTTTTAATAGAAGAAAAAGAAAAAAAAAAAAAGGACGAAACCACCAAAGGCTTGATGAACCCAAGCAAAGCAGCAATGCTTACCTCCAATTGGATGTGGGACATACTGGAGGGCTAGTTTCATCTCTCCTCTGTTTTCAGGATTAAGAGTTATTGCTGAAGTCTGAAATGAAAAAAAAATTAAACCAAACATCTGATAGTAAAATGGTGCTGCCCTTGCTCCATATCCTCAGAAGGCTTACCTCATATTTGGTTAACAAGTGCCTTCAGATTTCTGTTGCAGCAATATGACAAAGAGAAATACTTTGAAATTCCTAATTCCTAGACTGTGAAAGTTTTTCCTACTGTAATAGCTAGCTAGACTCAAAGACATCTCAGAACTGCATTTCTGTTTACCAGTGTGTAAGTATTTATGATAATAATCAGCACAAAACCCACAGAATACATAAGACCAAGCCTAAATAATGACTTGGTTTTGCACTTACACAGCAGAAAATGCAAAACAGTCAACCTACCCTTGGCTTGAGAGGAAACCAGTTGATCTGCTTATTGGATGGATCATTCCAGTCCCAAGCTCCTAAATCCAACTCCACTTCACCAAGGAAGCTATTCCTCCCAAAGGTATCATTGTGCCAGACAGAGATATTGAGGCTTTGACTCTTTAGGAGCTCCTTCTCAATTTTATACTGCCAGAAGAAGAATGAAAAAAAAAAAAAAATTTAACAAGGTGAATTTTTACTAGTGCTGTGTCAGAAAGTGATAGGGTTAGAAAAAAGTGTCTGGGTTTATATGTCCATAAGTGCCCACTTCTGCATTTCAGAAAGCAAACAAACCACAATAAAACCCAACTATTTACTTTTTATTTCTACCATCTTAAGCTCATACGTGGCTCGTGTTTGTTTACAAGACGTGTAAAGCCACCAGTGTTTTCAATATTGGATCCAGAGGTCACTGCAGAGTCAACCTATCAATGGAAGCACATGGGCAGCTCTGCAGGGCAATCCCTCTCCACGGCTAATGTCCCTTTTGAGTGCAATCTAGACCTGTGCTCAAAAGCTGAGGTTCTTCACACGACACATACAGTGTATTATATCTAGTAATAGTTTGATAAATACCCGCAGTATTTCATTATAGACTGGATTAAAAGTTTTCTTTTTGACAGAGGTCTTCCGTTTGCCCAGTCTGTATTTCTCTGGAAGCAGGTAGGCCTTTACGTACCTAAAATTTAGACAGGATTGTTAGAAGAGTTAAAAAAAACCCAAAACCTAAAATATCCAGACCCTCTCCAACTTCATCTTCAAAAATACACAAGTATTTGCTTACAAAGTAAAAGAAATCAGCTTGAGTAGACATTATATTATTCAGCTTGTATATTTAAGAATTAGAACAGCAGTGGTGATGTATAACATCATCACCTTCTTGTAATATCCTTCTCCAGGGGAAAATCTGTTGAAATGCCTCCTCAGCACATGAAAATACAGAATAAATACCTGCAGCATGCCCAAATATCATATTTATAGGTGCTAATCCTGCTGAAAACATATCAAAGTGGGATTTACTATCTGAAAAGTGGTATTTTAAAACATAATTTAATATTCTTAAAAGTTTTAATTTCCTATGTTAATATATACACAGACCAATTTATAAGGGCGGTTCTACATTCAGTCAGAGGAAAAAAAAACAAACAAAAAAACAAAGCACATTGTAGCCTCTTCATCTATCTCTTGGGTGGTTTACTTCAGCAGGTTAGAGAGACTGGAGAACCTCAGCAGTTTCCATTTCCACATTAAAAGAAAAACTTCCATTAGGAAAGAAATGCATTCTTTGTACTTACGGGTCGGAACGCTGCCGCTTAACATCTGCTACTGCCAGGTCTTTACACTGGCAAATAAAGATGTGGAGCTCATTCAGCTTTTCCACATAATCAATGGCAAACTGAATGTTCCCCTTCACATCAACACTGCCAAAGTCTGCACTGTAGATGCTCATTAGGCTGCCGCTCACCTGCATCGTACAAGAGGAGAAATATTTTCCAGACATTGCATTTCACCAGATACTTCAGGACCAGGGTAGAAGTTGTGCTCAGAATTCAGGCAGTAAAAGAAATCAACTGCATCTCTTTAGATGTAATAATAAAATGTAATGGACACTATTATACAAGGTTCTCAGCAAGCAGATTAATGAAAGAAAAATCTTTGGAAATCAAAGGTGTTACGCCAGGATTCATAGAGAAAAATTTGAATGGGTTAGCTGCATTGAGATAAAAGAAATTAATTATAGGATTCTGTAGATCTGAAGATTGCCTGTGCTCAGATCCTTGAAATATTACTTCTAAATCTCCTCAGCTGATCTTCCTTGCAGAAAGCAGAGCTGAAGAGTTTAGGACAACAGACCTTCTTAAAATACTAACAAAAAGACTAATAGGTAAAATCTATATGGCTGAATTATGTACCTAAACACATAATTAAATAAAACACTGAAAATTAAATACTAAATACACAGAAGAAGAAAGATGTGTGTATACATATATATATACTTTATCTCAACATCCTTCCCCAAAATTCTGTTTTCTTACTCAAAGTCCACATAAACCAACAACTTTTGGTTAGATAATTGACTCAAACACACACCTGATATACCAATAATAACTCCTGCTTTCACTTATCTATCTCCCCTTTCTCAATATTTGTTCTGTATGAATTGTTCCTCATTTTCAGCTACAGATGCAAGCTCAATCAATGATTGAGGCATTGATCAATGCCTTTGTTCAGAGCCCTGAACAAGCAACAATATATTACTAGAAAAAAAAACCCAACAAAACAAACCTGAAATCTATTTAATTTCACTTTACTTGCTTCAGGCAATTCCATGCAAGGAATTATGTTATGTTCATATAACAGACGCGGAATGACAGAGACAGAGATCTCAAGGGAAGAAAGATGAATGAGAAAAGAGCCAAGACAACATTGGAGAAATTAGCAAAAGCAAAGTGCTATTAAAATAATGCTTTGGTTTACATACAGAGGATAAGGAGGCCATGCCAGAAGAGCTGCTAAGATTGGTTAGAGAGCTGGAACTCTTCTTGATTCTGCCAAAGGAATAACTGCTTTCTGATGCTGTATCTGTCTCTCTGTCATCACTCTACAAAAACATCACAGAAAGAAAGTCTGTGTACATTGTTTATAGTCACAAGGAAAATTTAAAAAACCAAACAAACAGAATTTTAATGCAGATTGAGACTAAGTGGAAGGCTGAATTTAAATTCCCTTGTAGTGCAACATGAATAATATTTCTTGAATTAGGTCATGCCATTTAAAGTTGAAAGGGAGTTTTTCTGATGAACAGCCTACACTGATAATTTTTTAAGCAGCAATGCAACTAGGTTCGGGGTTTGTTTGTTTGTCTATTTCAAGTCTCAAGTAGCAATGAAAAATTACCAAGTTAAGTTTATTGGGACAATTAAACTCAACTTCTCTGTGTCACTGTCTCGTGCATAACCTATGCAATTCATAATACTCAGTTCTTTTACCAGTCCATTCTGTTATATAGTAAATGCTGTACCTCTCTTTTAAGGGCAGCTGGCCAGAAGGTAACATTCAGAGAACAGCACTGGATACGGTGAATGTTTTTTGCCAAGTCTTTCTTGCAAGAGGGCAAGCAGGGCTTTGCTTTTCCATGAGGGAATTGCAGCTTTTGTTTCCTTGGTCATTATCAGGTTACATACTCACAACCCCATTCTATCTCAATGCTATCTCTGAACTAAAGAATTTATCTACTTCCCATATGTGCCTTCCCACGCAAACTGTTATGGACAACTTCATCTTCCTGCTGTATTCCACTCAGGAACAATTTACAAAGTCTCCTTCAAACTGTTTTGAACTGAAGCCACAGATCTTCTGAACTGTAACATGTCAGAGACAGTGCTTACCTCTTCCTGTAAGAATGAGGGTACTGACTTGCTTAGTCCTTTGAGTTTTTCAGGGTTGGAAAACAGTTTATCAGGCTGTGAAGTCACTGTGGAAACTGAAAAGCAGTAATTCAAAAGGCTTCAAAAACATATTTGTATATCGGAACAGTAAGATTCCATAACAGGACATAGTTAGAAGCAAACCACTTTGGATGAAATACATGCACATGCACAGACAGCTTGGATGCAAGGGGATTTTTCCCCCATAGTACTCAGAGAAGCTATCATTAGGAAGAATAATCTGCTTTGGCATTGTCTATAACAGTGACCAACAAACTTTGACAGGACAAGAAATGTTGCTTGACATGAGGTAGCCTGGGTGCTACAGACAAATTCTGATCAAAAGTGATGAAGAAAACATTACAGATTTCCTTCTAGATTTTCTTCCTAGAACAAGAATAAGCACGCTTGTGCACTAATAATATCATCACTGACATTAGAATTGTCATAATATTCTTAGTAAGAAGTCAGCATACAAGACAAACTCTCCTCTATTTACTCAGTCTATTTAACTGCAATAGGCAAATTTGTGTAAATTGAGCAAATTTCAGCCCTGACCAAGGAAGTTGCAAGTATTCCTACTTAGTTATAAGATGCGTATCTTATTAATGATGCACTTTTTTGCACTGTCTCTTCCATACTTGCATATCTCTACTGCAGCTCACTTCTGTGCTCTTTCACTGTACAAAACCTAATTGTATAAGTTAGGCTTGCAAAAATACAGTTTGCAGTAAGTTCATGACCCTCAGAATTTTTCCTGCTCTAGCCTACTTATATTTAATAATACACAAAGATGAACCGAATGCACGTTGTGAGATGCATCAGTATCATGTGACAGAAAAAGATTTGGCAACAAACAGCCAGCTACAGGAGCACATATTTCTTGCATAAAATGAAACACTGCTCACAATGGGATTGTTTGCAAGCTGAGTGAAGCTTTTGCCAAGCTTTTTATCAAAACTCAGCTACTGTTCAACAGATCAGTTATTGTCAGTACGCAATTAGATGTAGTACTTAAAGCAAGTATCTAGTCCAGATGTGTAACTTGTTAGTTGGTAAATGAAAAAGTATTGTTAATGTATTAGAGCAGCTATCAGAGGAAAAGTCTCTCCAGTATCTGCTGTAAGAATCCTATTACTCACTTTCTGCTGCATTTTCAGTCCTCTCTTGATGCTGATCAGGTTTCAGACCTGCTCAGTGCAGTATTCACAGTCATTCAGCAGCACAGTTTTGCAAGGTTATAAATAGCATCAATATACTTTATAAGTGGGATTTTTCTGGTTTTTTGGTGTTTTGGGTTTTTTTTACTTCCCCAGACCCCATGGACTTTGCTGGATTTTTTTTTTCTTCCAACAGTTGTAGTGGTTTAGGTATTAGGCCTGTATGGCTATTAGGGTCTCTTTGATTTTGGTGCATCATGGAGCCTTTCTGTTTATACAAACATAAATTCAGAACTAGAGACATGGCTCAGTGGTGAACTTGCCCATGCTGGGTTAATAATTTCATTTGATGATCCTAAAGGTTTTCTCCAACCTAAACAATTGTATGATTTTGTTTCTGTGTTTTGCATTGCTGTTCTCCTTTGAGGAGCTGGATCATGGCAAAATATGAGTGTAATATAAGTGTACAAGCTAAAAAAATCAGTCTTTTTGCTGTTCCAAAAGAACAGCCCTTTCAAGAGAACTTACCTTATTCTGCCTGCACAGCTATCAATTTGGCTGCGTGTAATTTTTTCATAACTTCAATCTTAAATTAAACTCAAATTCCCCCTGCTCTTTTCAGGTTAGTCTCTACATATTTACACTGAATGCCAAACAGGCTTTCAGTAGGGGTCTCCACTGTCTTGTTACTTTACTGGGTGTTGTTGGTATCCTAATATGCTATAATTATCCTATTGATACTATGGGCCACTGGCATGCACAATGCTTTAAAGCATCTAAAGCATAAAATAAAAAATATAACTGCACACCACTGTTCTTTTAAAACTGTAGTGATCCAATGCAGTAAATAAATAATTGTGTGCTATATTCCACCCTATTCAATATTATTTGATAGTTTTCAATTCTGTTTATTTTGACACATTCTTGGAGCAGTTTTTATTTTTATTTTTCTTGGATTCAGTATTTCTAAAAGTACATAAAAAAACTTAACTGTAAGGCATTTGTAATACATTAATGGACTGATGATATCAGCAGTAGCTGATCTAGAAGTTAATTTATTGCTTAGAATAATGCTACTTTATAGGACTAAGGCAGGGATATTAAGAGAGGTTCCTTTCCAACTGAGGTATTCTGAAGAGTGTTTTGCTCTAGCAAATGTCATCTTAGATCTTACAATGCAACAGATAGACAAATTGAATATTTACAGAAGCCAATTCCTTTCAACTGAGCTTGTATTCAAGGCTCCCTATGATTTCAGTAACTCATAGACTGAATGACTGAAGGCCAAAAGAATACACTGATGAGTGGCACAGTTTCTACAGATACAGGAAGACATAAATAGATTCCTGAAGAATAAACACCACAACAGAATTCTACAAAAGCTTTCCAGCCATGCTGAGGTCAACCAAATCTAAAAACACAATATAATTCTTGGTTAAAAAAAAAAAAAAATCTTCACTAGCAAACAGAGGCCATTGAAAAAGCAACAAACTTCCATGCACATACAAATGATATTTACCATCTTCAGCACTAAGAACTAATTCTTCCTTTGGTTTATTTATTTTTTCTTTATCTGTGCAGGAGAAAATAACACAGTTAGAAACTTTGTTATTCAGTATAAAACAGATGGTAGTGATAATCACAAAACTAAGAGTAAGGAGGAGCAAAACCACAGACAAACCAGCAGAGCTATGGGAATAGCTAAATTCCAGAGGGGTCTCACGGTGACATAGTTTCTATCAGCGTGTTGTTGCAACATGTTAGTGCACACCTAAAACCGGGAAACTGGTTAGAAGCGAGCAGTAGCATAAGTAGTATTAGAAGAACAACTTGCCAGTATCTTTCAAAAATCTACATCTCCATGCTTCCTTTCACAAAGGTAAGTTCAGTTTGTGTATTCCCCATTAGACATAAGCATGAAAACACTCGGGGCAGGGTGAAGTGAGACAGGAATAATAATTTTTAAAAAACCAAGGAATCCAAGGAGGCTACCGAGGGAAGCTGGGAATTCATTATAACTATAATATTATCTCACTGTGTTCTCTTAAAGTAAGTTTGATCTATTTACTGCTAGAATACACAGGTGGACCATTACTAAGCTGAGTTTTTCATGCTTTCATTGTCTACTTATTTGACCCAAGCTAGCAACGAGGAGGCGATGACAGTAGTTCCTCATTACTGTTTTTGGGTCATTGCCAATCCTTTCACAATTGAAAAACTATCCAGGAAACAGTTAATCACTGATCAACACAGTGCACTCCTGGAAGATGTCTGCTTCACAGACAACCTTGTTCCAAAATTAATGCCAATAACTGAAAATTAAACCGTATGAGAAAATAATTGGTTCCAAAGTACAACCTCCATACAGCTTGTTGAGAAACAAAACCAAAGCCATGACTTGGCAAGGCTGTATGGAAGACCAGCATGAACACATTTAAGCCAAACTGGGGGTCATGGGAGACACACACAAGCTTTGTGCTCACTTGAGGTGGCTGATGGAATGTCTTCTAGACTTTTGGAAGGCTTTTTCCTATCTGCACTCCTTTTCAAAGCCATCAAAACAGGGTTTAATTCTTCTTCAGAACCTGTTACGAGACAAAACATATGAACACTGCACACACAGACAGGCCACTTTAAGCAAGTCAATGAATAACCAATCACAGGTTTCTCATAAGAATCTATTTTGACAGTCAGCAAAGACAGTGAACATTCAATGAAGATACAAGATAAATCCAAAATAAAATAAACGCCTACTTTTAAGTATCCATTTGTGCTCTCTAAACACCCTCAGTCATCAGCACAGACAAGTCTGACCAGTGATTTGCCCTGTGTAGGTGTAGGTCTATCTTTACTGACTGGTAACAGTGTTTGGAGCAATTATTGCATTCAGCTGGTTAACATCAATATAGGATAAACTCAGATTGTAGCCATTTTGAAACCATCTTTTCAAGAATCAGCACAAAAGAAAATTTTAGTTTTTTCCCTTTGTGCAAATTTATCTGTTATAGTCTTTCCACAGTAAAAGTAATTTTGTTTCAATGCCTGAGTAACCAAAAAACCCCAACAAAACCAAAACCAAACAAAAGCAACTGATCAAAACCACAAAAAAACCCAAACACCAATTCCCCACACATACACAAAAAACCCCAATAAACAAACAAACAAACAAAAAAAAAAAACAACCACAAAAAATCAAGCTGTGGATGTATTTGGAGCCCTGAAGTTATGCAATTGTCTCCAAAAGTAGAATCAAGAAAAACCTAGCTCCTTCAGAAATCTTTAAGGTTTTCTTTCCTCCCTATCTCATTTTCCTCCACCTCCACCAACCAATCACATCGTTGCTGCCTGTTATTATGGATGAAAACAAATTACATTTGATTTTTTTGTCACTTTTTCTTCACTTATCTTGAGTTTTCACTGAGTTTCTTTGGATACTCACTTTCAAAAGTGGCTTGGATGTTAGTTGGCAGGCCCTGGGAATTTAATATATTTCTCAGATTCTCCAGAAGAAAAAAATATTCCAAATTTCTCAGTATGAGACTAAAAAGGTTAAATTATCTCCTCTGCCTTAAGCTCTTTGATGACTATCATACACTATACATTGACTAGAACTGCTATTTAACCAAATAAGGTGAATCCTGGAAAATGGACCTCTTCATTTATATGGTCATTTTTCATTGCAACGGGCAGCAATGCTAAATAAAACAGCATAGAGTATTGGTATTATCCTTATATCCAGATATTCCACTGATAAGTATTTATCTTCAGAGACTAGTCAGTCAAACTAAAGAATGAACCCAATGAGCCATTGATATTTTTTTCCTCTTTTAATCCAGTATATTTGAAGGGATTACTAGACTGAGTGTTACAAATTTATTAATTTGAAGGCAATGCCATATGGGATAAGAAAAGTGTAAATCACAAAGACTGAATTGATCCATGCTGCTAAACTATCCTTACCAAAAAAGTATCTGTTAAACACTTTCCAATCAAACAACTTAATTAGGTCTTCCCACCCCTCCCAAGCAAATATCCAAATCACTCAATTACGAAAGAATCACACAGACTTTCCATTAACATATTTCAAGCTTGATACAAAAAAAAATTATTGCAGCCATGTTTAACTCAGCACCATGAATTTTAGAAATCAGATAGCTCACGAGTTGAACTTCTGGTTCCAGAGTGGGAATCAGAGTTTTCATCTGAAAACTTGGATCCCAAATTTAAGCTGTTGCCTTCCTCTTCGTTGTTATCCTCATGCTGAGACATTTGGCAGAACTGAGCTGCTTGTGGCTTGGGGGAGTTGCTTTCATCTTTAAGTGGTGTACTTGCTCTTCTGAAATTCACCAGTGCTTGAAATTCTGAATACTGTTCAGAAGCCTCCAAGAATGTGCTTTCATTCATCCTTTTTCATTTATCTCAAATGGTTTGATTGCAACCATATTGGTCTTGCCTTCCAAGGGATGAAGATCAACAGGAATCATGATTCTCTCTCCTGTTTTGTTAATAGCTCCATCTCCTTTAAAACCAGAAGCTTCAATTTCACTTACTGCAAGATCAATAACTGAGGCTTTGACATATTTTTCTCGAGCTCCCTCTTTGAGAACTATCTCCATTTGTGTATCATAGCTGCTTAGGGCATTGTATGGCTGTGACCTTGTCATGAATAGAGTCTCTTTTTCTGATGGAAATGCATGATCCTCAAATTCTTCTTGCTGATATAAATCTTTGGATATTGGACATGAAACTGCAGATGCTTCATGAAGAAGTTTTTCTAAAGAGTGACTGAATTCAAATTTTGCAATGTTTGAAACAGAAGTTTTTTCTATAGTTTCTTGTATTTCTTGAGGGTGATCACTGTCTTGTTGATGTGGAACATGTATACCTACACTAGTCTGTATTTTATAATGAATTTTTTTATCCATATTTTCCAGCACAGAAGCTGGTGTTTCAGAGACCTCTTTTGGTGAATTCTGAAAATCAACATCAGATCCTCTATACCCAGTGCTGAACAGTGCAGATCTTTCTGTGGTCTCACCAATTCCCTGCAGTGGCTCTTCATTATGCTCATAGACTGTGCTCACAGCTTTCACCTCCGCAGTCCCCTGTACTGTGCTGTCAGTATGTTTGGGCTTAGGAGAGGGTATTTCAGAGGTCTCCTTCAGCATCCTCTCTAAAGCAGAACTCAAGCCACTAGCCTTGGATGGGGCAACAGACTTCTCTATATTCTCAGTGATTTCCTGAGGTACCTCTCCACCATGCTCATAGGTCATGCTTTTAGCTTCCACCTCCAGAGCTCTCTGTATTGTGCTGTCAGCAAGTTTTTGTTTAGAAGGGGGTGTTTCAGAGGCCTCCTTCAGCAGCTTCTCCAAAGCAGAACTCAAGCCACTGTCTGAAGATGGGGCAACAGACTTTTCTATTATCTCATGGATTTCTTGCAGCAGCTGCCCATCACACTCATAAGTTGTGCCTTTATCTTGCACCTCAGCAGTTCTCTGTGCTGCGCTGTCAGCACGTTTGGGTTTAGGAGGGGGTGTTTCAGAGGGCTCCTTCAGCAGCCTCTCTAAAGCAGAACTCAAGCTACTGGCCTTGGATGGGGCAACAGACCTTTCTACACTCTCACTGATTTCCTGCAGCACTTCACCACGTTCATACACTGTCCTTCTAATTTGCTCCTCAGCAGTCCCCCATGCTGCACTGTCAGCACGTTTGGATTTAGGAGGTGGTGTTTCAGAAGCCTCCTTCAGCAGCTTCTCTAGAGCAGAACTCAAGCCATTGTCCTTGGATCCAGCTACAGACTTCTCTATGGTCTCATGTACCTCTTCAGACTGACCAGTAGCTTCTTGGTGTGCTGATTCTACACTGCACTTAGTCTGTGATATACTATTTGAGTCATCATATGTTTTCATTCCCACCCTTTTGTATTCAGAAGGTTGAGATACAACAGTTTCTTTGAGAAGGTTCTCCAAACCAGCTTGAGGCCTCTGAGAGCCCTCACGACCATCATCCTTTTCTGCTGCCTGATATTGTAGATACAAAGGTTCAAATTCTCTAAACAGTTTTCTGAGACTTTTTCTGTTCTCATGCTTATCTGTTGATGACACATTCATTTGTCCTGTACTTTTGCCTATTTCTTCTTCTTGCTCAACAGAAAAAACATCATGACTGTCTTCCCTTGTTCTCCCAAAGACCTTGCATGGATTTGACTGAAAATGTGTCCCTTTTAAAATATTTTCTTTTAGGTTTAAGCTACATGACATCTCAGAGGCTTCCTTTTCTAGCTTCTTTAGACATGATTTAAATATATCAAGCTCACCTTTAGGTAGAACAACTTTATCCACAGTCTCTGCAACTTCCTCTTTATCCAAAGGAGTAGTCTTGTTTCCCCCTTTTTCTATAGGTAAATATAGTTTATCACCTACTACTGTCTCCTTTAAAGCATCTTTATCACCAGGTGACTGGAGCTGCAAGGATACATGATGATCTTTTGATGAAACAATGCCTTTTTCTCTAAGTTCTCTAACTTCTTGCTCTGGAAGACCCATCTTTTCCTGAGATTTTGAGATAACTGGTTGTCTGTCCAGCTGGAGAGAGTCTGTATTTTTTGTGTGGGTCACATTTAGACCTTTTAGGATAGGAGATCCTAGAAACTCTTTGCGTACCACAGAATCTGGTTTCTGCATTTTTTCTCTCTCAGATGTTTGGACTTGCTGTTGAATTAGTCCTTGCTTGTTCACATTATCTCTGCCTTTATCTTCCTCTGATTTTCTCTCATAGGTTATTGATCTAGGGTTATTTGGCAAAGAATCATCTTCCCTGCCAATGCTGCTCTGGAATTTAACTCCAGTATCCCAGAAGTTTCTCAGACTCTGGAAGTGTGAAGGATCTAAAATTTGATTCTTGGACTTTTCATTCATCTTTTCTTTTAAAGACAAAACCTGGAAACTGGGTTTCTGTTGGGAAGAAGCAGCAACTTTCTCTTTAAGAGTTTCCTTCTCATCTTTGCCTTTGCTTTTTGAGGAAGCTGAAGTGACACCAGCTCTGGGATTCAAGTTACTGGCTTTTGGGAGTTCTGTACATTCACAAGCTTCATCAGATTGAAGTGTCCCTCCGGTCTTTCCAAATGCATGGCCTGGTCCAGATTCAAAAGAGTGGTGTCTTTTGTTTCTTGAAGCCTGGCTCGCAGAACTTAGTTCAGGACTTAATGTATTCTTGCTCTGCTCATGCAATGCCTTGGGTAGATACACTGCAGATCGTTTGAGTTTGTCACTTTCTCTGAGACCTGTCAATGCATGACCACCTGATGCATCAGCATTGATACTAACTTCCTTCTCTCCATGACTGGGGATAGTTTTATCTCTTTCCCAGAATGCTCTGATCTCCCTTATTCTTCTTTTTTCTTGTATTGCTTTCTCCGATTCACACTTCTGAGCTGATAGCTTGTGCACTTGATGTTCCAAGAGATTTGATTTTTTATTTTGTTGTTTGATTTCTTGACCATGTTCTTTTTCTTCAACTCTCTTACAATCAAATTCAGTTAGCAATTTATCATTTTGCTTTTCATTTGCTTCCTCTGTCTTAGGCTTCACCCGCTCCTTTATCAGCTGCATGTTTTCTGAAGTAAAGGATGTAGATGAAATACTGCTCTGTTGTTTAATCTTTCCAAATGGTCTCTCTTCTGTATCTTCTGTTTTTTCATGCATGTCAGGCCCACTGTGTTCTGTAGGAAGAACTGCTGTTCTGATTGACACATCCACTTCCTCTCTGGGTTCCCTGCCTTGGGACTTCATTGATACAAGTTCCTCATCTTCAGTACTAGAACTTCTTTTAAACCAGTCTAAAACTTTTGATACAGATTCATCATCCACTTTCATGAGTTCATCAACATGTTTGCCAGGCTTGAAAGTGGTTTCAGCATCTCTCTCCTCAACAAGATCAGGCTTACCTTGTTGAAGACTTGGAGAATTGGTATTGGACACCTCATGTGCTTCTGTTTCAGCAAAAAGTTGACGTCCATCTACAATGTAAACAAACTTATCAGAGTTATGAATCAGACACATGACTAAAAATCTTTGGTCTTCCTAGAACTGTTACTGGAGAAAACAGCTCTCTGTCCTTGTGATTTTGGAAAGAATCATGGGCAATAGAGTGAGGAAAATTCCTGCTCTGAGGCATCCTACTGGCATCATTGCTTTTGAGGGTACAAGCCAAGAAGATGAGTTAAATTCATTCTTAAAGGAAACACCTTCATTGAAGGGAGGCTGGATGTGACACACGCACAGAGGTTGACAATCCAGTATATTTGTGTTTAGTCCCATAAGAAATTCCCTAAGTCACACCTGAATTACTCCCAAGGACAACTGACAGCACTACACTAAAATACCATCCACAACAGAAGTGCCTATACTGGCTCTGATAAGACTACCAGTAGGAAATCATAAAAGTATAGAAAAAAACCTGATTATTTAATTCTGCAGCAGCACATTCCCACAGTAGCACATTCCTACTACTGTTTCCTAGTTGTTAATTGCTAGCTTGAATATGTGTTCTATATGTTGAATATGTGTTCTATCCTATCTCATTCAATTCTTCACTTCTATTAGGCTCTTACCAGTAAAGTTTTTGTGAGACTCTGATTCATGGCTCAAAATCTGGTTGGATTTTTTTTCATGTGTCTCATCAACATTCTGTTCATAATTGCTGTTTGACAGGATATTGCTGGAGGTCTGCTGTGGAGTTCCAAGTTTCTTGGGAGTAACTGTGTTTGTCTGGAAGCTTTCACTAACCGGGAAGACTGATCTGTTATTGTCACAAGGGCTGGATGCAGATGTGTCTTCTTCTAAGTCATCGACTGTTTTCATTTGTGAAGTTGATGAATAGGTTCCCAAAGGCTTTGCTGCAGAAATTTGCGTATCCCCAAATGAATCTGATTGAACAGCATAATTTCCATTATTCTTTTTTTGGTCAAGTTTTAAGATATCATGCTCTCCTTTTTCTTTACCATGGTGCAGCTGCGGGCTTTGCAGAGGTTTTCCTTTACCTGAGCTAGATGAAAACCTCACTTGTTTCAGTTTTTCCAGTGAATTTTGTGTGGAGTCTTCTGCTCCTTCCATAACACAGTTCTTCTCACCCTCTCCTTCAAAAATAGTTGCAGTAGAAAGACCGTTCTTCTTCTGAACATCTAACATCTGACTGACCCGAACTTCTGAGTCAGTGGAACTTGAGCTTGAGCTACGCTTCAGAATTCCCCTGGGTGGGGTACCAATGCCATTAATCCTCTCAGTCTGCTTGGTTGGTTTGGGAACAAGGTCTTCTCTTTGTGATACAGCATCTGCTGCTTTGTGAATTAGTTTCCTAGCTTTTGGGACAGGACGCTTAGCTAGTTCCTTCTGTGATTCATCAGTAAGTTCTACAGAAGGCTTCTCAGGTTTATCCGTTTCATCATTTTGTAAATTTGATTTAGGTGGGTTGTCTTCTGAGCGTGACCAAATTTCTGTAAAAAATAGAAGAGCTCATGAGTTTACGTGACATTTGCCAGTTAAAAGAAAGATATGACAGCGCAGATCTAAAATACAGTCATTATACTGGTTTATTGAAAACAACTGCAGCAAAAATATAGCCAGTAATTTTACATAGGTGTTGATTTCATTTTTATGTAATAGAAATTCTTATCAAATTAAAAGCTTGCATTTATTTTGTATTTTAGTAACACTAACTATTTGATGATACCAAAGAGAGCAAATCAAGTTTTTTATCAGCATTATTCCAGCAAGAGACAAAGTTTGCAGGGAAGGACAACTTTTGAATATGCATACACCTCTTCAGTGTCAGAATGTAAACAGCAATCTACAAAAATGGAAACTGGCTATTTCCACAGTCATATAAAAAAAGGCAAATGCAGAAATAATCTCCCGGCAGGGAGATGAAGGGTTTTCTACTCATACTATGCAAATCTTTCCTTTTCCTGTTGGCATGCTTCACAACAGAGACAGGAAAGTAATAGCCACATATGACTCTATATTACATCTTCAAATGCCTGTACTGAGATATAAAATCACTCATCAACTTGCTTGCAGAAAATACCGCTGGAAAGGGAGGATAATAAACAGGACTATGGAAACAAAGGAGAAAAGTATGGAGCAAAGAGAAGAACTAGGCTGCTTCTGTCAAGCTAATTAGCAGCAATGATTGGAAGGTCAAAAAACAAAGCTATGCCAAATTCAAGGAAATTTCACTGCCTTCTTGTCAGCAATTCAGGACAAGCAGCCCTCTCAGATGGAGTGCTTAGTACTGACTGGAACTATGAGTAAAAGAAAAGAAGCAAAATCCATTTACTCATGTCTACAGCCATTTCCTGAGTATATTCACATGCTTTAGATGAGGTTTGAAATAAGCTAGTTGACAACTTCCAATAGTTAAGACAAAAAAGGTTTTGATCTCTTTCAGGAAGAGGCAGAAAGAAGTAAAGTAAAAATAATTTTCATATAAACCTACAGAAAATTCACAGTCATCTCCTAAACAAGTACATTTACCCTTCTTTGACAGCTGAGGTACAATGGCTGGTCTGTCTTCTGATTCTTCACTGTTCAAGTTATCATCTGACGCAGTGGAATTAAATGGATTTCTCCTTTGCTAGAAAAAGGAACAAATATTACTTTTGCAGTCAAATTCTTACATCACAGAATAGACATAAGTGCAGTGACATCCTCTTCCCCACTAATCTATCAGCAAAGAGTCTGAAGGCATACCTCTCAAATTGGAAACATGACAAAAAACCTAAACAATATGAACATGAAACTATCAAAGTGCAAATGATAATCTCATCTTGTTCTTTTGAACTCACCAACAACAGAGATAAGCCACCACCTAAAGACACTTAAAAATTCCAAGTTCTTGCAAGTTAAATAATTTTATCTCTATCTAATTCTGTGATATTAGAACAAAGCAAGCCAATCACTTTCAGTAGCTGAACAGATTGGAAATAATGTCAAGAAAAAACAGCCACCAATTATAGGTATAGCAGCACTTTAGTGCTGAACATTTAGTGGCTTTCATTACCTCCCTCCAAAACAAAAAAACACCTAATTTTTTTACAAATGTTTACCACTGAAGCAAATAATTGTCACTATATTCAGTATCAGTCATACCCTTACTGATGAGACTGCTGCCTTCACAGGTCTTTCCTCTGGTTTGTTTAACACAGGGGTTACTTCTTTAGAACTGCAAAGGAAAATTATATAAGAACTTCAGCAAACAGGACATTTCTTTAAGCCTTTTTGAAAAAGCAAAATAAAGATACACTCACACATACTCAAACATAAACACTTGGCATCTGAGTTTTTTCTATTTAGCCTGTACTCATCAGATTTTGAAGAAAAGTTTCTCATTCCTGTAGCAAAGGGGATACTCTTGTTGCTTTGTTTCCTTGCAAAAACGTATTTACTTGTTAAAGAATTCAATACAACTTCTACTTGGCATGACAAAAACGATATTTTTGATACATTTTAGGTGTCTGAGCAATTTTTATAAAAAACAAACATATAAATGTTTATAAATATATATAAAATATATTTACTATAAATATAGTAAATATAGCTAATCTCCAAACAATCAGGGCTGCCATCTCCATCCTTGCCCTACATGTTTACTTCTAGGACTGAAATCAAAGTGGAGGAAAGTGCCAAAATCTGATTAAAAATAGAATTTTGCAAAGTGCCAAAGTCAGAAAAAACAGAGAAACCCCATCATCACTATAGTAAAGATGCAACATGTCATGGATGACAACATAATGCCACAGAGTTACATTTTATAAGCTATTCTTTCAACTGAGATGTATAAATTTTTTGATTGATAGCATAAGTTGTTATTACTTATGATAATAAGTATAGCCCAGAAATGGAGAAATTAAAAGCGCTAGTAGTGACAGCTCCTATATTATCTCAAGAAATATTTCATCTAATTGCAGAATGACACAAGGTTTTTTTTTCCCCAATCAGAATTTTACTATTTGAGTTTATCAAAACATCTCAGATATGAAAAAGTATTTGGTTTTTGAAGATGAAAGTTACAGATGTATTTCAATATGGTTTTGACATAACAACCATATTCAGTATCCTAATTTTATATGGAAAATACTGACATTAACCAAGATACATGCTTATGATTTTGGAGTGGGGGAACAGTATGAAGCAGAAAAAATTTATATTTCCAGATAGGAAATATATCTCAGGTTAGGAAAGAAAGCAACTCCTATGGTTTTTCCAATATAGATGTACAAAGATATTCCAAAACTGAGTATTTCTTTGCTCAATGATTTTTGTTATGTGTGAAAAGGTTTAAGGGTGGTAAGTAGAAGAGCCATAAGGTGTCTCAGGACAGAAACAGCATCTACCTCTCATCAAGTTCCAGATTTATCTCCTTGCATTGACAAATATCTCTCCAGTCTGATAACTGGTACCAGTCTGCCCTCCTGAGGGAGAGACAACTTTCCCATCTTCTCCAGGGTGCACAGTTAAGCTCAAAGTTTGGGGGAGAAAAAAAACCCCAAAACACTCCAATAACTACCCTTGAAAGTCTACTTGCCTTTGGACTGCTAAGGGTGTCTGAGCAGTGACATCAGTTACATTTTGCAGAAGGAAAAACATAATTACAGAGAAGATAAAGTGACCATAGTGAGCACTAAAGGCATTCAACAATTGCCTTTAAGAAATATATCACCATGCATCACGATAGAGGGTTAAGGTATGAGCTGATCTTGTAATGGAATCTATCTCAGGGGTGAAAAATTAACTGTCTTTACTTTTTTAAGACAGTAACTGTTGCGCGCACCAGATTACTAACAGATTACTACTGTTCTTTCTATTATTTGCTGCTCCCAAGTAAGAAAAAAAAATCTGGTTCTCAAAGAACAAAATGTTGCAATTTCTGGTTTCTTTTCCAAAATATCCTTTCACACTATGGTTTTTAACCTTAGTTCTAATATAAGTGTGAAAATAGACATACATATAAAAGAAACTACAGAAAATGTAGGTTGTAGTCTTTCTTTCATAAAGCATTTGTGCTTTTGTTTTTGACAGCACCACACTTGTATAGTCCTGCATTTTTTGTCTTCTTTGCAACATTGACTACTCACCAGGGCAATCATGATTTTTGTTTTTCAGGTCTGGATCTCAAATTCTTCAACCCCTCACTCATTTTAAGCAAAGAAAATACTGTTAAGCACCCTGAGCTACAAGAAACTGGTAAGACATTCTTCAATGTAGTTTTTACAAGTGGAGAGGTAACTTTGTGTGTGTGTTCAATGAAACAATCTCACAATCTTGAATGCAATGCTTCTTTGGACTTACCATAGAAGAATTAAAGATTATTAACTTGAAATTACATACTGAAAACCCTGATCTAAGTAAAGCAATGCAAAAAAATAAACAAAACAAAAGTAAACCAAAAAACCCAACCCAACAGCCAGGATCCTATAAGTAAATTTTACAAAAAAGGGTCTGAAAATGAGTTTACCCATGATCCATATAGATAAGAAAACTGAACAAACAGTTACCAGATATGCTGCATTCACAAGGCTAATCTAGAAGTAAGACCAAAGATTAAAAGGTTTAAAAATTCTGCACTTCAACTTGGAAAAATGATGGGCCAAGAGCCACAATGAAGGCCCAAGGCCCATACAGACTGAGGCAACAAGGCAAAGGCAGGAGCAAAGCTAGAGAAAGGGCTACAGATTTGCAGGCATTGTCAATACATGGATTTTAAAAGTAAGGGCTTTTGTGCAAGTTTTCCACTTGCTGAACTCCAGGATGCCCAGCTGCCACCTGCTCAATGTTAATCAAGAATACTTTCTAGCTTAGGGAAGAAAATAACCCAAAAATCTTAATTGGAAAGGCAGCCCTCCTTTTTTGAGATTCAGCATATAGACAGATGGCATCAATGGACAGAGGTAATATTGACAAGTGTGACTCACCTTTGAAAACTCATTCTGTTCAAGGTTACACCTTCAAAGACACCTCACACACCAGGCCTGTAAAGCCTCTGGTATGCAAGAAAATGATCCCAATGATATAAAACTCAATAAAGAAATAATTTATAGCTTCATTATGGAATTCAGATATTTGGGGTGTGGAGATAAAGGTCACCACTAATTTTAAGAATATTGTTGCTCCACCTGATATAGCAGCACCCTGATTCAACAGCAGTTGAACTGGCCCCAGGGTTGGATTTTATCCTTATCAGTTTACAAACAGATCTACCAGAACTAAACTTTCTTTACACTCAGTAAGAATTGTTTTGCTTTCAGAACAGGATCTAGAAGAAAAGTATTATGAGTAATTTGTTATCACATAGCTTCTGGACCCAATCCTCAGGTTAGCTCTGCAGTTATGCAAAGTCTGCAAGTCAATGCTGGCCTGAGGCACACTCTTACAGAAAGAAGGGGAAAGGGAAAAAAAACTGAAACAGAAAAGCCCCATAAACCCCTCAATACTCACAAACTTATTCTTAAAGCAGCACTTTAAAATGCTTTAGAAGTCCAAATGCTTGAACCGCAGGTAGCATTAGGACGCTCTAAGCCGTCAACTGCCTTTAATGCAATTCCAAATTCTAAAATGATACTCTGTTTCATCCTCTTAGCTGTGTTAAGACTCTTGCATTGTAAGAGGGAGAGCCTATTAATTCCTTGTGGTTCCACTATCTTAGCAGCCAAATTAAATGCTTGTAGACTTTCCCTTCCCACCCCAGATACTGGGGTTATTGCTTTTGCACCATTGTGTTTCCTTCTGCCATCAGAGACAGGCCCACAGTTATGCCAGGCCAGTCTCCTTCAAATTCCAGTATCAAGAAAACAGAAAGGAAGAGTATTTTAAAAGCATATGGTGCCTCCTGCAATTTCTCACATGCAATATTGTGTAGACTAATCTCAGTTATAGTGAATTAAGCCCATACTAAAATCATAAGCAATGAATTTCACAGTCCTGCCACATTCGCTTGCCATAGGACTTGACATTTTAGAAACAAATTATATGAGGCATCTAATCAACTCATTTATGCAAAGTCAATGTAAGTAAGGATCCAGCCCACCTATGATAGATCACTTCCTAAGGTCCATTTCCAAGTGCCTCATAAATCTGGACTGGGTGAGCTTGCTTTAGAGAGATCTTGAGCTACTGAGGAAATTCTAAGTACACATGAACAAGGCATGGAGGCCGATTAACTTCTGGTACAATTTGGAGCAAAAGGCAGGACAGAGTCCTGGAAAATAACTGTAAAGCTTTTCATGGCTGTGATCTGAAATAAGTCATCAAATCACTTCAACCTGAAGACCATTAGCAAGTTGTTCTCATATTAAAAAAATTATCTAGATGTTCTTAAACCTTGCTACATTATGTATTTTTGAAGAGACTGCCCTGGCATATTATGAAATCTATTATAGCTTATCAATCACATACAGTTTGTGGAGAGTTGAAACTATAAGAATAGCATTTAAAAGTATCATCATCTTTTCCTGATGTGCATGATGATATGTAAAACATTCTAAAAGATATATTAAACAGCAACATGTCTTCTGCTGTTCTTAAAGAAGTAACTTCATAGCAATGCCCTGAAAGCAAAAGCCACCTACATTTAGTACCAACTAACTCTGCTATCATATCAGTTAACTTGAGTTGGGAGGGGAAACAGAGCTCTGTCTTGTGATAAGCAAACTTTATAATCCTTTTTCAACAACTTCATTTTTGTCAAGTGTATAACAAAGCATCTATTTGACCTTTTTCAGCACACTTTCAATGTGGCCAAAACAAACACCTATGAATTCACTGAGAGTGATAAAATATAAGAAAGACCAGTAACACAAGCCAGAGTTGTTAAGACTCACACCAACCTTTGCTGCCATTCACCATGAAAGTGTGTGCCCAGACTGCAGACCACGAAAGTGAAAGGTTCAATTGCTACTAGGTATAGTATAAATGCATAGTAGGAGAAGCCTTACTGCAAAGAAAAAACAAGATGATGTACAGAGAAGGACTTAGAAAACAGACAAGAAAGTGACAGGTTACAGAACTGATCAATGGCACAACCAGAAGTAAAACAGTTCCCCTAAGAAGTAACTCTGGCTCTTACCTCACTCTCTTCATTATAAGCACAAACAGTGGCTATCTGGGTTCTTGTTTCCTCAATGTGTTGAGGAATCCAGCCACTTTAATATATTTCACTTTTACCGGCTCTGACTCCAGCTGTTTCAGCACTTTCTTTCTCAAATGTAGACTTTTTGGAAGTTTTTAACACAGCCAATGAATTACGTGTAGATATTTTAAAGAGAAAACATGTCTGTTTCAGAAATCAACTCAGGATATTTCAAAGCAAAGTAAAGCTATTTGGGATGTTTAGACTTAAGATAAACTGATTTAATATGAAATCCTTTTTGGTTCAGAAACTACTTATCATCCAGCCCTCCAGACAACTGTAGTAATTCAAGCATACCAAGGATGATGGCCTTATCTTACTCAAAGGAAGCTTCTCCATTCCAGACAGACATTTACTTTTCATGGTAGAATCTGACTAATTTTCTGCAGCTATCTCAAGATTCTAGTTTGTTCCATCATAAATATGTTTCGTCTTCTTAAGAAGTTGCAGAGGTCTTAAAATATGTGCCCAATAATTTGGAAAATTCAAAACAGCATTTTCTTAGTCTCCAATTCCTCATGTGATACCAAGTGTTCAAAACGTGGATGTGACACCTGGGAACATGGCTTAATGGTGGCCTTGGCAATGCTGGGTTAATGGTTGGACCCGATGATTTTACAGGTTTTTCTAACCTCAATAATGCTGTAATCCAAGTTTAGAATTCAGGCTGAATTAATAGAATGGTTTCAGTAAACAACTGAATGAAGAGATGCAGAGGTTCTGGTCCCCCCATTACTGACTGCAGGGGACTGATCATGACCAGTCATTCTAACTAGAAAACCCAGGTCTCACTTCAAGGAACCAAAATAAATTGCAACATGAGAACATGTATGAGACCATTCTATGCTTGTCAACTTTTTCTGAGACAAGCTGAAGACTGTTGATTGTTCTATATTCAAATGCAGAACAATGCATGATTATGTGCCTGTCACATGCAAAGATTTCTTGTGCAATTCTCAAATGAGGGAACATTTGGTGACCTTTGAAATAAGAGATAAGTACAATATTTTGGGTGGAACTTACAGCTCCCAAGTTTCACTAGTCCATATATACATACATTCTAAGCACGACAAACAGACAGCTAACCTTGAATTCGTTTTCTGTTGTTCTTCTTCTTGATGTTCCACAATACTGTGTAGATCTGGTGGCATGAAGACTTCTTTATTAACATTGTTCACCCAGCTGATCTTTGCTTTGCTCGTTTTGTTCTGACCCATTTCAGCTAAAATATGAAGCAAGAATATTGTTGTTTCCCACATGTTCATACAGGATTTCTTAAGAAAGAAGTATTTGCATTTAGGCCTACAGCTATTTCTAAAGCCCACTATATTTGAATTGTTTCCAGAAGCAGATCTGGTGTCTTCTAAAGAACACCTTTTTAATGCTACTAAAAATGTCAAATACTGCTCTGAATACTTCTTTCTACTACATCAGATATATCTTGTTTAAATGTTAAAGTGATCCTAAATGGAGGAGTTTTCTACAAGAACCCTGGTAAAGACTGATCCTGAAGTTCTTGTAGTTAGACAAATACTGAAAGTTTATCCTCAGTGTGCTGAGGAAGCAAAAATTATTACACCACAGGAAACTGAAAGTATGTTGAAAATGTTGCATTATTTCCTTCCTAAGCAGTAAACTGGAAGTTGGTCATAACTCATTAAGGTAGGTGGTTAATCCTTTACAGATAGAATTATCACAAGATGTTAAAAAGGTAATATAAAAGACCCAAACAAATAAAAAGCCCCACCTCACTCAGCAAATGCAAATATATTTGCATTTCTTTTTAGGGTGGGACAAAATTCTATTCAGATAATCCCTTTCAGAGCAAAAACATTCCATTATTTTCCCTAATGCTTCTTCCTCTTCACCAATAGTTTAGAAGTGAAGAACTTCCTAGAGTGCAAAAATAAGCAAGATTTTTATTCACACTTTTGCTATCTATAACTGCAAGGAAAAATATCATGCCATCTCATGAGTCATTGAAACCAAGCAATTGTACATAGTTCTGAATGTACCAACATGTCCCTTTGTTTAAATAATCATATTGGGATTAATTAACTTTCCTTTAACATGGTATGGCTTTTAGTACTTTCATTTAAGATACAAGTTGCTGTGAAATTTAGCTAGAATTTTACAGCTGATTTTCATCAACTTCAATCACAAAACCAGTCAAAATGACAAACACACCACACTAGCCACCTCTGATTCTTTTTTCTGCATTCATTTCTGTTCCAGGCCTTTTCTTTTTAACTTAAAAACTCAAAGCAGTAATCTCAAACTGACATTAGTCAAAATCATCTCTGAAAATATAGAAATTGAGAAAGTGCAATATTACAGGGTTAGACAGAGGAAAACAAGGCTAACTTGTAGTTACAAAACCCATAGAAAGCAACAAAGTGTAGTCCAGTCACAGTTTAGAAGAAAGTATCTTTCTTACTTCACTAGCACATAGCAAAATCCCTTGACACAACTAAAAAAAACTAAATAGTACAAACATCAGCATAATCTGGTAAGAATAATGTAAGTTTTGCCCTTCTAAATCAAAAGGACTTAGCAGAACTTGAGGAGGTTAAAAGGGGATGTAGGTACATTTCACTAAGGAAAAAAAATCACTTTCTATATGAAGAATGATAAAACAGACCAGGACACTTTAGATTAAAAGTCAGATGCTGAGAGATTTATGATGGGGATCTATAAAATCCTGAATATTATATAATATTTTTTTGTGAATATAGATTGCCTGCTCACTCCCTCCCTCCAAGGGATAAAGTTGATGGTGACCAGGGTACCCACCATGGCATGAGGATTCTGAGTGCACTTAAAGTTCACCTGGACACAGGATGCCAGTTACAGCTGGCAGAGCTTTCAGCACATATATTTCAGTTAGTTATAGCCATTAAACCTCAAAGGTTTCAAACCAAGCACTGAAATCTTGGAAATTCATGTTAAAGAGCAAGTTCCTCAATCTTGGATTCTTTGCATGTTCCTGATTAACTCACAGGGCCTCAGAAATAGACATGAGAATGAGTCTGCAAGTGCAGAGAGCTTTTAATCCTACACATAAACACAAGCCAATCTTTTCTGTTAGCAGTCACCACTCTGTAATATACAGCACTGTGGGAGAGGAAGAGGGAGAGGAATTTACACTGTAAATTACATGGGAAGTCTCTTTTTTGCATCACTTTCTACTTGTAGAGACCAGTAGTCTTATATTTCACAAACAACATTGTTTGAGGTTAGCAAAGTAAGAGCCAGCCTTTCCAAAATAAACTGCAAACCAAATGCTTACCAATGGTGGCAGGTTTCCTGCGCATGGAAGCTCTGATAATATCTGCTCCATGGATCTTATCCCTGTGCCTCTTTGACTTGGCCTCATAAAACCACTGCCCACTCATATTCTTCAGCTGAACATGGTCTTTGACTTTTTCTGGTAAATGCCTGAGGAAGAGAAAAATTAATAAATGAGATATAATCATACTTTACTTACCTATGTGAACAGAAAAAAAAGAGTCAGGTTATTTTGTTGCTTGTTTTTTGCTTTGGGGAGCAGGGTTGTGTTTTGTTTGTTGATGTTTTTTTAACACTGTCTCCACATGCTGTTCCCATCATCTCACCCGTTATGCTCCTTATTTAATTATGAAGGATGACAATGAGCTGGAAAGGGAAGAGCCTCAAGCCTTACTTCAACCTAACTCTATTAAAGAAACAAACCAGCTTTGCTATGATGAACACTCAAGCACTAGAGAAGTCTCCAGTTACTAGAGAACTTGACTTCCTGCCTTCAAAGGCCAGTTTTCCAAGATTAAAATTGAGATAAGCTAGTAACATAAAAAGTCTAGCAAAATTAAGAGCATGGCTATTTTGAGGCTCAGAAAGTGCCACTTCAGGGTTTTTTTTGGCAGTACTTTTATACACACACAGTCCAAATATGTACTGGAAGCATGGTGCCATTTTTTCCATAAATTACACAAAAATCTTTATATGAAAACAGTAAATTACAAAGAAAAACATCATGACATGGTAGAAATAACAAAATAAGTTTTTGCAATTTATTTTATTAAACTACCTATATCCATCATGTGAACCGCAGCCATTTCAAAAACCAGACGACAAATTTTTAATAATTTGTTTTCAGGCTTCAGGGTTTTCCTCTTTTTATGAGGCATGCTTTAACAGAATAAGTAGTTGCTGTGGGCAATTTAAGAGATTCTTTTTTTCCTTGTTTGGCCTGTGACATATTAGGCATATGCTTACACATGGCCTAGAGACTAACCTTCAGATCAGGGAAGTTACCACAAAGACTTAGAGAGCACGGAAGCAAAAAAAACAAAAGAAAGTCAAGTCATGCTTCATCTTCCTTTGCCACTTATGTCATTTCCTTCAGCAAAATAACAACAGAGCCCAGGGAGAAATCAAATCAGATCCATTTACTGAGACTGGAAGGCCACATTGCCATGGAATGGTGCTGTCTTTCACAGGCCTGTTGGACAACCATGAATGGGTTGGGAGGGACCTTTAAAAATCATCTAGCCCAGCCCCAAGGAAGTTCAGCAGAGTATGACATTTCTCAGGGGTTTAAGGGACAGATCTTCTGGTACAATCAATTAACTCTGATGCCAGCCCTTTTATATTATAGATTGCAGATTTGACTGTCAGGTACAGATAGTCAGCAGAGAAGAGTCACAGCAGAGAAAGGACACTGGGCTAGTCTCAACCCTCACACTAAGATAGACCATTCTCATCTGTCAATCAACTTTTCTTTCATTTTGGTATAGCCAGATATGAAAAGACTTATTTTAATGCATCATCTATATTAGAATTTGAATACTTAAAACTTCATTTTGAAAGGACTGTCAAAAATCAGTCCCTCTTAGGGGTGCCTCAAATCTACTACACACAGTTTAGGCTGCCAGATATTGAGGTCCCCATTAGCATTTTTAGCTCCAAGATTCAACAGTCCATAGTATTACTGGGTCATTTAAAATTTCTCCCTCCCTCTGTGCTTCTCTAAGGGCCAAAATATGTACCTTTCCTAAGCAGGTGTTCTAAGCTGAAGCAGGAACACAGCAGTAGCTTCCCTTTGTCCTCCAGCAAATATATTACTCAGTTTATAAATGCAGCCAGCAGGAAGAATGGAAATGTAGAACACAGATTTTTTACACAGATGGCTGCTTCTTCCTTTCACCTTCTTTCACATATGTTATTTGTCTTCTCAGAAGTGATGCCCCTTAGGGCTAGGGACTGGCTTCTCAGCTGTTTGTACAGCCTGCAGGGCAGCAGAGCTCTGACCGCAGCAAGTGCTCTGGGACAGTATGACAACATATGCCAAGGGAGGTTCTCTGGGGGGAGGGTACTGAGTCACAGGACAAGTATTCAGCATCCTCACCCTGTTTGATTCAATGCTTTTACCCCAGACACTGCTCACCCTTCTCCCCTTGGTATTCAGCCACTGAAACTGGGGTGTGGTTGGCAACCTTTACACATCAGCTCAGAACAGAGGAAACTTAGCTGGGCTGTGGAAGAGGACAGGATCCCAGGCCTCTCAGCTGTTGCAGCCTGCTTATTTTTCTGCAAGATTCTCAGACCTGTGACCAGTTAACATAACCAGACAGAAATAGAGGCATGGATTTGTCTTAGCTCCAGACTCAATAAATGTCACCTGGCCAACGCAGCTCTTTTTTTGTCTGGAAGTGAAAGTCAATCACCCTGGTCCCACCTCTGCTTGCTGCCTCTGAGAGTTAGTGTACTTTAACTCCACCAGCTCATCAGGCCTTCTAGACTTCGGGAATTAATTAATTATGCCTGCTAACAAAGGAATAAATGTGCTCTCAATTTACACAGCATTTCCTTTACGAATGACCTGGCTGCCTGGTTTGTATGGTGAGAAATAGCAGATGCTCACAGCAGCTGACTTACACAGACTTCTACTATGTCCCCTTGAAATAAGCTTGGTTTGCTCACCCTTTCAAGAGAGGTCAGTCAGGCTTTTTTTTTTCCCCCACCCCGGAGGAACTAAGAGCAACATAAGTATTAAAGCTATTTCCAGACATTCTCCAGCCACAAGTAAAGAAACAGATTTCCATTATCAGAAAGACAATTAGTTCTAGGTCTTGACAACAAAAAGGTTTTTAAGCCTTCTGTGCTCACCAATACATCATAGACACAATGCCCACGGCTGTATCTGCAACAAATGGGATTTTTTACAATGTTATTCGAATTCTCAAGATTTGCTAGGAGACACCAGTAATATCAAACTCCTTGCACTATGTGGACCTGTTTGACTGCTAGGAATTAGACACAGATTTACCTTCTCTGTTGAGAATCAGACTGCAGCCATGGTTTTCCTCAGCTACATCCCAGCAAACCACAAAAGGACTAAAAGGACTAAAACAACTGATTCTATGCCAGCTCCCCAGTTAACAAGAAGGCTGACCAAGCTGCCATTAAATTTTTCTCTTGGTGATCAAAGAGCTAGTAGACATCCAGATTAAGAATCAGATTGCAGGCTCAGTTGCCAAGTTTGCAATTAGGAGAAAATACAGCAAGAGCTTTATGTATGATGCAAATATGTATTCTAGTGTCCCTCTGTGCTCTGTTAAAATGCCAGTTAGCTTATGCTGCAGTTTTTCAAGGGGAAACAGCCTAAAGTTATAGTGAAGCTACTGTTCATTTCTCCTATAGGAACTTTAAACTCAAGAAAGTAAAGGTACATAGTTAAAAGGAAACTTAAAAGAGGATTTTGGACTGCATAAGACTGAGCTCCCACTATTTAATATGATGTTTCCACTATGCCAAGGTGAAACGTTTTATGGCAAGATGGAAAATTTTTCATCTCCCTTAGGGCAGTAAGTACATACAGATTGCACTGAACAGGAATACAAACCAACTGTCCACCACTCTGCAGGCAAACAGAAAATCTATGCATGGATTAACTGGGTTGCTCCTCTCCACCTCTGGAACATCTGACAATGGGCCAGATCATATGGTAACACTGTAAGGCAGGAAATCTGCTCTGATATAATCAGTCCCTGTCAACCTTCCTATCACCAAATCCAGAATGGTTTATCCTATGCTTTGTAAGCTACTGTAATAGGGCACTGCATGAGCAAAGAGATAACAACTCATCTCTGTTTTTGAAAAAAGAGTATCTAGCAATACACACTGTATCTAAAATTGTGCATCTACACCTCCTTAGTGTCTCAATTCCCTACCCCATAGTCTACATTACAAGTCACCACAGAATTTGCAAGATGTGACTACTGACACCTTAATACCTTATCTGATTGTCTTATACTCCAATTGAGAGTTTAAGCTGAACTCTTCAGACAGGAGAATCTGTGTGGTACCAGCTTATTTCGGGACTCCTCAGGATGAATGAAGGAGGACTTAGATCAAGCTCTGTGTTTGCCTCAAAGACAGATTAATTATTGCCCCACACACCCTAATCCGAACATATGGATAAAGCACCCTAGAGTCTAATAAAGCCTTTAAAAATCCTGATATTACCACACCTTATCTACAAATTAACTTCCAAAACTTCCTTTCTGCAAATGGAATACCAAATAAGTGGAGAAGTTGAAAGGAAAGAAAATCTTGATGAATTTTATCTCAATTCTACTTGCTGCAAACATAAAAAAATCGCAAACCAACAAAAAGAAAAAGGATTTACACTCTGTGTGACTTTCTGAACACAAACAAGGCAAATCTTTTGTAGTATCACTCATACAAGAACAGGAGTAAAATATTATTAGATCAGGCATTATAAAATCCAGACCTGTTGATTTTTCTTTTTTATTATTTGAGAACAGGAAATTACTAGAAAAAGTTTACAGGAAAAAGCAGTATTTGTTTAAGCATTCCACCCTGTATAAGCATGCCTCTCTAGACTGTAAATATCTATATAAGGTACAGGAAGAAAGTCTGTTCTGACATTTGTTAGAGAACTACACCCAAAATATTTGTAGTGGGCAGTCCCAAACTGCAAGTAAACTATCTTCTGCATGGTAGCTGCACATGATTTTACAAAACCCTAAAACCAACCAAACAAACAAATCCATTAGTTGCTATTTAATTGGTTTAAACAATAGACTAATATAATTTCTAACTGTTTGAGGGCTATACTAGAAAGAACAAAGCAGACCTATGAGGTTATGCAACCCCTCTCCATCCTTGTCACCACAATTCCTCATAAGCAGCACCTCTAATTCTTGCCTTTTGGGTCTCTCTAGACAGTGAGACTTCTGACAGTTAGAGGTAGCTGGATACATGAAAAAGCAAGCCAATTTTGTTTGTAGTAATGCATGTTCTTCCATTTTATGCTTATTCAGAAGTCTGTGTATTAAGTCTACTAACTGATGAATAAATCTCACGTATTATCTTGCTTTTGGGTCCTTGGAGAACTGACTAGGCTGCAGTCAGCACAAGTCTTGATGACCAGACAGACGTGACATTCTCTCTCAAGTCAGAGGGGAGACAGACTCATCCAAGCCTGGAGCATCAGAATGAATGAATGAGTTACACACTCAGAGGTGTAAGAAGTCAATTGATTTTGGGGAGAAAGAAGAAAAAACATGAAGCCCTGCTGCCCACTGAAATATGGTCTCTGTCAGAATCTAGAACCAAAACTACAATCCCAATGTTTATGCTGAACAAGTGGCTGTGAAACACGCTGACCACATTAATCCTGTTGCACATTCCTTTATGAGCAGATGGCCACTCATGGGGCATCAGACTGGCACATATTCTCCCCATTTAATTTAATAAACAATTAACTTAATAAATACAAAAAACTGTATGTATATTCTGCACTACAGATAGAGTCCTTCATGTCTGTGTGCCTTTCTACTATGTCACCAGCACTTAGCACTCAGACTTACTCTCCTATTAGTAGTTGCACTGTCAAATTTGACATGAACTTCCTTTTACAAGCAACGAATTATAGAGATCATGTAATTAGATACTCCCTAGGCAGACACAATGAATATGTGAATTTGTTGAAGCATTTCTTAGTATATAGAAGCTTAACTTTATTCCATTCAGGAAATCAGTATTAAGACTCTTGAGTCTTGCTACAGGAGGCAGGAGTCTTCAAGGTCCTCTAATTGTTTCATTTCCAGAACAGCTTTACACTATTTAGTTTCTCTGCTTATTTTAAAGGATTTGCATTGAGGCTCCCCAATGGCCTCCCCTCCCTCTTTAGATGCAACCCAAGTAAACCTGCCAGGGGAAAACTGAATCAAACCAACCAATCCAACCCTCAATGAAGGCACAGCTGTCCTGTGACAATACACCTTTGGTATTGGATCCTGCCTGGACAGCAGCACAGGACAATATGAACAAGGGGTGGAAAGGTTGTTAAAAATATGTAACTGGCAGGTTCTGCTCACGCAGTGTCCCCAGCTCTTCATAGGTTTTAAAAGTAGGCATATAAAGCATAAAACCAGCCACACTAAATGACACATACAAGCAAATATAAGAGCGCAGAAAAGTCTGTATCATAACTTGCTTCACACTACCAGCAAGGACATCTTTCCTGTTGTGGAAAAGAAAAGGTTGCATTTAGGATTTCAGGTGAACTACAAATCAAGACTAATCTAATCTGAAGACAAAGGCTTCAGTTTGGTGGGTAATAATACAACAGAGTGTCAGGTACAAATGTGATAAGTCTTACCAAGAAAGTTTTTGAACTGTAGGGAGAACCTTGCTTACAGAGGGAGTACTCAATATACAGGTTAAAAATTTTTACAAGTATCTGCTTTCTTCCCTTCAGTACACTCTTCTACCACACAGGATAAGTCCCATCTCCCCTGCTTCACTAGCAGACCCAAACAATCATCATCCTGTCAGGCAATTTATCTGCTATTAGTAGACAAAGTAGTAACCAATACTGGGAAGAAAAGGTATCAGCTCATTTCTCAGTGTAGTCCAATGCTGCATCTCTTACCAAGACCAGTAAGCAAGGTCCCTTCCTTAAACCCAGTTATCTCACTTGATCAAGATGAAAACAGTCCTGCTTTCCTTACTGGAATTTCACAAGATGGGCTGGGACCATTCTCCCCCCTTCATTCTTATGACAGTTTGCTTTGTTAAAAAGGATAAATAATGACATGAACATTCTGCTAGAGAATAAAATTGATCCACTTCCTGAATAGTCACTGTATTTGGAAAATCATATGTGATGCTAAGCAGTGTCCATTACGGGGAATTCATCCAGAAGACAAGCTTATCTTTTTCTGCCACAATAGGTACACCAAGAACTTCCTTGCCTCTGTTAAGCACGCTCTCAAAACAGTTTCATGTAACAAAAATATATTTTATGACAATTTTAAGTATGTATTATGATGTCAGTTATTTTCACATTACAGTAGTAAGTCTGGTATCCCCAATGCCAATATTAACCTCTCTGTGATACCTTAAGTATATCCCACCTCATAAAAAGAGCCTTTGTTTTGACAGTCAATAATATAAGAAAAATTGCCTTGAAAAGTTACTGGAGAGGATAATTGTTAGAACTGGCCAGAGTCAAAATAACATTTACAATAGCTTTCAACAGCTACACACTCCCAGCAGAACCAGACCTCTGAAGCTTTCTGTCTTTTTTCAACACCACACCAATTAATGTATCAAAGGGGTTTGGCACACAGCAGTCCCCACCCACCACACAAACAACTCCGCATCACAATTTCCCCTATCATTAACCTCCTTCAGTTTACACAAGGAGCAAACAATCCCATGCACAGCCCACAAGAGCACTGCTAGGAGGCTCTGCTGGGAAGGGCTGATCACCACAGCAGGGAACCCTGTCCCAAAGGTGACCACAACAGCTTTCTGCTTTAGACAGGCTGGTGCCGGGGGCCAGCTACTCAAACCACAGAAGAGTCACCCAACCACACTCCACAACTTCACAGACAGATACATTTCTGCTCATGTTACTGCCTGCAGAAAGGGCTCAAAGCTAAGTCAATTCTGAACTCTGCATCTGTAGAAGGGGTTAGAGTTATGTTGAAGCTACTGCCAGGACATTCAGTTACGTACATAGCCCACTCATGTGTTCAGTGCTGGAGAAGGGCATATCAGAGATTCCTGATGACAACAAAACCAAAATAATTCAGTTAGTAATTATGCTGAAAAAAAGCTTCTAGTCTTGACAAGCTGTAACCTGACTCTTGTTTCATGCCTTTGCCCCATCTATAGCAACACTGCCATTGAGTGACCTGCTACAGCTCCTAGGGTAAGGAAGAAAAGAGAGGCATCTTCTTGCACGAGGAATAAAAGAGCATGCAATGTCTTTTGCTTTCCGTGCATCACACCCTCTTGTCATCTGAGAATTTTCATTACCCTTTTGCCATTGAGAACATCAATATCCTCCTTCCTTTGAAACAAATCTCAGCAGAGGTGAAGGAGGAAGCAGGCATGCTGCTCCCAATGCAGTGCTGTACCTAAAACTAATCATGCTGATCCAGACCAACACAAACGGAGACACACGATGGGGAAACATCTCCTACAGCCCTCAACAAACCAAGAATTAAAGCAGACTACCTTAAGGAGGCTGCATGGGCCAGCCTAATCAGAGCAGTTTTATTAGATTAGCAATTCTAGGAACTGCTAGCAGGGAAGAGACTCTATCAGGTGATTTGTAAAATTCCACTAGGAAGTGGCTCAAAGAGGATTTTGTCATGTTACCAATTTGTCCATGCTCCAAGAACATGGCACAGATTATAAGAACACACTTCAAACCTCAGAATTTCTTCTGGAAAGGAGAAAGTTTCACATTGAAAGACTTCCATTATATACACATATAAATAACATGTTGTCTGATGTTTGTACGACAACAGTTGATCCTAGCTCTTGGAATCTTCCAGCTATGCAAGGCTGTAGAATCCAAACTACAATACTGCATCTCCTTGGCTGGAGATATAATTCAAGTAGTGGTTAAATATATAAGATGTGAAAAGCATCTCCATGTGCCACAATTAAGCAGAAAAATCTATTTCATATGTAAGCTTCCAGCTTCTCAGAAGTTATAATATTTAGAAACCAAAAGAGACGTTTTATTGTAGCAGCAAATTGCTGATTACAGGCTGCTACAACCTGCAGTCTCTTTCATTTTCCACCACACCCTCTCGAACTAGAATTATAAATGGCAAAAGTAAAGCTAAAGGGACAAAAATACTTGCTGAGACCACCACTACTGAAAGTGGCTTTGTCGAATTTCTGTTCCAAGAAGGGCTCCTTTCCCTAGATGCTGTTTTCAGACTCTCATCTACAATTACTTACACTGAATGCTTTCAGACATAGCATTGATGTAACATTTCAAGACTAAAAACAGTGGTTTTCTACTGTCAGTAAATAAAATACCTATTCTGTTACAGCAAAGTCAGTTTACTGCTTTTTGAAGCAGAAGACAAGATTGTGTGATGAAAATATTTACTTAGGCTGCATTAAGATAGGGGCGGGAACTTGGAACAGTGCCTGTAATAATTTTACCTTCAGCAAAGCAAATGCTTTGAGAGGAAAAGTCTTTTTAACAAGAAGAAGCTACTGGTCTACACTTTATTGCTCTTAAAAGAAGCAAGTAGAATAACTCAACAAAATGCTCTCCACATGCTGATTTAGGAACCTCAGGGCTGCACAAGCATACTGAGCAAAAGCAATGCTGCACTTAAGGGAAGAGGCTGGCTGCCTTCTCCTTTGTAGGATATAGGACATTTATAAAAAAAATCTTTTTCAGTAGCTAAGAAGCATCAGCTCTGGTTGGAATAATTTCAAAACATTTAAATTGGAAATACATTACTTCATGAGGAATAGCACAACGAGAAGGAATCTTAGAGAAGATTACCAAATCAGTGAGAGAAAATCCTGCCTTCACTGAGGCCTGTAAAAATTTGTTTCTGTTATAGCACTTGAAGTTTTCAGCACCTCAGACTCCATTTTTCATTATTTGTCTACATATTAATTTGTGTATATTGTAATGGATCATTTCCTTCACACTGGAAGAAGAAAACCAGTGCCTACCAAAATCCTCACTCTTGAGCAGGCAGCTATCTATATCAGCTCAAGAAACTATTTGACTGCTATTTATACCTGTGTAGATAGACAGCTTTCTCAGAGTAATCTGGGAAACACTCATTTCCATGAATGCATTTCTAGTCTTGGCAGTTACCCTAATATAGTAGCTACAGTAAAACCTCCCAGCACATAAAACACCCCAGAATAACAACATACTGCTCCATCTGTGACACCACAAAGAAATTAAGGAGCAATTTTCTGCTTTCTGTGGATTGCAAGGACTTTTCTTGACAGTGGGGCATAGCGCTGGTACTTTTTCTGGACTATAGCTCCAATATATTGCAGCTCCATAACTTCTGCATTTAGACTGCAACCATATTTTGGTTTGTTGGGGGTGCTTGCACTCCTTTTGAGCCAAGTCCGTCACTTACTATGCATTAGTCCAGTCTGCAGTGGTTTTGACACTTGCAAACTGAATTCTCTTCTGAGGAAACCAAGGCAGACGTGTATCCAGGCAGATGCATACAAGGTGCTCTTGGCCCCTTAGGGAATTGCAAAGGTCCAAAACAATTTTTGCCAGTAATCAATCATCCGTGTGGTAAAGGTATTTCATCCAGAGACTATGATAAATCTAGTGCAGAGTAAAAAAATGTCCAAACCACATATACTGAGGAATATGGGGCCCTCAGCAGCAACTGTTTTAATCTACTCCTAAGTAACACAGTGCAGGAACTGTGCAGGTCTTCTCAGGACAAGTAGGGTGCTAGATACCTTACCTGACTCTCTCTTCCTCAGTTCTTTTAAGCTCTGCATCCCGTTGCAGCACCTTCATTATGGCTTCTTGTTCCTCCTCTGTTAGGAAGCTTAGGTCAATCATCTTGTTCTGTGTGCAGGGCTGGAAAGGTGCCTGGGAAGACCCTGTGGACCCTGCTGAGGACAACTGTCTTGCAGCCTGCTTTAAAGCTCTAGAAGTCTTTTTCAGCAGGCACTGACAAATCTGGATGAGGTTCCAGTCAGTGGTTTAAAGGTTGCTTTCTTGCATGTTTCCCTAGATGAGAGACTTCTGGGGAAGTGTTGCATTCCTGCTTGTCATCACAATAATGTCTTCTCAGTTTGTCCTCTCAGCTCTGCTTCCTGGAGTAACAGTTCATTGACCCAGCATATCCAGTGTTTGAGAACAAACAAAACATTCCCTAAAAAAGAGACAAGGAAGAACAAGTTGCAATATCAGGAATCAAGGAAGCAGATTATGTATGCATTTTTAATTAAAAGAAACAAGTTTTTCAGTATGATTAAATGACTTCATGAAGTTCAAATGGTCACTTCAAGTCAAACCTGCTTTACAGGCCTCTTGAACAAGGTGGCCATGAAAATATCTTCCTCCCCAACATGAAAACTCACACCCTAAAACACAGAAATGAGTGTCATACAATTGGCACACTTGGATTATACAAGTATATTTTAAATCACCCTTACAGTTAGCAGAATAATTTGAAGGAAAGGGGAGATAATGACCCCCCAATAAGTAAAGTGTATTTATCACAACGATTTAAAGTAAAAGGAAAAAAAAAAAAAAAAGCCAAATCATGGTCCTAGAGACCAAATGGAATAAATGTGAAATAATTTATACATAATCATATTGAGTATGTGTAATTACAAGTCATGTGGTAACATGAACCTCACTGCTTCATACAAGCCAAACTGCATTTACAAGTAGTAATTTGAAATACTGCTTTGTCTCTGTTTCATAGGCCATGGTTTCAGAGGACTATCCACTTAGAGATAATTCCAGCTGTCAAAGACAAAAACGTCTCCTTCAAAAAAACCCCTTAAAGGAATAGAGAGAGTGGCATGGTGAGGAGTTAGTTATGTCTGTGGTATGGTATCTTAGTGCCTCAGGATTACAGATGTGGATATCAAAGTCCGAGAAAAAATAAATAAATAGCTTGAATTTAATGCTCAGAAGCAGGCCTAGTGCCATACCTGGTGAGAGACAGAAGAGAAGCAGATGTTTTCACTGGACATGTCTCTGTACCAGGCAGCTCCAGCAAGCCCTTCAGCGTTGTGGGTGTCTTCCTTTGGCCCTAGCAGACTGTCAGTGTGATGTGGCTGACAAATTGCTGACCTCCTATCAATTTACTGAGCACTAAAATCACAAAATGAGTCACTGCATTTGCTCCCCTGGCCACAAGATGTGCAACCAGGCCATTAAAACAAGATATGACACTGGCAGGACTCAAAGGGAAACTTCATTCTGAAAATAACAGCATTTCTTTCAGATTTGGTAGCCACATTACTGATTATCCCCCCAACAACTCCAATGCCCAACCACCTTCTGCTTGTTTTTGTTTGGTTGCCATATTTTTCTCTATCATTCTCATTGTGATTTTGTTGCATGAGGTTGATACAACAGCATCTCAAACAACCTGCCATCTGTAACTTCATTTGCATTTAGAAAATTATCGGTTTATAATAAGGCAAAAGTAGAAAGTGCTTGCTATATAGGACTAGGGACAAATATAATAGTCCTAGATTTGTTGAGTATCTACAACAGTACTCTTTCAGCTTAGGACCTGGTATGGATATTGGTTTCAACTGTCATGTGGAAACTTTCTACACCATCTGACACAGCAAGCAGCATCCACACTGCTAATCTAAAGCCCTAGATGCTGGTTGAATGGCAAGTGCCCAGCCAACAGGCACAGAAGCTCCTGTTGCAATTACAAACCCTGGACACCTGTGAACTGGAATAATCAAAGATTTTGCTTTGTTTCCTCCCCAAGATCAGTCAAGTCTGCAAGAAAGCTGTTGCAGGGAATAGTATCTTACCACATCTTTGGTCTTTTTTGCTGTATTGTCTTATTATATGAATTGAAAAATCTAAAGGAAATACTTTGACAGTATTTACAAAACCATCTGCAGACTTCACTGTTTGAAGTTTCAGCCCTCCCTGTTTGAACAGCAGTTTGCCAGGGCACATCCATACAGGCTGTGAGAGCTCACAGCAAGCAGCACTGCTGCTAAACTTCCCAGATACCATCATTCTGTAGAGCAGTTTCATCAGCCAGGGTTGCACCCTCACTTTGCTTTCAATCAGAGGCGAGATACCAAGATACCACCCACCCTGGCAGGTTCTTCACCCATGATTCCACAGTTCTTCATAAACAAGAAAACCTTTCTCTGTGTGTGGTGCATGGCCAATCTCATGAGATTGTCTGATACAAGTTATTGCAAGGCTGGCTTTCTGCTAAAGATTATCAGCATTGATTCCAAACACGGATGGTAAAAACTGCTAGCTTAGCATATAGAACCTGTTATAAAACCTAAAGTTAATTAAAAAAAAAAAAAAAAGTGAAGAAAAAAATTCAATGTCTTCCCCCTGTTCAATTCACACTCTAACACCACCCCAGCCTCAATTATTTGGATTTTTTTTTTTTTTTACATTTTCTTCTTAAAAATGCCTATACGTGTCAGGAAGAACTGAGAGATTTGAACAGTTTGTTTGGTGCCACTGCAAGTTCAATGGCAAGGGCTTTTTTGTCAGGAAAGTTTTCAGACCTGAGTTTCATATAAGACTGAAAGATCCTTATCAAGCTGATTAAATCATGGAAATTGATACCACATTGACTGACTTCCAAAGCAGGGTTCTAATGTGCTCTATACTAACATTTGTAAGTCATGGCATATTTGGCATGATTTTTTTCTTAAACATTAAATTCAGGTAAAACCACAGCAAAAAATCTTCCCTTTACTGATGACTCCCAGTAATAAACAGGGATCTGAAATTATGTTTTATTCAACTCGTGCATGAAAGCTTCTATGCTTTGGCAATAAAAGAAACAGAAAGGCAACTAAAAATTTAGTTTTGCTCTCACACACTCTTAAGCTGTTCTTACTTTCTAAGTGATTTGGCCAGGCATTCATCCAAAAATTTTATCTTGTAAAATTTATCAGAATCTCTCAGGCAGCTGTACACCTCAATTGCTTTAAGTCAGAATTCATTTTTCTAAAACAGAATCCACAAAAAAGACAACTTTGTCTACAAACTCATTAACCCTACAGAGGGCTCTGCTTACCCCCACACACTGCTTTCCCACAAATACAAACAGGGAATATTAATTTGAATACTGTATTGGAAACACTATGGGATATTACATTAAGAGGTAATACAATAATAATATTTCAGGTTTCCAAGTTTCTACTCAGTGTATACCTATGGGATGGAATGCGGGAGGCAAGGAAAAGGTTGGAGTACTTTGCCATGGCTGGCACTGTTTACCAACAGAGTCAGAAAACAAACAGCAAAACCCCAGAGTCAGCTGTTCCATTCAAACCAACAAGATCTCCTTTTGCATGTAGGAACCCCATAATGTCCTAAATTTACATTGCAAAACTGCTTTTCAAGTGCTCCTTGCAGAGTAGACCTAAGCTGCTAAAGCTTTGATCCAGAGAATCTGTCTTGCAGCCAATGCCTTCTAAGAAAAGGAAGAAGGTGACAGGCAATCCTACACTTCTGGCTGCTTCACACAGCTCTGTGCCAAGTTCTTCAGCTGAACAACTTACCCTGCAGGCCTGGCTGATCAGTGACTGCAACCTGCACACATCTTCATCCCAGAAAGTATTCACTGGCAAGTAACCTACTAGCTCCTAAAAATAACAGAGTTTGGATTTATGTGCTTGAAAGCTAACTGTATTTCTCCACTGCTAGAACATACCAGCACTAGCAACTAGGATGAGTTGAAGTCCACACAATAAGGTAACAGGAAGCTGAGGAAGACAGATAAATGCAATTGTACACTACAACAATTTGCATGTGCAGAGGAACTTGTCCTCAAAAGTAACCAAGTTTGGCCTACACCCATGCTCAGGAAATAATAAACCTTTATGCTGAAGCAGGGAAGCCAGGAAGAATGCTAAGAGCAAAAAAAGCCTTGGAGCCCTGGGAAGTGACATTAGGCAGTAACGGTACCTCTGACTGTGAGCCCCACAAGCTACAGCTTTGCAGCAACAACAAACAAATCAGTCTCCTGAATAAATTTCATTCTGCAGTGATATTTAAGCAATACAGTCACAGGTAACTCAGCACTAAGCTTAGAAATAATTTTTCTGTAAATACATGAGGCAAATCCCATGAAGGCAGGACAGCTAATTAAGCTTAACACCAGTGTTGGCACAAGCACAAACAGTCATGAACATATTTGCTCAGAAGATCAGAGGATTATGGATTTCAGTTTGAGCAGTGGAGAAAGAAAAGCTATTAACTTTGAAGAGGGACTTAAGTCACAATTAATGGGAGTTTTAGAAGCTGTTGCCTGCAATGATCAGGACAAGAATTTAAAACAAGAAGGCCTTTTGTCATTTTTATTCCTGAAGGAGCAGAAAGGAAAAGATCACCCAGTAAGATATGCATATCTGCAGCCAATCCAGCTGCTCTTACAAGAGCTGCTATCAGAATATTTTCAAAATTATAATAGTGGAGTATACACAGCGTATCATATTTCCAACAGTCCTAGAGATTAATTTAAAGAAGAGTGTTTGCTTACATGTATGTTTAATCAGTGGGAGGTAGGGAGGTTCTTATCTAGCTAGTTGTGGAAAGTGTTGGTAGAACAAGGACTTTTGCAGAAATGAGGGATATCTATTTTAAGAGCAGTTCCAGTGTTGCCTTATTAATACAGCAATGCTTCATTTTATTGCAATAAGGCTATTTGCTCGCCTGTGCAGTGTTCCTTACAACACGGTTAACTGCTCCAAACAGCCACAAAGGGGAAAATATTAAAAGTTACACACAAGCTTTGCTCACACCTTACCCTCCCTCAACAATATCAAAATAATCCTTGCTGGTTTTAACCTGTAAAATAGTTGCAGTCTCAAGATACTTTCACTGAAAGCCTTATATAATGATATTCAACCAGCTGAAAGAGGAAGTTCAGCTGGAGTAACACAAACACTTCAGAAAAAAATTCTCATTTTCTCCCAGAACATCTGATTTGTTGGTCCACATGACTCTGCCTGTGGTTTAATTTTATGCTTATTTGGTAAGACATTAAGACCTTCATCACTTTGAAGACTATAAAGGCAATTTACTCTGAAGAAGAGTTAATAACAAAGAGAATAAAAGTTAACAACTTAATATTGGAACAGAAAAGGGTAATTTGCTTAGGTTGTGGCCTAATCCCTCTAATCACATATGGCAGCTTGCCATTTCTTTCACAGGGCTTGGATATTGGCAGCACTGCCTAAGAATGTCAAACTCTATACCTGTTATGGTGTAAAACCATTAGGCCAGAGTTATTAAGAGGAGGTGGTCTCTGGAGAAAGAGTCTCATTAATTAAAGAGAAGTCTCAGGAAAACACACCTAAACATTCCTTCTGCCTGTGACCACTTTCAGACTAACTGCAGATGTCATGCCATTTACTTCACATTGCAGTAAGTTCAAATCTACTAAAATATATAATTTGAAGAATCTTCAAAATTACAGAAATTCCACCATTCCACCAAGTCATTGATACTAACATCAGCATATTTTCAAATCTAGTTATATTTACTTGCAGACTGTACCCTTTGTACTTGGCTGGTTTAATCTCAGTGGGCACATTGCTTGAATTAGTAACAGTTCATTTGAAAGAACTTCATTCTTCTAGCTAATTCTTTTCATCAAGAATTACAAAACAAATAGTATTGTCTCAGCATAATGGACTTGAAATACAATAATGAAGGTGACTCAGTCCCGTAGATCTCTGAAGGCAGAGCACTGTCAGTTGTGAAACAGTTATTCTCATCTCCATTTAGACAGCAGAAGTGTGAGGCTCACAGGACTCAAACTCCCATTGCCACTTTCTAATTCTTCATGTCAACATTGGCATTAAACTCAGACAGGTTCTAATCTGACGGACTGTTTTTATATCCTGTTTGAAAATAGATTTAAGCAAAATACTAAAACCTTTAGAGAAATCAGAAGCAAACCAACTATTTGGTGGGAAGCATCTCCTGACCCTACATATCTGATACATTTCTGTATGTAATGGCTAGCTATTTCTAGATGTTTTCCCAACTTAAATAGTAGACAGATTCAAATTCTAGCAAAGAAATCACACAAGCATAAGACAAAACATTGACCCACTCCTCCCTTCCAAAAAAGATCCCAGCAACAAGCATCCCTGAAACTCATATGCAACTAACTGATTAATTTCTTAAGAACGTTTTGTTAAGAAGCCATGACCTTCTTCTCATTTTACAGGAAAGAAGTTCTTTCCCTCTTCTTCTGGAGACTTGCCATCTTAAACAGAGGGATTCAGCATGGAAGATAACAATGACAATGGGACAACAGGATCTCCATTCCCTTCTCATAAACTTTTATTGCAGAATGGAGAACACACCTATTCCTCCCACCTGTACTGTCTCACAGAGGACATTAATCTATAACCAGGAGCTGCCAAATCCCTTTCCTTTTCTTCCATGGCCCTATTCTTAAAAAAAAAAAAAAAAAAAAATCCAGTTTGGGATTTAGCATTACCTGGATTAGGCTAATGAACGCTGCACTGATGCAACACAAATAAAAACATTTATTATGTACTAGGAATTCCTTAAAAAAAGTTATCAAAAAGGCCAAAGTAGAGGCCTTGACAAGTTTAGATACTGGAGACTTTAGGGGAACTATCTGACCTCTACCCTCCTTCCTTGCTCTCAACAGCAAGCATTGGCTACATTTTAGTTAGGATTTTATTTTATTGTAGGAGTTGTACTATTGGAGAATGGAAGCGTGCAAAACAGTGTGACTAATTAACAAGTGTTTCCTATCAGTGGCTACTGGGAAGTGACACACTTCCTGCACTTTGTTAAGATATTCTTTCGTATGTGAAAACTAACTGAGCTGCAGTTTACAGTCACTGGGTAGTTCTGACTCTTTGCTACTGCAGACAATCCAACAAAAGGCCTTATTAGGGGGCTAGCAGCACTGATGAGAAGAAATCTATGTTACAAAGAGCAGACAAGGATTTGGATTCAAGTACTTAGAGTAATGCTAAATTGAGCTGAGAGTAAGACAGTTTGTAGAGCAGTTCCAGTTCTAAACATCAACTGGAAGACTGGAGCATACAGTTCCTAAAGAAATAATTTCAAAGTTTTATTTCAAAGTCCATGGACATGACTTCTCAGATTACTTTAATTTCATTATGGAAATCCATTAGTCAGTATCTGTTGCATCCCTGTGACTTTGACAATCCCACTCTTACTCCTCATTTGAGTTGAGGTGATGAGCTAGTTGAGCAAGGACAGCCACCATTACTGACAGACTGATTTTCACCCACTACTTTTGTAAAACTGGGAACCTGTGGGCTAACAGGTTGCCCCTTCCATGTATCACTTGGATCTTCTCTAAAGCGCTGTCAACAGCCAATTGCACAGGTCACTGCCTCTGCAGGAGGGTGCACAGTACAGCTTTGTGGTACATATTAAGCATAAAATTTCCTAGCCAAGACAGCAACATTTTACATTATCTTTGCTTTCACTGACAGAGGTTACCAATCTCAACTTCCCCAGAGCACCTTTGCCTGCAGCTCAACAGAAATTTGGGATCACACAGAATGTTGCAAAAGGCACTCCATCATTCTCAGACAATTAACTGCGTAAGTAAGTACCTGTGGAATCAAAAGAATCCATAACTCACCTGAATCACTCTAATTTGTCACTGCAGCCTCCCTGCTTTTCAACTACCAGCCTTGTTCTTGTAAGTACAGCCCTATTTAATTGATTACAACTGTGGACAAAGAGCCAGCAAGCAGCACAAGCCCTTTGTCTGTCCTTTCTCACAGGATGACTGACTAACCACTCACCTTAGACACTCACTCGTGCAAGTTTTGAAGGTTAAAATTACCTACCTAATAAATCTCAAGGATACTAAAAAGTTGTCGTCTATTAAGCAGGTCCTTGCTACCGTAACTAAAGCACACACCTACTTGAAAACAGGACCTCACACAATTGCCAGCACATATCAGGTGCTAGAGGAAAGAAAATATCCTTTAGGAGTCCTGCAGCCACAATCGAGCTGCAAAAAAAAAGCACTGCATCAAAATTCCCAGGTAAGTTAAAAATCAAAACAGTTAAAAAAGTTAGCATTCAAAATGGTTAAAAAAAGGTAGCATGCAGTCTGCCCATAGACCAGTCCGAATCAGGTCTCTTCTCAGTCAACAAAATTAACTTTAACTCTGCAATGAAGTTTTTATTTCAGGGTTATTGTTTACTTGTTTTGTTGTTGTTGGTTTTTTTAATACATACATTTTTAAAAGCTCACAATAGCTCCCTGTTGAGAGGAAAAGAACTTGTCTTCCCAAGCATAAGGTTTAACAGATAGCCCCATAACATGAAAATTTTGTCTGCTATTGGGATCATTCTGGCTAAGTTGAAACCAACCAGCAGAGATGTTAGTCCTCCTTAATACTGATATTAAATTGCAAGAATAACAGGAAGTCTATCAGCCATGAAAACTTCACTCACAAGATTGTTTGCTCTGTGAGCTGGGCTGTATCATGCAAAATTGTCTTCTCCCTGACTGGTACCAGTTTCCCTGAACACTTATGGCCAGATACAAGCAGAGAACTCTGACACTGAAAAACGAGATGTGCTATGGTGCAAGGAAGATAAAAGGCCATGGCAAGAGCTAAACCAAGCTGCTACTCATGAGAAGCATGAAGCAGGGAAGTTTCTGAAGCAGCCGTCAGTTACACTGGATGAGGTGAGGTGCCAATTCGCACTGCCTGAGAAGGATTTGCCCTACAGATAGCAATAGGAATAGGAAAGAAGGAGCAAAAGACTGTGACAGGAATTGTTTCTCATACACAGGCAGCTAAATCAGGAGTTTAGAGTTTGTGAGGCTGGGCTTTAGAGTATCAGGCCTGGCCCTGAACAGGTATTTAGTCTTGCAGGAGTGGCTCATTCTTTAAGAACATAGCTATGCAAGGTGTTAGCTCACTTGCCCAATAACTACAGATACATACCCAGGAAGCAGCCAAATCCAGAGCCCCCACGACCACTTAATCCAAGAAGATTCAAATGCACATCCCCTTGTTCACCAAAATACATGATAATCTCTGAAGGGTTTGCTTGGTTCTCTCTTGATCCCTCCTAGGCCTGAACTAACTACCAAGGATTAAACCTCACATAATCATTATTAAAGTGATGTCACAACCTTGCAGGCAAAAACAGGAAGCTAAGTACATCTTTTCTCAGTCAGGCCACTATAAAAAAAAAAAAAATTAAAAATCAAGGTCTCTCCAAACCTCCCTCCTCATCCAGACAGACCTGCATTCCTGGCTATAGAGGAGTCCAGTTCTGATAGAGCAGAGGGAACAGACAGTAACCTGAGGGTATTCATTTTTAATCCAAGTCTCTTAACCTCCAGAGAAGTAATGTAATCACAATGAAGCAAGGTAAAATTAATGACATTTACACTAACATAAGCTATCCCAGGATTACAAAACAAGTTATATGGGTGGGACCAAAACAGAAGGTTAAGGGCTTGCTACTTCTGCTTGTTTGACAGAGTTCTGCCTAGGACTTAGCTACATACCTTTTGCTTACAGTGCTTCAAGTGCAATTACAGAGAGTTTTTGGACCTCACCCTTAATTTTTCATAATAGATGCTCTATTTTTAAATTCTATTTTTAAATCACATTAGCCATTTAAATTCATTAGAGAAGAAAAGCACGGTGGCAGATCTTAACATCTCCGAGCTAATGGTGTAGAAACCATTTCTAAAACCCAGGGGTTCTCGGATACACTGATCTAGTTCTGGAGCTCCAGCCACACAGCTGAGATCATATAGTCTGATTGTAGTCCATCCAGCCTGTACAGGGCTAAATCTGTCAGTTTATCAGTCAGCCAGAATCAAACACCGAGCAGGAGATTTCATACAGAAGTCACCAATATTGTTTGAGGCTTCTGTAGAACAAAAACATTTTGCAGTGCATCTAGCATATTGTTGTGCTAAGTACTCCAAGGTAAGCATCCCCTTTCTTCTTACCTTTCTTTTTGTTTATATTTAGACACATTTAGAGAGAGATGAAATGCAAAATTTCCCTGACTGGGACAGTCAAATAGAAAAAATTACTTTTAGAAGATTTATACTGCAGAGAAAAAGGAACACACCAAGATGTAAGGGGAAAAAAATGGGATCATAGCATGGTTTGGTTTGGAAAGACCATCTAGATCCACCCTCCCTGCAGTGGATAGGGACACCTTCCACTAGTCCAGGTTATTCAGAGCCACATCCAGCCTGGCCTGGAACACTTTTAGGGATGGGGAGACCCTTGCCTCTCTGGGTAACAAATTGTTAAGTTGCGCATTAATTTGGTGTATAGGCACAGAATATTTAGTGGGTTTCAAGTCAAAAATAGTCTGGTGTTATTATCCAGAAAAGGAGCTATAAAATAAAGAAAGGGAAGAGGAATTCTTTTCCTCCTCCTCACATGTACATTGTATCTCTTCCCTTTTAACCTCCTGATGCAATTAAGCAGCATGAAATTACTTATAGCAAGAAACCTCACAACATGAAGTAAGAATCTAACATAGCCAGTTGCTTTACCCTGTTGAATTGGAATGACTCCCTACCACAAAAATGAATCGTGAATAAGCCTGCTGAAATCAGCTGTCACTCTCAAGTTATGCCCAAATAAGTTAAAAAACTGGAGTCTGCCAATACAGCAACTGCTACATCACTGGTTTGACACACACATTTTGGCATAAGTGTTTTGGAATTGGAAGCTCAAACTATGGAGCCTCCTTAAATTGACTTCTGATGAACCTAAATAAGCTGTTTTTAAATGCAACAGGTGAAAGACTTCAAGCACCAGAAGGATACCTACTACTTTTAGCAACCATCCATTAGTCAGCAATCCCAGGTGAAGAGCACTTTCTGTGCAAAGAAAAAAACCTCTTTACTGTGGTTTAAAACAAGTCACTCTTGACTAGAGAGTGACTTCCAAAGGATAGGAGCGTCACTTTTAATTAAATAAAAAGAAAATTAAACATTTTTTCCTACTGAGAGACTACAAATTATCTTTATATTTTCTTGTAAATGTTTTCTTATTAGATTTTTTATTTAAGTCTGCTATATCTCTTTCTGTCATGAACACAGGAACAATAGAGAGTGAAAAAGATGCGATTTCTTTAACTTCATCCAACAGCTTTCCTGGTTAAGCCTCTTTTCAAGATGCAACTATCAAAGATTTTCTCCAAGTACTAAACTGAAGCAGTATTTTCACTTGGGAATCTGGCAAGCATCTCCTAACCAGAGTTTACTCCAGAGAATACCTGCACATGGTCTCTATCCAGCAGAAACAGAGCACTCATTGAGTGCTACCCAGTGTTCTAAAGCACTGGCTCTTAAGGGAAATGACAAATTCACTTTTCTGTGAGTGTTTTCCATTTTGGGGGGCAAGGGAGTGTTGTTTACTCTGGCCTTTGTCAGAACTGGAAAACAAGAACACGAAGACCTAGTTCACAGAATTTTAAAAGTCTGACAGTGAAATGATAATACATTATTTTGGGATTCAAGAAATGCTGGAACAAAATTTGTTTAACAAGAGACAGGTCCAATGACAGCTTCAAGAAATTATAAAATGTGCCTTACATCCAAAGCAGAGAACAGCTGCACACACAAGGCAGAAGCAGACTAAGATGCTTATTATTTCCTTGCCTTAGACCTAGACATAAACACACTAAGGTATGGTAATTGGTAGCACTGTATAAGCATTTTGTAACACAGCAACAGTATTAATAGTATTTTATAACTTAGTATACATGAATAACACACAACTGCAAATGAACAGAGACTAGCAGTACACTTGCCCAAATAGGGCACAGGAAAACATATGCAAATAATACAAAGATATGTAAAATCTGCAAGATAAGAACAAAGTACGTGGAGTGGTCAGGAAAGATGTCAGACGGAATTAAATAAGATTGCAGAATGAAAAGGAGATATGTCTGATGGAACCAGAATAATCCTGCAAAACATATATAAAAGATGCCTAGCAATACTATGGTAAGCTTATTCCCTCAAATAATATAAACTACATCATCTGAGATCACCCCCTTTTCTTCCAGGGAGGAAGCAAGGTTAACAATACACTAACAATTTGAAAAGAAGGATGATCATTTATGAAAATTGCAAAAAACTCATTTTGATTCCAGCTTCTCTTGCCAAGGAGGTCTCAAACACTTTACTGCGACTCCTGCAATCGAAACAAACCATCAAGCAGCACAGTCATCAGTGCTAAATATAGGGTACCAGCTCCCAGGTATTGTATATATACTCCAGGTTTATTACCACTTATATATGTGCTTGTTAGGAACTGTTTAGGAAAGAGATAATAACGACTAATGGTAATTAAGAACTAATGACTAGAAAGCTGCATTGTTGCTGTATACAACTTTAATATGAATTGCTTTGATTCATTAGTCTTTTAAACAATCCATCACCGAGAGCTTCAGTCTGTGTGTAAACATGCAAATGTTTTGCTGCAACACTTTGATCAGTTCTTTCAGCTAATAAAATCAAGTTTCTTCTCACAATATTTGTGAGAAGAAACACATGTTGTGAATGAGTGTGGGGGACACACATCACCACAACATGTTCTAAGTCCCTTCTTACACTTTCTCAAAAAGTTAAAAATACTTGTCACTTGACAATTCCATCTCCAGATTTAAGTGACCTTTATCCTAGCAATCTTCTAAGCAGATTCTTCTGCTCACACAGAAGCTGCGTTAGACTTTAGGGCCAGGTCCAATCCTGCAAGTCATTGCAGAGACAGAGTGGTTGATGCGACTAGTTCACTGTTTTGAGAATAGAAGTGTTTACAATTTACGCAGAGGTCATTAACATCTCTCAGCTGAGATCTAAGCACCTTATTTTAAAACAGAGAGTCCTCCCATTCCAGCAGACTCCAGGAGCTCTGTGCAGGGCAGTTCTGACAGTTCTCACCCCGGGCGGAGGCAGCAGCAGCGGGGATGTCCCGGCGCTCGGCTCCCCGGGCACGGCGCTCCCGAGAGCGGCTCTGAGGAGAGGCGCGGACAAGCGCCTCTTCCCCGCGGCCTCAGCAACCGGGGCCGGGCCGGCGAGACACCTGTGAGCGCCGAGCCTCCTCAGCGAACGGGCCCCGCCAGCCCGCGGCCAAGCCCTGGGAACAGCCCGGCTGGCCAAGGCGGGCACCAGGGCTCCTCAGCGGCCAGCGGGCTCGCTCTCACGCCGCCTCAGCACTGCGGGCGCGGGGGCTGCTACGCCCCTTTTAGACTCCGAGTCACTCCATCAACAAGACCCCCTCCTTCCCACCCCCAGAGCCCTTTCTAGGCCAGCCTTACCTCTCCTTCCGTCCCCTCCGCGGCTCCCCCGTCCTTCCCTCCGGCCAGAGGCAGCGCCGGCTCCGCGGTCCCGGCGGGCACCCAGCCGCTGTCCCGCGCCTCCGCCCCGCTTGTCTGAGGGCAGGAGGGAGGCGGCGGCGCGGGGCGAGGCCGAGCCCGTCCCGCCGCCCCGGGCCAATGCAGGCGCCCGTCCCTGCGAGCGGGGCGGCTCCCCCGGCCCGGCCCGCCCTCCTGCTCGTGTCACCTGCGGCACCCCGGGTGTGCCCGGCGGGTCGTGCCCGGCTGGGGCCGTGACACTGCCCGCGGGCCGGGCGAGCTGCGGGCCGGCCCTCAGCGGGCACTGCTCTGGGGCAGCGGCTCCATGGCGGCCTGTGGCTGCTTCACACGAAGCCCACGCAGGAAGTGTCGGCTTGACTTGACGAGCTGCCTTGAGGGACGATGATCAGTATTTCATTTTACCTGGTGATAGGCAACCCGAGAAGTGTGAACATACGCCCCTGTTTGAGTAAAGATACAGGTGCCGCGATAACAGAGGTTTCAGTCATCTATTTGTTCAGGAAGCCGCTGTAAATGCTTTTCTGTTTAATTAGTGGCACAAAACACACATGGCGCCATTTCTTGGGGTGTTTCAGCAGGACCTTCCCCTCAGCAGCCAGGCACCAGGGCGATTTCCGAAACGGAGTGCCTCTGTGAGCAGGGTGAGAGCACCGACCCCAGCACGGGGAGAGCTGCTGTGCCGGCATTTCCCCTTACGCACCTTCTTCTCGGAGTGCTTGATCTAAGTGATTTAATTCTGGTTTGGAGCAGCTGGGGATTTCAGCCGGCGTGCCCGGGAGCGGGGCCGCTGTGCCCTGAGGGCAGCCCTGCTGTCCCCTGCCCGCGTCTGCCGCCCGGAGCGCTGGCTCGGCTCTTGCTCGCAGCAGCTCTGCTTTAAATCGCACCCCCACTGTGCTCCCAGCCCAAGTCCATTCACCCCCAAATCCTACACCATCAGCCCTGGTTTCCTGCTAACAATAAATTCTTAGGTTTCGCTTCCTTCTCAAACTTGGACATGGTGAAAAAATTTTTAGAGAAAATTTAGTGTTCATAGCATTGGTGTAAAGTTTTGGTCAATTGCATGTGTCTTCAATTTCATGCATATGATACGCGGCTCTTCCTTTTTGATGACAAAATAAGGGAGTAGAGCGTGCTTTTCATGCACTATGCAGTAAAATTCTGGCTTCATAAGCCTTTAATAAGGCTTACATTCAGCTCACAAGGATCAGAGTAAACTGGAGACCTTATAAAAGATTGAAAGTCGCTTCCTCCCCTCAATAATTTTCATTCAATCACCTCTCATCTACATCTCCTGTTTATTCATGCCAATGCAGTTTACTAAGCTGTATTTATTCAAACCCACACTAAAGTGCTGTTCAGTGCAGATCAAGAAACATCACTTAATTAGAAGCGATGCGAAGCCCTTTTGACACTCTTTGTAGATGGAGCGTGTTTTTTCTCGTGTATAAAATACCTCTTTCCCCCCTCCCACAGCAGTCCCGAAGAAATAGGAAGGTATGAGTAAAACAGTGGTTCAGGACCAGACACGCTGTATCAGCTGGCAGCTGTGAGGGCGCTTTGACCCCTGCTGGATGGACTTGGAACTGATGGGTCTGGAGTACCCGCTGCCCAAAACGATTCCCCCTCGAATCAAGGACTTTGGACCCCAGCTTAGGAAAAAGCAGCTCCTCGCTGCTAAATGGCCGAGGTCTCCAGCACTGTGAGAAGTGACTGCTAAGAAACTGTGTATGTGGTGAGTGCTGTGTCTGTTAAAATACATAGGTGAGCTCGCCTGGTCAAATTTAATTCAGTGATGTGTGTAAGGACTGTCTCAGCTCAGACCAGTTGCCAGTTGATATCTTCATAAAGAAGAAACTGAAAATATCTGAATGACCTTCAGAACATGGAATATCTGAAGGACCCTCAGACTCATTTCTCAGTAACTGCAGATGGAAAATCGGCACCCAGTATCCAGCCTGTTCCCACAGCTACTTTGCAATGGTGCAGTAGATCTGAAGAATCTACGCATTTCACATAAGCACAGAACAGCTGTTTTCCAAGTTAATTGAGCCCGAACATTCTCAAGGTGGCAGCAAGAGAACAAAAATTAGCCATAGAAGGGTACACTCTACCCACCCTCCTCTTTGTGTTCCCCAGACACAGTCACAGAGTTGTTAAATTCTCAGCACAATCAAAAGATATAAGCATGGTTTTGTTTGCAGTGCAACAGAGAGCATTATGGCATCTTCAGGAGAAAGACCCAAACCAACCAAGTCTGCAGGTATCTTCGTGTGGTAGTATTGCTATCAGAATTCAGAAAAAGAATCACCTATCTTCCTTCACCCCCTCATTCAGCATGTGTATCTCTCTAGTGATTTCCCAAAGTAAAAAGGAAGTCATCCCATCTTCTTCCAATAATAAAAAAATTAGTGAGTGCCTTGGTGTGGTTACAAAATAACAGGTATTAGTTGAAGAGACAGTAACTTCCAGTGAAGCAAATCAAGCTGAAAATGCTTTTCTTCCTCCAGTTTCCTCCTGTCACTCAACTGCCTTTGATACTGAGCTGCTCTCTGATGAACTAACACAAATCACAGCTAACTCTGGTGTTGTTCATTTAATGACTGTAGTGATATTTCCCAAGTGGCTTGGACCACATTGTTCCTTGCTTTTCATCTTTCAGTTGGTTCCTGGGCATCAAGGTAACTTTTTTGCTTCTTTTAAAATCTTCCATACTGTTAGGTTATGCTGTAAAAAGTTCTCCATATGCTCAAAGGAAGGAAGAGAAATAGTGGTGAGTGGAGGAGCTTGAGAAATACCCTTCCTGGCTGCCCCCAAGTCCACCACAGGAGCTCTCAGCCCGTCAAATGTACATCTCTTCATACGTGAAGGAGTGCAGAGTCTTTAAAAACATTAGCCTTCAAAAATATTTTAGAATTATTTAGCATTTATTTTAAAATGTTGCAGAAAATGTATGCCAGAATTCCAAGCTGTAAAAGGCAACATTGTGGATAATTTATATTACTCTATACAATACTCTCTGTGGCAAGATAAAGACTGGCTTGATAATAATGATCATGAAAGGAATGGCTTCAAAGATCAAATGTACATGATTAGGGCCTGATCATTTTCCTTCTCTTTTGCTCTCAAACAAAACAAATTTAAGTCCTACTGCCAGTGACCAGGGCATCTTTAAATTTACTCTCTTATGCAGCATGGCTAGAGATCTCTGCCTGTAGTACTAAAAGCATCTTGTCCTTACTTTAATGAATATGTCTTAATTACAGAGACCACTCTACTATGTCAAACAGGACTTGCCAAAGGAAAACACAAATTCCCACAGGGACGGCCAAAAATTATGAACAAAGCAAGTGAATGTGAATGTTCATCATGGAGAAAAGGCAGCTATGGGGAGACCTTATGGCAGCCTTCCAGTCCTTAGAGGGGGCTTATAAAAAAAAAGACAAGGGTAAGGGTACAAGGGTAAGGGACAAGGGTAAATGGTTTAAAACTAAAAGAGGAGAGCCCAGAGAGGCTGTGGATGCCCCATCCCTAGAAGTTTTCAAGGCCAGGATGGATGGGGCCCTGAGCAAACTGAACTAGTGATGACATCTCTGCGCATGGCAGGGGGTTAAACCAGATGATCTTTAAGGTCCCTTCCAACAAGCCTTTCTATGATTCTCTGTTGCCCACGAGTGTGGATGGCAGCACTTCAGTGATTGATAATTTATTTCTGAGGTTGAGTATGGCTCCCAGGGTTATGTGCTCCCAGGCTCAGGCACTGATACCCTATGAAGGAAGGAAATGACCAGAGCCTATGCAAAATCTATTGCAGTCCACTGGGCAGGAGGAGAGAAGTAGAAGTAGTACAGGATGAGACTCCAGCCTTCCTTTCCACCTTCTTGAGCCCTGTCCCCACTGCTGGGCATGGCCTTTTGCCTGATGTGGAGCAAAGGGGTCACAGGCCGCAGAGTACGGCTGCTGTTAGTGCAGTACAGGAGCTGGCCAAGGCTCCACCGCCGTGCCTTGGACTGAGGGAGCCGGTTCCTGAGCAAGCAGCGCTGCGCTGATGGGGGGTCCAGCTCACATTCGGTGTGGGACTGTCCCAGTACGGAGCTGGGACACGCTCTCTTTCCTGAAGAGAGCTACAGCTTCAGGCTTCCAGCCCGGCACCGCATTTGGGCGAAATGCCCAGGCCGTCCCTCACGCCTTTTTTCCCGTACTTCTCGTTTCCCGGGGCAGAGGGCGCCGGCGGCCCCGTGGCGCCCGGCCCCGTCGCGATGGCGACCGGCGGCGGGGCGCGCGGCGGGGCCCGGCCGTGCCCCGGGCCCGCGGGAGGCCGGCGCAGACACCGCGCGCGGTGCGGGCCAGGTGCCGGGCGCGGGGGCCTCAGGGGACGCGGGTGTGGGTGGCGGCAGGGCCGGGAGGTGCCTCAGGGAGCTCTGCGGCGGGCGCGGGGAGGGGTGGCGGGCGGCCGAGCACAGGGTGACAGCGCCAGCAGGGTTTGGTGCCTGCCTGCGGCCAGCGAGGCGCTGGCCTCGGCGAGGGGCGGCCCAGCTTTGTCCACTGAGGTGTCGGGTGGCGAAGGGGGCTGGGAGGAATAGTGTAAGGGACATGGGGGAAATGTTAGCCAAGGATGGGTTGAGGGCAGAGAGAATTGTTAGTTTGCTTTGGAAATTGGGTAGGGGTTGCAGTGTGGCTGCACGATGTTGTAGCGTGACTGAGGACATAGATTTTCCGTATTCTGCGCCTGGGACGGGGCAACCCCGCGTGTACCCACAGGCTGGGGAGCGAGAGGATGGACAGCAGCCCGTGGGAAGGGACCTGGGGATCTTGGTCCATGGCAAACGGGACATGTGTCAGCAGTGCCCTGGCAGCCAGGAGGGCCGAGTGTGTTCTGGGTGCATCAGGCATCGCCAGTCGGGCACGGGAGGGGATTGTCCCGCTCTGCTCTGAGCTGGGGCAGCCTCACCTCGGACGTTCTGTGCAGTTTTGGGTGCCACAAGAAAGACATTAAGCTATTGGAGAGTGTCCAAAGGATGGTAAAGGGTCCTGAGGGCAAGCCTTATGAGACGTGGCTGAGGGCACTTGGTCTTTTCAGCCTGGAGGAGACTGAGGGGAGACCTCATCGCAGTTTGCAACTTCCTCGTGAGGGGAAGCAGAGGGGCTGGTACCCATCTCCTCTCTAGTAACCAGTGCGAGGAGCCAAGGGGATGGCCTGAAGCTGAGTTCAGGGCCTGTTTGGACAATGCTCTCAGGCACATGGTGTGATTCTTGGAGTGTCCTGCATAGGACCAGAAGTTGGAGTTAATCCTGAAGGGTTCCTTCCGACTCAGTGTATTCTGTGACTCTGAAAATGTTGGGGACTGAGGGGGTGGAGGCTTCTGGTAGTGCAGCTGCTTGATACACAGAGATAATTATGTGAATGCAAGTGCTAGTTTGGATGGCATTAATGATAATGATTTGGCTCACGAGAGTGGTGAGCTGCAGTGCAGGTGGTCTCTGTAAAAAGTGTCTGGGAAGTCACTGTAGCTGGGTTGCAGTGTCAGGAAACTGCCTGCTCCTTCTAAGGATGCAACAGCAGTGTAGTTATTGCTTGAGACAGTGCTGGTACTGATAAAGGGGACCCCCTTTATTAAGGGGTTCAGTCAAGAGCCTCACAATTTTATTTGTTTGGGAGAAGAAATAGATCTTTGCTTCTGCAAATGTTCTATTGTGGGTTTAAAATGTGCAATCAATTCTCAATCCCCTGAAATATGTTCCTCTTTCTGTCATGTGTGTGTATTTTCTAAGGTTTACAAAATCCTTTATTGTACTATGTGTTTTTTCACCTTGTACAGCTTGGAGGCTTTCTTGTTCCTCACTCCTTGGGGAGAATTGCATAAATATGTCACTGGAGCTCATCTGGGTCTGTAGTTAAAAAAAAAAAAAAAAAAGGCCCTAAGCCTTTGCAAAATACTTCTGCTCAAAATTTTCTGTTTTGTATCCAGCTTTAAGCAGGGAATTTGATTATCCATTTAGTGAAAGGGACAGAATTTAAAGAAAACTTTAGGGAGTGCTCTGGTGATCTTCAGTTTCTGAGAAAAATCAGTAAAATAAAACTCAAGTGGAAATGGAATCAATAGCAGTTCAGTTAATTCTGCACTGAAGAAGTGATGGATTATTTTTTATGCTTAACAAGTGTATCACGGAATTGTGCATTTGATTTGGAAATTTCAAAGGATTCTAGGAGGAGCAAAGTACCTAACTTCCTACCTCAGTGAGATTTTTTTCTTAATTCACTTGTTTGGGTTTCTTTTAAACCTCAGGTCTTACAACAGCCATGTCTTTAGGATTTTTGAAAGTTTCATGAAAAAATATCGTACTGATTTGGAAACTACAGAGCTTGTATGTGAAATAGGATAGAAAGTAATTTTCTATAGAGAAAGCTGACATTGCCTTGCTTCAGGGTATGGTGAGTGTGGTGAGAAGGCTTAGGACAGTGTATGGATTATATGCATCTGTCAATAGTTGGTTTCACTTAATTCCCTTGATTTTACAGGCTTCCTTATGGGGCTTTTTACTGTTTTTTTTTTTTCCTGTTTACCTGTGCTCATGTTAACAGAAAAAAGTATCCAGCCTGCTGTATTTAGTCACAGAACAATTTTTTATCAATTTCAGCTATTATTGTAAAATTAGTAATTTAAATTCAGAGAAGCAGTTTAATATGAAAACAAGTTATGTACAATGTTTCTACTAATTTGGTAATAAAACATTCTACATTATATAAAATGTTTTGGTTTGAGCATTTGATTATGTGACTGCTAAAAGTGAGGCATCTTCATAAGTGCCAAAGTCTTGTGACTTTTTTTTATTTTGTATAACATATGCTACCAGTTCCATTGCAGAACTCTTCATTGCCAGTCGAATTCTGAGGTTGGTAGTTTTGACAGTATGCCCAGGGAATACTTCTGACATGCATATGCTTTCAGAAAGTGCTTTTGTTGCAGCTCTGACAATGAAAATTAGTATTAGAGTTATGATAGAGGGGAGATATTCATAGTTCTAGGAGAACAGAAGGAGAGAGAAAGAGAGGCATGTGAACAAGTGCACTTGATTAAAAAAGCCTGATAAAGAAACAAAGGACTGGAAAAGGAGCAGTTGCTAGCTTGATGTGCAAGAATGTAAAAGACAAACTGCAGCAAGGGATGCAATAAGTAGCTGGTGATAGAGACCACTGTACTTACTCAGGTATACATTTAATATATAAACATTATATATACATTATATATATGTATATATATGTATACATATATGTGCATGTATATATATATTTTTATATATATATATAGACATGGGCCTAAGTGCTACTCCTGGGCAGGATTATTGCTGTCAAAAACCCAACTTGTTTTTTTTTGTTTCAGAGCTGTTACAAGCTTGTCACAAGTGACAAATGCCAGTGATCACACAACGTTTTGTAAATCATTCATCTCTATGTTTTTTTCCTTTACTTCTAGCACAAGTATAAAAAAAAATAAAAATGGAAGAGAGTAAGAAAAAGAAGAATCCAGAAGAGCAAGTTCAAGAGCCTGATGAACCAGATTTACCAGAAGCCTTACTAGAATATCAGTAGGTTTAATATATTTTAACTTTTCATTCATATAGAATATGTGAATGAAGGAAGCAGATAACAAAGACAAGTTACACAATTTAGAGCCTGAGCTGATTGTTTTGAGGCTATCTCAGAAAGGTACACTTTTTAAACTGTAGCTGTAAGAAAGCAGTACAATGGGTCAGAATTTTTATGCCATTAGGCTATGACTTGGGGAAAAAATTATTAAAACCAAAAAAGCCCTGACATTTTTTCTATTAGTAACAAGCTTTTGATCAGCATATGCTGAAGTTGCAAGATCACATTTGACTGTATTTTTTAGGATTCCTTGGTGTTCGCGGAGGTTTGTTGTCACCTTGTTGTAGCCAGAACCTCAAGACCTACAGTTTGCTGTCTTCCTTGGTGCAGCTGAGAGCAGAGCACAAAGTGTTTTATTTTGAAAGTAAGAGATGGATAAATTAAAGGTCTCTTAAAATCAAACAGAGAAAAATAAGAGCCAAGGGGGAAATATCTGAAGCAGTTACATAGCAGTTCAACTTATTTGATTTCTAGTCTTTTGAGTAACTGATTAAAAGGAGAAAAAGTAAGGTTCATGACTTTTATCTAAGAGACAGAAATTGAAAGGGAAATACCCAATATACAACAATTATCAGTGTTTAGGGAGCAAGGAGTAGTGCCTTGGTGTGGAAATGAGAAGTGGAGTAAACAAGCTGAAAAATATGCTCCTATAGTTGTAGTGACATCTATATGAGTTCACAGGGTTTATGTGGGATTTTCTGTTTCATTTTACAGAGCACAGAGTACAATTTTCCATAGTGAAATAGCCTAGATTTAGCTGAATCATATCACAAACAAATACCATCTGAAAAGTCCAAAACTAATTCACTTATTTTGTGAAGGAATAAGGAAACTCTATAACTGGGCTAAGGAAGAAACAGTACCACTTTCTGATAAAATGATTTTTATGCATATGAAAATATCCAGGCAAATGACTCATTTGTCTAGAGAGTCTTCCACTGAAATAGGTGCTTCACTGAAAGGGAATATGTAGTTTCTACAGCAACAGTAGGGGAAAAAGGGAAGAAAAGTATTCTTCTTGCTGTTTTTATTTTTCTCCCTCTCTCTTCTCTGTCTGTCTTGCTCTCCCTTTCTTTCTCTTCACCTCTGTAATCTGTAACTTCTGTGCCACTTGACTGATCAAACCTGGATAGTCATACAGGTGAATGAATCGCTGTCACTTTCCACTTTAGGATTTATCAAGTGTGTAGTATTTATTTAACTTTCATTCCTGTTTTTTTTTTGTTTTTTTTTTTATTTTATTTCCATACACTGAAGAATGGTCACTGTTCCTAGGGAGTTTGTTATTTCACATTTTCATTAAAATTCTCAGTTTAAACATTTCTTAGGAACAACAATCTTATGATGTACTTTTACTGTGGCCATGACCGCTGTACCCCCGTATCTCTGGTCTAGTCTCACTTTAAAACTAATATCCTTCTACTTAATAGAAAACCTGAAGAATACCTTGGAGCACACTGACACCAGAGGATGCAAATTTAGTAACCTGCAATTTGCATGATTCAGTGATCCAAACTTAGCAAATTAACCAGGAAAAAAAAAAAAAAATCTTCTTTTAAAATAGCTTCAGGCAATAGGGAAGGGAAAAAACTCCAAAACCACAAAAAAGCATCCAAAACCCCCAAACTAAAAACTGAAGGAAGAACTGTTAAAAGAACAAAAGACTTTGTAATAATTGTAATATCTCTATTGTGCCATATGATGAACGAATGCTGGGAACAGAGGTACATATTACAGGGAATTTTTCAAATAGACACCATTTGCAGCCTATTGTTTTTCATTCTAGAGGAGAGAACACCAGAAAGAAATGCTTATTTTATAGCCATGGCAAAGAGGATGACCTATGAGAGTACCCTATGAAAGTGTGAAATCAGTGAGCTAGTTCTTTGACAAAAATATACAAAAAGAACATACTACTTAGGCTGGAGTCCCTATTCCCTTAGTTCTTCTTCAAGGCTAACAAGTTATTGGTGTACAAATGTAGTTTATGAAGCATAACAAAGCACATTATCAGGAGAATTGAATTCCATTGAATTCTCCAGTTTGGGATTTGTTTGAACTATGCGTGAGTGAGTTCCCTAGGCTTTCTCTATAGCTAGTGATTAGTAATATTTTCTGGAGCACAAATTATCTTGTCCTGAAAGTGACCTATGTAACAGGTCAGCTAAACCTCATGCAGAATGAACAAACCAGCTCCAGCCTCTCGGGAGGCTACACAGGAACAGTATAACCAGGGAGTCTGCTGCTCTGTAGAGGTATGAAATCCTAACATGCAGGCCCAGATGTAATGGGAAATTATTTCTTTGTGTGTAGTAAGCAGGCAGTAGTATTTGCCCAAATGAGTCAAGCAATATGATATGAAAATAAACATTTTCATATCATAGTAGTATTTACATCCAATCTATCTTAAATAGCATTCCTCTCTGTAATGTTTTTGTAAGAATGTCTCTTTCTTTACTCTCCATAGCATTGAAGCAAAAGAAGCAGCAATTGAACGGGTATTGTTTCATCTGAAAGGATTGGAAGAAAAAATCAAAGAAAATCTTAAAAAAGTAAGTGACTATGCAACAAATTTTATTTGTGATATTCTTACAGATTCAGTTTTATTCTTTCCATTCTAATACTGCATACATTAAAATTGGTTTTTGCAGTGAATTTGTTACAGTCAATGAAACTAGAATTAGTGAGTCACTTTATGTTCTGAAAGTTAAAGTGTTATCTGAATTAAATGTGACATATAGCATAAATGTCCTAAATATAACATGCTGAAAAGAAGCTGCAGGAGTAGAACATTACAAAATAGGACAGAGCAGTAAGGTAAAGTGGGTTCAATGCAGGTGCTTTCCAATGCACAAGAGATCTTTATAACCGCCTACATATTTCATGGACTCACAGAATCCTTAAGGATGGGAAAGACTTCTCAGATCAAGTTTAACATAGAACCACTGTGCTCATCACTAAACCAGTTCCACAAGTGCCATAACCACATGTCTTTTGAACATTTCCAGGGATAGTGATTCCACCACTTTCCTGGGCAACATGTTCTAATGCCTCACTACCCTTTCAGTGAAGAAATTTTCCCTAATACCCAATCTAAATCTGTCATAATTTTTTTTTCCTCTTGCCTTGTTACTTATTACCTGGGAGGAGAGACCATCCTCCACCTGGCTACAGAGTTGTTCCAGGTGGTTGTAGGGAGAGATGAGATGCCACCTGAACCTCCTTTTCTCCAGACTGAACATCCTCAGCTGCTCCACATCAGTCTTGTGCTCTAGTCCTTTTATCTACTTTGTTGGCCTTCTTTGGCATCTTTCTCTGCAGCAAGCACAGGACAGTAAGCTCTCTTTTAGTAGGTACCTTTCCTGCAGATATGCCTTTTAACTAGTCCTACAAATAGTCTTTAATATTTCAGTGTATGAAGAATAAATGTTATAAATTTCATTTTTGTCAGTAGTATTAGCAGACCTAACCAAACACTGAGAATTGCTCACCTCCTTTGAATCACTTCTGAAGTAATGGAATTGCACAGGTTTCTGTGAGAATCTAGTTATTGCTGCAAACTTAGTTACAATAAAAATTGAATAAAGACCATCATGCTATTTACTAGCTGCAATTTCTAGAACTGATTGATGAAGGCACACTTTCTCATAGATTAAGAATTGGTTTGGGTAATTTTTAGAACAAGGTTGTGTAACTACTGATCGCACATGAGTGACACTTTATAGAACCATGCATATGAGCTGTATATAAACAGCCATAATATGGCATCTGACAACTGTGAGCAGTGAACTCTGAAAACATTTATTAAAGAGTCACCTATTGAAATTAATTGAAAGTCCTCAAAAACCCTTATTCTGGATCATGTTGCAGCTTGCACTTCATAGCAGTGAAACATTGAAACAATGTCTCTCTGTCCTTCCTGTACTGATGCTTGCTCTGCTTTTATAAGCATCCATCTGTTCAGCGTTCTGTGGTAATTCTTTCAGTCTTTAAGCCTGGATGGTGTTTCATTTGTGGCTTGACTATCACTGGAAGTGGCAATTGCTCTTCTTTCTGCAGGCATCCAAAGGCTTCTATGATTATTGTTGGATGTTATGTCTCTTGTGGTTATACTGCTGGATCAGAGGGCAGTTTGGCTGCCTTGTTCAGGGACACAGAGCAACAGCATAAGGGAGACCCCTCATTGTCTCTCCCCACTTTGTGACCCCTCACTGGGTCTCCCCAGTTTGTTTGAGTGTGTTACTGATGGCCAGCACCTGTGAAGGACTCAAACTGACAGTTTATGGAATAATGTTCTTTATTAACATAAAGTTATGACAGATTAAGGTTTGAGGATTTTCAATGACAGTAATTCCCTGCAAAAACATATTCAAAGCAACTCACAGACAAGCTCTAATCCTCAATGAAAGTATTCAGTGTCCACAGAGCGTGCTTCTAACCCCATAGATGACCCTATGGGGGAGAAGACAGGTTCAGCCTCACAAGTGATCTCAGCAGTTATGATGGACTTCCTGAACTTCCCCCCATTCCTAACTTTATTACTATTTCTTTATGTTTAGGTGGAGCTTGAGTGACTCTAGTTATTCATCTTCTCCTCTTTCTCCTGTCTGACAGGCGCTGTGCTGCAGGTTTGTCAGCTACAAAGTGCCCTTCAGTTCCCCTCCCTGCAAGGATTTCTACCCAGTCTGGGCACGATGTATCCATTCTGTTCCACCCTCTGTTCCATCGCCCTTAGAGGGGCTGTGGTTGCAGATTGTAGGGAATCATCATAGAATAGGTTTGGAGCATGCCAACTGCATTCTATTCAGAGACTAGCAGCTGCATTTTACCTTATAATTTCCGCACCAGTACAGCTTCTGTTAGGATGTGAATACAACTTCCCAGTTTCCTTTAATTTTACCCCCAGCTATCTTTCTACAGTTATTCCCCCAGTTTGCTGCTAGTTCATGTCTTTCAAGGACTCCATATTTTAGATTGAGCAGCACACTGTAAGGCATGGGTGAAGTGCTATTGTTCTAATTTTATCATGTTTTGATAGTGCTTTGAGCTCCATTCTTTGTTTCTTACATAATGTTTCTGAGCAGTTTAGAGTTAATCCTAGAAGTGAGGAATGCTTGAGACTCTACTGCCTACTAACTGTTACTTACTACTTGTTTGCTCCTGTATGATATCCTTTGGGAGCAAACATATACAATCAGTAATTTCAAACAAATTTCAAAATTTCTAGTGTCACTAGAGAGGGTGATGGCCAAGGGTTATGATCACAGTTGTGGAATCAGGAGGTATAACTAATTTTAGCTCTGACAAGACTCTTTGCTGTGGCTATATGCAAGTGACCTAATTGTCTTGTGATTTTTCTATATGAAGATGGTATGTTCTCAGGAAGAATGTTGACATGGAGCAAATAGCTTCTACATATAAATATTGTTATTAAATTATCCACAAGCACATTTCTTTCCAGGCAATGGAGGATTATTTGTGTGCTGCACCAAGTGCAGTTGTCATTTGTCTCTCATTTCCTTCCAGTGGTCTTGAAGTTACTGAGGAAATGTCTGAGTCTTGTAAATTCTCCCTTCTGCTCTAGCCTTTCAGAATATGAAGAACAGGTGTTTAGCTCAGTGTTCTTGCATTTCATCTGGAACTAGGCCAGATTTTACTTTTTTAACTTAAATTTGTCACTTTGAAAACATTTTAATATCAGCTGTGTCTTCTTTCTTAGAATGTTGGTCTGAAGGAAGAACAGGAGGTGCTTATCAGGAGCTTAGTACGGCAAATAGAAGAAAAGGAGAAAAAGCGAGATGAGAAGGAGGTTGTAACCAGGGATGATGTGGAAGAGTCATTGAAAGCAGTTTTTCAGCTTGTGAAGGACAAAGAACAACTTCTTCAAGGTATGTTGTGAGTTGGGGAAGTGTGGTTTGCGGTTTACACACTTGAGATTGAGTACATGTTGTTGTTGCTGTTTTGCAATTTAAGTAGAGGTTCAACTTCTTTGTTGTATAAAAAGTATAAAACTTTTCGTCTCCCAAAATTGGGCTCTCTCTATTTAGTATGAGATTGTGGAGTGCTTATAAATCAATCTATCCCTTCTAAGTGAGGAATAGTATTGTGCAAGTACAGAGGCTTCCTCTTTTTTGAAATTCATGAAAGTCCTAAGCACTGAAGATTAAAATAAAATTATTGATGGCAGGAAAAAAGACCCGTTTTGAGTGTTGAAAATTCTAGCTGCCATCCCTACATTTCTCTGTGGGAGATGTGTTGTTACAACATTTTGGCTAGAACTGTTGTCTCTCCTTGGAAGAATAAGATCAAGCTGTTTTCAGCAATGATGGTGGCCCTTGAAACCGTGTAGGGCCATCAGGTTGTAACATAGTGTGGAAGAATCCCTCTTCCTTTTCCATTCCCTGTGAAAGTGCCTTTCCTAAAGAAATTGACATTGTAAGAATTACTAGTTCAAGAAATCAGTAATGAACTTTGACATTCTTATTTTGATAGATCTGCGCTCCCAAATTGAAGAAACTAAGAAAAAAATTTCAGAAAAGCAGAGTGAGAGAGATTATTGGTTGGAATACAAAAATGTTGGAAGTAAAATACATGCTGAGAGGATTAGCAGTCTGGAAAAAGACACTGCGGAAGTCAAATATGAACTTGAAAGAACTGAAGGTCAGTTTCCAGCAGGTGTAATGTAAGTCTTACAGGGTCTTTGCATATTGCTTGCAGGAATTAAATGATAAAATTTATTTTAGGTCAAGTTCAAGTAACTTGTATCAACTTTTCTAGTAATTTGCATGAACTTTTCTAAGTGCACCTATGATGGTGTATAATCTTGAAAAATATAAGGACTCCCTTTCTTTCTTTCTCTCTCTGTAAAAGTTTCTTTATTAAAGAAATTTATAAAGTTTACAGAAATGATGACACTTAAAGAAACTGATAAGCTGGTCCTTTGATGGTTTTCTTGTAAAATACAGGCAACAAATTTTAAAAAAAATGTTACTGAGAAGGACAGCAGTTTTTTGTAAAAATAAGTCTACACATATTTAGGTCACCTACACAGAGGGCTCCCTTAGCAGTCATACTTGAAAATGTTGACTCTGCTGCTGTTACTTCTCATCATCTACAAGCACTTCACATATTGAAAGCTCCTTTGACGAGAAAGTAGTATGAGCTCATTCTTGGAACAGTCTTTTCTGTGGAGCACACTGGTTTACATGCAGGACTAGAGGGAGCTCTTTAGCCAGTGGTCTGGACCTTTCCTCCTGGTTACACAGTATTGAGGCCCTGCAAAATCACCAGTACAGATGTAGAAACATACTGGGAACTGTCACAGCAGTGGAATTAATTTGAGAGGTTATATATTGTGGTGCCGAGTGCTTTACAAAGATTTCTTTATTACTGCATTATTTTAAAGACATTTAAATATTTTGCTGTTACATAACCCATGCTTCCAAGAGGAGAAAGAAGTCCTGGTTTTCTTTCTTTATGTCCCTCTCAGTATGCATGACCGCAGCCAAGCAGCTGGTAGTAACAGGCAGTGACACTGCTCTAAGGGTCTCTGTATATTCTGTGCCAGCCATTACCAGGCATCAGCTACTGTGAATAAGAGCCAGCCAGCTATCTTTTTGTCTCTCAAAACATATTTTATCACGATTAAGGTCTGCTCTGTGATTTCTACGTTTCCAGATAGCTTGTCAGATATCCACATGTGTATTCAGGAGAGTTTGGGTTTTTTTCATTATCCATTTTCCATGTTCTTAATTGATTTAAAACTTTGCTGTATAGCTGCTGAAATATGAAGTGAAAAAGAGAATGGTCTTCTATATAGAATGCTAGCAGGGACAGGCAATTTGACCTTCTGCATGTTATAGGGTACAGAATGTTGGGGTTTAACAAAAATTCATGGTCCAACAGAAGTGTATTTATTTAAAGTCATGTTATAGTGGTACATATGTAAATGGCCTACATAACTTACTGGAAAATGATGCTGCCAGTACTGGATGTTCACCAAACTATTTTGCTTAAGTCCCTAAAACTGAACTCAGAACCTCCCCTAGTCTAGGGAGTACGGACTTCCAGCAGAAATGTAAGAAGCTTTTAGAGCAAGGCAGCAACAAACTGGGCTTGTTCACATCTTGAATGTGTAACAGGCACAGAGAATAAGCATAGGTTTCTGTCTCTGTGTGTACCACTGTAGGGCTTGAAACTGGCACAGTTTATGTTGTCTGGTGGTGACATTTTAAACAAAACAGCTGGAGAAGAGAGGAATAAAGAGGGCCACACATTCAGGTGATGTGTGGGGAAAACAGTGATGCAGTTAAAGAATTAGGGAAGATAGCCTCTTTAGGAACTGTTCAGAATACAATTTCTCCATTTTCATTCTCCAAGTACAACTCAGGTTATTTAGCTGTATGAAATAATGAAAGAATGAATTCATTATAGTATGGAAGTACTTCCTTTTCATTCTGCCAAGTCTAGATGGTGGGGTCCAGCTTCCACAATGTTAAATTAATAATTAATGCACAACTAATACACCTTTTGTATTTCACTGCCTTTGACTCCACAGTGCATCCATGAGCAGATATTCATTTACAGCTAGATCAGAAATAGGCAGCCTGCAATACAAGTGCAGTGAAAGACTGAATTTCAACCCTTTGGAACAAGTGTGCAGTGCCTTCCTTCAAAGAAAATTACTATAATCTCATTCATTCCTTCAAAAGGAGGAAATATCAAGCAGAAGTGGGCTATTTAGAAGAGCAAAAAAAAGAACTGAAGGGATGGATGAAATAATTAAATAGCAAGTGACTAGAATATGAAGCCAACCCTATTCAATTCAATGTAAGACACATTTTCTAATAATGACCACAATTAATGATAGAAGCAAATACTTGTGGCAATTGCCACATTCTCCATTTTGTCCTGTTGTCAAATTAGAACCTTAGAGTCTTAGAAAAGTCAGAAAATATATTAGGCATGTTATAATAACTATCTGAAAAAAATGTCATGTGGATAAGGTGATCCAATATGCTTCCATATCCAAAAAATAAATTTTCTAAGCAAATCTCTCACATAGCTCCAGGAGTTCTGCTATTGATAGAGGCAAAATTTAATATTAAGATGCCAGTATTTTAGCAGAGAATTGCTTCGTTCACTGCTCACTTCGCAGTGAACTGCTCAGCTGTTGCAGTTGTCAACAGAAATGTGTAAGCCACTTCCAGTTTCTAGTTTTATACTTAATACTGCTGTTCTTTGTGTTTAGGAGGATAATTTCTGTGGAGAAGGATATTGAATCCTTTTCTGTGGAGCATCTACTTTCTGATAAGTTCCAGTTTACTTATGACATGCCAGTTATCTATCTGTTATCAGGAAAAATTGATGTCAAATAATGATTTCTGATTTCCCTGGCTTTTTTTGTTTTGTTTTGTTTTGTTTTGTTTTGAAGAATATTATAGAGAAGCTTTGAAGGTTGTGAGAGAAGAAAATCAGAAACTGTTTGATAGGCACATGCAGTTGCTCAGTGAAGCGGCTCTTAAGGTATTCTTTTTGCTTTTTAAAAAAACTGCTAACTGCATTATAGTTGGGAGACATGTACTCTGCATTATTAATCATTTTAACTCATATTAAGACTTAGAACTTTTCTAATAAATTGAGAGTAAAATAATCTGTAAATCTTGGTACACATGGATTTGGTTATTGCTCTACATGCATGTACCTTTTATTTTTCTTTCTGTCAGAATAACAATGGATAGATGTGAGGGCATTTTACAAACAAGGCATGGGAGACTGGGGCACCATGCACTGACAAGGCTTATTTGAAAACTGTTGCTTTTGCCATGGCCTTGATTTTGACATTTTCACAGACTTCAAAAAGCAGTAACCTACAAAGAAATTGCATGAAAATATACATCAATTTGAAAAAAAAAAAAAAATCACTGTACTTGTAAGGTACAACATTTTTAAAATGCCACAGTAGTGCACTCTCAGGAAAATGTGGATTTATCGATTTACTATTTTTTTGTCTTCTCTGTCAGCTCTGATTTGAAAACATGGTTTACAAATAGCTCTGGTGACAATTTCTTACTTTCACAAAATGCAAAGCATACTTCAGTACAAACCATTAGGTAGGCCCATTCAGTAGGCCCATTAGGTGTTTAAATTCCCTAACTTCTGTGCTGGAATTTCCAGTCATGTGAGAACATAATATAGAGCACTGTGTTTAGGGTGATGTACAGGGGCATCTTCTCTCCCAGTTCTTCCTTCCCACTTTACTGACATCAGTAATGAAATTGTAGCCTTGGCACATTAGCACAGACCTCTACATGCTTAGGTCACTCATTCGGGATTTTACTTGGGGTTCTTAATCACCAAAGGTTTGATTTTCTGAAAGCATTAAGATTTGAGCAGTATTGGGAACATAGAAGAATTTGTTAGGCAAAAAGAGAACTGTCCTATTTTAATGTGGGAAATCAAAAAATATTGGTAAATTGCTTGCATATAATCTGCTCTATGCAGGATGATAGAGGAGAAACATCTGGCCTTGTGAACTAAATGCCCTTGTAATCCCTCAGGGGATGCTACAGTCGTTTGTGTGGATGTTTCTTTATTATTTCCTGCTAAAGAGCAGGAGGTTCATCTTTATAGTAGCAGGACTGTCGAAGTTCTGCTCTCAGATGAGATGATCTTAAATTGTATTTTCTCAGAATGCTGTGGGATACTTAGACAAAAACTGTCGCAGAGAGATTGAAGAGAACGAGTGGCTAAAAGAAGAGGTAAGAGGATCACTTGCCTGCAGTTTATCATGGCAGTTCATTTTTTAAATACTGTGGCCTATGGTCAGAACTGTTTCCAGTCACAGGCCTCAGGAGACTACTGTTGGCAAAGGAAAGCAATTTTCCAATAATTAATCTGTAATCCTGAGCAGCAAACATTGCAATGTGGTGAATAAAGGTAAGAGGTGGACATCTGCTTTCACAAATGGAGGACCCCCTTTCCTGCCCAAGCTGCTACATGAAGGACTGCAACATTCCATGCAATTAAGGACTTTTATCTGTGGAGATGGGGATGCTATATAGTATAAAGGATCAACCAGGTAAGTAGCTGAAGCGGGGAGGTTTGAATTGCATTAAAGTTCTAGTGCTGCTCTATTGAAAGAAAATGGATATGGATGTTGGAAACATGTTCTGAGAAATGGCTTGAAACAACATTAAATGGAAGGTTATAAAGGAACCATGGGGAATCTACACTGAAGAGAGCAAAATCATATATAGTTGTAATTAATTGCTTGATAACTTTTATACTGTCCTTTAATGACAATTTAGAGCTATATATTAGATAGCTGTAAATGCCTTGACAAGCAAAAAATTTTGTGTGTCAGATTTAAGAAACTAATTTTTCCATGGTGAAAATTTGATTTTATTTATTCCAGTCATTATAGGTTCTTTGTTTCAATCAAATCTAAGCATGAGATTGGTGGGTGAAATGCCTTTCCTGACTTTTACTTACTTTGCCTCACAATTGAGAACTGAGCAAAATATTTTGGGAAGTTAATAAATGTACTTCTTACTTTTCCATGCCACATCAACAAACCTGGTAGAGGTTTCTTCATTTTAGTTACTAATTTAAGGTATTTGCCAATATTCAGGGACACAGCTTTCCTTCTTCCCCTTAATGAGCTCTGAGCATGCATCTTTAACTTTTCAGGGACAGTGTCCAAACCACAGCCTCTGAAGCAATGAGGGTAGGGAAGAGAAATGGGAAAGAATTAATGTTTTATTCTGTATAAACAATCAGGAGCTCAAATCTATACATGCCATCACTGAATGAGTATGAATTCTCTTCCCTTCTCCCTTTCTCACTGAACACTTACTGTACATTAGCAGTGCCAACAAGAGAGCACTTTGGAGTACTCTTATGTCCTGACAGGCCCTCACCTCAAAGCTGAGGGATTTGGATTTCTTTCCTCTCAACTAGAAGTTTCCTATGTTATGAATTACTTTCCTATGTTGCTACTTTTCTATGTTATGAATAACTGCTTTGAGTTTTGGGGGGAAACAAAACTATTATCACTAACTTCTCCAGTCCTCTGAATTCACCCATTCATTTTCTCTGCTTTTCTTACATGGATGAAATATTTTCTCTCAGACTAATGTTTATATGTAGCTGACAGACTGTTTCAGTATTTCCTTTGGGGGAGATAGACCATAAGTTTTAGTTTTGTCTCAGTTATTTTTTTTTTTTTTTTTAAAGTTTGGCCACTGAACTGAAAAGTGACTTACAAAAATAGCCCTAGATTAGTTACCTCCAAATTTAAACAGATTTGGAGACTTCAGTCGCATTTTTCCATGGTTACTGTGTCACACCAAGATGGTGCAAAGCTGCATCACTTCACCGTGCCAAGCCACATCCTGTTACTGGTTAATTTCCAGTCATTTTCACGTTTTTAATCCTTGGGAGAAGTTGGAATTGGTTTTAACTGCGAATTTGGATGATTATAGCTGGTTAATTTGGTTTTTATGAGAATGGATGCTTTCAGATCACTGGGTACTTCTCCTAAACTTGTGGATATGGCTAAGTTTTATGGGAAGGTTTCTTTCCCATAGTACATTCCCCTCCCCAGTGAAGGTAAGAACATGCTTGTATTTCAGCAAAAGTGGGAGGAATTGTGGGAACTGAATAACCAGCATCCTTTGGTCAGTATAACTCCATGGTGATAAGGGGCAATTACAGTCTAAAATCAAGTAGTACCTGGGCTTAGCCAATGTCACAGAACCATAGAACATCCTGAGCTGGAAGGGGCCCACAAGGATCATTGAGTCAAACTCCTGGTCCTGCAAAACCCCAACATGTGCCTTAGAGCATTGTCCAAATGCTCCTTGAGTTCTGTTAGCCTTGGGGCTGTGACTGGGGAGCCTGTTCCAGTGCCCAACCAGCCTCTGGGTGAAGAAATGTTGTGGTAACTTGGACTGAAAACTTCACTCATTCTGGGTAAGAAGGCTTTGTGTATAGGGAGGAATTAGAAAAACAACTCTTGCTGAGCAAGACCCTGAACTTACCTCTGCAAAGAAGCTTTTTCTCACTCAAAGCTCTGGTATGAAAGCAGAAAAGAAAAATCCAGACTGTCTAGCAGTCATATTTGACTACACAAGAAGGTTGTGCTGTCAGGGTTGCATAGCCCAAATGTGTGACTGTGATTGACACACGTGGGGTGTGACAGTAAAAGGGTTCTAATAAAGGTGTGAAAGAACCAGAGACCTTCCCTTTGTCTGAAAATGTGTCACTATGTTTCCCCACAAAATGTGCAATCTTTCTGATACAGCTGCATTTTTTTTAGGGTTGTGCTGGTAAAGGAGTTGCTGTCAAAGGTTTCCAGAATTCTAAGACTTTCTTCTATCCTTTTTTAAATTGTTTAAAGGTTAAGATATACCGAAAGGAAGAAAGTGATTTGAAAGCTTCTGTCCAGCTCCTGGAAGAAGAAAATACCAATTTAGTCACAAAACTGATTGATATCAAACTTCAGCATCTAGGACTATCAGGGTAAAAAAATGATTTTATGGACTCAAAAGTTATTATTTTTTTTTAAAGATAATGCTCCTGTCTGCCTCTAGGGCTGTTTGGCCTCTCCCACGTCAAAGCCAAGGTAATTTCCTAATTGAGGGAAGACAGGATTTGACTGAGTATACCTGGGGGTAGTATTTCTGAAAGATGACAGTAACATTGTGACTTCCCAAGTACCAAATTTCAGGGAAGAAACTGGGACCTTCATTAATCTACTAAGACCTAACAACACTCACTTTATATCACTGAGGCTTGGAAATAATTTCTTTGTGTTGCAATTAGATGGTCTCAGCCCCAGCTTTTCAGACTAAGTGCTGATTAATAGATTTTTCCTTTACTGTTCACAAAATGTTAAAGGATGTGAAGATTAATTTTCAAATATATAGGGGGTTTGCAATCTTGAGTGAAACAAATGACCTGACACTGAGAAAGGAAGAGACTTTGGGAAATGTCTGCAGAATTGTCTGTAGAGTATTAGCTTCTTTTGTATTGAAATGATTTAACTTTTTCCCTAGAGAAAGATTAATTTAGCTACAAAATGTCAACACTAAGGGTATCAGAAACACAATGCAACAATGTGAGAGATCGATCTTCAGTTTCCAGTCCCAGCTCAGTGATTTTAGCCATATTGCACAAAAAGTTCCAAGTCTTAAGAAGTGACCATTTTTCTCTCCTTTCTGAACTTTGGATTTCTTTGAAGTGAGAGCTGCCAGCTGTGGTCTGAATCTTGGACTGACTGGAGACTATAACATTTGTTTTCTTTTAGTCTCATGGACATAGTTGAACTAAAGCACTAAGAATAAAAAAGAGCAGCTTATTAGCCACTAAGCTACCTGGCTGCCTCCATTGCATTTTTGAAGCATTGCGCTATTCTGCCTTTGTGGTTAAGCAGCAATGGCTCTCAGAAAGGGTGGCCTCCCTCTCACCCCAAATCATTGCACAGGACACTTTGGAGAGAAAATTCAGACCCCTATTATGAGTTTCACTTTATACTTTTTACTCCATAGGCATTTGTTTCTTACAAAGAGAGCTGGCTTGCATGAAGAACTTCCTGAGGATGAAATGAAAAGGGAAAACAGAGAATATGCAGGTAATACACATGCTAGCAGCATATAAGAATTGATAAGTTACTGAACATTTACAGACTTTTTATTTTGGAAGCTTTTTAATCAAACTACCTGTTTGACATAGTGAACACCTTATTTGCTTCTTGATTGCAGCCACTACAGCCATGATAGATTGTAATTTACATAAGGAGACAAAATCACAATCTAGCTGTAATAGTTTTTAAATTGAAATTTGTTTTAGATTGTGGAATATAATTACTCATCTAGAGTTACCCTGGAATGCAGTTTAGGATTGGCCATCTTTTATGAAGATATGAATCATATCTTAGTAATTTCTTTACTGATCCATATCATAACTTCATTATAGCTTGTCCCTGAGAGGACACTTAAACTCTGTATTGCCTTTCATTTTAAGTATGCATGCACTTTGCAGTCATTCAGCCAATACATCAGAGTTAAATTATTACTAAATCCCTAGCAAGAACAGGTGAAACTACTTGGAGCTCAGCCTGAACTGAAAATCTTGGTAAGCAGTACTGAATTTTGGGCTGAATCTCCATCTCTTCTGGTAGGTGTGTCCAAGGAAAGGATAAAGCATTAGGCAAGAAGGAGCATGAGCCTGTGCTTATCTGTTTAGGACAGTCTGCGGATTCCTAAGTATCACAAGTTTTATTTTTACATCTTTGTGCGAATAGAAGAAAGATGATTCTAACATATCTCTTTAATACAAAATTTAAGAGATACGTTAGAAAAAATGGAAGTCATACAGTTATGGATACATGAAGAAGTTTGTTGAAATTCTGGTCAGTCCCAGCCATAGGTGGGCCTTTTGGAACCATCAGGCACCAGTAAACATGTTGACAAAGACTTCTGTATTAAATGTATAGTTTGAAAACGTTTGCTAGACTTTTGCAGTAGTTGCTTGGAGGAGAAGACTTTGTTCCAATAAGCTGGGTTTGTCCCAGGCAAACCTGTAACTTGACAGTCCATGTTGAGAATCTTCTATCATCCTGAGAATCAGTCAACTACAGACGTGATCTCTTTTGGGGCATTATAAGTAGACTAAACTTGTTTCAGAAACTTGTAGTTATGTACCTATAGATACAAAAACATGGGTATAGAAGTTTATACTTGTTTTTGCTGCCTTTCTTATTCTTTTTAACTATTCAGGGCTCTACAGGATTTAAGTTGAACTGAAAAAAGTTCATTTTTTTTCCCTGCCCCCTCCCACAGATCCATTAGTTCTAACCCAATCAATTTCAGTCCCTGGGTCTTGATCAGAAATTGTGAACAAAAAACACATAAAAACCCCCAATGTAAATGAACATTTGGCTTGAATTGCCAATTAAAAATGCTACCAAGCTGTTCTTTGCATAGCACGAGCTAAGTCATATTTTTCATTCCAGCCCTGGACAGTTTGGATGAAGATGAAGAAGAGTTCCAGGTATGAGTTAGAGTTATCAGGTATTTCACTGACACAAAAAGCCTTTCAGTATGGAGCATGAGCTACTGTTGGGACCACCCTGTTTCCAGTGGTGCTATGACATCCAATGTCTTTTACCTGGTGGACAATTCAGATGCTTGACTGTAGTCCTCTGGTGCTGTTTGGGACAGTAAGGTCACTGCATGTCCTTCAGAAGCTGGGCCCAAAGAGCACAGGTTCTGCATCCTACAGACCAGCCTCACTTGGATGTTTTGGAAGCCTTCAGGTATCTCTGATATAATGAGGCATGTGTTTTGGCAATTGAATGGTGTCCCAGGAATCATCCTATGGAGTGTCAGGCTGAAATTCCCCTAGAAAGAATTCTGAATGTCACCTAATGAGAGATTACTTTGCTTGGATGGCAATGGACCAGTCCTTTAGAATCTGTGTTGCAAAGTAGCATTAAAGGGTCAATATTCCTTCAGTAGACAGCCAGGATGAAGGTGTTCCTGGGTATAAACTGTGGGGTTGAGAAAACAGTGCACATTGACCTTTCTTGTAGCTGATTGACTCTAACCCAGCAGAAAAGCTTTCCTGTTCTTTCTCCACCTGAACTAGTTTCTGTTGGGTTGGTCAACTGAGTAGACTCAGAGGTTTGGAGAAGACCAGAGCCAGTGCAGATGTGGCAGAAGCACATGGCTGGGCTTGGACCTCTCTCTCTTTGGCAGGAACAAGCTATTGGATTAGTTTAACTCTTCTCACAGAACCAAATTTGAGATTAGAATTTGATTTATAGAGAAGGTGGTATTGGTGAAAACACACAGGAGGAGAGGACAGCAGGACAGCAGGACTGTAGCCTCCTAAAATGAGTTGTCTTGCAAACTTATTATTACACTAATCCTGTATTATCAAACACAACCCCAAGGCAGCATCTCTACAGTTGCTTTAAAAAGAAAAGTTGCTGAGTTTTGGGTTTGGTTTTTTTTAAGAATAATTGCTTTCCCATGAAATTGCAAAGGAGACATATTCTTTCTTCTTAAGGCATACTCAAAACTGGGACCTCTGAAGAGAAAGCTGTATGTGGTTGGGAAAGCTGTGCCTACTTGTAAGGAACCAGAAGAAATGCCAAGCGGGAGCCACAGAGAAGAGGACACTGTTGGTAAATCAGATGGGCATATCACAGCTGAGATGATCAAGGCCTTATTTAAGGAAAATGTTGATGAAAACTAGACAAGCTGTGCTGCTTACACAGAAATGTAACATTCTCCATTCATTAAATATTTGCTCTCTTCTGTGTGGCATGGGGCTTTGAGGAAACTATTTTAGAGTGCCTGAATCATGATTATAAGTTTCATGAGAGGTATGTCTGTGTGAAGAAGCTAATTGAAAGGTTCCTTTCCTTACCACTGAGAGGGGTCTTGTGCACTTCTTGGGGTATTCAGTCTAGCAGCACATATATCTATCTGCTAAAAGGGCTGAGCTAATATTTAGTTTGTGTGGTCTCCACTTGCAGATATACAATTCTCTCTTGATCAAACAGTGAATGGGTCTGCCCATATGCAGGCTGCCATAAAACACAGATCTGTTACAAAATACTTAATGCTTTGCTAAAGCAGAATTAATTTATGCAAGCATAATTCAACTATTGCTACAAATTGAGTGTTTGAATACTTTCTTATCTGTTTCCACAAGACCCCTACCTAAATACATTGAAATAAGCAAAAATTAATTGAAAACAATTTAAAACTAGCATAGAAATCTCTAAGGTCTTAAATATTTTGTTTGTTTAGAATTGGCCAAATGTATTGTGTAAGCCCATATCCTTGGTTTGTGGCTAGTCTTTTTAACGTATCTCTGAGTACATTGATTCAGTGGGAGGGTTCCCTCTGGACACCCTCTCAGCACCACACAACAGGTCCTTCCCACATGCATTTCCTCATTAGATACTTGTGACAGCATTGAATAATCTGATTTAAACCCTTGACAGGATAATCAGCTGTTTAGAATAAAGCTTTTTTAAAAACTTTCGTTTTAAACAACCTGTATCTCTGTGCAGAATCTCAGTGTATCTGTACTTCAGTGCAAACAAACACTTTTGGTTTTCCAAGCACACTCAGCTGTTCCTGCCCCGCAGTTGTCTCCTTTGGCTGCAGGTGAGTCCCACTGTCTCTGGGCTCCACTGACCAAGCTCCTCCTCCGAGGCTGGGATCACAAGCAGACAGGTAAAGGTGGTAGACTCTCACTTCTCTGCCACGTGGCGATCAGTAAAGTGAGTTTGGACGTGGAGTTAACCCAGTGGAATTACTGTGAAAGCTGAGGTGATTCCTGTCCCTTGAGTGTCCATGGAATGGGGATCCACATTTGGGCAGCTCCTGCTGTGTCTGCAGCCCAACAGAAGCCTCCCCTCAGCTCCCCTGCCTTGCTTTGAGTACAATGCAAGCCCCATGAAATGGCTGACTTGAAAAAGAGATTAGTTCTGCTCAGTGATTAGTTTAGCTTCTCCTTTGGATGCAGAATTAGAATGTAGCTTGTGCTGAATGGCTTTTCTGTTAAAGAAAGGCCTCTCCTTCTTCCCACCACTCCCCAGAGGGGATTTATATTTTCTAGTGGTGTAAATGCAGGGCCCATCTCTAGGCTTCTCTTGGCTTATGCCCATAATGCAGAACACCATGTACAGGACATACGGCAGGACAACTTCAGCCTGCACCTTGGAAAAAAAACCCTTGCCTCCTCCAGTCAGTTTAGTCTTTTCCCATAACAGCCTGTGTGGGTGAGAGGGAGTTAAACCCCAAACATGCTAATTAGGTTACAAGCCACAGGCAAGCCTGCGCAAGCCAGAAGCAACAGCCTGCAGCAAAACATATTTAGTGAAGTGTCCCAAATCCCCTTGATTTCTACAGGATTAGCATTAAGGCCACTTCAAGGCTTTCATATGGAGAAAGCTGGGTCTTCAGCCCAAGGCATCTGGATTTGATAAATTTGTTACTGGCAGAATCTCAGAAATGAGCAGCATGTTGTAAAATAGGGAGCTGATCAGTCACTTTCTGGCAGCACAGCCAGTGCCTCCAAGCCCCACTTGGAGTTCACTACTCCAGTTAGGACCAAACTTAAGGGAGTCACCCTTGTATTCCCAGCATTATGAAATACCTGTTCTTTACTGTGTTACTGTTGCACAAGACAACTCTTAGGATGCAAGCAAGGGTCCAGGTGTCTCCACAACTATAATCCAAGCTAAGCTTCAGTTGAGCTGGAGTTACGTGTTTAACTAGAACACAGCTCAAAGAAACTTACAATTTCAACAGGAAGAAAGAACAAGTATTCCTTGGAATTCAAAATTAAAGAAATACAAGCATCACTCAAGTTGCATGGAAATAAAAACTATTTTAATAGAACTGAGGTCTATGAGCTGGAAGTGAGAAACATCAATCCATGGAATGTCTAAAAAGCACAATGGGGAGAGAGAGGTGTGTTGAGAGCCTGTATCCACTCCGGTGATGAAAGGAGCTGCTTACCTCAGCATTCTGCTGGCTTGAACCCTCTCTGAGCAACTGGATTGTATTGCTTTATAGTCTGGCTGTGCTGGTATGGTCTTCCCCCAGCCTGAGCTGCAGGGAATGTGGGTGATTTCACTTTTGGTCTGGTTTTTGAGGTTTGCAGTCTCCACTGCAAGGTTATACAACAAGGCAATCTTTCTACAGGTTCAGACCTGCACATTTTGGGACATGAGGGTAAGAGACTCGTTCTGCAGCATTTGTTCTTGTTTGGCTGGTTTCTGAGAGAAGTTATTAAACACTCTGATTCTCTGGGCTAAAAAGAGTTTGCCAGAATAAGGTCAAGGAAGAAGGTAATGGACTGAAAAGTTACACTATAGTGACAAGCACAGAACAGAGAATCTATTGGTGTTAGCATCTTTAGCCACTAAGGTTTTGCATCTGGATGTTCCTCCAAAAAAATGCTTTTCCTTGGATTTTGAGTCAACAGTGAAAGTAAGGTTGTTTTTTGCACTACTACATTTCAGAGCTCATGGTCTACAGTCTCCCACAAACACCATATTGGTTTAGGACATGACATAGCAACAAGATGCCAACAACTGTTCCAATATATAGACAACTGAACACTGAGCCATGCTGAAAACTGGGATTTAACATGGTGCTGGATCTTTGCTCACTTAGTGATTAAAGTAAAACAAGAAGCTAAAATTGTATCAAATACCGCTTTTCTAAAAAAAGCCAGTACTTGGGCAATTGCTGTAGCTGGCAGAGGGAAGGCCAGCGGCTAGTGCCAGGAACAGCAGAGATCCACGCTATGAAAATAAACCTAAGACCCCTGTACTCCTTGTGTACTGCAGCTGCTGGATATCCACTGTGCTTCACATTCTCTGTACCCATTATCACCTCACATAGAAATTTAAGCAAGTTGGTTGGCTCTTTGTTCCAAGGCTTTTTGATCTTTGCTTCAGGAAACTTCATCATCAGAGAAGCAAGAAAATAATTAAATGTGTTTTACTCACTTTTAGACTGACCTGTTATCTTGGGAAGGCCATCTTCCGTAGTATTACTCAACCTTCAGCTACAAAAAGGAGCTGAGTAGGTGGCAGCAATGTTACAGCTTCAGGGAACATGCCCAGGGTTCTCTCCTCGTCACTCATTCTTCTGATCCAGCCAGGATGCAGCTGAACAATCAGCTAAGTCCCTCTGCCCTCCAGTTTGAACTTGGAAAACAGCAGCAGCTCACAGATTTTGCTGCTTGGACAAACGCAGTGGAAGACCTCAAGCCTGTTTCTGCTCTCCCCACTGTGGCGTGAGAGCTCCAAAGGTCAAGTCAAGAGACTGGCAACAGGCCAAGGAGAAAGCTCTTGTTCAGTTTACATATGCTGCCATTAGCACTGCTCTTTTGTCTGCATTCAGCACATTTTTTCACTGCCCCTCACATTATCTTGTCAATCTTCTGCTCCCATCAGCATTTACTATCTTTCCCAGTGTTTTTAGCACTTAATTCTCATTTCTCTACCACAATCTTTCTCTCAATAATGTCATCACCTTTAAATTGCAATTCATTTATGTTGCTACAAAATTTGTGTCAGGCTCTAGAGATGGCACTTTTTGTCTAATAAAAGATTCAAGGTTTCACCCTGTCCCTTTTCCTTGCTGAAGGGCCTCCTTGGCAGCTGGGAATAAGTCTGTGACTTATTCTGGCAGTTGGCTGAATGGAACCTCTGATGTCACAAAGTCATGCAAACACAAACTTTAAACATGTCCTGAGGTACCAGCTCAGTTTAGTTTATGACTTTGAAACAAAGAGAAGTAGCAAATTAATTTAGATCTGTCTTCAGATGAAGACTCTACATTTGTGCTGTTAGAAAACTCAGTTAGGAGCTGTTCAAGTTCTTGTTCTGGCAAAAGTAATAGTCTCAAGAGGTAAATCAAGTTGTTTTCATTATGCAATTCCCTGATTAAAAAAACATTATACATATTGTGGTTATTCTGACACACTAGTTCCCTACACAAAGCTTTAAGAGGAACCACATCCCTTTAACAAAGCACTCCATCATCCTCTGCTTGCTCAGGGCAGGCAGCTTCCCTCTGTAGAATAAACAGCCTTTCAACTCAATTCTGAAGAGAATCAGGTTTTCACAACCTCCTATTATTGAAAAGTGCCAGTAACTAAAAAACAAAATACATCTGTGTGCTGGGCTTTTTAAATTAAGCTAAACTGAGTGTTATTTCAGTGATACTGAAAGCAAACACTTACTGAGAACAAAGCAAATGAGAAAATACTACTCAGGAAAATTCTCAATCCAGTTTGTCTCCCAAGGGTAACCAAAGAGCAAGGGTTCTTAGCAAGGCCTTCAGCAAGGGAACCTAATCTGCACAGCAGCTGCTTCAAGGAACTCAGAGCAACAATGAGAGAGCAGTAAAGACTATCAGCAGTCCAGCATCCCTGCAGAAGACACGGCTTTGAATGTTCACAATTCTTTGGTGTTTTCATGATTTGCAGCCTCAAGTCCAGAGCCAAACAAAGAGTCCAAGGGATCAAAGAGATCTAGGAACACATTTCTCTCCTCAGCCAAAAGCCTCAAGTTAGACTGCAGAGAGCACCACAGACCTAAAAAGACAGTTGGCATGTTTTAGCATAACGCAGCTCATCAGGTTCTGGAGGAGAACAAAGGTCTAACTTCTTCCTTCACACAACGTCTGGACTGTATTTCAGAACAATCTGTACCCTGGTAGTTACTGATGTAGCTAACAGGCCACAGATGTGCACCCTTTTTCCAGCTGGCCCCCAATTCAAACAATTCACCTTTTTTTATATTATGACCACAAGCAAGGTGGTCAGAAAACAAAAACTCTGAGCTGAGTTACCCTCTGAGAGCACCATCCCACATTGAAAACCTCAGTGATAGGAAGGCAAAATTTTAGTAAATGTGTAATAAACTCCCCAGATCTGGGTGTGTCTATTACATGCTCTGTAATAGGTTCAGAGGTTTTTTTATTCATGTTTTGAGAAAGAAATTTTAAATCTACTGACCTCTACTGCTCTGTTTATGATACCCTGGCCTCCAGGACAAACCTCAGGTCGTTGTGAAGAGGAAAGTTCCACTTCTATCAACTCTTCCTTCCTGTGTCTAATTACAGAAGATGGTCTCAGCAAACTGTTTACAGCTTTTCCAGCACTACCTTCTGCTGGAAGATTAGGAAAGATAATAATTTTTGGGACATATTTATGGTTCTTGCTCAGTTATAAACAATACAAGTTTATTGCCATGAATATTTTGAAAAACTGGAAGATGGTGAAATATCACTTTAGATCAGGATAAAGGTCAGGAAGAAGGAGACACCTTGTTACTGGAACACTGAGGCTGTCCGTGATGCCAGCCTGGGGAAGAGGCTGCATGGACCACATCAGCCATAGGTTCAAAGTGCTGCGCTTCCTGCAATACAATATGCACGTATGAAATACATTTGGTATTTTATTAAGTAAACAAAGCAATTATCAGTGCACATTTTAAGCAGCAAAAAGAAAAGAAGCACCTCAGACTTTCATACCGTAACAAAAGTTCTGTGGAAGCTGCATTTTATTTGAAAATCCACCCATTTTTGCTAACATACATTTTAATATTTTAAACAAAAATAGAATCTGCAGAGACAATGCAGCAAGTATGCTTAATTCATGTACAGAATTGCTTTCGTATCATTGACTGTCCTTCTGAAGGCCCCACTCCACCCAGAAGTTACGATGTATTTACACAAAGCACCGATCAACAGCGCTACTTTAATTCCTCGTGAACTAAATACCCACTAGACATATGTAAGGAAGCTACTTCCCCCTTTTTACTTTTAAAAGGTACATGATCATAAACAAGCCAAATGAAAAGGCTTTCCCCCCCCCAACACACAACACCTCAATTTAATTTTTTTTACAGAAAAGAAGGAAAGTCTTAAAGTGAAAGCAATTCCTCACATTCATCTTGGAAAGGCCTTATGTCAAATGTAAAAATAATGACATGCCAAGCACAAAGCAATAAAGTTCCTTCCCAATGCACTAATGCTGAATTAAAAATGTAGTGCTTCTTCTAGTCAGTTAACTGTTCCCTTGCAAAATCCTAGGCACAGAATTGACTATAAGGATTAATGCATTTTACAGCTCTTCCCTAATTCCCATATATACTGAGAATTCATTAGATTCAGACCTTTAAAATATTTAGTGCTCTGTATGTCAGCTGAAAAGCATTCTGAATCAAATTCATTCTTTGTGGATAAAAATCAGACATACTGTATACATCCATACTCATTTTCATAAGGAGGTTTTTTTTTGATACAATATTAATGTTAAATTGATAATCATAAATAAATACAAACAATAATACATAAGGAATGTCTACTGCAAACTGAATATATAATTTTTAAAAAAAGTTAATTTCCATTACTGCTGTGCCTACATTTGTGAGGACTGAAGAAAAGGTAACTGCAGAATTAAGAGTTAGGATTTGACCCTCCCCTGCCCAGAGTCTTGTTTCGAGTTACGGTAAAGGACACATCTCCAATCCAGACAGCATTTCCAAACACCAATATCAATTTCCAGAAGAAAGGCTTCTCTTCGTACGTTACCAATTAAGGATATTATTGGAAGCTGAAAGTATTGATGTGTTAGTCACCAGGACAAAAATAGATCTTGGTCTTAATTCATGGCAATTCTTGGCTTTGTGTTGTGTACTGATGTCTTCTTATGGAGGTGTCCCAGCTTCCTTCATTGGTCTTCATCATTTTACTGCATCACTTAATGGAAGAGGAGAGTTTGAGAGACTGAAGTTCATTTTTTTCCTGGAAGTGGGAGTTTACTGCTGAGCACATCTTTTTGGAAACGTTCCTTTCTCTTCCATCTAACACAGTTACATAAACTGAATCTGGAAAGATGAAAAACCCTGGGGTTAACAAGCAACAGAAGTAGGACTTCACTCTAAACCATTTCTCTTCAAAAATTTCCATTCTTCTGATGCCCAAGCTATCCTATGATCTGAAGTTTTGAACAGAAATAAAATATTTTAAAAAATCAGGGCCAGGAAACAACAAAAGCCGTCAGGATGTTCTTCCAATGACACCAGCCTTTGGAATAGCTCTGCATTAAAAATAAAACCCACCTAGTTATCCATTAAATATTGTCACCAGTGGCAGCATAACACAGACCAACACCATTATGAACTCAGGATAATTTTTCATGTTGAACCAGAGGAAGTGCACAAAGAAAAGCAGTTTTTGTATGAAATAAGCCTACTCTCTCTCTATACAATGAATTCTTGAATTTCTTTTTCATGTTTTCACTCATTTAACTATTTAATTCCCACCTGCCTCTGACTGGTCAAAACCAACACAACTTCTCCACTGCACCTCTGTACCAAAATGGATCCCTGGCACATGTGAAACAAGCACCTCCTGCTGCATGAAGGGAGCTCTCTGCTCAACTCTGCCAGCAGCACTCAGGGCTCTGCTGCTAACGGGGAACTCTGACCATTTCCCTGATGAGATGGTAAATACCAGGTAGCACCAGGTCCTTCTCCCTAACTGTAGCAAGTACCACATGAGCTGGTTCTGTTTCCAATGGACTGAGGTATAAACACTCAATCAGCCTCTAGGCTGCTGAAGTTAAATACAGAGTTTTCAAGTCACTTCCACAGTGCTTCCAACTCAACAAGATTTGGTTTTATTTCCTTCAGAAACAGTTCTAGTCACGTTAATAAAACTTGAGTTAGAACTTTTTTGTTTCATATCACAAACACCAGCATCTCCCCAGAATAATGGACAATACCTAAGTTGTTCTACAAGAAATCCTGGAGAGAGAGCTCTGCAAAGGGATCCTTTCCTGAGGCTCTGTGAGGACTCTGACTGGAAGGGCTGGATGCTGCAGACAGCTAGTAAGAAAGACGACAGAGAAAGGGAAAGAAAAAGAAAACAAGGTCTCAGAATGACAGAATATGAAAGCTGAACGTGTAATGAAAGGACAAGGGGAGGTTAAGAGGCAAACCTGGCAGAAGTCAACTATTAAAACAAGGTGTTTGGTCATATGGAAAACAAAGCCTCTTCAATGGTTGGTGTAATGCAGAAACAAGCTGGACATGACCCTGCAGAAAGGAAATGCCAGTGGCATTTGCCAAACAAGCAGATAACCTCACACTTTCACATCAGTTTTCCTCAAAAGAAGATATAAAACATTCAGCCAGGCTCCTGTGAAACAGGTTAGTCCTCGCCTTGCTTTACTGGAAAACAACAGCCTGGCAGGGAGAGATGATGCTGGGGTCTGGCCAGAACATGGCAGCTTTCCAGATGGTTTCTCCAGAAGGAATAGCTCTCAGCATCTTTTCTTGTCATTACAGGATGCATATAAAAAGAGGCTGGATAGCAGAGAATATATAATTCTCAATTTGGGACCTAGGAGGAGAATATATTCTGTGAGTAGGAGAAAAAGAAAAATAAAAAAAGGAAAAAAGATGCGAGTTTCAACTGCTACTGTGGCTGTTTAGGTGAGAACTGAAGACTGTGACTCATAGTCTGTACACTCAAAAATTGCATCCTACAGTCATATACCTAAAGCACCACACCACAAACTCAGTCATATAAAGCACATAACTTAGGGGTGGGTAATACTGGCACTCCAACTGCTGCTGCTGGGAAGGACCAATAATCTGCAGGCTGCACTTGCAGGAGTATCCTCTATTTGTTGATTTATTTTTCCTTCTGTGTTAGCACTTTTCCCATTATAAATTGTGTTTTATTGAATCCTATTGGCCCTCCCCCTGGGTGGAACATGCATGTTTTTGCAGTTAGAAACCAAAGTCAGCATGCTCCAATTTGGGTTCTTCACTAGAACAGTTTGTTCAGAATCAAGTCACTTGGCCTCTATGCCCATGGCAAAAAATATTGCAAGAAGACCTTATCCTTTGGAAATGCCAGGCACCTGCCAACCTACGCATGACAGGGCATCTGCTTATGGGAATTGCTTGCAGAAGTGCTTGGAGTGTAAATATTGACATTGCACATTTAAATTTTTCACGTGAATGTCCATCTCAGAAATCACACGAACAGAAGGACTTCTTTCAGGATCAGTACGTGCTTGATCTGCATGGAAATCTTCATCTCCTCCCGAAACCCCACCCCCAATGGGGCAACTCAGATCCAGTCATCATAAATAAATTATGGAAAAATCATGAGACAGAATAGGAAATGCTTGAGAAGCAGTTTCAGGATGTCAGAATTCCCCCTCTTAAACTTGGTTCTTCCCTTTGGAAAGCCATAGGCAGACTAGGGATATGGTCCAATAGAGTCCTAACTTCAGCAAGGAATGTCTGCTGCCACTTGATTTCAAGAAACGTTTGTCCTCTTTATGGCCAAATGCCTCAAAGTCGCATACTAAAACTCCTATCAAACTGAGCTGGCAAATCTGCAGCCCATATCAAGTCCAAAGTAACATCCCAGTTTGAAAGCAGTGTGGAAGACTGGTAGGTTAGAGTCATTTGTGCAACATCAGCACGTAACCAGACATAGGGGAAATTTCAGGAAGCCTGTTCAGGTTAAAATGTGAGGAAAAAACCTGACAATGCTATTACCTAGATGCCACAATTAAATTCAGACAAGACACAACACCTTGCAGTAAATACACATTTCAACAAGATTCCTCTAATTATTAAAAAGGAGGCCTAAAAAAAATACATGGAAAGTATAGTTAGACAGTTTCCTACATTGCACCTCTCCAGTTTACTGTTTATAAACAGATCTCAACACCAAGACCACTCTTAGCAGTTTCTAAAAAGAAGCATTTAAAACAACTGTGCTGGCCATCAGTTTCACTAGTGCTGATCTAACTGGAGCTGTGGATTTAGTGCCCCTACTGCCCAGAGCTGGTGTGATGTGAAATGCACTGCACTGCTCAGACAGCTTAGTCTCACCTCCAGCATCAGCCATCACTTCTCACTGCCTCCAACAAAGACAAAGCTCCCTGGAGTCACAGTAAAACCTACAAACCCGTCCGCAAGCGAGCACTGGGCTGATCGCCATCATTAACTACATTCTGGTTCCCCATGAAACAAGTCTGTCAAGCTGTTTTAGCATATATTTTAGGGGTAATGTGCCAAAGCAAGCATCTCTAAGACTTACTTTCTGGCATAAGTCTGTCCTGAACTTCATACCCTGTTCTTACAGTTTCCAACAGCCCTCAAACCACTCCCCCTACACCCAGCCATAAAACAGCCACAAAACACATCCACCCAACCAACTTACTCATTTGCACATTTACCTATTCTCTATCACCCAGGTGATCACTCCTGCTGCTTGCCGTGTATAATTGGCTGTCTTAACAACTGCAGTGTTACAATTTATATAGATGTTGGCAATAGGTGGAGTGATTTCTTTATTCTATTTTAAATCTTAAACTTCGCACTATCCATCTGCTTCCCCCTCCTTAGGCTATGCCTTTCTGAGGACAATCACACCAGAACATGTGACATGTGAAGGCACATGGATTTGCCCTAATTGTACCATTTTATAGTGGCCAACACAACACCGTTGTTGGTTTAACAGCCAAGCCCTGCTGCTGCACATTGTGACACTCAGGCCTAGTGATGGGCAGACACATTCCAGCCCCTGTACATCAGGCAGATATGGCTTGTCTGGAACATTCGCCATTTGCTGCACTGTATCACATCTGCCATCCCTCTGCTTGAACCACTGATTCAGCCTGCCCCCTCCTCAGACACACACACACTCCCCTCCACCAGCAACAATGTCATCAAACAACTCCAACCATTCTCACTGTTCTGGGTAGCACACCAGGTAATAGTTTGCAGTGGGTAATGCCCACTATTTTATCATGATGAAAACTTATTTTCTTTCTCAGGTGGGAAATACTGCAAGATAAATATTTTCAAAGAAAAATTACACACCTTTCAAAACTATGAATGCCTTGCCTTCTGCACTCAGATTTTCAAAGAAACGACTGGTCTAGTTTCATTCACAATTATTTTGTCCTTAAAACCCAAACTACCTTGCTTTTGGAAAGGAAAAAAGTTTCCAGCATGTAACAAGAACACTTGGAAGAGAAGCAAAATAGGTATGTCTAGAGATTTAAAAAAACTTATTTATTAAGACTAATCCTTGAGAGCATCAAGTTATGGACAACAGTTTCATTTATACAAAACTGCACAACATTAAGATGCCTATTTTCCCACTGTGTTCTCAACTCACTACAACTCAGCAATAAAATTTTTGGCAACAATTTCGTATCCATCATCATGCTTTTAAGTACCTTTAGCTTTCTTTACTGTAGACAACACCCAAGATCTATCAGGAGACTGGAGGTGATATAATCTGGTGCTTTAAAAGTAAATATGAAAAACTATTTTGTTTTTGGCAGTGGTGATGCCATGGACAAAACCAGTATTAGAACAATGGTGTTTACAGTGATCCATGTGGGCAGTTCGTGTTGTGTGCCTTTCAGATCACCATTATTTATTCTTTAGGATTTGTTTACTGACCCCAAGAACACACGCTCCTCTTTCTTTTACTTTCCTTTTTCTATTTCTGGCACAAGAGCATTAACTGAACTTAAACTGTGTAATATGCTCTCAGAAGAGCCTCAAGACTCAGCACACAGTAAATTCAGTGTGATAAAAGTGTAATTCCCCTCCATAGCTATACATTAATAAACTCTGTTGCTCTTGTTTAATTTAAGATGCTTTACTGATGTCAGGCTTCTGAAAACTCAAACCTTCCAGCAACACAGACTGTGTGTCTCAGGGAAAACCCTTCTTGGTCACAGCAAATGCTGACTCAAAGGGTGTGTTTTCAATTAAATTAATTCTCACAGGAGCCAAACATTGTCAGATAAGAGAATAAATATAGCTCCACACACCTCACTTGTGACTAATTCCTCTTTCTCCTGTTCTGACAGCCAGCTGGGATTCAACCTAGGCCATGCCCTGTAATGTCAAATGAAGCAGAAAGGCTCACTGAGCTATTCAGACTCATCTACCTGTTCATAACTGAATCAGGCAGGTAGGCAGGTGTTTTGTTTTTTAAGGATCATTTCAATTTTTTTTTTTTATATGGAGAAAACTCCTATCCTTGAAGATCCTTTTAATTGGTCAATATTTAAAACCTGTCATAAACACTACTGTCCTCTTGAAATGGTATAAAACCCATGTGAAAAATACCAAATCATTTAAGTGACAATGAAGGTGCAAAGCAGCTCTCAGAAGTCCAAGAAAAAGCCAGTTGAGAACTGCATTTCTAGCTAAAGAAGTCTAACAGCATCCCTTTCAGATAAAGCATTTAAAAGAAGACATTTAGAAAAAATACCCTATCCACAAGGCTGTATTTTGAAGAAGACAATGGGCATACAGCCCATTGGCAGCACACAGCAGAACCTTTCTTATTAAAGGATCAGACTGAGGCACTGAAAATGCTTGAGGCTCTTTTTAGTTCCAGCTTATTGCTGAATTCTCTCCCCTCCACAGTCTAGTCCTAAACTCTGCAACCTGTAGGTTGCAAACACCAACCTATACCTAGGTGAAATTATACACGACTGCTTTTAAATAGTCACCTATAGAGACAGAGCTCTTTATAGTAAGATCAAAATACAGGCACAATATATTTCATTTTTCTAATAGAAGTCAGATGTACTGAGTGAACTTTGAAAAAAAAAAAAAAAAACATCTGATAGGTGAGTAAAACCACACTTAATCCTGGCGCTTCAGTCTGCCAGCTAAACTTGGCTCTGCCTCTATCTGCAGTTCACAAACACCAAGTCTTAATGATCTCAGAATTTTCCAAAAGTAGTATGAAGGTGGTCAGAGTTATCCACCCCCCTCTTCCTCCTACTTTTTAAAATGTTTTTCCTACTGTAAAAAAAGCCCCTCTCTTAAAGATGCCTATTGGGTTATAAAAGTGAGTTCAGACAGAAATCTCCCAGTGACAGACATTTGCAAAACAAACAGTAAAACAAATCACTAACCGGATGTATTTAACTCCAGTAATTGATGCAGTCAGTTCTGAGTGGCCCTTTGGCACACTCATTCCAGTAGGTTAGGTGATCAATCTGGATACAACACATCCCAAGAAACGGGTAACCAGGGGATTTAAGGAGCACTCCATCTAAGGTAGCACTTAACAGGGAAAGGCTGGGTAGATGGGTATTGCTATTGCACATCTTCACTATACTGCAAATGAAGTCTCCTGCAAAACCACAAAGGAACACAAAACCCACTGGAAACTAGATGGATGTGCCATGTGCCTCCCACTGTGGTGGTCAGGACCAACAACTGGGTGGTGGGTTGAGGTTCCACCAAGTTTGATTCCATTTTTCAAACCCATCTAATGCAGCCATGGACATAAAAGGCTACACACACCCTGTTTGGCCCCTGCAAAATGCTGTAATATAAGCACGCACCTTGGGTACTTTATAATCTAATACTTTTAATTGTAACGGGGGACACATACATTATATTATACTTATATTGAACAGTGACACATATACTTAGGAAAAAACTGTAATAGCCAATCTCACAAAGCCACATTCTGAGAGAAAAGCAGCATGGACTATGACATTGGAGAAAAAGCTCATCTTCAGCAAAGAGCACAGACATCAGCTTTTCCTATTCTTTGTCATTGTTACATTCCCAGAAAAACAATGCCTGAAAAAACCTACCCTCTTTGCTTTGGTAACCTGAACTTGCTTCTGTCAACATGGATACAAGCATATAGGAAGCAAGCCTCCCATGATCCACTGGGCTCGTGCAAAAATTTGCCCAACACAAATAAGAGATACTAATTATATCTGTGTATAAGAGTAATATATTAAATATACTTTTAAAGAAACTGCCTCATTACTTCATTCTCAGCACCAATAATTTGAATATACACACCTGTGCTCCCGGTACAGGGCCAAAGGGGTTTGGTGGTCTCATGACTGGCTGACTGTATATCAAAGTTGGCTGTGTCATTACTGGTATGCCTCCCATCTGTGATGGCTGAAAAAACCCAGACAGCATCAAATCACACACAATATTAATACACTGCAATTATTTAAGGAGATAAAGGAAAATGGCATGGGTGCCAGGAAATGGGTGAAAAGTTTTGCTCATATTTGAGATATGCAACCATGTGAGATCCTTCTACAATATTCTGCAAAAAAAGGTTTGCAGAAAGGAACATTAGAGCCTTTCCAAGGAATTGTTTCAATAACAACTGAGCCCATTCAATCTTCTCCTGCAAAGATCTGAAGCATGAAAACACTTGTTAGACAAGCATTTGTGCTGGTCCTTCTGCTCCCAAACATGAGGTCTGACAGCACTTCCCTGACTGCCTCTGAAAGCACACACATAGTTTTGCAGACAGCAGTGAAGTGCTGACAGAGTTCAGGACAAAATTGAAAACTGAGAGCTGTATGTGGAATTAATGTTAAGTCATTATGCAATCAGAGTCAGTGTTACCAAGACTCCAGCTGAGCCAAATTATGAGTTTAATGTGTATTAATGGTCTCACAAGTCAGGTTATATTTAACACAGATGCCCATCTCTGGCACTGCTTTTGGCATTCTTCTCAGGCTTGGGTTGACAGCCAGCAGCAGTTCTACTGAAGCAATCCCTATTTCAAGCAGCTTTTCCCTGACTAATCCTGGTGGTGGTGGTACTCCTCTATCATGCCAACCAGCTGTTTGGGCAATCACAGGGTGAACCTATTCAATAAACTGACCCTAATAAAAAGACCCTATAAAAAATTGTAAGAACAACTGAACAACTGCTGGCCCAAGAGACAGAAAGCAGCAGCCAGGGAATGCTCAGGCACAGTGCTACAGCACTAAGCAAGATGCCTATCCTAGCATGCTCACAACATATGGGAACATAAGGGAAAAGTCTGCACTTGGAGAGGACCATCCTCAGAACTCTGATTCCCACTACTGCTTTTATGAAAAACTAAAAGGTTTCACAGCAAGGGTTTTAAATTGAGTCAACATTTCAGAAATTCCTCATGGTAAATGTCCTGAGTCAAGCCTGAATGAGCCAGGGCAGATTTCACGATATGCTATGGAGCCCACTGGCCATTCTGTAATGGCCCATCTCACCCACCTGCTCAGATACTGCACATGTTTGAACAAGCAGCAGCAATTCAGGGTAATAGAGTTACAGCTCCTTAATCCCAGTTTCCATTTCACATTGACATTTAAACCCCACAATTAAACATAACACAACAACGTAACAAAACAAGCAAGATTACTTCTTGTACACTACATATGTTACCTTCCCCTGCTGCTGACCAAAGTAACTATGAAAATGCTGCTGGTACCGTAAGAGCAAAGTTGTGCAGATCAAGTTTGAATACACACTCATATTAGTTTAATCAACAGCTTTGATCAAGAATATGGGAGTTTGTGGATGGGTAATAGGGAATGATATGATATATGATACTCTCCCAAGAGGCCCTCAAGAACACATTTGGCCACTTCTGCAGTTACTGAGTGTATACAAGTTTTAAGTCATTAAACTAATTTGGTTATATGATGAAACATTTAACTTTTTTTCCTTTAATCTGTGAGGCATCTAATAGAATAACTGCTTGAATTAAGTCTTCTTGCCTTTTATTCACCCAGGAAAGCTGTGGTGCATCGAAATCATACTAAAAGGAGCTAAGGCATATAATTTCAGAAATATTTTAAAATTTAAGGTAAGAGCAAACATTTTCAGAGCAAAAAGCAAGAAGGTCAAGTTTATGCCAAAAGCGTTGAGGTGCTGGTGTGTAACTAACAGATCCAATTCTCAACCAAAGCCACACCATATTGCAGTGTCACAAACTTGCACTTTTGTAGCATCACAGACACTTGCTCCCAACCTCAGCAGAAGGTATTTAAGGAAGGCTTCACTTCACCAAGAAACTATTTCTGTTCTGAAAGCAGCTATTTATATTGACATGATAAACTTACTTCTATGATACACTTATTTCTATGCCAATAAAGATCACCAAGAACAGACACTGTGTTAATTTTCATAGAATCACAGAATGGTTTGGGTTGGAAGGGACCTTAAACATGATCTAGTTCCATTTTAAGAAGTTTATGAATAAAAGTGAAGTAAGGAAGCGCATGCTTTATTTCAGACAAACAGCATGTAAGTGGTTCAGAAAACCAGAAGTTAATAATTTGGTGAGGAATAAATGAATCAGAGTTGAAATTCAGTCTTCAGTAGAATAGTTCAGAAAAACAAGAGCTACCAAACTATAAGCAATCAAACAATATATAACATTTGTCTATCTGGAATTGTAGGAATTCCACTCACCATCACGTAGCCCATCATTCCTGTTGGTGTTGTGGCAGGATAGGCCATTACAGGGGGTGCCTGGCGTGAGAAACAGTGGTGAACTGAGAGGAGAAGACATCTGCTGCATACTCTAAGGATCAACTGCAGCACTCAGCTTATTACGAACATAGCAAAGAATAAATAGGATTTGCAGTCTGATGTTAAGAGTGCATCCTAATTGTTTCAGATGGAGTGCAATACCTAAGCGACAGTTTCTGGGCTATCTTGGCAAATCTCTAACAATATATTTGCTTTTATCATGTTAGGATTCTGGCTGTTTTAAGTAAACTGCAAGCACCACTCTCTCAACATCCTATTTAGAGAACACAGTACAAGACTCAGAAAAGTTTAAGAGAAAATATTCATGAAGCAGAAGCACTTTTTTAATCCCATGAAATACATACCTATATTTCAGTATCAAAAGTAATGGTACACAAGGAGTCTTAAGAGACTTTGAAAGACTGAAAGAGCAAATTACCATTGCTTCTGCTAACACTTACAGGAATTCTCTTTAGCCAATATGGACACACTATGGGGATTCTCCTAGCAGGCTTTAATATAAATTAGACTCTCCCAGGAATACCCAGTTTGCATTCCCTCTTCCTCACTCACTCCATTCACTACACCTGAACATGCTAGAAATCCTCTTAGTACTTGGCCTATACATATTACCCTGATGTATTTACTGTACTTTTATGAAGGTACAGTAAAATTGCTGTCAACAGACAAAGCCTGGGTGAACTTCTGTTTTGTAAACAGCTTGGCAATATATATGTAGAAAAACAGCTGATAATTCTTAGAAATATAAATATAGTTCTTCATCTTTTAGCCATATTCCTTATTCTAGAGTTTATTATCCACTTTCTAAATTAGCATTAACTATTACAAGGACAAAAGAGTTGGATTTTTTTTCAGACTAAACTGGTGCTTACAGATACTCAGATAGCTTGCTGTCTTATCCACTCCACCTCCTGCCAGTCTTCCCTTTTAGAAAAAGACAGTAATTTTCATGCTTTTGCTGGGGGATTTCTATTCAAGACAAATATAACCATTTCTTGGTAGACAGACATTACTGCTACAGAAAACAGGCAAATGATAAACCATTAGTCATACTGGATGAATTAAAGCAGATAAATTGTTTCATCAAGAATAGGGCATCAAGAAAGCAGATTCTGAATTTAGTTCTAAGGTATCAGCTGCTTTTTCTTACATAGTAGAGCCAGAGCAACTTGCATTTCAATTGCCATGAGAACAGATAGAAAATCATCTGGATAGAGTATTCACCATATATTTCATACAGTGGGCAAAGCTATCCTGAAATTCACAACTTTCTTTTTTTTTTTGTTTTGCTCGTGTACACACACCTACACAAACATGCTGAATAAACTTATTGTTGAGTACTCAAATAAGGACCTACCACCCTTTAGTTACAGAGTTACCATGTAATAAAAACAGAATGCAGGGAAAGACCAATATTACTGTTGACATAAAGAAAAATGTCCTTTGAAATGAAAGCCTGCTTTCCTCAGACAGCAAGCACAGGTTATTTCTTGCCCTCTGTAAACTATCTGCATTCATTTTGTTTTTTCTTATGAACATTCATGACATATTGGTCTCTCCCCATTTAAAAAAAATTATTTAAAAATCAAGATCTACCATAAATGTGGATCAAGTGCCACATATAACAGAAGCCTGTGAGGTTTCATGCAGTTATTCAAACACAATATTTTTATCTTCATTCAGAATTCACCAAATGCATTAAAGGCAGCACAGACACACACCCCAGCTCTCTGGCAGCAGATGGTACAGTTTAAAGCGAGGAAAAATAATCTTGGTATTTCCCATGCCATCATTCAATTCAAGAGCCTGCACACCACCTATGAAATTTGTGTATGCTAGGAAAAGCTCAATTTTTGGCACACCAAAGATTTTCAAATGAGAAATGTGTAAATAGCGGGGAGGTTATGAGATTCTGCAACAGCAGTGGTTAATATCAGCATGCCAGTCGATTGCAAAAAGGCTGTGGGTTGTTTGACTTACGTATTGTGGAAAATGCATGCCATTCTGTATTTCCCAGGGAGAACAATTACATAATGCAATAACACTGGATTAGAAGCAAATACTTACACAACAGAATATACACAGATAGCATTTTAGTTCACAAATACATTAAATGTTTACTCCAACACATTCTTGTAATTCAAGTCATTCACTGAGACAACATACCTGTGATACTGTCATTGGTATTAGGTTTGACATTGGTTTGCATAGTCCATTTATTTGGTATATGCCTTTTTGACCAAAGATTTTCAAAAGCATATTTATTTAGCAAGCAGCAGCAACTCCACAATAAATGGACCAGCAGAGGAAAAAAAAGCTTTTTTTCCACCCCCCCTCACACTACTTCTTTTTCAAGCTTTTGATGTTTATAGAACAGTTTCACAGGAAGTGTCTCAACAGTATCTTTCAATAATAAAAGCTGTTAAATGTAATGACTTATCATCACAAGATGTAGATATAAGACATGAGTTATTAAAAAGATTCAAGCACACAGGTAAACTCAAACTACTAGTCATTAATGCAGGTAAGTAGTTACAATTTCTTCAATACCTACACACCCTCCATAAGAATCCACAAACATATATTTCTCCCTAAAAAAATGTAGTGAGTTGATAAGGGACATCTGGTAGGGAAGAGGTGGTGGATCCAGGGACAAGTTCTATCTTTCCAAAGCCCCAATGCTGCATTACTACACTGCAGATCCAACCTTCCCAGGTCAGAGTCAGATACAATAAATCCTTGGGGGCAGTTTGCCTGTTCTGTCCATGTACAGTTCCCCAGGTCACGGGTGAAAGAGCTAGTAGGATTCACATGCAAAAATGTTATGTGAACATTGTGGAAACTACTTCTGTAAAGCCTTAACTCAAAGCACTCCCCCTACACTGCTACCCCAAAATCCTTGCCAATGCTACCTGTTAAAACAGACATGAACTTGCACATCAAAACTGACATGGATTAAAAGCAATTGCACATACTCAGGCAGGAGAGCAGTAGTTACATACATTAAGAAAGGTGTAGCCACAGACACCTCTGGAAGTATCAGTGGGGCCAGGTCCCACCCCCAGAGCACACCAAGTTACAGTGTAATGATGCATGACTTATAAATTCACCTGAAGGACACTTTCACACTTCTACTTTTCTAGACTGCAAAGTCTAGAATTCCTTGGAATTCAGAATTTCAAGTCATAAACTCATAAAATGGTTTGGGTTGGAAAGTACTTTGATGACCACCTAGTTCTAAACCCCCCTGCCACGGGCAGGGACACCTTCCACTAGACTAGGCTGCTCAAAGCCCCATCCAGCCTGGCCTTGAACACTTCCAGAGATTGGGGCATCCACAGCTTGTCTGGGAAACCTGTCCCAGAGCCTCACCACCCTTGCATAAAGATTGTTTTTCCTAGTATCTAATCTAAACCTGACCTCTGTCAGTTCACAGCCATTGCCCCTTGTCCTGCCTCCACATGCACCTGAAAAGTCCATTAAGTGAAATGCAGAGAGCCTACCTCCCATGAGAGAGGCTGCTCAAATACTACTGAAGTCCATGCTAAACCTGCACATCACAAACTATTTACTAGAATCACACAGTAGTACACAGCTCCAATTGACCACTTCTTCAATTTACTATTACCCTTTTACTGCAACTATAGACCATTTTAAAATTCATCCATTATACATCACCCTGCAGATTTAAATTGCAGGGAACTCACTATTTTAAAATGAGCATTTGCTTACCAATGTTGGCGCATTCCACGCAGTTGTAGGTGCAATCTTGGGTTGCCAGTTGGAACCACCTGTTAGTTTCTTTTCACCTGGCTGAGTCCAGTTTACATCACTTCAAATAAATATTTTAAAAAACTGTTAGAAAACATAGGGCTTTCTTATAAAACCTTCTCAGGTAAACACCATTTCCACTTGGGAATGAGGCTTCTTTTATTAATGAAGCTCATTTAGCAAGGAGTAGGTAGAAAATTTCATGACAACATGTTTTGGCTTGGAAAAGTAAGAAAAAAGGTTCAGCATGAGCCCCCTCAGCATCTCAGTCAAGTTGCCCAAAGTAGGTAAGTCAGTGTATCTGACTCAGGTCAAAATATTTGAGTTAGATTTCAAGACATATTAGATTTCTGAATGATTTCAGAGTTGGCACAGATGGTCCAAATAAACTTGAAATTTGCCAATCCCATTTCTCAACTTTGCTGCTAGAGCAGATGTTCACTGTTGAATACACACAGCCTGCTGCAGAATTCACTTGTCTAAAGGTCAACCTCCAGACCAAGGTTGCACAATCTTTAAAAGCACTCTGCTCACACTCAGATCATACCAGTGTTTAAGGAGTGCTATGACTACCTGCAACAACTACAAAGAAACATTTTGATGAACTAATTTTTTTAAATATACATAAAGTCTGAAACAAATCAAAGATAGGACACACTGCCTGCTGCTATCACTGTCACTGCCCACTCAGTCTACAGTTAACTTCCAACAGCTCTCAACAACTCATTACATCTTGTACAAGAAGTACAATCCCACATGCGCTCTGAAGGCTAACACTATGTTGGCATGCACAGGTTTCAACGTGTACACTCATGAAAATTTACTATAATGAAAATCCAAATGCTCAACTTCTGATTAAGCATACTCACTTTTTAGTAGTTCCATTTCCAATGCCCAAATCTGTCACAAGGGAGAAAAAGAGACTACTGAAATTCTGTTTGTTTAAAAGAAATCAAGTAAGTATTTACAAATTAAAATAAGTATTTACATATTAGTGGTTCCATACTTACTGCCTACAAGATTGGCTAAAGATGAATCCAGATCATCTGACACTAATTTATTAGGCGGTACTTTGGCAACTGGAAGACTCTGGTTTTGAGAGGCCACTGTTGGTTTTAGGAGACCACCTAGTTCATCAAAGCCTTGGAATGAGAAACATAAATCATTTGAATCACAGGCATTCCACAAATGTCACGACATTCAATTAGACAGCAAAGTCAACATAATGGCTAAAATGCAAAATTTAACCTGGTGAAGCTAATCTATACAAGAAGGACAAAACATCCTTGCCTCTCGATAAAAAAGATATTTACCAGATCTTTCATTTATCATATCTATCAGTGAAATAAGATTTCACTTCAGTGGTTTAACCTATGAGACAATTTTACATGGAATGGATTCATAGTGACTGTAAAGCAGTCAAAACATAAAACAAAGAAAAAAATATAAAGTGTTTTAATCTTACAAAAATATGTATTTGCTTTTAGTAAATCACTGGCTTACAAGAAAAAGATCCGATGTCAAGAGTCTAATGCAAAAAACCAGAAAATATCTACCTTCTAGAGGCTCAAAAGAACAGAAAGAGCACTACGACTTCAATCCAAATTAACTGTGTATTAACTGATCATTTTCTGAAGCAATCTTAATGTCAAAAGTGGAGGCAAAAGAGTGCCACAAAGCGTGTTGCAGATACATAAAATTAAGATGAAATTTTACCTCTTCCAACCACACTCTACAAATACAGATTTAATTTCAGCTGACAGCATATAAAATGAAGGCTTTTCACTGTGTGAAGTTTTAATGTATGAAATATTTAAGTGAGGAAAATCAGTGTAAACATTTCAGCAGAGTGTAGAAATAGTCTGTAAAGAAAAATTATTTCATTAATGTTGTTATTGACCTTTTAAAATCAGCTTTCTTTTCTTCATCTGAAACTGTCCCAGTAGTGTAAGTAAAGACATACTAAGAGATTATACCTCAAATAAAAAATAAATTAAAGGAAAGGACCATATGTAATTTATTTTAGCAAGCGTCTTACCACCAGAATCTGGGACAATACTAGAGGATTTGTTTCCAAACACAGACTCAAAGTCAACATTAAGGCCAGCTGATGGCTGTGGTTGAGCAACAGGAGATGGAGTGAACCCTTGTGGGGAAAAAAAGAAAGAAATTGTGTATTTTTATACAGCATTTCCAACAAATCCACCTTTATTCCAGACAAGCCAAATAAGTATTTCAGCACTGCAGAAAGACTAAGAATACCTCAAAAGTCCAGATTACACCCTGATACTGAGCAGTTTATTTGATCTTTATTTGAGGTTACTCGTCCAAAGAAATATTTTGTCTCAAAAACTGAACACTACCCTGCAACTGCTTAATCTCTTGTTATCATCCTTATTCTTTTACCATATACTCACAAATAAAATGACCGAGGAAAAAGACACCATGCTTCTGGAGGAAAAGAAGCTGGCTAGTGGAGAATCTGTTTCAAGATTATTTGATTGAAGATTATTCCTCCATGTTTTATTTAATCCAGCAATTCTCTTAGATACAACTGGAGCAAGATCCCAAACATCCCAAGGTGCCTGAACTAGTAATGCCTTTGATTAGACACTCTTAATACTAATAATTTTCATAGCTCTTAGTAATTTGTGGACACACATTTTGCAGTTGACCATGTTTCACAGTTAAATTTCTAGAAATTATGGTAAAATATGGGGAGGTACAGTCACATTTCAACTCCTAGTGCTGTCTAAACTTACTTCATTTGTCTTCCATGTATCCCTAGTGTTCTACAAATATACAATTATTTTTCAACACCAAAAATTTATCGCAGCATGAAGCATTGCATGGGATGTTCAGCAGCATTAAGTTGATAGTTCAGTAATAAAGAAGGTAATAGCCATTTGTAGTATTTTTAAAATGTTCACAATATGATCATACACAAGCACGTGCATGTGCATCACCTTGCTATTCAGGCAATAACAAGTAATTACTGCTTTATATGAAAAGCACCCAAAAAAAGCCACCTTGAAAATTAACTCTCCTGGTTTCTGACAAAAAGTATGATGTCATGGAGAAATGAAAGGATCACAACTACTTCAGCAGTAAAACACTGTGCAGTGGGTAGAAATAACTGACAAAGAACACTTCTTGGATTTTATTTTGCTTGCTGGGACAGCACCTCATTTCAATCTTACAGTTTTTTCTGAAATAAGTCACATTTCATCTAAAAAAATTAGCAACTACAGGATGTTATTCTTGAACATAAACTTCACAGAAAAAAACCAAATTTGCATTACCTCTTTCTTTTTGTCTTAAAGGAACATAAGACTCCTAATTCCAACACTAAAATTTAGACAATGTAGTTTTCATTAAAAATAAATCAAAGTAAACTGCACACAGCAAAACATGGGAAGCAGTAATGAGGGAAAAGAGAGAGTAAATAATCAACAAACCAAAATGAGTATCTTTATGACATGTATACTATCAAGTTGTAACAAGCCATTTCAGAGACTCTGAACTGCAGATGGGATGTCCCTGCAACTCTTAAAACTGTGTCTGTACCAACAGAAAACTTGACTCAGAATAGCTGATATTTTGCTTTAGCAATCAGCCACAACTGAAACAAGCTGAGTTCCCTGCTCTCATATTTTATAAGTTTCAAGAAGATGAAACCATCTCCAAGACAAAATAATACACAGGACTCATTTGAATCAGCCCCTGAGAAAATCAAATCCTACTCTTGATATCAACCACCAACTCAGGGCATTTTGTTTAACAGGGATATTTTGACGGGGGCAAAGGTCATTATTTTTAATGGAGCTTCTTTGAATATCAAGACTTGACAGAAACTAATAATCCTGCTTTTTTAATAAGGAACAAGGGGAACAGAGTAATTTGTAGTATTCAACCTTTTGTTAAATGACACTCACTGATTTTTATACAAAGACACTAAACCAAAATGTGACTTTATGGGGCTTTTAAGAACTAAGCCTTCCACACACCATTTACTGAAGGTATTCCTAAGACTTACATGCAGCAATGTTTACACAGCCTGCTCAACCTGGTTTGGACAGATTATAAGCTATCACAGCCCACAGTCTCTCTAACAACTATTAGGACAGTGTTCCAGAATCATCAACAGTATGGGGCTACTACACACATGTGACACAGCTGCACAAGTTATTAGCCAGTACTTTAATGCAGCAGAGACATCTTTCTCCTGTTCTCTTGCAAAGCTTAACACTACTTTAGTGCACTGTTTAAGAACAATACATCAACAAAATTGCCATTAGCAGCACGAACATCCCAATCCCTTTATCTTAAAAACAATGAGGTAGAGCAAGATGAGAAGCTACTTATAAACATGCATGTCCTTTGTGTGGTATGCAGCAACTGGTAAACTCTGAGAGATCCTGAAATGGGCAGATACTCATTTCATGTTTAGACTAAATAAGCCTTAGCTTGGCACAAATGGAAAAAATACATACCATTTGTGACCACACACCTGGCACAAGCACATGAATAATAGTTGGAGCCACTACAACAAAGCACTTCTGTAGTCAGTAACATGCCTACTAGTTCTAGGCACACAACACACTCCAACGTGTGTGTGTGGTAAGGCTGTATCCCGTTACCTACCTCCAAATAGACCAGCTACAGAAGAAGGTTCATTGCGGAAATGAGAAGCGTTAGGATAAGCTTGAGGACCACAAAAAGAATCTGATAAGGAGTATCACACAAGAGAGAAAGCCAGGAAAGGAGAAGAGCAAGAGTTACAGAAAGAGAACCAAGATACACTGTTTATCTGCTATTCAAAACTTTAATTTCACATCAGTCTATAAATCCACATATAGTCTAATAACATAAACCAATGGAATGACATCAATACACATCAGACAGACTGTAAGAAACAAGTTTACACAATCTCTAACACAAAAGGGAAAGCACAGTTTCAAAGGAACAGCTATATTAGGATCAATTTTTTTCCAATCAAATGCCATGTTTTACACCCTTGGAGGAAATGAGTGTAAAAGCTTCAAGGCATTTTTCTTATACCTGAAGTATATTCACATTTGGTTGTCACAAAGGGATTTAGTTGAGTAAATGGATTGTAATGATCTAAAGAACCAGAAAGAGTTATTTTAAATCCACATTCACATTATCATAGTGCCTTGATCATGCTACAGCTAAAACTGCATCTACATGTCCCATATATCCATCTGTCAGGAGGCCACTCTCTGCTTCTAGATATATCCTCAGAGCATGAGACACTGGAAGGGAATGGAATGTATCAATGCCATCCATTTCCAGTGACTTCAGAGCTGTCATGTGATAAATACTACAAAAACCAGTAAGCACTACAAAAACCCACCAGGGTCCTTGTTCACAGCTGCAACTTTTTGTGTGACTGCAGAACAAGTTAGACAGAAGAAACTAATCAACTAAATAACCATCCTATTAAAAAAACAGCTGTATTTCAAATAGTCATTCTACGTTCACATGACCCATAAAAATTTCATTGAAGCAAGGAAAAGACAGATTATCACATAGCAGTATCAACTGAAGGTAATATATATATATATTTAAAGATATATTTATCTTGCTTGCTTTGTCTTTCCAATAAAAAGAGGCCAGAAAACTAATTAGTTAAGCTGACAAAGCATAGGCAGTATAAATACCCTTAAAGAGATAATCCCTTTGTTCTACCTCTGTTAACTAGTACCAGAGGTATTAAAAAACTCTCTTTGTTCTAATAGTCTGTATTTTAATTTGATCAATTCTCTTGGGTCCAACCAGCACAAATACAGCCCGTGGTGTACAACTGTCTTTAAACCTGCTTTGTTTAATAGAACTGACACATAATTAAGTGATTTTTCACCTATGAAAACAAACTGAATCTTCATATTGAAAAGTAATTAAATTACTGTAGAGCTGCACCAACACAAATGTTGGAAGGATTTCTAGTGAGGCAGCCATGCTAAACCGTCTCCAAAGTAAGACATGAACAGTTTTTAACAGGTGAGTTGTTAGTTTATTGCCTCATAGGTAAACAGTCTGAGTAGATTATGCATCAATATGTGTGTGGCTTTATCAGCTTTGTTAATGACAACATGACTGGGGCAAAAACATCCACTATAAAAAAAAAAGTCCGATTAGGCTCTATTGTTTAAAAAGAGCATTTTAACCTCAGGAAGAAAGCAACAGCATTTTCTTTTCCTTCTCAGGCATATGCAGCATTTTACCTTAAAATTCCTACATACAAGAGACTGCAAAACTGCACTCAACCAACTGCTCTAACTGTAACTGCTTCTTTACATCGGGTTAGAATCCCATCTAGGCAGCCAAGCAAGGATTTTAACACAATTTTTACTGTACAGCGACCAAATCAAATTCTAACATAGCAAAAAAACAGCCCCAAAATGACCAGCTTTTAGCTTCTGAAAGGCTGCAGAAACATATTTTAGAAACTAAAATAATGTTAAAATTTTTAGGAAATAGGAAATTAGTTTAAAATGGTACTTTACCAACAAACATTTCATGTGTGGGTGTCCTACTGGTGAAAGTAGATACATCAGAAGACACAGACAGATGAGCAGCATCGTTAGTTTTTGTAAGGAAAGGATTTAGGTTTGGAATGGCATCATCAACACTATCAACAGTAGCAGAAAAAGGATCTGTTCAATTCCAGAGAGCAAGAGAAAGAAGAAAAGGGAGACGGATTTAGTTTCCTCCTGACATCTCTAAGCTTGGGATGACCTAGCTAATTATTTCATTATCAAGTTGTCCAGGACTGCAGATACTAGCTACTAATTTCCTTTTAAAAATTTTTTAAAGTAATAACATCACCTTATAAACTGTGATTCTTCCTGAGTGTGTTTTAGACTGAAAGTAGCTACGTTATTCCTCTTTAAACACTATCACTTTTTATTTCTCACAGTCATGTCCTGACATTTGCAACAAAGTCTGGAGCAAAGGATGCCTGTCAGCACTACAGAACCCAAGGTGCTATGAGAGAATTCAATGCAACAACATCCTCAAGACAACTTTAAAAACCTGAACAAAACCAACCGAGCTGAACTTCTTTCTCCAAACTGTGCTTATGGATTTTTCTGTTACTGAGCATCACAGAGTTTCCAAGAGCAATGATTATATCAAGGTAGCATACAGGACATAAGCACTTTCCTCGCTACCTGGGACATCAGGAACAAAGCAGCTTGTTGTAGATATGCTGTTACCTGCAAGCAAGCAAAGGACTGCTCTGCTTTTACAGACAACAGACACTAAGCCATAATGAGGAAAATGTTCCTTACTCAAAAAAAACCAAAACTGTCAGACTTTATTGGAATGAAGGAAACATGGATCTATACAAGTGACTTCCCAAGGCACATAGTTTCAAGGTTTCCTGAGAATGGATGGAATTGCCAAGCTCAAGTACTCCTATAATTCAGAATCTAACATAAACTGGATAGAGAAGGCAGCTACAATACTTGTTGACTGAAGGAGCTGTGGTTTAGCTGTCTAGTTTCAGAGCCTGTGAACCCTTGATGGAAAATTCAAGAACTCACTAGGTGAGATCAGCAAGAGTTTTATCTAGTTCTACTTAGCATGGTGCCTAGAACTGCAGCTTATTCTTCCAGACAAAGCTACTACAGAGAAATTTCTGTATAATAATGATGGGAAAGATATCTCAAATACTTCAATTCTTGGCCTTTTCTTTTTTTTAACCTGGCCAGTTTGTGCATTTATCCACAACTCTCGCAAATACTATCGTGCTGCACGAAGCAGTTTTGAAGTGTAAGTTATTTTCTCTCCTTGAATCTGACCTCCTGATTCTTAGCTCCAAGTCCCACAACAGCTTTATAATGTGCTCAGTTGTACAAAATTCCTAATGGAAATAAAATTTAAAAACTCTAACTACATGATTCTTCATAGGCTTAATTCATGTTTTGATTTGCTGCAAGCTCAAGATAAGTTATCAGGTAAGACCTGACTTTTCCGTTGCAAGAACAAGTGAAATACTTAAAATACTTTTTCCTAAATCATTCAGTCAGCAAAATGACAGTGTCCAACACTGAATAAAAGATAAGCAGAATAAGCTGATATAATATTTGCAATATATAAGAGGAATACAAAATTACATATTGTCTCATGTATGTTTTATATACTGGACATGCTAATCAGCCAGTTGCCTGACACTGAGTCTTTGTTTCAGCTACTCCTTAAAACTGCTTTCTGCTTTGAATGCCATTTTAAAAGATATAGAACAAAAAAATCTAACAATAAAAATGGGGCAAATTATCCATTCATCAGTTCTTTCTTGCTCTGTTGCTGCTTCATATTCTCTTAATTTTATTTGTTTTCTTTATATATATTATTTAAGTGGAAAAAATTCTAACACATGGGTCAAAATGTTCATTTCTACACTGACACATTTGCTTTGCTGATAGCTGGCAAATATACCAGACACAGCTGGAATGGTCTCCAAAGAACCCCAACAAATAGTGCAGATAAAACAATACAGAAGAAATTAAGAAGCACAAGTTTTCAACTGTATTTATCTGAATCAACTGACCACTAAAATTATTTTACACATGCACTCATCCAGAAAATAACCAAAAACTACTTTCTGTTCCCAGTTCCCAAGCCTGTATATGGAACTTCCTGTGTTTTGACTAGTTAGACAATACAACGCAACTTTAGATTATCAAGATTTGCTCAGAAATGTAACCCATTTTCAGATTCCCTGCTTGTCTGCCCCATTCTATGTCTAGCCAGTATGTCCAATCTTGTCCAAGTCTCAGAACTTGCAAATGCTAGTAACAAAAGTAAATGAAAATTAATTGGGTTTGGGTAATCTATATGCTTGCATATTAAAGTTTTAAAAATTGCTGTCAATTCTGACAGCACCACCTCAATGTTTCTAAAGCCCACTTTCATCCTTGAATACAAATAGCATCTGTTTGTGTCAATGGAATCACTCTGCACCTGTATGCTATCATTAGGCATTAATGACTTAGGTGCATTTAAAAGAGTAGTTTGAGTTTTTCAAATTTCTACCTTTAAGTTATCCAATTAGAAGTATTTTGTCCGAAAACACAGTGACAGTGGCATTTTTACAGTCTGAAATAGGTAAACTGAAAACAGATCAGAAAATGCAATCACAGAACCCATTCCCCAGGAGTTTAACCTTGTTAACTTTAACACTTTTGGAAGCACAAAACTAAAGGCAGCAACCCAAATATAATGCTCCTGTAAAAATTTATTGATTTATTACACACCTAAGAACTTCTGCATAAAATTTTAACGGTAACTGATTTTAGCTGATTTGATACTCTTCTCAAAGCCACCATATACACCAAATACAAACATCATCATGTCAGAAAATTACCTAAGGGAGGGTTGCTGTGCAGTGGTTAGAGCACAGGACTGGAAATAGTTCAGGTTCCATTCTTGGCTCTGCCACTGACTTGCCGTATGACTTCAGACAAGTCAGTTAATTGCTCAGATTTCCCCATCTGTAAAATGTGGAAAGCACTTCTTATCTACCTCACCTGTGTGAAGTGAGTGTTCATGCCTGTAAAGCTGAAGAGCTGGGGGTTCTTTTATGAAAGGTAACACAAAAAACCGTGATCTCAGAACTGTAGCCTAAAATTTTAGCAGACAATCCAAAATCTTCACAGTTAATTAAGTCTTATAAGTATTTAGAAATGAGTCAACAGCAAGCAGATATATCAACTACTATTACTGAAGACTCATACCACGAGCAACACAACATTGAACAAACACAGACTTTCAGGCTCAATTTTCAAGTTAATAAAGAAAGGCTGAATTGTAATGCGACCTTTGAGAGGCAGAGCTCCCCTTTTATCTCTTACCCACAAAACAAACAGGACAAGCAGAAACAGAAGGTATTTTGCAGAAAGCAATCAAGATGAGCCAAATCATTTTTCTCCATTTCTAAACTCTAAGCCTACTATAGCATTGAAATTTATATGCCTAACTCCATACACTCCTCACTACATCTTTCTCCAAAGAGGCTTTGCTCAGCAAAACTAAAGAACAAGTAAAGTACTCATTTTTTCAGAAGCTGCCACATATATTAGTAGTGCATTCCTCACGCAAAATTGTGTTATTTCCCTACAAACAAATGTGAAGGGTATACAGAACAAAGTACACAGCAAAAAGTAAATAGGAAAGTGGAACACATACACAGCTTAATATGAAGATACTTTAGATAGCTGGAGAGATGTTAAGAGTTATAGCTCATAAAAATAAATAGAAAAGTAAAAATTCAGAACAGGGTTGTTCTGATGTCTATGAAACTTCCTGAAGCAGCAATTTCCAATTTTTTGCATCATAAAAGAAAGCATTGTTGCAATCATCTAGTTTTAAAAAAATAATTTGGAAATAGCCACATACTTCAGGAGTTTACTATTCTAAGTGTCATTTATGTAGAAAAATAAAAAAACAACACAACCTCCCCCCTCCCTCTGTTATAAAGCTTTTTAAACCTCCACCAGTATAACCAACAGTTATATTGGCAATATATTACCGTATCTGAATTATTCTGGAACACTGCAAAGCAGTCAACAACTTTGAGTAAACACTGAAATGCTCCAATCTTGCAGGAAAATTAATGCCTTTCTAGAACTCTCTTGCTTGACCCCTCGGTTTGAGGACTTGATTGTACCAATAAGATCATCTCAACTAATTCAGTCTATCCTAGAAGCTGGGCAGAACAAAAATTTGAGTGTTCTGGAGTAGACTTCAGAGAGAAGAATATAAATTTTGCCTCGTCACTTAAGAGGTCAAACCACAGCTTTTTGCTAATTTGCTATTGTAGTTAAATAAAATATAGCAGAGATTTATAAAGAGAAGCCTTATTATTATTTCAATAGCTAACTCTGGTCTTTCTTTCTACGCACAGTTGTCACAAGTACCTCCTTTCAGGCCTCATCCAAGTTCTGCCTTATCATCACCCGCAAATTTGATTTAACATTAAACAAAATTTAGAACACACATTAAATCAATTTTACATTCAGGTTCCTGTGTTTGCAGCACAGTCTAATCTCGGACATCTTCACTGAACTGGCTTCTAAACAGCTAAGTTTCTGCAGCTGGCTATGTGAATCTTGAAGAGAGCAGTTAGGAGGCTGATTGAGCTGCTCAACAATTAAAGTAACTTTACTAATAAGATATATCAAAATAAGTTAGAATCAACACATTATTTTTCTACATTATTTTAATCTATACACATATTTTACTTTTTAAGATCCCTTTATTCACTTGTAATGTCTTATTAAGATTTCTCTCTTTAAGGAAGAAATAGCCCCCAGATTAGGGGCAACATGTACAGGAACATGGCCATAGCAATTAGAGCCTTAATCAAACTCAGAAATCTTACCTCCCCAGGTACTTCCTACTTGTGGAGCAGCAGATATAGGATGCACAGACGGATGAAAAGTTGGCTGCAAATCAAGCAGATCATTTGGCAGCTTTGAAGTGCTAGAAAGATAAATTAATACAACTGTTTGAACTACATCACAGTTTTCAATAAAGGCAAATGCTAGCCACTGTCAACAGTAATGAAACCTTTGTCACAAAATAGTTATTACAAAATGGACAGAATTGAGCCAAAATCAGAAGGGCTGGTGAGCTCCATATTTTCAGTTCTATAAAAAAGTGTCAGTTTAGCAAGATAAGTTGTATATTATGCCAAGGGACTTTTGTCAAAGCTGTCCAAGACAAAGACAGGTGTCCTCACAGTCCAACAGTAGGCTAAGAGATCTTATGCTCAGAACTCTTCATCAACTTTTAAAGTCACGTCATGAAAACTCTATAACACAAGAAAAACAGATGGACAAAATGAACTCTAGTGGGCTGCACCACCAAAATATTACTCTAAATTCCACAACTCAGATCTTTCCACTACAATCACTACTGAGAAATTACCTCACAACCATGAGTTATTAAAGAACTTTGGGGAAAGCAAAATGTAAGAGGCCTTGAAACACTTAATCACACATCAGGCTTGGGGATGAAAACATATTTAAATGCACGTTTTAGATGATTCAAAACCAAATTGATCACATGGAAATTAAGAGGAAAGCCTTATATACAACTGCTGCATTAATTTAGGGAGTCAAACAAGAACAGTAAAATTCATCCTCTTGCAGAGAGTTCCTTTCACACTTTAAATAAGCCTTGGAAAAAAAGAAAAAAAAAATAGTACTGGTGCTCTCCCAGAACCTTTTAGGACATGAAATGAACCCAAATCTGCACATATGGCTTCTACTATGCATAGGAGCTGAATCACTCTGACATCCAAACATTTCTTTAAATGAGACCAGTACAAGAATTTAATGGCTAGTAGTGACATCCTAGATCTCTGTATATTTTCTTGCTCACCCAATCACTCGTATAATTCACAGTTTTCAGTATTGCAGGATTCATTTCAGCAGTGATTGCAATCACATTTTGCCACTGCTACTCCTATTAAAAAGCAGCATGGGCTGGCACTGCCCTGTAATGTGAGCAGCTGAACAAAGATAATTTTCAAGGCAAAGCTTGTTCAAGATAATGACAGTGATTAACCAGACACATTGGACCTAACAGCAAGGCACTGAACTTCTGACCCAGCATATCCCCTTCATGACAGCTCCTGCTGTAAAATCTGTTCTTTGCTCATAGCAGTCATTCTGCCAGCAAGTAAATTTGAGCATGAAGAAAAATCAGCATTCAGTGTTTTCTTACAAGAAAACACTCTTGTCCTCACTATGCAGCATTTCTGTCTGAAGAAACTTTATCAGATGTTTCTATATTTCAGACTTCTCGAGAAGCAAGATCAGATATTCAAGTTCAAAGCACACACCTATTTCAAGATTTCTGGCCTCTAAAAAGCAATTTTTTTTAAATTTTAAATTTTTTTTACAAGGAAGTCTTTCAGTTACTAACACAGAGATTCTCTAGCTTCTTGTACATGACTCAGCTATTTACTGCATATTTGGTGTCAAGTAATTTCCTACATTAGCTTTCTAATGGGAAAAGAACGCTGTCAAAAGAGCTAATGATTCTTATGTGAGCTTTAACAGAACATCTAAGCAATCCTTCAGGTTTAGGATCACTGTCTAAGCAAAAATATGACTTCAGAGCAACAATACCTTCGATACAGATACAGGCACTGTACCCTCTGCTGCTGCTTCATTTGACAGATATTTTACAGAATGAAGATCACAAACTTGCTCATACCAACAACTCCTGTTAGTCAAAGATCAGGATTAGCATGCAGTGAGTACTCTTGCACTTTCTTTGCAGGTCCTTACAGAGATGTTCTACATAAAACACAAGAGTGCAAAACCTGCCTCTCATTTCAACTTGTGTTTCAGGCTTTTCTTTTTCTGAAAAACTAGCCAGAATATTTGCCGCTCTTCTTTTAAAGATCTAGAAATGCTTTTTTTTTATGACTTCCCCAACAAAAATTTTATCTGACTTTTCTCAAATTTACTTGTAATGCTCCTTGGGGATAAAGCATGTCTGTTTTACAGTTTCAACCATCTGGCTTACTGACTAAAACAGCTACAACGGCTGTCTGCATTCAGTTCATTCCAGAAACTTCTGCAAACATGATGAGAACACAGTTTAATTTTATTAATTACAATTGGCTATTTTCCCATCAGCTTCACTATAATTTCTTACCACATTGCCAATGTACTCTACACCCAACCAACTTGGTGCAAACACTTTGCGGCAGAAATTTAGAAGAAACCCAAGCTGCAACATATCTCCAAGTGGAGGATTCAGCATACCTGTTAGAGGAGCTAGGGGTAGAAAAAATATCAATGGCTGGTGTAGTCATTATGCTTCCTGCTGCAGTTGACACAGGAGAAGCTGCTGTGGTTAAAGAGGTATGAGGTTTCTTTGCAAGTTCTTTTAGACGTTGCTCCTGTTGGAAAAGTGAGCTGGTGTAAGAAATCTGAACATTTGTGTGTGTGACACTGGAGGTAAATAAAACAGAACTAAAGAATTATTTATTCCACACACTAGTGTTAGCCAGTTATAATTACAAGTCAGCAGTGCCACAAATGTTTTGGAGAACTATTTTAACAAACCCTCCACAAGCTGTACCATCTAAGTACATATAATTCTGCTTTCAGACTTTGCCAACAGTACATGTTCAGCATTAATAACTCTGTTTTGCCTTTGCTTTTTTAAGAATCCTAATAAACTATCAAGAAGAGCACAGGAAAAGTATTTTCAATTTAAAATTCTGTATGCCTACCTTTAAAGCTTTCAAGCGAGCCTGTTCTTCCTCTAACGCAGCTTGTTTTTCCCTTTCATCCACTTTTGTGAGGGACAGGCCAGTGCTTGCAAGGGAAGAGACTGCATTGGAAAGGGTGGTAGCCCTAAAGTAATTGGACAGGAGAAAAGCTGGCTGTTAACAGATGACACGTGATAGGAGCTTCTAAAGAACACTTTGTTTGTATCCACCCAGTCTCCTTCTGAGATCTCCAGAACGTTGGCTATATCTTACACTGCACAAGTGAAAAGCTGAAATAAGACACATCATATAAAATGCAAAATTAAAAATGCTCACAAATCACACTGTCTACTCTACTGGCTTTTGGGTTTTCCACCTTAAATGCTTCCCCTCCAAACTGCATCACAAAATTCACATTTGAAGCCTTTGCTCTTTTCCTGTTTACCAAAAATCACATTATTTGCAGGCACACAGCAATCTCCAATCATCTGGGCTCCATTTCAAATTATGGTTAATTTAATAGGTTTAGCGAACAAACTATCAATGTCTCTAATATATCCCAAAGGAAATTTTTAATTTGTCATCATGTTTAAGAGTATGCAAAAAGATTTAAAACAAGTACTTCATTTTTAACAGAGTAATCTTACAAAAGAAAGCAGCTATTCTAAAAAGCAGTGCCCTAGCAAAATCGTGCCCTAATAGTCACTGCCATAAAGACCTTATAAAATATTACTGCCTTAGATTTTTAACATGCAATAAAGAAATGCTATTTAATTTTACAAGTCTTACCCCCAATATTATGTTTTTTAAATGTAAATGTTAATTTAAATGTAAATGTAAATTTAAACAATGAATTATGTCATGTAGAGGACTTCTCTATATTGCCTGTTGTGTTTTGGAAAGCACTCACAATAATATAATGCCTTATACCATATCCATTATGGCTTTAACTTCCCACTACTTTCAAAATTCATTCTTAACATAAGGACTTCTGGAAGCATTTCCTTACTTTTGACAAAACAGGGATTAAAGCTGAGATGTAAAAGTTTAAGGACATGTATTTATTCATGCTGCATACCTTACAGAAGTCTAATTATTAATATAAAAGGAACATTTGCAGGCAATATGTGAAAGGAACTTACTTCCTCTTCACATGTTCAGGATCAAATGCTAAAAGCCTAAGTAGGGATGCTAGAGGAGGCCCTTACAGGTCCTTAGATTCTAGTTCTGTTGATCTGGAAGAAGCTGTTTTAAGATATGACAACTTGCTAATCCATCATTGCTCATACAATGCCTTTAAGGAAGCCTCCTCAAATCTTAATTTACAGTGAAATTACAAAAAACCAGATTTAACACTCAATGCGACAATTGTCCAAAAGGACAAGGATATAAGCACCTGCTTGCAGCTGTGGAATCTTTGATTTTCTTCCCCTCTAGAGAAGCTAAATGTTGTTCCAAAGCATCAAGAAGGCTACTCGGTGCCTGCAAAGAGAGACATTGGGGAATACATTTGAAGAAACCAATAGTTAAAATATTTTCAGAGAATGCAACTGTAGGGCAACAGGTACAACAACCCAGAACACTTCTATCCTCTCTTGGCATTCAGAACGTTTAATGACTTCAAGTCGAAGATGATTTATCCTTCTCACTACATTATTCCATCAAAATGATTTATAAGCAAGGACTGAAATAAGTCAAGAAATTTTAAAATTAACAGCTAGGAAACAGCAAGCAGACAATCAGAAGCAGTCAGTATTTTAAGATACACTAAGAAGGACATTGTACCTAAAGTCATTTCTCTGTGCATGCTCTGCAAGCCTTCACATTAATTTCAGTAGGCATATAGCCAAAAGCAATGCTGCTAAAAACCACAGCTTTGTAACACCATGTAAGAGTTTCATTATGTGACCTCACGGATATAAACTGTGTCTTCAAGCATGATGGAAATAAGGTTATCTTAAAATTAAATTACAGAATGAGAGAAATGATATAAATATATTACAACAGGATCACAGAATATAAATGTCAGGCTCTGACAGAGCTTGGATTTGATCACAAATTTAGAAGTAACTTGGTGACAATGTACACAAGAATGCATAAGTGAGTACCATAATGGCAGGTTTGTTTTTCCTGATCATGCAACCCCAAAAACACAGACATGCACTGGCAAACACATAATAGGTTTATCTACCTGTGAGAGATCTGGTATGTCTCCTCTGTCAATTCCAACTTGCTGTAATAAAACAAATGAGCTTTAGAACCTGTTTGCTTTTGTTGAAACAGAGATGCTCAGAAAGTAAACAATATTAACATGAAGTAATGCAAAAAGTACAAACCTGTTTAATATACATTTTAAAGCTCCAGAATCTGTACTCTGTAATGGCTGGTTGTAATAAATTCTTGTTAAATGTATATACATTGAAGTATGTGTGTTATACAGATATTTTAACAAATAGAATCTTAGAAATAAGAGAGTAAGAACCCAGTGTTTTAAAACATCGAGAAGTTTGCCTATCCCATAATTTACATGGCAAAATCTCAGACCTACTGATACACAGAATATATTTGATGAAACAAAGCACCTTTGAAGCTTTGTAAAGAAACATTTTTCTAAAATACAGAGGAAACTTAGGATGTGTGCAGCAGGACATATACTGTTACAACAGAAAGATCAATACTTTCAACTTCAATGGATGGTCTTATCAGCTGAAGATAGTACCTCTGACAGAGATACTGTCAGGACAGAGAGCAAGCCAAGCTTGAAGGCTTATTTTTTTGTTGAATATATATGAATACCAAGGAAATAAAAACAAGAGGTGCACACCTCAACTGAAAAATTCCATAATATTAGGACATTAATTTAGCAGTGCTCTAGAAACAGGAAAGCGCAGACTAAACACATTATTTTTAAAACCCCACTAAATAAACATTTTGCAAGGCAATTGCTTTTCCCTCTATGAGCACACCTACAGCAAGAAACCCTGAAGAAATCCCATGTTCATCTGTTTGTCTCAGTCCCTTATTTGTGAAGTTGATATTTCATCTAAAACTTCTGGTAGAATTGTATGTTTCAAACTAGAATACAACTAGAATCATAGAAAGCAGATCACCACGAAGCTCTTTTGTCTGTTTAAAGCAAGTCTATTCTTCAAAGAACCCTCACAGGTATTACATAATTAAGGAAATTTTTTAAATTAACATTATATACACTCTCCTCAAGTAAAAGACAAGCCAATAAGCACTACACAGTCAGGTTTTTCAATACCACCCTCAAATGAACTAATCAACAGGGTAGGTAGAGATGAACAAGATGATCCTTGAGGGAACAGCAAATAAGCAGGAAGGAAGAAGAATCTGTTTTATGATAAAATAAGCACTTTATAAGCTGTTTCAAATAAAGGGCAAAGTTGACTGACTTAAGTTTACCTCTGCAACTTTAAGGAACTCTGAGATCCGTGTCATTCTAGTGAGGAACTTCTTATATATATCAAGGCCTTCTTTGCATTGGTTCTTTTTCATATCAAAGTATTTTTCTAGAAACAGTAAGAATATTTGCATTAAATAAGAAATCAAAATTTGCAAAGGAGATGCAAAGTAAAAGCATAGAAACCAAGACAAACAGAAAATACCTGCAGATCTGTTATTATGATAACTGCCGAAGTCACTATGCCTAACTTGTACCAAATGACAAAAGCTCTATCAAATGTGAGCTATTGGTTCCACGCATGCAATTAGACTTTACCTTGCCAGTAACAGATACCACAAAAGCATAATCACTTTGAAGGGGACAATCAAGTTTAAGAACAGGTCACTCAAAGAAATGTAAATCCATCTTCTTGGGAAGAAGAAGAAACAAACAAAAAGGCAGTTTTACAATCTGGCAGTAAAATATCTACTCTATTCCAGTGGCCAGATATCGGGGAAAAGTTTGATCTTCTCTGACAAACTGATGCCTCTTACTACGGCCTGGTGAAGTGAAGTACAACTGATTAGAAAACACCAGTGCTGAAAGCAAGAGGGTTCCACCCCTCTTCTGAAAAGCCCTTTTAAGGCCTGTTTCTTTTTTATTAAGCTTCACTCAAAGCATAAGTGAAAGCAACTGCATATTACTTCTTACCAAGGGAAAGGAAGGTGACAGAGGCTTCAGACTGGAACACTGACTGACTTCAGATTGTCCCTTACTGATGTATTCTGGATTTTACTTTTCATTTTGCAAGCACTGGGTAATGACAGCAATCAGATATCTTCGTCCAATCACAGCATACAACAAAATCAAGCAAGTCAACAGATTACTTTAAACCTCATTTTTTCCTAAATTTAGGCTCCCATTCATCTCCAGTATGTGCAAGTGAAAGGGCCTTAAACCTGAATTCATAGTTCTCCTTAAAATGTAAGATATGCTCTAGGAACATAAGACAGCCAATCATGGAAACAAAGCAATATTGAAGTTTCTATAGCCAAGCAATCACTGATGTTGTGACTGCAGATTTGTAACTGACCATAACTGATTCCTTTATTACAAAACAAAAATTGTTCCTTAAGAAAATGCCCAATCAATATTATAATTCACGTTTGCCATGCAGTACAGTAAGATAAACAAACTCAAAACCAATGCACACAAAAATCCCCAACAAAGCAGTGCAAGAAAAAAAATAAAGTGAATAAAACCTTGGATGGGCTTTCCTTTCAGATTTGACCTATCCTAGGGTACAAAGCTATGTCAAATGCAACTGCACAGACAAACATTGGAAATAACAGTAAAATGTTGATGTTTTACAGTAAGACTATTTCAGTTTCTCAAGATAGCAGCTCTTGTGAATCATCCACTGAGTTCCCCCCAGAGCAGAGCATTGCAGAAAGCAGTTGTATTTACCCAAGAGGTTAATAATCCCTTCGTTATATGCCGCAAACAGTCTAATGGCATCTTTGAAGAGAAGCATGAAGGCAGCATTAATTACACCATTTGTAAGTTCATTGCTATTAACCTGAGAAGATGAGAGAAAAAGTTAATTGAACTGGATTGATCTCTTACTGGGAAACTTCTAGTTGAACTCCAGCATGGTATCTCAAGACAGGCTTTCCAATCATCTCACTGGCTATTAGCAGAAAGTAACACCATAACAAACTAATAGTTTCTCCTATCACAGAAATAAATCAAATCATTTTGGCAGACATTTTTGTTAGCCAATGCTAATGTTAACTAACATAACTAAAAGACAGAGGGCAGAAATAATCAGCTTTTCAATAAACAAGCAATTCTTACATAAGGTACACAACAGTAACACAGTAATTCAGCACAAAGCATTCTTTCCAGTAAGCATTGTATCTTTTTTTCTGATTTCTTGGGGGTATACCAATGAACAAAATTATTTGTGCTCTTCAAGCTGTGCAGATAACGTGGAACAAGTGCAATCTTGACCTATTTTACATGTTTGTACAACAAGTTGACAGCATGTTAGAAATGTATATGCTGCTAAACTTACATTAAAGTCAAGAAGTGCATCCATTTGATTTTGTATAATTGGTACAGTTTTTAAGAGTTTTTCTGTGTTCATTGTTCTCATCACTCCATCAGCCCTGTTGTGAAAAAAAAATAAGATTCTTCACATGAATTTTGAAGGCAATTGTTAGTAAGAAACAACAGAAAATATATCAGGTCATCAGAGAAACCACTTAGGTTTTTGCCATACAAGACCATCCTTGTGGTGTTTAGGAATGATGTCTAGCCAATCTCACCGTAATAACTGCAGTGCAGAAAGACAACAACTTATTTGGTCAAAATATGAATCCAAGATGAATTATTACTCAGAGAAAATGAAATTGATAGTGTTTAGAAATATAGGAGAGTTATAATGCATTGGGTAACAAAGGAAAAGCTTTAAAGATTATTTTTGAAGCAATTTTTATATAATCTTTTTTCAATCACACAATTATTATTTTGTGTCAGTTTGAATTCTTTTCAACTTAAAGAGGTAAGAAAGAATAAAAAAGATGCAGTTGTATGTTTTTCAAGCTTTTTCAAAAAGATTCTAGAGACTACATGAAATTTCCTCTATATTACATAGAAGACAAAGTACATAATCTATTGTGAAAGACTTGCTCAAACTTCTACTTTTTTTATATAGACTACCATGCATACCATCTTTCATTCCTTTTCATTAAACTGTTAATGTTTAAAAAGAAAATATTATAACAACAGAAGTAAAATATGTTTTGCAATATACAATATTGAGCAGTTGAGCCTTTGTGTGTCATGGGAGATACTCAAAAGAGAAAAGGAGTCATTGTGTATATTAAGCCTGAGCTGACATCAGTATTTTTTTTAATTACAGGACATATGACAAAACCTCAAGATCAGTAGAACAAAATGCAGTCCTTACCCTCTTTTTACTTTAGTGAAGTCAAAAGCCACCTGTCTATAGGAAACTGCCTTTTCATTCAAATACCTGCTATACCGCCTGATAAATGTTGACATGTCATAACCTAAAAAACAAGTTTCAGAGGTTTATTACATACCTAATCAAAGAATAAGAATGTTACTCAAAATAAAGTGCAAATTATTAACACAAGACAGCCCCATCAACTATGCAAAATTGTGCAAAAATATAATCTGAAAATAACTGCATACGTCATCGTATTCACCATGCAAATCAAACCAGCAATACTATGAATATCTAGACAACCTCAACTATGTAAAAGTTTACACTTCACTTCCTAAGGAAATTACTTCCACAAGCAAAACAAAGTATTTTATGCAAGTTTTCTTATACTACAATAGAAATTACTATAAAAAAAAATTAAATGATGCATTTACAAAGGCATTCACATCATCTCTGCAATTTTGTCTCATTTGCAACTGAATAGGAAAGAAAAAGCTATGATGGAAACACTACAATATGACAGAAATTTTTCTCTGTTAAGACAGCAGTGATAGGAAATATTTTGATAACTGTCAATCTAGGGGTATAGACACAGAAAAAGATCTGTTCATAGTCTATGCTGAGAACATAGGAGTTAAAACTCAAGAAAATGACAACTTGGTAGAGCCTCGGTTATAACTGAGAGGGTTCCTGTTCTCAGGCAACCACTTTGGCTGCCTGTTCTAGCACACCTGTGGCAAAGATCAGAAGAATATAACAAGAGTACAAAAAGTAAGGAACCACCTTAGGAGAAAAAACAATGACAGCTACATGTATGGTCAGATCTGCACTGAACTGCAGCATAACAGTTTGGAAGACAGTTTCAGTTGAAAAATCTGAACCAGACACACACTTATTTGCCCACTGAATTAGTCTCAAAAATAAATGGAATGGTCTTTGATCAATTTCCCAAAAAAGTAATTTTTATTTTTTTTTAGATACAGGTCTTGTCTCACTGACATGATGTGATGCATTTAAAAAAAAAAAAAAAAAAAATAATAATCAAAATTGCCTCATTTGGAGAGATCTATCTCTATAAAAATAAGAGGAATACTAAGATCTGTATCACTAAGGAAGTCAAAAGCCTTTAAGTAAGCCTGTTAGAAAAGATGCAACATGTTCCTCCAGCAGACAGCTCCTGCCACACCATTACAGCATTTTATTTAAGAAATGCAGTCTGGGGTAAAACGGACACAAAAGTTACTTCTTAAATGACAAGGTTCATTAGAGTAACCAAGTTGTCTTTGCTGTCCCTTAGCACATTACTGACTTTTAATGAAAAAAAGACACCTTACCTTGTAATCCACTTTTGTCTAGGAAATTGCTCAAATTAAACAATGTGTTTCTGGACGCCAGATACTGGATAAAACGCTAGATGAAAGATAAAAAATTTAATACTTTTACTATGTTACCAAGGAGAAGGACCTGAGGTAAGAGTACTAGAAACTTTTTATCCAGATTATAAAATTCAGCCTTTCTGCCTTAAGACTGACTTCAAATCTGGAAACTATTTAAAAAAAAAAAAAAAAAAAGATAAACTGTCGAAGTAAGCCAGTTATTTTTTAATGCACAAATCTGTGAACAAATCCAAGCAGCATTTTATACAAATGCCTTGTTTAGTCAGAATTTACTTTAAGCCAGAATATGGAACTCTGAACTTCTGGAAAAATCCCTTCAAATACATTCTCATTTTACACACTCATAGTTGATTCACTGACTTCGATTTTATAACAACTGATTTAATTTTACCAATTAGCCAAGTCATCTTTGCTCAGCATACAATTGTAATGGTACTTAGCTTAAATATGAAAATAAGGTGATGTAAATGTTAGTTTGCTTATAAATCAAATATCAAGCACAACAATCCATATAAAGCATTAACACTATCACAATACTTCTAATAATACATAACCACAAATTATGTTTCACAAGGTGAATGATGCTATTTTCATCTTCCACATTTCAGATCACTGACACAATTTTATAAGAAAAAAGTTTTGTACAGAGCTGCTAATTAAAGAAGCCAATCATTCAGTTGCAAGAAATATTTTGACAAGACAAAAAACAGTGTTGATTAGTGTAAAATGTACTACTTTCATAAGAATATGAAGGTTACTTAGAAAAAAGTGGAGAAGAGTAAAGGCACTCAGTACCTAGTATAAAGGAATTAAGCCAAAGCTGGAGGCACCATCCCTGGAGGTAGATAAAAGACACAGATGTGGAATTTGGGGATATGGATTAGTGGTGGGCCTGGCAGTGCTGGGTTAGCAGTTGGACTTGATCTTAAATGTCCTTTGCAATCAAAATGGTGCTATAATTAATTTGCGCACTCATTGTTCAAGTACTATTTCCAACTGCAAAAACTTTCATTTTGAGCAGCAATCTCACCCTCACTACTTCTGTAATATATTTGGCAAGCAAAATTTGTTTCGAAATTCTATTCTTAATGGAAAGTATTTCAGACAGTGGTCCCATGAAATACCTTTCATTACTATGAACTATTTTGGTACCAGTTTAAAATTTGACTCAAAGTGCAAAGTGTATAGACTGTGCTGAAAAAGTGTCAATTATCCCAATGAAAAAGTTTAAGCTTCAAGTCATTAACAGAAGTTTGCCCTCTTGTGGCTTAGTTAGCTTAACAGAATAGATTTTTACACAGACTAGCAATAACCTGCAACTGAAACAAGTATATGTTTAAAAACTTAACCTCCCCCTCCAACCCAGTCAGAGGAAGCAGTTCTCTGAATGCAACCTGAAAAGAAAAATTTTGGTAATTTGCTAAAGCTATCTCAATTCCAAAGTTCATACAACTTTCCTTATTCTGACTGACTGCACTAAAAATAAATGTTTACAAAGATTTTCTAAGAAAGCCTTAGATTTATATTTTTTCCATTTTTTTAAAGGCAAAACATTCAAGCTGCTGATATGCTTGGCTAGGTATCTCAAGCAATAAGGTTCCAGAGGAATTCAAACTGTGAGACAAAACAAGTTTATTCCTTTTTCTGTAACTTGGGGTTATGTTTGTTAAATTGTTCAACTGTTAACAGTTTATGTTATTTCACCCTGTCCTAGGGTGACCCTCAAAGCCAACTCAGGCACACATTTGTTCTCATTGCAAAAAACTAGCAGTGATGGTAGAAATTAATCTAGAATCAAGTTATCTAGGAGAAAATACTAAAAATACTAAAGGTAAAAAATGTTTCCATTTTCAGCTATTAGAATCCCATGTGAGTTAGTTTTTCTTGGGTTTTTTCTTTCACCATTAGAATGTGAACATAGAAAAAAAGTACCCACAGTGTTTCTAGAACTGCACACTTTGAAGTAGAAACAACGGAGACAAACAGAAAATGAGACCTGTGTTCATGCAGAGTTGGACCCAAAAAGGCAAACCCAAAGACTGTCTTACAAAAAGAGTTAGTGGAAGCATTTAGCTGACATTTACAGGAATGAGGAGATGCAACTCCTTATTCTCAGACACATCATTTTTTTATTACCTCATTTCCATACACCATCAGATGATGGGTTGTGATAAGAGATTTGAAGACCACTACCCAGCTACTGTTGGTAGTTCTTTCAAATAAACTGTCTGCCAGTTGTGGGATGTTCACATTCATCTCATTCGTGCACTGGATTAAATCTGCAATATAGAAATTTCTGTTATTATCAGTTCTGTGAAGGAAGATCAATAATGCTCCCCCAAAAAATCAATGCATTTGTTTTATGTAGTAATATTTCTGATGAAAACTGAGAAGGTTTCCAGTAAAATAAATATTGAAAAGCACCATGGCTTTGGTCTATCAGAACTTTATAATACAAAGTTCACACTGCTCACTGTCAAGATTCAACTGCTTTTGCAGCTGCCTTAGAAGGCCCTGGAACTGAAGTACCATAATGATTTACACTACCTCTGATTAACAACTCTCAGATTTCAAACTCCTAAAGCATCAAATAGCAAAATAATTATTACATGGTACCATTTAATTAAGTTTTACTGGAAGATTATGACTAGAATTAACTGTAAGCTCAGATTTCTGGCCTCTTAATGAGTCATACCCTTTAAGACATTGGTTCAAAGTGAGTAATAAAAGATTCAAATACTGCTTAGTCTTGATACAATGCACCTTCAACACTTTCAAAAGGGCAGAGGAAATGTTGAATGGAAAAAGGAGTCTCTAGCAACAATTTAGTTCAAGCAAAGTTGGATTGGTAATCAAAAAGATGGTTAGGAGCACAAGACCTGAGGTTGGCTAGCTAAAACAAAGCTTTCCAATTTCTGTATAGCCTGGACTACTAACTGTGTTACTTACGTAAACATGGGGAGCTATACTTTCAGTACAACCAATAGAACAATGTATCATCATCCAGTAACTTATTTCCAAAGGCTGATGAAGGATTACTTAAAATCACAACACTGTATTGACAAATACAACAGAAACAACTATATGATAATACAGTTTCCTATTATTTAATATGAAGCTTAACTTAAGCAACATAGTAGTGATGAAGTTTTCCTATGATTATCACTCCAAAAATACTCCAGTAATTTTCACTCAAACTGACAGCCCTGCCAAAGGTCGTAGTTCAGTAACAATCAAGACTTCAGAATGCCCTATGCCTGCCTGTCTAAGGACTACCAAGACATACTGGAAACACCCATTTAATCTGAAGGCAAACATTTTACCTTTGAAGACAGTTTTGTATCTTGCTATGAGCAATCATTCACCTTGAAGGACTCCTGAAAGACAGGACCTTCCTTCAGCCAGAGCAGCAGGTAAGCACAGCTACCACATACTCAGAACTAGTATGGTCAGAACTGAAAAAGCTGCTATTTACATGTTTAAGTATTAAAGGAAGCGAGCAGGAAATAATTTCCACATTCATAAATGCAATGAGATGTAGAGATAAACATTCTTTTATCTACAAGTAAAATTGTGATGACTACAGGCATTCATGACCTCATTTTTAAGTCACGGTTATCTATTATTGGATGATGATTTGGGGCTGTTAAGACAATGCCAGGATATTACTCAGCAAGAGATGTGCTCTGAACTGGATCATTAAAACCAAGCCCTGCAGCTTCTTCACCTTCAGGTCTTCCCTCCTAAATAATAACACAAGCAGATTTGTGCAAGGCTATCTGTCAGGAACATACATTAAATACAAAGGTATACACATCTCTGGATGTAAAGTCATACATTTTGGCCTAAGAGGTGCCAGTGCATATTAGAAAGTGAGAACTTCTATTCCTAAATGCAACATTTGTCAACAGACCAGCAGTAATAAAAAATACAAAAGAAGAGGTGGCACTTGAAAATCCACTATTTAAAAATATTTAAAAACTCCACCCCAAAAAAGTATCCAGTGTAGATGATATTTTGTGCTGGGAGAAAAGTTGTCTGAAATGCCACTGAACTTTGAAATCATTATCTGTTGCAGTGTATAAAAGAAAACAGGCTTACTCTGTAACCTTCAGAAGATCATCCCTCACAGGACTGATGAGTGTTTATGTAAAAAGCATATGAATGAACCCTTAGGGGGGCACAGAGGGAGAGAGTGCAAGCACATTATGAGGAACCAGTGACCAGCTGGGAGAGAGCATAGGCAAGAAGAAAAGTACAGAGGCAACCCCAGCCTTCAGTGGAAGTAAATTTGCAAACACAAACAAGGGAGCCACTACAAAATTGCAGCTACTACAAACTGAATTTAGTAAAACATGAAATTTCTCTCTCTCTCCAAAATGCTGATTGAACAGATGCACAACAATCTGGTGTGTCTTAATACCTCAAAGTACCTACACATCTACATCTCAGAAAAATTAGATCTCTCTCAAATTTCTTTTGAAAGTATTTTCATGAGCAATGCTAAATAGGCAAAGAAAGATTTGCACAGCTACACCCAAATTAGAACAGCAATTTTTGGGTTAACTATACTATAAGCAGCATAGTACAGACAGCAGAAGATGGTATCCTTCGTCCCACACTGCCGCACTACATCCCACACTGCATATACAATATTCTTACTTGTTTATCCTATTCCCACAAACACCCTTCATTAAAGGAGAGGAACAAATATATAGCTATTTTCACATCCTACGCTTAACACAACTCGTCTCACACCCACCTATGAAAATACTAGCTATGTGTTTGGAAACCTAAGGGCCCCAAAGCAACATATCTCTAGACTGCTACTTACTGGAAATGCTATGAGCAATACCACAGGCAGGTGTATAACCAAAGGGTAGAGCACTAAGGGGAACAGCTTTCATCTTAGAGCAAAAATAGAAACAAACAAAATAATCAAGAAAACAAAGGATAACCCTTGGTGAAAGAGTGATGTCTGTTTCATTGATCATCTTGTCATGTGAGTCAAGGAGGAAGACTGAATAGTTATCCCCATCAATACTACAGAAAGAAAAGTAATTTTAGGCATTGACCTTCAGCATTAAGGCCCAGAGTACCTCACAGCCGAAAAAGAAACTCTCCTGGGAAATATAAACCACCTAAAATCATAGAATTCTGTGATTCTAAAATCTGTTCAAACTTCCACAGCATGAGGCACACAGCATACAGATGTTAGATAACAAATGTCATTCTTTGTTTCAAAGAAGGCAGCAATTAGCAACAAGAATCTTAAGTTTGCAATTGGCTGGGAGACTTACATGGGGGAAGTTTAAACAGCAATGAATGCACAGTCATATCCACAGATGTGGCTGGGCACAGCCAAGGGAAAGACTACCAGGTTGCCCAGGGCATAAAGCACATGATGCACAAGAAGTGGTTGAAGGAGGTGGGTTTATTCCACCAGCAAAACAGAAGGCTGGAGGCAGAAAGAGGGAACATAAATTCTACCTTCAATCAGGTATTTCTTGCAGATTCACAGAAAAATGATGAGAAGCAAAAGGAAATGGTCAGGCATCACAGCCTGCAAACAGCCAGACCTGTAATGTTCAGCATGGTTTAAAAGCTGGAGTTCATCACAAAACCTGAGCTCCCTTCCTATCTAAAGGAATTTACAAATCTATGCAACATCTATGGAAAGAGAGAATAGAGGCAGGCAAAACCAGAAGTGAGTTACAAAGCAAGTTCAAGTTGGAAAGAGTAGTCCAACAGATATTCCTAAAGATCAAAAAACCTTAGACTTATTTAAGCAATTGACAAAACTTTTTTTTTTGAGAACACCATTTACCTACCCACACTAAATCATGTATCAAATTTCAGCAGAGGTTTCAGAGTCAAAACTAAATTTTCCAAGAAAACACTTGTAGCTTGTTTTTAAATAGTGTGTAGATTTTATTTTTGTTATAACAGTTAAAGCTTTCACCACCAAGGGACTTTCATATAATTCAGTTCTGTTTGGGTCTTTTTCCATCAAAGGAAGGGTTTTGCAAGGAATCATAATAAAGGTCTGGCCAACAGACATTTCAGCAATACTTGAAGATTTGCAACTGCACCTGCACCAAAGCAAGCGTATTGCCTAATCCTGTTCAAGTTAACTACTGTAAAACATACAGTATAATACTGTACAATACTCAGGCTTAGAAAAATAATATACTTGCAACTCCCAACCAAGAGCTTTTCAGCCTTTCAACCATTCAGTCTTCATTACAGGAAAGAACCAAGCGATCCATTGCCTTATGCAATTCAGTTACTAGGTGAAAGAAGTAAAATAGGTGCAAAGTAGAGTAAAAGTAGAGCAAGACTGAAGATTTATATGCAAGAAAGAACCAATAATCACCTACACAAAGCACTTACTACAAGGCTATGATGATAAAGTATGCTGTCTACTCCACATTAGGCATGTAGATATGGATTAGCCACCCCATGGCAAGAGATCATGAGTCTTGACCCATGGCAAACATGAGGCAGTCAGGCTGGATAGCAAAGCATCAAAGGCATCTGTCCCAAAGTACCCCAGAGAACACGTGTGCTTTCAGCATGTGCCTGTCACCTAAGTCCTTGTGCAGCACCTCGTTCTGTAGCCTGCTAAGACAAAGTTAGGAAAAACTTATTTCCTTCCCCACAAAAAAAGAACCACAAGGTATCCTGAATGAGTCTTTGATTTGTTTTCACAGAATCTTACTCAATTCACAGTAAGATTATAAAGAACCAGGCTGAGAATAGCTTTTGATAACAGTTTAATTTCAGATACAGTTTCAGACTGTGTCATTTGTGGTAACTTGACAAGGAGACTGAATATAAGGCAGATTTACATACTTCATGTACACGCAGTACCTGATTATTTCCAGTGGTTTACCTGTATCTCTCATTTTGAACAATATTTCAATTCATAAGTATCAATCTGAAAATATTTACAAGAACAAGATCTTCCAGGCCAGAAAGTGTGCCCCACATCCCAGTTACTCCAAAATAGGTCAAGCAACAACTGTGACAGATATCCATCTTGTTGTGGAAAAGCTACTGCTTTTTCCACAGATTCTACCTGGAATAAGCAAGTAATTGTTGTCTCTTGCAAGTTATTGATAGCTGCGCCATTTAAAAAAAAATACATATAATAGGAGAGACAGTATCCTTTCAGTAAGCAACTGAACTAGTGATCATCCAACATGAGCAGGTAGATAGTGCCAAGAGCTATATACATTACATCCTTCAGTTAAAAAAAATACAATAATAATAAAAGAATATTTAAATATGTATTGGTGGATCCAAAGAGCCAATACACATCAGATTAAGTTTACTGGTAAATTTAAAATTGAAGTCAACACAGCAAACATGGTTTGTTTGTTTTTGGTTTGGTTTTTTTTTTTTTTGTTTTGTTTTGTTTTTTAATACAAAAGGAAATATAGAACATTTCTTGCACGAATTAATATTAATCCAACTTATGTCCACTAAAGGAGTTCAACAGAACACAATTTAGAACCTTCAAACTGAAGAGATAACATGCCATGTCAGTGGACTGACACTCACAAGGGAACACTTGTAGCTAATCACAATGGTGGAATACAGGACAGCATCTATCCTTAAGATCATTTTAGTTAAAAGTTTGCATTTCCTCATGATCAATTCCCCTTTCACTAAGGCCATACAAAACGATTTTTGCAAAAGATTTAATAATTATTGATATAGAGCTATTTTGCACTCCTCTAAGGGACCAGTTTCTCAACAAGACAAAACATTCAAAGCTCACACACTTTCGTTTTATCATACTTTTGGAAATGAGTGAGAAAAATGTTGGTGTCTCAACCCAAAAGCTGAAACAAAAATAAAATACTAAAAGACACAGTTATCTACACTGCCAATACTCAAGTTAAATTCCTTTCTCCGGCTGCCTAGATTTCAATTCATATAATGATTTTCAAATAGTAGCAGCTTCCTCTACGGTAGGGTCTCATTTTCTTCCTGTTCTACACAAATATTTGATCACTGGAACAGAGCTGCTCCCTCATTTGGTCTTAAATCTTAATCAAAATGCAAATGGCTGAATCTAAAAATCTATTAAACAGCTAAAACATTTCCAAAGAATAGGTGAGAAAGCAGTAACGTGACCATTTCCCATTCAACAATGCACCATGTAGCAGCAGTTAACACTGACAACTTTAGGAATTTGGCGGAAAATTTCAGGCATCCAAAGTCAGCAAGTTCACATCAAATTGGTTAATGAAATGAAAAATTATTGGTTTTATGCCATTGAGAAGTCAGCCACTACTAAAAAAATTCCTTCCTTTGATTTTTTGTTAGGAATACAGCTACAGCAAGCTTTTACTATTTCTAAACAAATTTTACAGGTTTAAGATGAACATTCCTCTGCTTACCCCCAGAGCTCATGATCTACATGCCCATGTAGATTTTAAATAGTCCTGTTACAGGTTCTGGGAAAGCACACATGCCTGCCACATCTTTCCTTCCCAGAAGGACACTGAGAAAGTTTCACAAGAGGGGGAAAATATGGTTTATTGAGAAGGAAGGGGGGGGGGGGAAGAGAATGAAAGAAATAAACATGTTCCAGTTACAGTAATGTAACATTTGTCATTAGATCTGAAATGAAGGAGAAACAGAATTTAGCATTAAAAAGTTTTTCACGGTCCATTTTTATTTTGTTATTTACTGAACTAGAAGTGTCTTTTTAACCAGAGTGGATTGCATGAAATATAGCACAAAATACTAGAAATATTAACCTCTGTATAGTAGATATTTTTCCCAATTGTACTTTTTTTCTTCAAATTTCTATAACAGATCATCTTCCTTCCTTGATTAACTGGTAAGTCAGAGTAGTCCTTTATTTCCAAAAGTTCAATAAAAAGTATCAAGTAGAGTTTTTCAACTGGCTACAGATGACAATAGATATTTTGAATCATGGAGGCTATTTTTTCTATTCACCTTGACACAATGATTATGAAGAGTGTGCTCTAATTTTATCCAGTTACAAAATTAATAAAACTAAAATGACTTCATAAATACATACCAGTTTTATTCTAGCAAAGCTCTTCAAAACCATTTCTAGAACATATATAAAAAATGTTCTCTAATATTTAAATATTTGGAGGATTTAACTGTGCCATGAAAGGACACTTATAAAAACTTCAAGAAAACAAAATACCAAAATAAGAACAAAAGAAAAAGGTTTTCTGTAAAATTTAAAATTAAAATCTACAGATTAACAGTTCTGATAACTGCAAACCCCAGCACATTCAGATCTGATTTTACACATTCCAACGGACATTTTAAAAACAGATAACTTAATGCAGGCATACAGTAACTTTCAAAATGATTTCCCACTTCTTTCATAGGTGATGTCCTTATGAAACATGGGAAATGGGATTAGAAATTTCCTGGATGTAAATAAGTACTTTTCATTATTTGAACAAAGCAATTCATCTAAAAATAATACTCAGAATAATTATTAACATTAATGAAAATGGGTAAAATTTTAATTTTTATAAAAGTGGTTTCTTCCTCAAAACAATACATTTGGTAACTAAAAATTAAGCTTGTGCAAAAAACAAGATACCCTAAATGACATTACTGGAGTGATCAAACACTATAATGTTAAATTTCATTCTGAGCCACTCACTAAAGGACATTTAATCTGCTGAATCTAATCTGAAGAATATTATATAACAAGTATGTATTTGAAAACTGAGTGAACACTTCAGTATTTTCCTAATTAACAGAAAATATCTACGTTTGCAGTTTATAACAAAATATGTCAAATACTCTTTATTCTAAATTTAGGTTTGTTTCTCTTCTGAATAAACCCTTTTGTAACAAACCACTTTACTAGAATAGTTTACTATATCAGGTTGCCCCATGGCTTCAACCAAGTCCCCTCAAGAAACTGGACAAGGAAATCTGGACCACACATTTTAAAATTAACAATAAAATTTCCCACTGAGAATTCCTTCTCTGCATATAAACAGCATCTTAACAGCTACATTCACTGACTCAGGAAACAATTTATGGAAGAGTTAAAGAAATCTGAGAAGACTCATTCTATTCTGAGCTTTCCATGTTAAAAAGAACTATGATTTAATCTAATTTATATTAGATAAGCAGGATAAAAAAATGCAGAAAGAAGATTTATTATAATGTTGAATAACTTGTTCTACAGTCAAAGGTTTATATTTTCATTTAATCAAGCTGCATCTTGCCTTCCAATTCAAATGAGACAATCATATTCTCTCTCCTACTTAAAACCTCTGTTTCTTATTGGAATTCTTAGAAATTACTTTAAATCTCTATAAGTAACCCTGTGAACTCAGCATTACTGCCTCAGGTATCTTTTAACTCTACATTTTTCTCATATGGCAACTCTTCAAGTAACTTACTTCTGTTTGAGAACTGTAGAAACTAATTAAGATACTTTCCTCAAAAAATACAGTAAAAATTAGTTCAGTTGAATAACTGCTTTTAATTAAGAATTCTCTGAAAAACACTAGTAGCACCTACCAAAACTCCTCAACAAACAAAGCACTCCTAAATGAAACAGCAAAAGAAGTTAAAAATAAGGGATTTGTAGGTTACACAATTATGTAGGTTACACAATTATGTAGGTTACACAATTTTCCTTTTTCTTTTTTGCTTTACTTTATCTTAATTCCTACATACTGGAAGGTGGCACATTACCTCTTGATTTAGTATTCATAATGGTAATTCAAACTCCTCTAGTTATATTATATATATAATATATTATATTGTGGAAATGACAAATGCAGCTATGTTACCTTTTGAGATTTGATTTCTCAAGACAGACTTGAGCATCACTTTTGTCCAAACTTGCCAAGTACCCCCATCACATTTTAAAGACTAACATTAAAATACTGCTAAATATTGCCTCAACAGCTCCAGCCACAGATTGTAAATGTAACATTCTCATTTCAAATACATTTGTATCATTAATCCAGAAACAGTTACAACCAGATTTACGCAAGCGTTCAGTGTACCTTGACAGCACATAAACAAGCTTGAGCAGTTTAGAAAATGAACATACCGTCACCATAATTCTTGCTCTTATCTGCTTATCTAATCAGATACATTTCTCCTTGGAAAAATGGCAATTTTAGGCTGTTCAGTTCATCCTGCAAGGAATCATGTTACACTTTTAGACAGGAGAAGCTGATTCTCCTAAAGCTCAATTGCCAGATCATCATAACAGAATAAATTACTTATACACACATTTAGGATCACCAACCTATAAAATAATTCATGTTGGCCAAAACCTCTGGACAGCATATAAGTTCTAATCAGCTCCTGCAGACTCTTGACTAAATATACAGGTTGTTGGAGCCTGGATTCCTCTGAGGAATTATCTTCTGAAGACATCCAGTTGTGGAACCACTATCAGTGACAATTAGTTTTGTTCAGTTTTATCTCTCTTCCTTTTCCTCTAAGAAAAGGCTATTAAGCTCACAGCTGACCAGACCTGGAGCTAATGAAATTGGCATCTACAGCTACTGCTACAAGTTACCCCATTACTCCATTACCCACACATTTCTACCATTCAAGCTGAATACAAACCATAGCTTAACTCACCTAGATCTTCATGCAAGTTTAACACATTGCAGAAGTTAATTATTTTAGACCGACACAAATTCAGGATGTTTTGATGACAACTTATGACAAAACAGGGTGGTCCCATTCCTGTCTCTACCTGCAAACATTCACACAATTCCACTGCTTATCTTACATCAGCCCTAGTGTACTTCTCCAAACCATACTAACTTCACATAATGGAAAAAAAACCCACACAAAAACCCCTGACCTCAGTGGTGGTGGGTAGGATAATGGGCATGACACATGAGGTGACACAACACAGCATAGTTTTTTCATTATCCTACAAGAAAAAAAAGGCTCACAAAAGACCAAAATTGGCAAAAGCCACAACAAGAAAAGGAAATGATGACACGCAAAGGTAAGAACAAGAGGAAAAAAGGAAGTGGACAAGTCCTCCCACTTTTGGCACCAGTGAGTGACTGTTACTCAACCATCCCACTACTGTCATCCTCTGCTCTTCCAAGATGTCTGCCTCGGCCTTCAGTGGTTACTGCATGTATCTACAGTTCCATATTTTCTGAGATAAATATCCCAAAAGTCTGATGTTCTGGTGCAGATGAAAAAAGAAATTCCCCTTGTGCTTCTCACTGGAGACTGAATATCCACACTCTCTATAAAAAACTCACAATGGAAAAGCTACTATTTCCTTTCTTAATAAATAATTTTCTGTCAACATTTCCTAGCTTTTCAGTCTTCTTAATTAATCTGACCTCCTCTGGATTCTCTACAGTTTCACTGATTTATATATACATAAACATACACACTTACATATGAATGTATTTATTTATTTATTTAGTAAAATATAGTGTCCCAGCTGGATAATGGAAATTACTTCCTTCTACAGACATATGGAGGGACGCCCATCTTTCCTACATTCTCATGCTGGTGGTTTTTAATGAAAATTAAGTAAGGGAACCAAACCCTCCTGCAGTGTTCCTGCCATTCAGATACTCCTTTTAGACTCAAGTTTTACACCCTCTGTACACAGGCCTCTGCAAGCATTCATAGAGCACTACTCCAGTTTATCAGTGTAACTTCATCTTCTAATCTTTTCTGAAGCTGCAAATACTCCAAAAACAATGCAATTCTCTGGTGACACAGTGTGTACCAACACACCAGTTACTAATAAAAAGCATAATTAGAACCACATATGGACATATCCTCCACTTTAAGCGCCCTCCAAACCGTAGGCAAAGTGATTTAAGCAATCTGTAATAAAGCAGCACTCTCTCGATCCACTAAATTTGAGAGGTAAAGAAAAAACACAGTAAAACCTACAGGCATTACCTGTACCTACCAGTTGTTATAATAGGAGATAACTACCTTCATTAAAATCTAAATCCACTAATCAGTATAAAAGTATCTAAAGTATATTGGTTACCTTTCTAAAGATTAATTTTCCAGCTGCCACCCACTCTCAAGAGTAAATTCTTTCTCAAAACAGAACAAATCAACAATTGCTTCAGCTCCCTAATACTAAGAAATATGCAAGACATACCAAAACTACTGAATACTTTGACTCTACATTCAGTTCCTACACTATGCTTTAAAAGCATTTTATAATGAAATCTAGTCCAAAATAATTATTAGCTCCCACACATACACTAGCACTTTATTCTCACTGAAAAGTGTCTGTAAACTTAGAGCCTAGATCCTATCTTTACAAACATGCTTAATAACAAGCCTGTGAATCATATTCTGAAGATGATTCTTGATTAAAAGATGAAAAATGTCTGCATCTATCAGTCAAGTAACATGACAATTTTTGCATAAGCTGTACATTCAATCTGAATATTTAACCCACTGGCCTAGTTAAACGAGGGAGAAAGCAATATTCCTTTTCACTGATCATATGCTAATTTCAATGCATTCATGAATAAAATTATGAATAGTTCTTTGTTCAAGATTGTCCGTATTTCCAGAGTGCATAGCTGCAAACACTTGAGGATGCACCCCATTTCAGGTTCTGACAAGCAAGAAAGCAGGTACGTACCCTAAGGGCTCTATATGAGCACTGCTGTTTAAGAATACATTAGCACAGGTGGCTGGGCAGGCTTTGATTTTGAATGACAGCCAGCCATTGGTTTGATATTGAAATAAATCTTTTATGTATTAGTCTATCATATTAAATTAATATATTTAATAAAATTTATAATAATACGTAACCATCCAGTACCATATTCATACTGTGAATAGTCACACATAGTGAATGGATGGAAGCATGATGAACTGCATTAGGTGGAACATTTTAACTTTGATGAAGACTAATTACTTTGAAAATTGCATAGCTTTAACACTGCTTTTATATCCTACCAAAACCACGAAGGTATTTCAAGCAGCCTGCATACATGAGTTTATCCTATGATTTCATCTTAAGATGCATAGAGAAGGCACATAACATGATTTACAGATAGCTGAGAAATCAGTATGTGATGCCAGAGATATTAACTTCACCAGCATGTATACATTGAATGTTATCACATGGTTCTGTCTCTGACAGGAATAGTGCAATAGGGCCCAAGCCATTTGCATACGGTAAACTTTTGGATACAGTATGCACTTAAAGCCCTCTCTTTCTGCTCCAAAGAACCTATAAATGTTCTATAGCTATTACACCTCCATACAGTAAAAGACAATTTGTGCTAACAGACATGTTTTTCAAACAAGGCTTGTAAAACACATGTACAAGCTGCTGTCATACTGCCAATAGCACATACCCAATCCTTGCAGACTGCTCTGGTACCTCCTGGATGCAGACATCATACCAATGCCTTACCTGGCACCTTGCTAGCAGTGGTAGCAAGGCTACCAACATCACTGTTGCCCAGCCCACTGGAACAGGAAAACCATTTTGTTAACAGAGGACACTACCAAACAAAAAATTCTCAATGACCACAACTTTACAATAGTTCTGCAGCAAGACAACTTTTTGAGAAGATAAGCCTTTAATGTAACTAGGATTTGCTTCAGTATCTAACCCTCCTCAATCCTGCAAGGAACTCCTAATCTCAATTTTAGCTCATCTGATCATAAGGCATTCAGATGACATCTGTTAAAAATTACACACAAAGACTGTCAAAGTACCTATCACAGAACCATAGAATGGTTTACGTTGGAAAGCACCTTAAAGATCATCTAGTTCCAACACCCCTAACACAGCAGGGATGCCATTCATGATCAGGCTGCTGAAAGCTCCACCAAATTTGGCCTCGAACACTTCAAGGGATGGAGCAACTACAATCTCTCTGGGCAATGTGTTCCAGTGCTTCACCACACTCTGAGTAAAGAATTTCTGTGTAATACGCAATTTAAACCCACCCTCTGTCAGTTTAAAGCCATTTCCCCTTGCCCTGTCATTATCTACCCATATAAAAAAGTTCCTCCCTCTCCTTTTTACAAGCCCCCTCCAGGTACTAGAAGGCTCAAGTGAGGTCTCCCCAAAGCCTTCTTGTATCCATACTGAACAACTCCAGCTCTCTCAGCCCATGCCAACTTCCAACACCTGTGACTTCCTTAATCTTGCATTACAGAGGAGCAAACAGAGAAAAAAAAAAAAAAAACCAGACTTCAAGCACAGCATGTTGTGGCAATAAACACTTCTAGCACACTCTCTGAATCTAAAGATATGTATCTTCTAAATATACAGAGTATCCACACATGTAATTTAAGTGTTTCTTACATGTTTACCTTCCACATCCCTTCATTCTAAGAGGCACGAGAAAGCAATTTGGTATTAGTGAAGTACCATCACACCAGAGGACAGTGAAACTAAAACCAGGGAGCATTAACACCAACCTGACTTCCCATCACCACATCTCACTGAACAGATCTTTAAGCCAAAAAATTCCAAAGACCTTTGTTACTTTGGAATTAATCACACACACTTAATTCACATTTCCTCTTTGAACAGCAGTGCAGCATCTTTAATTAGACAGTTTAATAGACAAAAACAAAGATAGGAGAAAATCAAAGCCATCTGACCTGAGATTTTCCTACTTCAATACTTGTCTCATTTCAGTAGTTCAAAGGTCTTACTCCAGCAAAGTTGTTCAGAATATGTGTTATCCTCTCCCATCTTAAAACAAGATTTTGGAAGTTAGATTTCCTTCTGGACAAAATCTAACTCTGAGCATGAATAGCAGACTTTTCCTGAATGCCTTTAGGCGCTGTCAGGAAGCATGTATTTAAGTTAAAGAGTTATGTCTCTGTATTTGCCTTCCTCCATCAGTGCTGAAACAGCCCATGAAGATGTGTACATCTGATACATGGTAGGACACATTTCTTGGTAGATACCACCCTCTACAGCTTCTGGTTTATTACTGGAAAAAAAGTGGGCTGTCTGGTTAACTACTGGAAAACTTCCAACCAAACCCCAAACTTTTAATTGTGCGGGAGTAGGTTTCCTTTTGTCAAGAGTCCATGCTAGGTATGTTGTACAAAACGGCTGTACTGTCAAGAGAGTCTAAAGGTGTGTCAGCATTTACTACAGGTCCTTTTGCCCCTGTAGTATACTTGTTAAAAACCAGCACTCCATATTCTATTGCTGTCTATTTACACAGATTTTCAAAATTAACCTGATAAAGGGGGAAAAAAAAAAGGGGGGGTGGGGGAGGGGGAAATTTTTGCACCTAAGACCAAAAAGGTTTAAGCTGTATTCTGAAAGGGTTTGATTTATTACATCATGTTCTTCCAGCATCATACAGATGCAAAAATTACTCAGTTGCCTTCATTTTAATATAGTATCAAAAGTCCAACATATAAAATTACTGCAAATGGTGCTTTTCTGGCATAAAATAAATAGAAGTCCAAATGATTTAGATTTTTAAAATTAGTGCTATTTATTAGAAAACAGTGCAAATATTTTTTCTTATAAACAGCACAATGCTCAGCTATTGGAGAAAACCTCAGATGATAGCGTTAACACTGATTTTTACTACAAATAAACTTTACACACATCATACTACAATCCAGCTAAGCAGTATTTCCTATTTTGTATGGATAATCTATGTATCTTACTTTTCTGTGGGTCTCTCAGGAAATACATACAGCAGCATCCTGTCAGATAATCACTTATAGCTGACTAAACAGAGCTTAACAGGTCTCAGTGTAGCTCTGATTTAAAGGCTTATCAACATTGACCTAAGAAGTCCAACAAAAGTGGAAGAACCTGAAAAGAGGGGAAAATAAGGCAAAGACAGTTGAATAATGGGGCTAATAAGTGACAAACAAAACACAGATTTGATGAAGGAGGTTTGCTGAGGAATACTTTTTTTCTCAAAGTTTCTATAGAACAAGCTGGTCAACCTCAAAATAGTAGCCCTCAAGATTATAAACTAAAAACATCTGAATTATTTGACTGATCAAAGCAGCAAATTCTCAAACTTCAAATATTTATCATTCAGTGAAAATCAAACACCATCCTTCTCCTACAAATTGACTGGCAGAAAATCACACAGGCCAGTGCATGTTTACACAGTTGGGTACTTGAGCTGGTATCTCAGAGATCAAATAGGCTAAATTTTGTACTCCCTGGTGTTATATGAAACAGTCTGAATGCACGGTTTTGCACAATGTGGCTGAGACTTATCTTTCACTATACTGAAAAAAATTACTCTGCACACCAGACTTTTATATGAATTCTGTCTACTTCTAAGTGAGACTAATCTTCATTTTTCCCATCAGGAACAGGAGAAAGAAGCACAACCAAGAAACTGCTCCTTCCATGTCAAACATTTGGTGACGTGCACAATTCTAGTAATTTTGGTTAAAAAGTGTCACTACTTCATAAACTATCATTTTTAAGCAACAAGGAAAGTTCATGATACACGGATTTAGAGCACTTCTGCAGCCATTTTAATGCAAGCTCCATTAATTCCATACAATCTATTTCACTTTTTGCACTTTAAAGTAGGTGAACTCATTAAAGGAAATCTGTTACTGACAGCCACTTTTGTATCTTTTCTTTTGAACAAAACAGGATCAGATTTTGACATGAACTGTTAGAAAACTGGATAAAACAGACCACAAGAGCAAAAAAACCCAAACAAACAGGCAAACCCCTATCTTTCCATAAAAACAGATATCACCACAAAATTGTTTCAACTGACACTCATGTACAGTGTGCAGCTCTTCCATGAAGGAAGGCAGTCAAGCAAAAGTACAGCTAAATTCTTCCATTCTATTAATAGAAATGCCTGCCTAATTTAGCTTTTACTTCCTTTTTCAATTTAGACTAACATCTCCCATGAGATATTTAGAGCTCTCTGACCAAACAAGACTCACCCTAGCTCATCCCAAGCACACATTCAATGCACATTTAAATAACACTCTTTTACACGGGCACAACAAAACCATCCCTTACAGACCACGTCACAGCTGCTCAGAGTAAAAATTTTTAAAATATACTGTGATAAGAAGTTAGGATAGTGCAGGAACAACCTTCATTTAACATGCAGAGTAAAAAGGAAGCTGAATTTTTCCATACACTAAGCTTTACCAATGTTCAGTAGATAAAGCAGAGAACCTTATCAAGGGGAACACATCCTCTTTACAGCAACACGGTTATGTCTGAGTTTCATAAATCCAAATCAGTTATTTCCCTCATGCCTCACTTTTAGAGGCTGTTCCTGAGCCCTTCATTAGTGACGATGCAGCCAGCAAGTTTCACAAAGTTTCAGAGCCAACGCAGAGTTTCAAACTCTTAAGTCTGAAACTGGATGGGTAAGGGGAATTGCATACAGAAAGAACACCTCAGTGTCCAAAGCTTTCAGCTGGGAATTTCTCTGTTTACCACGAACAAAGACAGGTCCCTATCACAAACAGTCTCTAAGATAAACTAAAGCCAAGAGAAGTAGGAAATAACATCTGCCTTTCAGTTTTCAGTAAAAGGAAAGAGACCTTCAGCCAGAGTCTATCCTTAAACTTTTTCATAATAAAAGCTCAAAAAAGACAAAAATTAGTTACTCCTTTTACTTCAAAATAAAGTTTGTTTATTGGTTAAAACGTCAGAGAGCTAAATTAACATGGAACTCTGGCAAAACCATGTGTTAAGACATCTTGTGTCAGCCCTAGTATACACCAAGAGACTGACCACATTCCTGTCTACAAAGACTTCTCATTAACAGTTTAAAATACGGACAAAAGCATCTCCTCCAACTCACTCTACCTTACTTACAGATCATTAAATATGAAGAAAGTCTCCTCATAAACTATGTGCAAACAAAAAGCAAAATACCCCAGCAAAACTAGAGAGAAAATCAGCCCCTAGAAATGCATGAGCTTCAAATCTATAACAATGAAATTCTAAGCATATTTACTTCAAATTCATAACAATGAAATTCCAAATTTCAGAAGTTAAACTAACTGTGCTGTTCCCTAGTATTTGAGAAGTAATACAAAAACTTCTTTTGATTTCTATCCACTTACACACCAAATTCAGCACTGAAAAAAACTTCATATATTCCAGACTTTTAATGCAAAGTAATCTGCTTGGAAATTGACTTAATTTATGTTATGTTTGATAGGCTTAAATGATGCTACATAGTGGCAAAACATTTCAACTGAACTGATCAGGAAAAAAAGCTTGGGCTTTCAAAAGCTTATGAACTATCAACCTAAAAATAAAAGCCTGTATCCAGACAACCACTTTTCCTCAAAGCCCGACAAACAGTGTACTAGTCCCTGTGTGTCAAACAGCTTACAGCTAAGAGTTGTGCATCCTGAGCTTTTCCATTCAACTGCTAATCAAACGTGACAACTTACTATACACGACATATCCTTATTAGAAAAAACTACAGTCTACAAATGCAGAGGTGTTTATATTTGGGCTATTTTTTTTATTTTATTCTTATGATTAAAATCCACTTCACATGTATTTTTGATACTCTAAATCTTATTCCGTAGTGCTGCGCTGTAACACTCATGACTGGATTGCAAACAGCCTAGGGAGAAATAATCCCTAATGAATTTAAGAAGGTTATTAATACATAACAGAAAAACTGATTTAAGGGATAATAAATCCAAATTCAATCATTTGAATAAAAACCAGCTGATCAGAGCATGGCTATATCAATGAAAGCTCAGGGATATAGAAATGCAGAGAGTTAATTCAAAACTGAAGTCTGCCAAAGGATTCCAGTATATTTCTAAACCATAAAGAAACTTCACTTCTCAGGAGAATAAAAGAACACAAGGATATTGTTCAAAAAGACATTTTTCTTTTTTATTTGCAACTAGGATTTGAACTAGTTGCGGTTCATGATGAATAAAAGGCAATTGCAGGTTAAACACCTGAATTTCAGCCCTAAAACTTACAAACTGACAACTGCTTGCATAAATATTAAACTCAAGTGCCCCTTGTGAGACAAAAGAATGAAGGCATTTCATGATTAAGCAAGACTCGATGAAGCTAGCTTTACATCAACCCAGAAATGAAGAATTGCTTTGGGAACTACAACTGTATCAGGCTGCAGTGCATAATCAAGTAAATATTCCTAAAAAACTGATTTTAAAATGAAAGTTAATTTTGGTATCTCCCTAACAGTATACATGCTGAATCATGAACACCAATGGCTTTTGGCAAATAGAAAAGGAAACAGAAGTAAATGTGATCAAATAACACCACTATTCCCTGTATGGAGACCTCACCACCACAACAGCTCAAACAAGGTTTCACACTTCACATAAAAAATGAGGTCAGATCCAGAATACAGTGTCGCTGATCAGAAAAATTCGTAAAGTTTGAAATAGGTTGCAATGATGGCTGAAACTATTATGGTAATACTAGGCAGAGAGAGGAGGAGAGGGGATAAAGCAAATTCAAGTGTGAACCCATTTCCAATTAAATATTGACCCATTTGTCAGCAAGAGTGGACAAATAAACCAAGTGCAACTGCAAGCAAATGTAGGTGAAACTGTGATGCAACTTCTGAACATGGGAAGAAATGAGGAAGAGAAGGACATGCTACACAACGAAACTAAACCCAAGACAAAAAGCACACACTTGAACAGCAAAAGAGAGGTACAGAAAATCTTCACGTCACTTTACAGGTCAGTATCCACCCCAGAAAAACCCAAACACTACCAACATCAAGGCAAGTTATGAGCAGCCCTTAAGAACACCAAGGAACATGAAGATACCAACTACTACCTTTTGACAGCCAAGACATTCAACCTTCTCATTTGGCAGAGAGAGTAACAATTCACAGACAACCAGAGCTGCTCCGAGTAGATTGACTGCCAGACTGAAGGCACACATATTTTTTAAATAAATTAAAAATAACTACTTAAATCTTGTTTACCTGTGTCTGTAGCTTTGTAGTCTGAGTTTAATTTAAAACTTTGTATGTTACCACTTTGGGTCTGAAATCTAGTTTACTATGGTAACTTTAGAAACTTGCGCTGTGCAGATGAATACCAGTGGATTGGTAGGGTTTTGTTGGGTTCATTTTTCTTTTTTTTTTTGAACTAAAGTAATTAAGGAATGATAGGAACCTCATTATCATCTTTTTATAAACAGATAAAAATATCCTTTTTTACAAGTTATTAATATGGAAAATTTGTTTATACACTAATTATTTAACTAGGAAACAGTGCTATTAAGGATTGACAATTTGTGCTTTAAATTTTATTAAATTAACTACTCAAAAAATCAAGAAAGGTTACAAGCAATGCAGACGCTTTGTTGATGTCATAACACACAGCCAGCAACTGGAATAGCTGAGCTACTGCAAGCACCATATTTAGAGTAAATATGTGAAATACCAAAGCAGTTTCAACCCATACAAACTTCTCACTTCCCACATCAGCAAAAGAATCAGCCCTGCTAGAATGGCATTGCTGCTGGAGCACATGAATAATGTGACTGAAGGACTGCTTCTAGGGAGGAAGCAATAAAGGACAGCAAGTAAAGATTTCAAATGTGTCTTTTCAGGAGAAAAAAAGGAGATGATGAGGACAACTCGGTAAATTAACATAGGTATGAATGAAAGTATATGGGAGAGCTCTGAATGAGTATAATTCCCATTTCGTGAGGTTTTTCATTTATTTTAATTTAGACTACTTATGTCATGACCTGCGCAAAAGTCTCTGGATTCCCCTTTCTGCCACCACTGTTAACTCCAGTAAATTGTCTTATGCTTAATTCTGTGAATTAACATGCCCAAGTCAAATTTGAATGTAGATCTTCTTAATTTACACTCTCTCTTTTGAGGTAAAACTTATAAAAGCCTAATTTACCCTTGTATAACATTGCAAATGATCCAGACAAGCACTACTTTAATAAAGCTCCTTTAGCAAAATAGCATAGGAGATTTTTAGTCACAATCAGAAAATCCAGCATATTTGCTAAATCAGTATGAAACGCTTAACTTCATTAAGTTATTCTCACACAGTTAAATACAGCTTAGTTCCCTAATTTCTAAAATCCCAATACCCGATTTCTGACATATTACTCACAACTTGGATTTACTGCTAGTAGATTTGAGCCTACCACACCTTAGCACTGAATTTACTAACATTATTTTTAGGTTTAAAAATTACCATCCAGTTGATAAAGCTCCGATAGAAACTAGGGGTGAAATACAAAGTAGAACAGTATTTCTTCAAGTTTTGAAGGATACAGTTACTTTGAAGTTACCAAGAGTTCATAACCTGCCCACTCATTATCATATTTCACAATGGAGAAAACAGCCAGAAAAGCAAGGAAAACACCAAACCAAAAAAATTTTATAGCAACTCAAGTTTCTTTCTACTTGATTGCATTCTTTTTTGTTAGTTACTTGTTGGTTACTTTTAATTGGTGCAGATATAATCAGTAATAAAATCTCTCTCCCACCCAAGTCTTTGCAAGATAACATTAAGCTCCAAATTGCAACTACTCCTAGAGTTAAGACTTTGACCAGCAGAAAATCTAAATGGTCAAATTCACATACTCATGGGCAAAAAGCAGTTTGCAGCAGAAGAGTTTGCTAAAATACTCAAAAGGACACATACTTGAGATTGTTGCTTTAAACTTGTATTGCAAACTACTTGAAAATATTAAATAACTGCCCCAGTAGAGGGCTTTGAGACGTCATAAACAATTAATTTACAATTCCTACCTGATTTCTTCTATCATGCTTAAGAAACAGCTACTTCATAGTTTACAGAAAAGTGCATATATCCTACCAGTAGTAAAGTTACTATGTGCAATTTTTAAAGCATTAATTGATTTTCCAGAGGGAGAAAGACATCAGTAACATTTTGTAAGTGAACTTTCCCAGAATTCTACCATCACCATCATCAACAAATCCATGTACTTTACATAAGGCAACAAATGTAAGAGTCAAAGTTGGGAAGCTTTAAATTCCATGTTGGATAAGTCATCTCTTGCATTATTATGCAAACTACCATTACTTTGTAAGACAAGTCATTAGGGACAACTGAAAACTTTCACATCTACAAATCAAAAACTGATTTTAGGATTAGGAATGAAGACTTAAATAAATCATTAGGTCACAGGCTGAACTACAAAAGAATGCTTCTCCTGAGCGTCCCTTTTAAAAAATGCAAGAAATGACTGCACCATTAAAAATAAAAAATTAAAATGTAATTTTAAAAAAATCTCAGCTAGAGATATAGCCCAAAGTTACATGAGACCTGAATAATCATAGCTAGTGGGAAACAATGGTGGTATGAAGACTCACAGGAAGCTGATTGCAGGTGTCCTACAGCTTCTCCTTAGCTCCTGCCTCTTACTTCATCTGAAGCAGAATGCTGCTTCAGGCTAAGTAAAATAAAACAACAGCTGCACAGCTACATGGCTATTCTTTCTGCAAATGAGCAGCTGTAGTAGAAAACTGTCCCTCTGGCAGCCAGGAGAAGTATGATAGCTCTCATACTCTACTAAAAGGCACAAACAAATATTCCAAAGGAATTCCAGTAAAAAGAAAGTTGGCTAAAGAAAGAAATGAAGGAATCAGAGAAAAAACTCGGAGAGAAAACTGAATACTTCAAAATAAAGTTGTAACAATGCAATTATCTGTATTTGAAATAATTACAGTTACAAAGAACATTTCTAAGTAAAAACAACAATGGATTGCCTCCAGAAATTTAAGTCGATTACAGAATGCGAAGCGAAGCTGCAAGAAACTTCAGGTGATTCTGCCAAAACCAGAGACAAAATATGAGTTTGTTGAAGCACTACAATACCATAAAAGGAACATGGATAATCTGTTTCTACTGGAGAACACAGAAGTATCCCCAGAACTAGGAGTTAATTCACCTCATCACCCAGTTACACTTTAGCATGTAAAGGCAAGTGAACACTCAAAACACTGGTTTTCCCAGCTTTTCTACAAATGTCTTGTGTGATCCAGGGAAAAGCAACAATCCTTGTCCCTCCATTTCACAAGTTATCCTCTTTGTACCATCTCATTTTGAAACAGAAGCTTTCATGAAACATGAAGCAAGTCTTTAGCTAGGCTTTTCTCTGTCCTAGTAGTAGCCTCTAGACAAAACCAAAGCAGCTGACACCAGTGACTTAGGAATTAAGTTCCCAAAAAGCTCCTTCAAGTTTATTTTCACTTGCACACCTTCTCATAGACATCTACCCAACACAGGGCAGGGTTCTGGTCTACTGTCTTCCTTAAAAATACATGTTTTCTTTCACAATAAGAAATCAAGGAAATTACACTCTGGCTTAATTACAGAGATATTTCCTGTTAAGAATGGGCAATTACAGCATCACAACTTCCTTCCAAGTCATCCGTCCACATTCTCCTTTAAAGAGGGCTACTCCATTAGCTACAAGCAGATAGGATTACTACACCACACTCATTCAAGAGGCCAACCCTAAATGCACATCACAACAAAGCTGTTTAAAGTACACTCCACAACATGCACATGTACACAAACATTTTTATGCTACTGAGCTATCGCTGCTAGAGCAGTTTCACTGAACCAACCCAGTGAAATCTACATTAACTTCAGGTTAATGTATCTACAGGTGTTCCTAATATTAATTATCCACCACACATACATACACAAGCACACCTCCCATTCAGAATCATGTAAAGAAGGAGTGAAACCTGGCAACAAGTTTTCCAGCACCATTTATATTCCAACAACCTAAAGCACTTGTTCTTAGCATCACTATCCATCACTCAATGTGGAGACAAAAAGCTAACTAGAAAGAAAGGGTTGTACCAATCTCAGTGTACAAGTTAAACCCACAAACCAGTTTAGAGCTCCCACTACTCAGACAGGTGTAAAAACTGGGACAAAGTCCTAGTGAAACTAGGTTTTCCGTAAAAGAAATTCATGAACTATGCTATGAGGGTTCCAAGGCTATTAAACCTGATTTCTGTAAAACAAGCAAGCTGTCATAACGAAAGCAGCATTTAGATTACCAAACAGAATCCTTAACCCAGCTCTAAGGCTGGACCTACAAAATAGAAGAGAAAAAGTATCATGAGTTCAAGCATACGCCTCAAGATGATGTTACTACCTATCATAAGTCATGTTCATTTGTAAATTAGAAGTCTTTCCCCCTCAAATCAAACAACTAAACTTTGTAATGGGAGAGAGAGCATTCTTTGAAGTATATTACATTTTAATCATCATGAGCTAAGGAAATAATTCATTTTTACCTTCCTCGATTAAGATAACCATCACTGAAGGAAACAGAGGTAACCTAGGATGGAGAGCACTTCAGTTTTCAAACTCCATACACTGTCAGGAGCAAGATAAATAAGAACAGGAATAACTATGTTCATGAGTATCTATGTCAGACTTCCCTCCATTTTTATGAGTTAACATGAGGCTGAGCTAGTTAAATCTGTTCATGACAGCTCGAGCTTAGTGAAGAAAGAATTTCAGTAACAGGACAGTCAGAAATCTTGAGATCTGTACAAGAAATACAGTAACAAGAATGTTTGTCATGGTTACAGAACATGCCACAAAACTAAGTCTTCATTACAGGACATTACAGGAAAACTCAACTTATCCACCCACCCAGGACACAATCTACAGTGAAGTAAGTTTTAACTGTATTATCATAATAAGCAATAATCAGAAAAATATTCAGGCAGCATGCTGCCTATAAAGACTGGTGTTATTAATTGCCATTTACAATGAGATGTCAGCTCATAGGACTTACCAAGTCAAAGGAAGATATGCACAAATAGTTCAGAAGTGGGGCTTGAGTCACAGCTTGTGTAAAAAATATTTATTTTAAAACATACAACCATACAGGGTATGAACAAAGAAAAAGTTCAAAATACAAGACCATGTGTCATTTCCTGATGCCAGGAACAGAGACTTCTAACATATTAGGGTAGCATACAAAACATCTATCCGCAATCTATTTTAACCACTAAAAAGATGAGAGGGACTAATCAAAAAAGAAAAAAAAAACAGAAACAAAATAAATTTGCTTTGCTTTGATAAAAGAATTCTCAGAGAGAGGGAGAAACTAAAACAATTGACAGTCTAGAGTAGAAAAAGGAAACACAGAATTGGTCTTCTCATCTAGCAACTCCAGACAGCTTTCTAAGGAAGTCCAGGCACCTTTGTGCAGCAGCACACTGGAGGGAGGTCTCCACTAGGTTGTCTCCCAGCAGCACTGTTCAGAACATCACCCTTTACACACACACACCCCCACCTGAAGAGCACTTTTCTGGCCAGCTTCACATTCTTTTCAACAAAGCTTACGCCACAAAATAATTCAGCTCTTAAACTGTGCTTTTAGCACTATTACAGGCTAAACCTGACAAGGTTTGTTTTCCAGGAAGCCTCACTTCTGCTGTATGAAATCCAGTAACATCACAACTTCATACATATGCCATATGACAAGGTGTTTTCTCTACCTGCCAATAAGCTACTCAAAGCCCAAAGGTTCCCTCAGTGTTCCTCATCCTTAGCTAACCAAAAATAACAAGATAATTCAGTTATTATCATCTTCAGCCAAAAGACGAAATGAATGAGGAAATACCAAAAAGAGACAGAGGCAGGTATTCTGGGGCTACCCTAAAAAATTAATCACATTGTTCTCAGATACTTGCTGAATAAGAATTTCTTAAACCTTTAACATACACACATTTTGGTGGAAAGAAGAAAGAACTACAGTACAAATAATCCTACTACTATCATCTGGTGTGCTCATTTGGATACAGAGCAATTCAGAAGGCACAAACTCAAGAATCATGAAGACTCAACCTTCTCCTGCAGCTGTGGGTGGGAGAAAGGGAGAAAGCACACATACAGAAGGCATAGATACACAAATTTCTCCAGTATCTTTTATTATATATTTGGGAAAGTGAAAGGGAGTGAGGGAGGTTGTCCTTAAAAGGCCTAGAATAAACAGATGCAAGACAATCAGGAATTCAGATCAAGAACTTCCTAAGCCCTGTGACCTTACAGGTTCGTGGGAGACACATTAATGTTAACTTTGGTGTTCATCATTCTCTTCATAATCACCTGGACGGATTACAGTTGATAGAAAACCTTTTAAGCCTACCCACCTTTGATCTGTTCTTAATAGAAGCTGAAAAATGTCCAGACCCTGTATGGTATGTTAAGATCAGATCCTGAAGTTCTAAAGAACTCCTCTTAGATACATCTTCCCAACTGAATGGGACAGACTAGAAAGAAGACTAAGAACATCCTTACTGAGAGAGATTTGCCTGCCCCTCAAACAGTCGTTTCACATATTTTCCTACACGGAAGATCTACATGATTATTAAAGAATTTTTTTTTTTCCCTAGTAGATCACTTGGAAAATAATTAAGATAACTGATTAGCTATTCCTTCCTGAAACTCCTGCACCTCCTCTAGAGAATGGGGGAGTGCTGCCCTAGCACGACGCAAATGAGATCAATTAGTAAGGAAACTGCAGCCCATTCCTCTGCCTGGTCTCCGTGGTTCTCTCTCTCCCGAAGAAAGGGGCATGGGGCAGGTCCTGTCCTTCAGGAGCTCACATTGTCCGGGGCCCTGTGCACAAGGAAGAGCGGGCAAGGCCCCTTTTGGAGAGCAGATACACTGAACAGCCTCTCCCAAGCTCTCCATCGCCACGTCCTCGACCCTACGCCCCCGCCCTCCGGGTATGCCCTGTGCTGAAACCCTGAGCTCCTCCGCCTGAGGAGGCTTCCCGTCCCCACGAGGCCGATGGGATGGGCGGCAGCCCCGCAGCGGGACCCCGGGACAGGCTGGGCAATCCCGCTCCTCGGCGGGATGCTCCGGGAGATCCCTCGGGCCGCCGTCCCCTCCCGGTACTCACAGTCCAGGTGCTTCTTCTTGGGGCCCATGACCTCGTGGGTCGTGGCCTTGCACACGGTTTTCGAGACGGCCGAGCCGGTCACGCTGTGCTGCGCCGCTGTGATGCGGTCGGTGAGGCTTTGGCCGGACATGGCGGGTTCGCTGGCGGCGCTGGAACCGAGCGCGGCTCCGCTCCCTCCTCAGGGGCCGGGACGGGAGGAGTCGCCGGGGGGATGGAGCTGCGCGGGCTCCTCACCCCGCCGTGCCGCAGGCGGCCCCCGCTCCGCCCTCAGGGACGGACCTGTCACCCGAGCAGGGACCCCTCCTCCTCCTCCTCCCGCCCCCCTCCCCCGGCCGCCGTCCCCTCCCCCTGCGCGCCCGCCCGGCCGGGGACAGGGACACGCACTGGGCGCCGCAGGAAAATGGCGGCGGCCGAGCTCCTCCTCGGGCCTTGCCGGGCCTCTCCCGCGTCACGTGACCGCCCGGCGCCCCGCCCGCGTGACACGCGCCGCCCCCTCAGCGCCGGGGGGCGAGGGCAGAGGGCGGGAGCCTCTCCTCGGGCCGGGATCGCTTCTCCCGCCGTCCCTGACCCGGGAGCGGTCGGTCCTGCCCCTGGAATTGCCTTCCCTGCCCCTGGGCGCCCTTCCCTTGGGCAGGCTCCCCTTCCTCTGGGCAGGCCCCCTCGGGAGATTCGGTGAGCCCCTGTTGGGGTTCAGCGCCGGGTAAAGTCTCCGTGGAGCGGAGTGAGGGGTGTCTCCGCCCCTGAAGGAAGTAGTTTTGTATTTCTCAGCCTGCAAAGTTTTTGTGGAAACTCCTTTGGCGTCACCTAAGGCTAGGGAAAGCTCAAATGGAAAAAAATCAGTTCTTAGGCAGCGAGGGGTTCGGAGCCGGCTGGTTGCTGCCATCGGGCTTCTCTTCGGAGTTATTTTTGTTTGAAAGCTCGCAAAAAATTTCTCGAATGTACATCACGGCCAGCACAATAGCAGTGGTAGTTTGCAGGTCTTTCATGATTAGCTTCCCACTGATCTGCTAGTCAGCTAGTGCTTATTGGAATTACTGGGTGGCTCTGTCCTTGGCAGCCTGGTTTTTTGTACGAAGTTACTTGGTTTCTGTTCATAAAAATTAGAAACTGTTACTTTAAGGTGCCTTCTCTCAGCCTGGTACCTAGAGCTGCAAGCCGTGTCCCAGTGACAGTGAGGAGCAGTTACCTGGCCCATGGCTGAAGCGCCGTCCCAGCCCTCTGCAACTTCCATTACTCCTTGCAACAGGGCTCTTCCTCTGCTCCCCAAACACACAGCAGTGAATAACACAGCAAAACCACAGGATTCCAGCTGACAAAACTCTTCCTCTCTCCAGAAGTGCCTCCTGAGGAGCTGTCCTGTAAGCATCCCTCATCCACGAAGCCACTGAAATGTTTATTTGGCAACTTAAAGAGAAGCAGTACACAAATGATACTCAGCTCTGTCTGCTTGACAGGATGTGTAAGTAGGATTATCTGTTTATAATGCGCAAGGAAAATGAGTGTCAGAGGAAGAACATCTGGTGGAAGATGAACCCAAATAATGCCATTTGTGTGTGTGTAAAGAAGGCTTGCAACATGTAGAACTTGCTTTCTTCGTAATGCCAAGCTCTTTGAGGATACTGTTGTATTTGTATTTCTTGGCTCCTTCCGATCTGCTTTAAGAGTCCCAAATATCCATGCTGGGGAAACAAATCACTGATGTGTATAGCAGCAGACTGGCATAAGACAGCTTTAGTATAAAGCTTCACACTATGAAAACACGGGGACTGCTATAGGCTACTGATACTGCAGCACACACTGATATTTTTTATTCTAACTTCAGCTAGGACCTGGATTTCAACACCCCATTTCAGGCTGCTATTTGGAGAAATTCTATGGAATTGGCCTGAGTAAATTAGGCTCCATCAGTTCTTCTTTGATGATGCCAGTCACTTTCTCCAGGAACAGTGAAACTATCCAAACAGAGGAAGCTTGTGAGTCTAGGAGTTACTGAGACCAGATTTGGACAAAATATCTCATTCCTAAGGGAACAAAAAGTGACCTCGATATTAGAGGTCCAAAACCAAAAATAAATTTTGCCTTTTTTACAGCTCTTCTTGGTCACAGAAAGCTCACAGTTTTACTCCACGGTTAAAAATTCTGCTTGTAATGCTTGTTCATAAGCAGAAATGGGCAAGAGAACAGACAGCAAAATATATTTTGATAATTGATTGTTGCTTTTTAATTGCTTGGGAGACACTTGATGCTATTACAGCAAGAAACTTGAAGCACTATGATAGATAATATCTGAGCACCTCCCAAAGATTTGGAAATTGAAATCAAAATATTATCTCTTTTCCTTTCCATCCTGAAGAAAACAAGTTCGATTAGTTTATAACTCATTTGTTTTTGTTTGTGTGCCTGGGTGTGCTTGAGAATGAAAGGAGAAAGGAGTACATATCTGAAGAGAAACTACTGCAGAGACAGGAGACCTATATTTAGTGAAGCAGAAAACCTAAACAACATTCTTTTCTCTTGTGAAAAGTTTTTCCAGAATCTGGATCTAGCTCCTGTGAAAATGCTGTATCTTGCATTCACAGGCTCCCCAAAACTGACAGTATTTTGCTGGTATTCAGCTATCTTGGAAGGACAAACAAGATAACAGATCTGTTTCTTCCCATGTGTATTGTATAATACTGAAAACTTAGCCTCAGCATGACCTCTGCAATTTATTGTGTATATAATTTTCTTGCAACAGTGTCATTTCCACTCTGTGAGGTGCCAGTCACGCTGTAATGCCTGCAGTCCTACAGGGTGATTTGGTGTTCCCTGTGCTGCTGGCATCCCTGCCCCTCCTCCTTGCTTCATGCTACTGTACACTATTAGGAGAGCCATGGGTTGAGGACACTATTAATCAGCTTCAGATCTAAGCCAGGTGTTTTGGCTGAATTTCAGGTCTATTAGAAATCAGCCCATCTGAGGCACAAAACTAATGAGGAACAAAGGTGAGCATATGCTGATAAACTGTTCCAGACTGATTACCAAGGATTTGAGCCATATCTGCTAACAGCAACAAAAAAAGCCCATAATTTGGGAAGCTAAGAGGGCTAGTGAAGAGAAGTTGAAGAGAGGGACTAAGCTTGAAATAGGGCTGGGCGTTGGAGCAGCTGAAGGGAATGCTAAGAGTGATGGGGCAAGGAGGCCATGAGGAGGAAAAGCAAAGGCAGCAAAGCCACCTGCATGAGATTGGGAAATGCCCTATCAGTGTTGTAGAAATGATTTGGAAACAAGTTACGGTCCAGATGTTTCACATGACCCATTTAAGGGATCACTGTAGTTTCATTTGCTGTTAAGGGTTATAGTATTTTCCCCAGCTTTTCAGGGAAGGTGATTTTGATGTCAGCCCCAGGAATTCAGCATCCGTTAGAGTAGATATAAGATGTAGAATAGACTGTAGGAAGTAGAAAACACCAGCCTCTCAAATGTAGCTCTCTATGATATTTGTCCATGTCTATAGCCACTATATGGCCCATTTATTGTGCACCTCTGGCAACAGAGAACTCCAGAGCAGCTTCATGGCTAGAATCAGGCCACTTGCTGACCATATGCAGAAATCTACAGTTAGTGATGCACTTTTGAATAGCCTAATTTTGCCCAGCCTTGTAGAATTGTGCCAGTTTAACTCTAGTGTAATAATTTCAAAACCATGTTCAAAGAGTTTGGCAAAGACTTACCCAATGTTGTTTTTCCCAATATGATTTGCATCACCATAGCAACTTAAATAATTTTATGGACAATAATGAACTTTTTCCAGCAATGCCTCTGAGAAGATAAAGAAAATTAAACTTGAACAAAGAAAAATTATGGTTAAAAGAACACTTGTTCATGGTACAGTGAAATTAAGTAGTCCAGGAGTGTGGTTCTTATTACTCATTCACGCTGCCAACAAGATTGGAAGTCAACAGAGGTGGGCAAGGTGGCCACATTGGTTGGAGAGGAGGAGAGGAGTCAACAATCTGGAATATTTCAAAATAGTCATGAAACACAGTGGAGTTAGTATACTTTTGAAAGTGATATACCTCTTTGTTACTCCAAATGTGCTTGTTCACAGGTTTTCCTTTTGTTTCGCTTGTATCCAGTTTCTGATCCTTCTTACTTTTAATAGTCAGCTCCTTCCTTTCCAAATGATAATTATTTCCTGTTCATTCCTGTTTCAAATACATCACCCTTATCCATTCAAATATCCACCCTGAGTCTATCCAGAATTTTTCTGCTGAAAGACGACATTCAGCTCTTGCTCTGCAATCCTCTTACATCACCTGTATTTCTTTGAGCTCCACACTGTCCTCATGTCTATTGCAAATCTATCAATCCTCAAATCTATTCCAATTCATTCCTTGCAAAGACAGCTTCCTCAAGTCTATAGTGAATCAGAAGTCTCTTTCCCATTTCTCTTCCTCTTTCTGGAAATAGTGACAGCTTTCATATTTCTTTTATTCCTTTTGCATTTCCTCTTTTGTGCCTCTCTCTGTAAGGCAAATATCCAGCTTTCTTCCTCATACACAGTATTCTAAGCTCTGCAGCTTGTGTCACCTTCTTATGCAGTTATCTAGTAGTCAATGTTCTTTGCAGTGCTTTTCCCTGAAAAGAAGCTGACTTTTTCAACAAAGAAAGCAGCTGTCCAAAAGCTAACATAATTTTGACATGAGAAAAGCATGTAGGAAGGGACTAAAGTGAGTCAGTGCCATTGCACAGGAGGGCAGCAATCATAACTAATTTTACAGTATTCATTTTGGAGCAGGATATCTGGGTAGGAGCTCCCATGCCTCATGAGAATATCTAAGTAAAGGTGGAAAACAAATATGATGCTTCTGAATCCTCTTGTGTGTTCTAACACCTTTCTCTCCTTGTCCTGACATGAAACTTGCAGGCTGCAAGATTGATCATGTCATTAACGCTATAAGCAGGATTCTTAGCTGGCTGACACACAGTAAATGTATTTAAGTGTGAGAGAGAAAGGAAACAAGCTCCCTTACATTTTGTTCACACTTCCCAGTGGATGTGTTAAACATTGACACCTCTGAAGAGCAAGAGGCTTGCTGTCCTCTGCATCTGCCATGCACTGCCCATCAGCAAACATTCTTAATGCACTCCTGCTGCTTCTCCTTCCTACTGTGGTTTTTACACATCCTTTCTCAGCAGTGGGCACTCTCACAGTAACTCAGTGAACAAGGAAAAGCAAACCTTACAACACAGCCTCACCAGCATGGTATGTGCACCTATACACTTCCCCAAAATTCCTGGAGACCATCTATCATGAAGGGGAAAAAAAAGTGGCCCCGCCCCTGCTAGTGACACTTGTCCTCATCCCTTCCCCCTAGTTTGATGTTGAAAACCTAGGGCCTTGCTGCCAAATACTTCTCCCTGTCATTGCAGGCTGGTAGTGTTTGTGAGACTTGGCAGGAAACAGCATTTGATAAGAATCCTTCTCTGGGCACCTCTGAGAGGGCACTGTCATTCATTTCACTCCCCTGCCAGTTCACAAACACCAAGCCAGCAGGGCAAGTACAGGAGGAGCTGCATTCCTTTTAGGCTCCTGTAACTTGGAAGCAGCTGCTGTCATTTCCTTTAGTCACCTTTGAGCCAAAAGCAAGCAGAACACACTCCAGCCCCAAAGGAATATTTTTAAGAAAAGTTATAAGCAAACAAATAGGCAGGGTATCAATGGAACAGCCACTGCTGCCAAGCTAAAACTGGTACTTATGCTCACACTCTTGCACACATATATGTGCAGCAGAGCTTAATCAATTCCCTCATTAATGTTGAGGATCATGTGCTCATGCTCTGTGTCTGGGAAAGCTTTACACCCACATGAATTTTGATGTGGAGCTGAAACAAAAATGTTGATGCTGGCAATGCCAACTATAGAGAGTAAATAGCTGGGGCCTGCCAATGCTGACTTGAATGGGGCTTCTCACCCAGAAGAAAACCTACATGTGAAAAGTATTCTCATGATCAGGTCTGTGCAGTAAAAGTAAATCTTGTTTTTTCTTCCTCAAGCAAATAAATTCATTTATGCCAATGAGTTGGTTTCAAGCTTTGTATGGGTAGGTTCCACTCCCTGGTCTTTATGTGAGATCTGAGTCTTGCCCACTGGAGTGAGTCAGGCTATCAGTGTTTGGCTCTGTGCTTCAGGGGTCAGTGACTGCATTTACATGTGGGCAGACTTCATGCTGATTAAATCAAACTACTGCATTGAAAAGAACATTAACTAAATGCCTCCTAACATTCTGATGGTGTATAAGCTATTCTGAATCTTAAAATCCATAGAGGATTAGTCCTAATTCATTCCAGTACACACAAGTACATAAATGAAAGTGCTTTCTGTTTAGTAAAATTAAGGAAATGCATAAAAAAAGAAATTAATGGGAATTTAAAATTGCTTTCTTTTTCAGGATCTGAGAATAAAAGAGTTGTGAGTAATATTGGAATGAATGTTCTCACCTTCTCTGTCATCCTGTGTTTCCTAGTTTTATTTCTTAGAACTCAAAAAACAATACTTTCTTAGTAGGAATGGTGCAGTAGCCTTGTCTTGATAATGTGCTTCAGCCACGAGCCTCGTCTAGAAGTGATTGGATTATATGTTTTGCTTATCTTCTCCACTGAAACCAGGGACAGATGCAGGCCAGATGTTAATATCAGGGATACAGCACTCCCTTCACAGCTCTATGTCAGGCACACACCTTTGTGAGAGCTCAACAGCCTTGAGGAGATCCCACAGTGGAAGGCCAAATGCAGGAGAATTTATACTCACAGTCCTAACTCAGGCCATGCTTTCTCTACAACTCCCCACTGCTTGTGGCTAGAGTTGAGGTGCCAGAGGGGGGATGAGATGGTATAGAGGGAACAAGGGAATTGCTAGCACCACACCAGTGGAATGGGAGAGGGGCTACAAGAAGGGTAAAATTTCCTTGGTAACCTCCCAATAAATCCATATCGGTTTAAAGCTACAAGTGAATCTGGCAGCAACCTTCTGTGACTTCAGATCATAAGTCACCCACTGTGTTGAAAGCTGTTTGATGTGAATCTCTCCACTGGCAACTGGCTGCAGGCCAACAAAGTCACTTTCTATCGATCACAAAACCACCACAGTTTTTACTGGTCACTTTTTTTCCTGAAGGCAGGAGCAAAGGGTAGTAGAGGATCTGTGCTTTTGATGCGTCCACCTACCCGGTTCTTCTCTCTGGACCACTACTGTGTGCTTTCAGTAATCAGTTAAGCCTGCCTTTGCCTTTCATACAGCATCCCTTTTCAATGGAAATCCACACATGTTGGCAGTGCTTGCTACCAGAGAACTAAAGAAGGAATAATGATCTAAAAGAAAATATTATAGTCTCTCAAATTGCACTGGGATATTCTCAAGTCAAACAGTAGCCATGCATGTGTTGGTATTCACTTCTAATATCCTTCAAGAGAGCCTGTTCATTGCTAAAGACTTTGTGCATTGCAGTAGCAGCTGAAACCGAGGAAGAACTACAAAAGCAAGGTGCTGATGAACATTCTGGGCACCTGTGTTTTTTAACCCTCACAACCGAAAAACTAGTGAATGATAAAGAGCAAAAATGAATATCAGATGCATTGAACTTATGCAGATTAGATAACGCAGTTGGAGGAAAGAAGCAGTTTGTGCAACATCTCGTTGACCTGAAAGATCAGATGCCTAAAAGAGTATTTTACTAAGAGCAGTTGTAAAGAAAACAGTAGTGTGGGCAGGTAAAACCACAGATCAAATACTTTGAAGGTCCATATTTCATCACATAGCTGTATGCTTTCAGATGCCACATTCTGTTCCTATTGGATCTATGGCAAAATGCCCACTGACTTCAAACAGAATAGGTTTTGTCCCTCTAAGCTAGGAGTATGGCCAGCAATACTAATGCAGTTAGAAATAAACTATGTAGATGAAGAGTAGGGAGTTGATGCTGGAAATTTAGTGCCTGCCTGATCTTAATCCTTTTATTTTCAAAATTACAAAACTCTTTTACTCTTAGAACATTATATCAATAGTGGGTTTTTTTTGGTCCACAATATTTTACAGTCCATTGGCTGAAGTGATTAAAGCTAATAAACTTATTTAGTAAATAGTTTTTTAAACAGCTAACCAAGTGTTCAGAAGCATTAGAATAATTCTTTTCAAACTAGAACTTTTTGATATTGCAGCCAGTTTTGTTCAAGAAAGACCTTAAAATCTCATTGGTATTCTTTCTTTTTACTGCCTCCTCTGTTCCATGATATTCCCTTTAGTGAAGTTTATCCAAATCTATATTCTTAAACCTCATCCTGAAAGTGGACTTGATAAGTCTTTGTAATTGACAGCATTATAGTAGGTATCTGTGCATGGATGTAAAAAATGAATAGTATAAAATGAACTACAGAACTTTTTTTGCATTAAAGGAATTTTGCATCAAAACAAGGAAAATTGCCAGCAGTGTATCTGTAGTATTTTAAAATCAGATAAAAATAGGATTGCTGAATTCTTTAATTAACATAGCTGAAAGTTAGCCAAATCAGCTTCGGACACAGCAGGAGACGTACAATTTGTCCTGATTTTGTGGGGAATGAAAAAATGTAATACTTGGCACATGAACTAACTGTGCTAACTCAAAATGTTACCAAAACATATTCAACTAAATCAAATATGATGGTTTACCAGAGATTAGCCCACATATTTTAACAGAACAGAAAAGCACAATTTTAAAGTTGTGGGTTACTGAAAGGAACAAAATCTAGAGAAAGTGATTATCAGTGACATGAACATTTTGAAGAAAACTACTTACATATTGAAATTAGTGAGGTCCTTTCGCCAAACTCTGGTATTCTTTGGCATTTGGCCAAACTTCTGGTGATAGAGAGTAACATCATCCCCTAGGAACAGTTCTGTTCATTTGGGAATCTGGTCTTTTTTGGCAAATGAAATCTCAAGGTGTTTCAACTGGAGAGAACATTTTCCATCAAGATGTTAAAACCCACCACTTTTTAATTTCTATGTGCCCATTTGCATAAAAAGAGCTTTGATGAGGTTAGAGGTATAATATTATGATGGGCATAAATTCTTTATTAAACAGAAATATCAATTGAGTAAACATCTTTAGTGCTTACAAAATCTAGACTAGATGTAGTACCTGCCTGTGTATGATGGAACTTCAGTGTCTTACTAAGCAGATACTTTCCTGTAGAAATTTTAGGGCAGAATTCTCTCATTCTCAGATGTGCATCCTTAAGCAAAGAAACTTTCATGAAAAACTTATGAAAAGCCCAAATAGAAAACATCTGATGAAATCAGATATGGCTTTCAAAACAGTCCTGTTACAGAAAGGTAAAACTGATTTTTCCTGAGACAGTGAGGACTGAATCCAGAGAAATTCCTTGAGGAAGGACATTGCTACCCTACCTGCAAAGATTTACTGTTTTAAATTGCAGTTCAAACTCCTGCTAATAAGGTTAGGGGGATATTCATTAAATTAGTTCATGTGGTAGCTGGTCTCCACATTCACTTTTCTATAGACAGCCCAGCTCAAGTTGGAAGTAACACCAGCCCCTGTACGAGAGGGCTGTGTGCAGACAGCTACCAAACTTACTTCTAGTGCCCTTTTCTGTCTTTAGATTTTTTTTTCTTCAAGAATTTTATTATGAAACTGCCCCATTCCCAGATATAACATTTCATGGTTTTGGAAGAAACAGCTACCTGTAGAACTTTTCTAAATTGCCACATCCCTTGGTGTTTCTCTAATCCAGATAATTTTTTTTTCCTCGAAAGAACAGCCCATCCTTTCAGAGGACTGAGTTTCCCTTGCATGGATGGTTTGTCTGTTAAAAAGCCTGCCTTCAGAAACCGCAGTATAACATGAGCACCCTTAGGCAATAGTTCCCAAAACTGGGGTTCTGACGAAAATTAAGTTAGATATTTCTGGGGCTGTGAATCAGTCTTAAGGGGAATTTGCAATGGGAAGAGCAGTTACTCAAAAGCCAACTGGACTGCACCTTACTCTTTTACCAGCTTCCATCTTTCAGATGTCTGTGAGATGTATTCTATAGTCACAGTGGGCGAGAATTATAATAGCTCATCTGTTTTACAGACAATGAACACCAAGACAGGAGGCACAAAGGCAGAAAGGTCCTGCAGATTAGAGGGTGAGGCAGAGATCTTGGCTTTCCTCTAGTCAGGGCCACTGATTCACTTTGCAGCACACTGCAAAGAGCTGTGACCTCTTTAGGTGAGACACGATTTTTGGGCATCATTCCTCAAAGTTCCTCAGATCTCTTCTACATCAAACCCATATTCCTTTGGTGGGGGAGGTAGGATGACTCAGTCACTCATCAGGCTCTCTGTCACTTCTCCCTGATACATACTCTCAAGAAAAGCAGAATGCATCCATGTTGTTTGGTAAACAAAGGGATATGTGGGAGCATTTGTCTCCTTAGAGACTTAGAGACTTTGCATGGGTAGATGGAGCAGAGCTGAAAACAAAGACCTAATTGCAGTGCTCTTGCAAAAACATCTGGCCAGCACTGTCCCTTAAAAAAACAGACTGGAGGAATGTAAACATATGTTTGGCCCGCAAAGGAGTCGTTATATAAATGTTAATTATGAAGAGGATTTCCCATGGGTACAGTGGCTTTTGACAGAACTTTGATTCCATGCAGGACACAAGTCCCAGGAGTCACATGCTCTGCCTTAGAGCTGTGCTGACACTTCTCTGAGCCCTAAGAAGCAGCAAGGGCATTGGCTGTAGCACAGGAACAGAACTTGCTTTGATGATTATTAGTGAAGTTTGTGCAGCATCATGTTGAAGCAACTCTTTGTAATTAAACAGTTCCACTGATCAGAAAACATCTATGATCCCAAAATGGTGAGGCAGCTTCCCTTAGGTCACTTAAAGAAGATAGCTGAGCATTATCATATCATTTGGCATAGCAAGAGCTGTGGAGCCATTACATTTTTGCTATTATGAGACTGAGATTCTTCTCTTTTCAACATTTTCAGCTGTTACAATGTGACTTTCATGCCTTTTTCCTCCACAGTCAGGAGGTATTCAGGTTAAATTGACCTTTCCTAAGGGATGCTGAGATCCTCACATGGCTAACATGACTCCAGGCTCCCACAAAGATCACAAGAACCTTAGGCTTTCTTTGCTGTGAACAGTGCCATTTAGCAAAGGGAGTGACTCACCACGTCCAAAGTGAAGCCTGCCTTCAAACAATTGGGGTGAAGGCACCAGAGGACCAGTTTAATAGTCACTCTGTTTGCATTGCTTAAACAGATAAGATGAGCCCCCTCTTCTTCTCCCACTATGGCCACCCCTTCCTCCTGCACCACCCTTGTTTTTGCAGCACTTGTGCTCCTGGGTGATGAATCTGACCAGGGAACTTACCTGGCTGAAAAATATGGCTGATGTTTATCCAGCCTTTTTTTAAGTGTTACTTTTTCAGTTGGATCAGAGTTCCCTGATCCAATTTGTGATGTGGCTCAACAGTCTGCCAGCAGAGTAAAGGCAATGAGAGGTGGGAATGTTCAAGCAAGAGTGGGAGTTCAGGGATGTGAAAACCATGAGTATTTGGTGTCCAGTGACTGAATATTGAACCATGCTTTGAGACTGATACCTTCTGTCAGCCTTGCCTGTTAAACTCTTACTGCATGTGGTGCTCTCTAAATAATGCCTTTTGAAGCTATAGAAAGCCTATTTTAAAAGAGAAACACAGTTACTGAATTTCCACTATGATTTATCTGCCAGCCCTCCTCCCTCCCCAGTGGCTGAACATCTCACTTATGTATTTCACAAATGTGAAACAGAATACTCCACTGCTCTTCCCTCCATTCTTAAATGAAATTATGAGAATTCAGCCTTTTAAAATGACTGAGAAAGGCAGTAAGGCTTCTCAGGAAGAAAGAGAGAGATCTAGATTTAAGGCTTTAGGGAGTTTCAAACAGTGAGAAAGACTTGAAGCATTTAAAAGCCAGGTATCTTAAGCAAGCTTTTTGTTTAATTTTTTATATATCAGAATTTCTGACTGTATCCAGCCAGGGGCTGGATAGGAATTCTATACTGGCATTGGAGAGAGTTTGTAGTCAAAGTGTTCATTTACACTTTGACTTAGTTTTAGGCAGTAAAATATGGATTACAATTCTGAAGATGACACAATTTAAAGTATATTTATTTGCAGTAAAAACCTGCCTCTGAAAGAGGAAATAATGGTTTGTTCATAACATTGGCTCTGAAATATACTCAACAGTGTCAGAGGGCCAGCTTTTCCAAGAAGATGATTCTGTGAGTGCCATTGGTACCCAAAGAGCAGGTGATATATTATGTATCCTTGGTCTACAGCTTCTAGCTACATTACCTGTTCTCCTAGTGATGTAATAACAAGGAGTCAAACTGTCAGCTGTATTTAATATTGACTCACAAGCCTTTGTGACAGGGGAGCATGATTTCCTGATGTCTTTGACACCCAGGAGAGAAGGATGGCTGAGACACCTATAAATCTCAAAGTCCTGTTTCAGACATAACAGAGTGAAGGAGAGAATATTATGACAACGTAGCATTTACATGGTCAAAGTACTACAGTTGTAATAACATCTCAAATACCCTCATAAAGCTAAGGAGTAAACACTATTATCTCCATAAAAAAGCTTGCCAAAGGTGATATGGCTTGGAATTTATTTTAAGTGAGTTTAAGCTCTTCAGTTTCCCTCTAGAAACTAGTAAGCCATTGAGATGCAAACTTGTAGCAGAAGTAAGAATAGATACTAGGTCTTGCTGGGATTCAAGCCCATGCCACCTCACAACTATCAAAATTTCCTGTCTGAGAGCTGGAAGCTCTATTAAAGCTGGATTTTATTAAGTTGTGTCTGGACAATGGACTAGTTGTCTGAAATTTATCTCCTGCAAACTGTCCTTCATTTGGTGTGTCCCTGAAAAGAAGTAATCCTTGTTTCCACTTGTGATGATAAAGCACAAGTTAAAACAAGCAGTTTTTCCCTTGAATACCAACCAGCTATTATTATACAATTTGTTATCAGATCAAAGCAAACATGACCTTAGCCCTTGGACAGTACATCATAGTGCCATACCTTTCACATGGAAAGCAGGAGGAAGGGGGAGGAGAATACATATCCTACTTTGCTCTCCAGATGTGACTGCAGGTACTCTAAACCATAATTATGGAAATGGATATGCTCTTTGATTTTCATTCTGTAGGGTGTCTCCCCTCCTCAGTCTATTTCTGGGTGCAATAAATATTGCTCTCCATGTAGCACAAAAGCAACTGATTCACAGCCTTGCTGTCTAATGACTCAAAAATGTGAGGACAGATAGAAGCCATACCCATTTCTGAAGTCACTTGCTCAGCAAATCAGTACAGGTCGATACAGCCTTTATACCTTGGCAATAGTCCTTGCTGCACTGAGGGATCATGTTGTGACAGGTGCCCTTCCCTCAACCTGTCCCTTTCTGTGCCTTGTGAGACACAGACAGACCAGAGTTCAAACTTGCCACCACTAGGAAGCCTTTGGCAAGAACAGATGATACTTTGCCAAGTTGATATCTCTGTTGTTAACATTTATAATTCTTTGCATTTTACATTAAAGCCCAGCTTCTGGAATTTAGTGGTTATGTGAGGAATTCAACTATTGTTTATTTCTTTGGAAGGTTTCTAGCTGTCAGGTTTGCTAAGAAAGGAGTTCTGAATTCAGGGCTCAGAGGTTAGGAAGAAGGGGAGCCCCCCTCCATAATTGCTATCTATAGGAAATGGTGAGATTTTAAAGCAAATTTCATGGTAATGAAATATGAGTCATGTTGTTTTAAGATCTGAGCTGCTGATAATGCCTCTTTTACTGTCCTTTGCATAGTCCCACAGACTCTTTCACATCTGGTCATAGACCCAGTGCACAGTTTGTGTTGTTTAATAGTAGTACAACAGGTTTCCTGATACCTGCTTACATCTCAAAAGTCATGTCAGGTAGGCACTGCTTGCACCTCCTCAATTAATTATTTTCCTTCCAAGTAAAGGAAGAGCTTTAGGCCAATGTGGATGGCACATCTCACAGGTGGTGGCTTTTCCCCACTTTTCTCAATACAGCGTCTCATCAGCATTGAAAGTGAGCTTAGTACACAAGACTCTTATTCTTAAAATTATTCTTGATGAAAGGCTTCAGCTCAGCATCACTTGAGCTCTAAAGGTGATCTCTTTTTCACACGCTGTTCACACTTTTTGTTACAGCATTTTGAGCAATTACAAATACACTGCAGACTAACAATCCCCCTCAGAGCTATGCAGTGACAGTGGAAGCAAGACACGGAGATTAAAGGCAATATTCTCTCCTTTGTTTTTATTCTTGGAAAAGAGCCAAGTTTGTTAAATTCTGGCTGAAGGTAAGGGAGGAAAGATGTGGACGGTCTGGGACAAACTCCTCCCATTCCTTGAGCCTGTTAAAAGCAACTCTGCTGCTGCCTTTGGAGATCAGGTCTCTGGGAGGTCCCAGAGATGACAAAAAGAGGTAAGAGGGAGCTTTGTGATGATACAAATTTTCCATCAGTCTGAGTTTAAGATTGCAGTTTGTCACTGCATAGACAGAGAGTTTACAAGGAATCTGTATTTACAAGAGCAGTGAGGTGGCTGTGAGAAGTGGCAGGGCTTCAAGTTCACTGAACTGAAGTGGACTTTGAGAGGAGGGGCTGCTGTTAAGGAATTGGGAACAAACACCATGAAAAGCAGGATGGTGGAAGGTTTGCTGTGATACCAGTGAGCCCTCCCTGCTGTTGCTGCAGCTGAATTGTTCCTGGCTTGCAGAGGCAAAGGCCAATCCATTAGGAAAGAGAAAATTGCACTGATTAAACCAAGCAGAGTTTGGAATGCTTTTGCAAAGGCTGTAACTCCCAGTGAATAACACATGCTATCTCAGTCTGGTAGGGGCCAAAACAGGGCCTCTAACTTATATCCTAGTGGGAGTGTCAGAGTCAGAGAGAGGTATTGTCTCCATCCACTTAGGACAGTGCATTCCTTGTGGGATCTGGATAGGATTCCCCAAGAGAATTATGAGTTCTATGTTAGATGAAGAACTCCTGTACTTAAAAAACTACTGAAGAAGTGTCTAACTGGCACATGACAGAAAGTCTGTGTTCTTGCACTTAAATTTATGTCACAAACTGGTCGTCCTCCATCCAGTTGACTAAGGGCTCCAAATTCTGGCAGAGGAAGGAGATGCCTCTATACATCATCTATTTAAGACTCAGTTGACCTACCACTGTCTTTCCAGAAGAGCAGAGAGAAATACATGATTCCTCTGAACTCTGTAATTCTGTAAATTTGTTTGGGATTTAGAAAACAGGGTGATAGACATCTTCTAAATGTCAGTGACAAGATAGATAGGTGTTCCTTCCTTAACCTACCATTTTCTTTTTAAGTGCCACTGTCTGTTTACTGTCTCTTCTTGTTTCTTGTGTTCAGACTTGAGAAATAAAACCTGCTGGCATATACAGCACAAACAGTCCTCATCCCAGCCATGATCCCTGACTTCTCAGCACTCCCAGAACTGTACTGGTAATGGTGTCAAGCTCTGTTGAAAATAAATGCAAAGATAGGCCAGTCATCATTCATGTAGCTCTGTGCCTTCACTCCCTATATCCACAAGAGTCATTAGCCCAAGTGTTCTGTACTGAGGATGATATTTCTTCCTCTCCTCCTGTTTTCTTCACTGATTTTATTTAGCCTGGTATCAAATCTTTCAGTTTATATTCTGATCTAATGTCTCTGATCACTGTGGACAAAAAGTGGAAAAATCCCATTTGGGCAGTGCATTTTTTTACAGTAAGTGTGGTGAGACACTGGAACAGGTTGTCCAGAGGGGTTGTGGATGCCCCATCTCTGGAAGTGTTAAAGGCCAGATTGGACAGGGTTTTTGGCAACCTGATCTAGTGGGAGATGTCCCTGCCCATGGCAGGGCGTTTGGACTAGAGGTTCTTCAAAGGTCCCTTCCAGCACAAACCCTTTTATTATTCTATGATTCTATTACAGAAACACATTCACAGAGCAGCTCATAAGCAGAATTATGCCTTTTCTTCAAGATGTGTTCTATCACACATTTAGATAAGGCTTGTCAGTCCATGTTCCCTCTTTTTACTCCCATAGAATTTTTTTCTGTAGCTGCACTTTTTCCCTGACCTTTTTATTTACCTTTGTCTCAACTAAGACTCCACCACAATGTTGAACCTCCTCACCTACCTCCTTCTGGCCTCTGTGAAGCCAGTCAGTTGCGTTAAGAGGATTGAGCTTCACTGATCCCCCAGTTTGTGAGGTTTCTTTTCATTTGTCCTTCTGCCCTTGGACAGAACAGCACTGCTGTTCCAGCATTCACCAGAGTGCTAGAAGTGCTGGGAGTCCTTTTCTCTTTGTCCTTCTGCAATTCCTTACTTTTAATTTTTTAGCCATTTTTTGCCATGTCTTTCTTTTCAGCCACAGTTCCCTCCAATCCTTTGGCTTCTCCTTTTCTCTTCCTTCTCTCTTTTTTCATCCCTTCTTAATTTCTGAGGGTGTGCTTTGGTGGTGTTTCAGAGTTGGACTAATCCCCATCCCTAAGACACAGGGACAAAAAGGACAGCAGCCAAACCATTAAAAGAGCCATCTCCTGTTGTTCAAGCCTGGCCTTTCTTGACTTCACCTCATGGGCCATGCTCTTGCACTGAAAGGGACAATGGCCTAAAGAGTTTTTCTGTTTGGTGTCACACAGAAGCTATAGGCAGGCTTTGGGGAGCTGTCAGGCCTTGTGTGATTTAGGCTGGATAGTCAGTGTAGAACAGTTCCCTTTCTGAGAGCACAACAATATGAAGCTTTTGTGGAATGCAGGAAGGGGATAAAGGCAATGTTCAAATAAAAATCAGAGATGTGGATGACATGAAGATATTTTCTTTGTCTCTGCACTCCATTCACAGCTTCATTCTTCTCCACCTCTCTCCCCACCAAGGCCATACTGTCTGTCCAGTGCAGTGGGATGCTTCTGCTGACACAGATGGAACAGCGATGATGCAATGATAGTGGAATTTCCATCTCCTTATACAACTCTGCATATAAATATGCAGAGATGCTTTCTGTGCATATTTAAACACACAGCTCTTAAACCAAGGTACAGACTCTCTTCACATCCCTTATACATGCATAAATGCCCTCTTTTTATGAGTCAGACTTTTAGACAGCACATTCTTGTTGCCTTGTGCTTGCTGTTCATGTCACATTGGTCATCCCAGTGGATTAGTGGCTGCTGTGCATCACTGGTATAGGGCAGCCAACACACACTCTGCAGCAGCTGAGCAGCTGAGAGGAAGAGAATTTACTTTTACAGAATCATAGAGTCACTAAGGTGGGAAAAATCAATGAGTCCACCCATTAACCCAGAATACCAAGCCCAACACTAAACCATGTCCACATCTACATGTCTTTTTAACCCTTTAGATTAAAAAAAAATTCCTAATATCCAATCTAAACCTCCCCTGGGACAGCTTGGGGCCATTTCCTCCTGTCACCTGCTACCTGGAAGAAGAGACTCACCCCCACCTCACCACAACCTCTTTTCAGTTGTAGAGAGTGATAAGGTTTCCTTTATGGTATTTTTTACATGCAGTGCTCCATGTGAAACAGTTATGTAGCTATAATGGGCCAGTTTTATGCCATTTACAGAGCTGTTTAAACAAAAGCTCGCCAACCTACAACTTAATTCTGGCTGCAATTAAATTTGATATCTATCTGCAGTCACTGTTGGAATCCTATGGCTTTTCCAGTGACTGCTAATGACTGATGAGATGTCCAAAATGAGCTATTCCCTGGGTCATATAACCCACACACTCCTATTGATCTTGTTAATGTAGATTTTGGTGAGTGCAGTTGAACATGCTGCCTTGAAAAATGTTTTATTTTCAGTGGATGCTAATCCTGAGCTACCAAAAAACCCACAGGTACAGGAAAGGCAGATTATGTTCTGCAAATCACACACTGGGATCTAGCCAAATAGAAAAGAAACTAAACAAGAGCTGCAGCCAGGCCTTTGAAAGTAAAACAGTGTGAAACATTTTGTTCTGTTAAAAATATTCCAAGTGCTTTTTTGTGTGTCAGTCTTCCTGCAAAATCATTTGCCTCTATGGCTTCCCCCCCACCCCAGTTTTGGACACAAAATACATACTCTGGATGGCTGCCAAAATGGTGAAGCAGCTTCTCTTAAGTCACTTAAAGAGGACATCTGAGCATTATCAGTTGGATTTTTTTGTGCAGTGAGAGGAATATAAGATTTTTCTGCTTCCCCAATGGTACAGCCTCTTGCAGTACTTCAAGCAGACTGTGTTTTCATAGCTTGTTTTCAGAAGGGACTGCATCATGAGTTAGCCAGAAAACTAAAGCCAAGCTGGTTATCTCATACAGCTTGCAACATTGCTGAGAAGCCAGTTCCCTTGTGGCTAAGATTTTCCAAAGATACGGATTACTTGAATGCACTGACATCTTTAATATCTGAGTGGCCTCCATAAAATATGTCAGAAAGTCTGCTTTTGGAAAAATCTGTGCTCTTCTTCTGTGAAATTGAGCCTTTCTCAGCTGTCACAAAGTAAATGGGAGGTAAAAAAATCATAGACACTTAAAAATCTTGGCTAAGTTATTCTTTTACCTTATAGTTATTATGTAAGTTTTAAAAGACCTTGAAAACTTGTTTGAATTATTAGAATCTACCAGCATTAATCCTGAAGCCTCCTCAGACCTGTCTTATTTAGATGTGGATTTAAGCAAGCAAATAAGAACCTCATTAATATGGAAATTGGGAGCACTTCAGCAGAATTATCAATGCTGAATTTAGCTTATTTCCTGAGGTAAACATGAGTAGTATCTTCCCTCTCCCATTACCTTTCTAGCTCCTCAATAAAACATACTAGAGAATTAGATTCTCTTCTGTTTGCTGGTTTGAACAGGAAACATTTAGTGCTGGTGAATAGTAAGTATTTTCCACATGCAAATTTGCTCATTTTCTGCCCCTTACTTCTTGTTAAGGGAAAGGGTCATTTATTCTGCTTAAATCTTTCACTCAGAGCTATGCAAATTAACAAGATGCTAAGTGTTTTACTGAGGAGGGTCTATAATTTCCTCAGCCGGTACAGCTGGAAAATCGACATTTATTTATTCTCTGCTCAAAAATTAGTGGGACAGAGACATGCATTTGCTATGTAAAATACATTGTTAGTTTCTCAGCATGTATCATGACGCTGGGTCAGAGTTAAGAAGGTTAATGAAATATTTAAAGTGAATTTTTGCATAGCATTTTTTTAGTACTGGATAAACCACAAAGCTAAGAGCATGTTTATGTAAGGTATTTAATCAGGTGTTTTCATCCTATAGAATGTATAGAGGCTATTATCAAGATGTTCTTATACCACTTGAATGAGATTAAACACTTTTATAAATACTCTTTTAAAAGCAAATTTGAAATTTGTTTCTGAGGTTGTATTGCTGTAGTAATGAGCAGCAGAGCTGATGTCTCTCTGAGTTTGCTTTGATTTATACTATTTTTGAGATCAAACTGGTTGTAGTTGCTTTTGGACTTGCGATTTTTAGAGGATATGCACCTGTGTCATCCCTATCAGTCCAAAATTCAGTGGGGCTCAAGAGCTCTGAGTATGTTGTGTATGACAAAGGCAGTATTTTTGACTAGGTCTCCTGGTCTAAGACATCCAGACCAAGGCATTGTGTAATGTTGACTTTTGTCTTCCTCGCAGAACCCCTCGAGCAGTGGAATTTCTTGAATGTCATCAAAAGAAGTCAGACCCAGATGTGGACTGTTCCTGCTTGATATGCCAGGAGTGAAGCTAGTTTTCTGTAGTTTCCCATGCTGCAGTAAGAGAAGGATTAAAAACTAAGGAATTTGAACACTGTGAAATCACCCACAAATAAAGTAGTGGATAGTTTCAAAAAGGCTCTTTGCAAATAAACATATAAACAAAATAAAGTCACCAGTTTGCCACAGCCAGGGCTTGAAAAGAACATGCCAAGATCAAATAGCAGCTGTACCTGCTGGAGGTGGAACTAAAACAATGTGGTCCACTTCATTTTCCAGTTCACAAACAAGGATTTTGGTTGATAAGAATGCTCTTAAGCCTTTTTAGCTGTGTGGTAGATACAAGATTTCTCCAAAGTGGCTTTACAGGAGCAGGCTGCACTGATGGAGCATGGTGACAGTTTGACTTTTTTCTAGGCAATGGGTTTGGTGCCTGCTGATCAGGTATAGAAGCATAGAATCACAGAATGGGTGGGAAGGGATCTTTGAAGATCATCTCATTCCAACCTACTTGCCATAAGTAGGGACATCTTCCTGCCCTTCCTTCCTTCCTTCCAGTTTCCAGCCCCATCCAGCCTGCCCTTGAAAATTTCTAGGGATGAGGAATCTATCACTTCTCTGAGCTAGTGTCTCACCACACTCACAGTAAATAATTTTTTCCTCATGTCTAATCTAAACCTGCCCTGCTTCAGAAGCTCCATTTCTTCTTGTGCTGCACTACATGCCTTTGTCAACAGTCTCAATCTTTCTCGTAAGCCCCCTTTTTCTGGAAGGTTGCAATAAGTCTTTTTGAAGACTTATTTTCTCCAGGCTGAAAAACCTCTTCCTCACAAGAGATGTACTCCAGCCTTCTGATCACTTTTGTGGCCCTTCTCTTGACCTGCTCCAACAGGTCCATGCCTTTCCTCCACTGATGACTCCAGGGTTGGATGCAATACTCCAGGTGTGGAATATAGATATGATGACCACCACTACAAGCCAAACACAGTCTGAAAAAAGCCTTGTGAGTATAGATATCTGTGTTATTTCAATTCTGCATTTAGAGCCAGAAGCTGCCATCTTCAGTGAACTCATCATTAGCAGGATGAGAATGATACAGGACAAGTTTCTGACCCTGTTTCTGCTGTGGTAAAGCTGAAGTAATTCTGACTGTTGGGATGTTTTGCCATGCGTTAGCACTTTTGGGCATGTAACTGTTTTTTTAGTTCCTTCACTGATGTCAACTGCAGCCAAGCATGGCCTCAGCTGGCTGGTTATTAGATAAAGAAGACAAGATTGCAGTTTTGGGGGAATTTGACACACACACACCACCACTGATCTCACAGTGGTGCAGTGTAGAAAGATAAACTGTCATGGTTATAACAGTACAGGAACCTGGCAGAGATGGTTTAACTTGTGTATTTTTAGAGGCATCACAATCTATTTGTTTGGGAATTTGTTTGATTGTTGATTGTATTTTAAAAATCTTGGAATCGGCTTTCTCTTTTCTTGCAGCAGAGAATTTTTCAGCAGTTCTAGCAAAATAAATATAAGGCATGGAATCTTGAACAGATACGGTTTTCTTCAGGATATGTGTCAGAAATTGGAGTTAATGGGTAGCAGCAACAGAAATAAATTAAAATTCTATCTTAAATGGTGGACAAAATGCTTTAAATATGTGTTAAGACCCATTTTTCATTTACTTTATGTAAGACTTAGGCAAGTTCTCCAATCTATTTTCCAAGATAAATGTAAACCAGACAAATCTGGATTTTAAATCTTCTGCAGTTATCATGAAGAAGCAAATAATGACATCAGGCTTAAAAATCTCTGCCTAGATTATCAGCTGAGAAATATCTTGCTAAAACCAAAATTTTGCCCACCAAGTTTGAGAATTGTGCTAATTTGTAATTGCAAATAACCCAGCCACACTAGTTGGGGCTCTCAATATTTTTAGCATTATAACTGGATATGCACAACAGTCAGTGTGTGCCTCAGTAAACTGAATGACAGGAATCCACCAGCTTAAAAGAAGGATTTCATTACACATAAAAGGGAAAAACCTGTTCATTGTAAACGGTTTCATTTGTATCTCACAGCAAATTAGGTTCCTTCAAAATCTCCTCAAGGGAGTGTGGCATCATGAAGCCTTTCATCAGGGGCCCCAGACTGGGCTCCGCTTCAAACTTCTTCAGAAGAACAGAACAAACATCCTCCTTCCACTGAGCCGGATGTTTTCGGAAGGTAGAACAAGGTATCCTCTGTACCTCAAAGGGAGGAAGGATCACATAACACCAGGCATAAATGTGAAATTACCAGTTTTAACAGGCTTTTTTATTATTATTATTACTTTTTTAAACCAGGAAACTTTCCCACATCCCAGTAAGAGCTATGAAGTTCTATATGTTTCCTCTGCTTTGGATGTACTGACATTCGAATCCCAGGCTCTCAAACAGTCATTATATGCTGGGCACCTTAGTAGAGAGAGAGTGGCTGGTAGAACACTTCACTCTCATAACAGCCCTATGACAAGTACAGAAATTATGTATGTGGAAAATTATTTATCAGGGAGCATTTGATGTATTTTTAGGTTCTCCTTTAAAACAATCTAGTGACTGGAAAGCAAGAGAGAGGAGCTCAAGTTCCTGGCACACCGCCAGTTACTTCTCTGTAGATTTCAGCTTTGGAGCCAGCCACACATGAACTTTTTCAGAGTTGTCAGCAATTCACATCTAAATTGAAGCATCCTTCTTACAGCACCATACAAGCAGCAGTTCCTCTCATTTTCTTCCCTTAACACAATACTCTGTTGTTAATCCTATGTCAGGCATTGGAACAGGCTGCCCAGGGAAGTGGTGGAAAATCCATCCCTGGAAGTATTCAAAGGCATGTGGATATGGCACTTGGGGACAACATGTCATGGTGAACATGGTGTAGTGGGTTAATGGTTGGACACAACAATTTTAGAGTTTTTTTCCAGTCTAGACAATTCTATGATTCTAATCAATTGGACAAATTTTCTATGAACTTTGTCCTATTTTGATCACTCTCCAGAATGTAGAGTTCACCAGGAGCATGGAACAAACAATGGCAAGGGTGTCTTTCTCTAGCAAACTGCCTAAGTTTAAATTGCTCAAATTCTTCTGGACTTCTCTGTTCTTACTTTAATGATTTTGCACATTTTGCCTGTGTATGCAAAATACTCAGATGTTGTTTAAAGCAATCTGGAAAATTAATTTTTTCATTCATGCCTGTCCTGGTTTGAAGGACAGGTATCTGTCAATAAAGGCAGAAGCTTCTCTTTGAAATGGAGAATGGAAACCCCCTCCCTCCAAATTATTATAATTTTGAAATTAAAAGGCTCTCATGCAAAGATATGGGAATTAGGAATAACAGTTCTTTACTAGGAAAACTAAAATAGAAATACAGTATTACAAAGAACAATCCCAAAAACACTGACAGAGTCTGAACACAACCTGACACCCTGTCAGTCAGGGTGTTGGTAGCAGTCCCATTAAATAGTGGCTACAGTCCCCCTGCAGTGGCAGATGTGGTTCAGTTGAAGCAGTGCTCCTGTAGAAGGGTGCAGTTTTCCTCTGAAGGTCCAGAGATGATGTGGTAAGGTCTGGTGTTCCTCTGGAATCCAGTGGAAAGAAGGTAACTTGTTGTCCAAAATCTCAGTTTTTATCTAGGTAGGAAAGGCTGGGCTCCTCCCCCTGGCTGGAGCATCTCCCAATGGGATGATGTAATTTTATCAGTCATACAGTGGGACTGAATGGGCCAGCAGCAGATGGTATCTTCCTGGAGGGAGGATGGGTTGTGGAAAAGATAAAGATGATTGCCCCATCTAGTCTTAAAGATGGCCCATTAGCAGATGGTATAAGGGTCACTGCCCCACCAGCTTCAACAGATGGTGATAGAATACACATTTCTGGCCACAACCCAAGACAATGACCAAGAGAGGAAAGGGCATGATCATCCTGAGGGATTAATAAAAAGGGTTTTGAAGTTATTCACCTCCTAGGGATTCACTTCTAGACTGCAGGTTGTAATGATTTCAAGACTGGCCAGTGGCACATTGAAGAATGCTTCACAATTGTAGTCCCATTTACTGACATGGGAATGTCTACCACAAACCTCAGACCACATGGTGTTTCTATAAATTTGTGCACATTTTCAAGATAATAGGCTCAAAACTGAATGGTGTGGAGATGACCTCCCCTTTTATGTGTGGAGGATTTGTCTCAAAGTCAAAAGAAAGTAATTTTATAGGTCTTTGTGACTGATTTATTATCGTGACAATGAAAGTTATTTTGTCTTTTACATGGCCAGGCTGTTGATCTCGTAAACTCATGTCTACAGAATAATGAGTCTTTTTAGACATTGTAGAAACAAGGACTACATAACCAAGAGTAATGGACGCTTTAATATCTCTTACATTACACTGATACTTTAGTAAAGCCTTTGACACCATTTCCCACAGCATTCTCATGGAGAAATGGTTTGCATTGTGGTTAAAAACTGTCTGGATGGCCCAGAGAGTGCTGGGGAATGGAGTTACATGCAGTTGGGTGCCAGTCACCAGTGGTGTTCCCTAGAGCTCAGTGTTGGGGCCAGTCCTTTTTAACATCTTTACTCATGATCTAAACATGGTGATTGAGTGCATCCTCAGTCACTTTGTAGATGACACCAGGTTGGGTGGGAGTGTTGATCTGCTAGAGGGCAGGAAAGCTCTGCAGAGGGATCTGGACAGGCTGGATTGATGGGTCAAGGCCAATTGTACGAGGTTCAATAAAACAAAGTTCCGAGTCCTGCCCCTGGGTCACAACAACCCCAGGCAGTGCTACTGGCCTGGGGAAGAATGGCTGGAAAGCTGCCCAGTGGAAAAGGACCTGGGGGTGTTTGTCAGCAGCAGCTGACCCTGAAGCAGAGTGTACCCGGGTGGCCAAGAAGGCTAATGACATCCTGGCCTGTATCAGCAACAGTGTGGCCAGCAGGATCAGGGCAGGCATCATCCTCCTCTACTCAGCACTGGTGAGGCTGTACCTCGAATGAAAAGGACAGAACAGACCAAGAAACACTGATAAAGAACAGACCCTTGGCTCAGCCAGCTTCAGGAGATAATCACAAGCTTTCTGGAAGCCAATTTAAGTGCCATGCCAGAACACAGTCTAATTTTGCTGTTAAACCCTTTGCCAGGAAATAAACTATTTCATTCAAGATGTTATTGCATTAAGCAGAAATGACTAAGGCTGAGATTCTGAGATCCAGTTCATGCTGAATGTCACCTCACTTGACAGGCAGATCTTAAGTAACAAAAAAGGCATTCAAAAGGCAAGCTTTTAATTCAATTATATTTTTAGCTAGGCCCTCCTGCTTACCTCTAGATATCTTGTTTCTTATCAGAATGAATTAAAGCTTCATGGAGCATAAGATGGAGGAAAACTGAGCTACTGTGGTGCATGACTTTTTATACTGAGTAGGATCTAATGGGTGAGAATTCGGTGTTTCTGGACAGGAAATAAGATCCCCTTCTCTTCATAAAACAATGCCTAAGTGTGGTAGTAAGCAGAATCTATTTAAAAATACAAAATCCAAGTGTGTTCACAAATAATTTAAAGAGTTTGTCTTACTCTGACTTCTACAATTGGAATTATTTGCAAATAGTTGGATGGCAACCAGAATTTTTTTTACAAGGAGTCCATTTCATTGTTCTGCTTAAAAAATTTCCGTCATTCAATTAGGGAGCTGAAACAATGTCTTGGACAAAAATGACATGTTCACTGCAAAGCAAACAATATCCAAAACAAGCTCAGTGGTTTTTTTCCATTAAAATCTCTGTCTTTCTCCAACTGGCTATACTAGTTTAAATCCTAATGGAAGCAAGGCTCAGCAGATTCTGTCTCTGTAAACTCAAAGAAAGATGCAGCTGCAGAGAACAAAGCTGATCTGGCCCAGGTAGCTTGTAGGGAAGAATGGGTCTCTTTTGCAGTGAAGACAAAGCCTTAAGGAATTGACCACACAGTATGAGTAATGCACAGTAAAGTATGCAGAGAAATGATTCACAAATAAGCCTTAGACCGAGAGTTATTAATTGATTTACTCACTGGATTCTGACATACACCACATATTTTAAGATTTCCTAACCAAAAAAGGCATCCTATTTGTTGCAAATTTTACCCAGAAGTCTAGAGAACCTAGAAAGAACAGCATTGCTCTGAATTCTATTTTTTTAAATGGAAATTGAATTGAAAAGCCTTCCTTTGTATGAAACATGAGGACTTGACCACTTTTTTATCTTTATGACTACAGCACTTTTCACAGAAGTAGGGTGTTAACCTCCGAGATGTGGCTATGTTCCAGCTCAGATGTTTTTCTTTCTTCCTGAATTTTCTCTGTAGTTTCAGCTGGATGACGTATTCCTCACTTCCCTTCCTTTGTGTAATCCTGGTGGCACAGAATGGGAAAGACTGCTGTGTTTCCCCCACAGAGATTGCCTGCTGCTGAAATGCAGCTAGTGAGGGATATGTGCACAAGGTGATCTACATCCACTCAAGAGAAGCTGTGTATCCATGAGGCAGACTTTGCCCCCTGTTTATTAAGCATGCTGTTACCCTCCTTGGATGACAGCAGTGCAGAAATAGGGAGTGGTGTTATCCTGAGCATTGTTCATTGTCCATTCTTCTCCCAGAAAGCACAGGTTATTTTTATCAGGCCTCAGAAATGACAGAGAGGATCATGAATAGCTGATGAAACTCAGCAATTTTGCAGTATAATAAAAGATAAAAACTCCAGAGGAACAAACAAACTGTAGGTGGCCCTTCTTTATGATACATAAAAGTAACCTTGAAGATTTTAAAGAAGTCCACTCTGGAGTTCCACTTCTCTCTTTTACATCAAACCTTTTGCTTATCCACAAGTAAGAAAATCTTTAACACCTTTCTCTGTCATGGTGTCTTGTCAATACGTGGTGCCATTTGCAAGCAAAGGCATATTTCTCACATATTCCCACAGTACTGTTCTGAAGTTCTCTCTTTTATAGGCAGAAATCTGAGACAGGCCTTTCCTAAGGGTCTCTAGAAGGTCTGGGCTGGCATTTTCCACTGTACCATAATCTCCTTCCTAACACAGCTACATCTTTGGGCCTAGAATGAGCTTGGTTGTTATTCTGGCAGTCCATAACTAAATAAAGGATGAAGAAGAACTCGGGATGATTTTTTGACCCTAAACAGCCATTCAGTAAAACCAGGGAAAAGTCCATCTTGATATTGCTAATATTTCATAGGAAATCCACCTCATCCCAAGATCTTATTTTTATAACTTTTCAGAATAGTATAAAGAGAGACATGTTTTTAATTCCTTGAGAATAACTTCTAAATCTGTTTCAAAGATGTAGTGGGACAATACCTTGGGATTTAAGTGCTTCAAACTTCTGAACAAGCCAGATATGATATTCACAGCTGAGGCCCACCTCTGCTCTGAAGAAAGCCCATTTCACCAGTGTGATTTTATTTTTAAAAGCAGTTTTCCTGGCAGGAAAACTTCTCTGCCTTCGGCCGATTACGTAAAGTAAACTACTGACATATGCAGACCAGTTGAGACCATTTTCTCCATTAAATTCAAACCTTGTTTTAAAAGTGCAATTTTAACATGTTGTTCTTTCTGAAAAATTCCACAATATGTGCTTTCACATTTGGTTATATAACATTACATTCTTTTACAATAATAAAGCCGAGTGTATTTTGGAATTGTTCACAGACTAAAGCAGTTTAGCACATGGGACAAATCCAGATGTGAAAAAGTTCTGTGGCTTGGCTAGACATGTTACTAAACCTTTTCTCAGATGTCAAAATGATGCTTGGGATGAATTTAGATTTCCATTCTGAAAGGGACTTAGCACTTTCCTAGTATGCACAGGGAGAACTATCTTATTTCTGATGCTGGGCTATTGCAGTTGAACATAAAATATATTTTACTTATTGTTAATTCAGTAATATGTTAAAACTGAGCTTCACTTAGGTACTTACATAGCCTGCTAATGGCCTTGATACAGGAGAATACACAAATAATAATGCTGTATTGAATAGAATTCAGTACAGCTTCAGCCTAAGGATAGAGATGACTTGTAGTAATGTGACAAGAAACCCCTGGTTGGTAGGATTTAATGTATAGGCAGATTGCTATGATTTTTTCAAATCCATAGGTAGGTACTTAAATGTAAGCCACAAAGCCATCTGCTATTCTAACAGAATAAATAAATTAATTTTTAAGTATGTGGACTTTTCTGTTTCAAGAAGCTGATGAAAGCATGTAACAAGAAGGGCTACTGCTATACACACCCTCTTAGGTGGAGATGGGCAGCCCCTGAGCTGCAAAGAAACACCTCTTTTATCTGAAGGCACTTTCATGACTCTCTGAAACTGAAGGCAATTCAGGCCAGAGCTGTGGTCTGCATCCCCAAACAGACATTTGAGAGATGATACATAGCTCTCTCTGCCAAGGGTGTGACATCACTGACATGAGTCTTGGCACAGGGGATCCCTTGCCCAGATATCATCCATTGTCTCTGGCTGCATTATCATGTGTTACCATCCCCACAGCAGCTACATGATCTGCACATTCAATTGCTAAGAAAGCACACTTCTTTACCCCAGCCCCACACTATCTGCAGCACAATTTTACCCTTGTGACCTCACAGGATAGATCCTGCAGAACTTACATATATGGATCCTGTATTGTCTCTGCACAAGGGAAAATTCTATGGACCTCGAGGATTTCATTACAATCTCCATGTACCGCTCATTGCTCTGGTCCTTCACTGTATTGGCTACTTGATACTTGTTTTATCTATGGTCTGGGGATGAGAGAGGATACAAGTTCTCCACTAAGATCAAATAATCTGCTTCAATTGGCTTATTCCAGTCTCAGATTCTGGTCTGAATCAGTCAGGACCTGACCCATTAACTGAACAGTGTTTCTGTTAGTATGAGACAATGGGTCTATGTCAACAGTGTGTTGGTTTGGCTTTACATCACATTGAAATCAAAGCAGTCATCATGTCATCAGCTTGTAGAAACACAGTGGTGAGTTCATCCACAATAGTTATTTAAAATCTGTCTTTTTTTTTTTTAGCTGACTTTGATGGAAAACTCTGCGCTGACTGCCTTTGAGTTTGCTATTTTATGTTGTTTGTTGTTCTGCTTCCTGGTTATTATTGACATCCCATCATTATCCAAATACTTTCTAACCACAGGAATTAGTGCAGCTACAAACTCCTTTTTTTGTTTGTTTCTTGTTTCTCCCCTTTGCTTGTAACTCATTAATATTTATTTATAGAAGCCAAATACCATGTCACAAAGTGTTTTCTATCCTTTCCCTGCATATAGGCACAATACAGTGGTTTACCATGAGACCACAGAGTTTAAATTCATTGCCTTGCAGCATTTATTGTTTCATTTATCTACATTATTCTTATTTATCCATTCAAAGGATCATCCTGGCACAATTCAGTTTGTTGCAGTGGAGAGATTTTAATTCAAATGTTGAGCTTTTGCTTTCTTTATCACAGAACTATTTTCCAAACATGCTTATCATCAAACACCCTTCATTTTCAGCTGCAAGATATCTGAGTGGGAAATAAGAGACAACTTAGAATTGCATGCCAGACCTGCTTTATTTGCAGATGTGCCATGTACACAGAATGCCCACCCACTCTTTGCCAGCAGTAAAAAAGATGTATAGTAATGTCTGCACTTGGCTTTGCAATGCTGAAAGCTTTCTTTTCATGGAAAAAAGTCTGGACATTTCATGCACTTATATGGTATTTTGTAGCCTAGTACTTCAGAGCCAGAGGAAATGTACATGTCCAAGAGAGTTTGCTGGATACACAGACAGTCTTCTTGGAACTAGACTAAACTGTAATCATTAGGGAAATCACTTTGTTGCTTTCCTTATGCTAGCAGTTTCCTTATGTGCTATGCAGTTTGAGCCTCTATCCTCCTCCTCCTTCAGAGCAGGAAGCTTTCCATTCTGAAAGCAACAATACATGATAGATTGATGAGCAGCACTTATACACAAAAACACACAGAGTTTTGTTCTCTTTGCACTTTATCCCTGAGAAGCCTCACACTCACATATATAATAATCTACCATCTCTGTTCTTTAGACTGACAGTCACTACTCCACATCTGCCTTGATGGTTGAGTCATGTCACCTAATATTAGGCATTTGTAGCATTGATGTCTACAGCTACACCAGGCATCTGAATTGCTTTTCATAGTCAGTGGACAGAAAAAGGCACTTGCAGGGACCAAGGTTATGGATCTTTTTATTCAAAACTGGCCTGTGTTAGATATTTAACCTAGATGAAATTGATTGTGTCCTAAAATCCATTTAGTAGGTCTTTACCATCCATAAAGGTAGCTTGAGTGACTGGCTTGGATTGATACATATATGCTATAGTGGCACCTGAGTCCTGTTCTTTCTGTTCAAAGTAAAACCTCATATTGCTTTGACATCTTCAGTGGATGTGTTATGGGTTATATTGTATATTGTAATGGGTATATTCCATCTGACTAAGGAAGATGTTTCAGCCTTCACTACCAAAACCTGATTTTCACTCTTTTCAGCACTGTGCACTGTACATGATCCTGTTAGTCAGTCAGACCTATATGCCGGATATCAGTTTTGACTTTTTTGGCTCCTTTTGAATTCATTTAAATACAGACTCAATTGTTTATGTTCCTCTAAGATAAAGCCCTTGCTATACAACTCACTGGCAAAAATTCTGTGCAAGTTTTAGGTTTTTTGCATGAGCAAGATGCATAAATTGTCTAAAATTAAACTACTTAAGAATATGAAACTTTACTCAGAATATAGATAGCTTTTAGCTGTGTAACTCTTACGTACAATCCACACTCTACATGCATAGCCATGTCTATATTGTTTTACTGAGTTCCCCCTCTATGTTCATCAAAACTCAGCTGTATCTCTTCACCTTCACTGAGGTTAACAGCTTTTCTGTCCTCTCTTCCTATCACGCATACTGAGAGAGTTACTCCTGCTTCTGCCACATATTTGCCATGTTTTAAAAAAAATATATTCCTATTAATGATCTCTCAGACCGATTTATGGTTCTAATTCAGATTCCTTCTTGCAGCTCTCCTTGGCCATGATGCCTAGAAAATACTTGGCAATCTATGCTGTCTGTCTGGCTAATGCAGTTGCACCACTTCCTCACTCTCCATCTAGGTCTTTTGTATTTTGTCTTGGATTTAGATTCTAAAGTTATTTGCCCATGTGTATAAAGTACAGAGCTCAACTTCTGCTGAGCCACCATAGTATAGAAATAATAAAGTATTAGTAAAGAAAATAACAATGAGAAAAATTTTGAAAAAATAAGGGTAAACTACATTTCACAAAAGCTTTCCAGTGGAGATTTCCACTGTCCTCTTTCATAAACACTAATGCTGTGCTTCCTTTGTTAGAAAATCTTTATTCTTCTGGTTTTGATTATTTCATACTTTTAAGTTGAAAAGCTTCAGCTAGGTTCTGAAGCCAACACTCTGTTGCAAGCATGCACTCCTTTAGCAAAAATCTTGTATTTTGTTTTTGTCTGTAAAATACCACACTTCAGAATAAAAGATGACCATCATTTTGCTCAAGTAAGGTAGAAAACTTCCAGGCTGTAGCAGGTTCCCACCATCTGCTGCTCAGACAGAAAGGGTTTTTTTTCAAGTAGACATTGGTGAGACAAGATTTATTGGTAGTGTTTTGTTGGGTCAGCTGCCTTAGTTTGAAAAGTTAGACAATTTTCAAAAATATATGTCCCAAAACAATGTATATAACAATGCCTAACATACCTTATGCCATAGAAACAAGAAACAGGTAAAACACAGTAGGCGAGGTGTAATATACAGTCAAAACCTGGGATACCACCTCACTTGCTCCAGAAAGAGCACAATCAATGCTCATCAATAATGTTGAATTTCTTTTTTTACCGAAGGATACCATTCCATTTAACTAGATGGTGTGTTTGAAAATAGGTGTCATAAGGATTTACTTCAGAACAGAAAGAAAACCTCCACTAGTTCTGTGGAATAGCTGACAAGAGCTATCCTAGCCTGGAATCCACAGAGAGCAGTTACAGCTGTGATTACAGTCTTAGGAGATAAATATCCTTCTTTGAAAATGTTCTTCTAGACCTCCTATTCTTCCCTCAAGCAGCCCTCTTCTTTGAGATAAGGGTGTTATTTACAGAAATACAGTTTCTTCAGGTCTTCTGCTTTGTGTGGTGTCTCATTTCAGTGTTATCCCCAGTGAAATCTTGATCAGGTGATAACAAGTGGAAGAATTAAACTACTGTATGTCAGCAGTTAATAATAATGCAAGTATCTCTGAGACACAAAAATTGTGAACTCACTGACCTTGTTTTTCCAAAATGTATGAAAGCTAGTCACTTTCAGGAAGAAAAGCTAGTTATTTGGAGAACTATCTCATGTGCCTGTCCCCATTAAGCACTTATTTATGCCTTGTTAAAGCATTTTGCCACACAGACTGGCTGAAGGGAGCTGCCCAGAAATGGATACAGATGGCTATAGGTGTTTCATCAGGACTTTTATTCCTGATGGAACACCTACAACCATCTATATCCATTTCTGGATAAAAGTCTATACAAATCTCTGTCTCAGTGGAATCAGTCAGCATTCTTTCTGAAATCTGCCAAGCTTTCTGAGGCACCTCAACAACTTTACCTTATCTTGTGTGTCCTGCTCCTCCGGATAACTGTTTTCTGCTCTGTGCTAAACATGCCTTATGTGTTGGGAAATGCTGTTGATCTGGCATGGTGCCTGAAAGGTTTTGCAGATGGGCAGGAATGTTTTGTTCTGATAAAGAAAGGGCTGCAGATGCAAGAATATCAATTCTCAAGAAGAAGGGAGGAGAGTATCTAGTAGAATGGAAATAACCCTCCTTCTCTCACAGACAAGGGAAGTGTTTAATAGTGCTCAGCACCAGCTCAGCACCAGCTCTGCCCATTATTTTGTCTGTGAGGAGCACCTGATCCTCACCTTGGTGATTTATCATCCACATGAGTAACTTTCACAAGAGGCAGTGAACTTACTGGATGTTAAGATATTTGATTGCAGACACTGCTTCTGCTTCAAGTCTGTTAATCCTGACATTTGGCAACATCTGTACATGACTTTCTCTATTACAGCTCCAGGACTGTCACTTCCCTTCTCTTCACCAGGGTCTTGATTTGATACAGCATTTGTGCAACACTGTGGAATTTGTCACATTTATGTAACACAGCAGTGTTCCAAAAAGCAAATATTTTTTTCAATTTATACTTTAAACTTTCAGGCTTTATTTAATAGGATCCACTCAATAGGGGCCTGTTCATATCAGGTATGAAAGTGGACTGAGAGACACTAAGACTGTAATAGTGAGCCCTTAGTTAACCTTTTCTTTTCTTTTCTTTTTTTTTCTTTTCTTTTCTTTTCTTTTCTTTTCTTTTCTTTTCTTTTCTTTTCTTTTCTTTTCTTTTCTTTTCTTTTCTTTTCTTTTCTTTTCTTTTCTTTTCTTTTCTTTTCTTTTCTTTTCTTTTCTTTTCTTTTCTTTTCTTTTCTTTTCTTTTCTTTTCTTTTTTCTTCTTTTCTTCTTTTACAGTTGTAACATTAGTTTTGGATTGCATTGCATCCCTTTACTACACTCATAGCCAGGCACATAGGACCAAAATCAGGACATCCTAAATTAAATGTCTAAACCAGAGTGGATAGATGGTGCTGCCTCCTCCACTGACTGCATATGGACCCCAAGGGGATTAGCTGAGACAGAGTCACCTCTGCTATGGACTTGGGGCACTGGGGGAAATGAAGCTCATCCAACTTGCCTGAAAATACCCGAAAGCACTCAAGTAACTGTGTTCCAGCACAGAGTATGCATGGTGCCAGTTGCTTAGGACAATTGTACTCTTTGTACTGCCAATTAATATAGTTTGTCCCTATAGCTCAAGCAGCCTGAGCAGTCAAGCAGATAGGTGAAGTTTCATGCTGGTTCTACATGTGCAATATTTGTTTCTTTCTTCATCCCTGAAAACCTAAGGAATACAGGTGCTAGTTGTTCAACTTGAGCACATGTATGTTCAGATTACATCTTTATTTACATCATCACATACTATTTTGTCCCACAAAAGAAGATACAGGATGATTTCACAGGGGGAAGAAATTAGGACAACCTTCCATCAAGCATCTCCTTAGCTTTCCAGCCTATATAGATGATGTTTTGTATAGCACATATAAGAAATGTAATGGTAAATTGCCTGTGAATCCTGTTCATGATGCAGTCAAGGAGTGAGTGGAATGGTAAAGGATGAGAAGACAGTGCAGAGAAGTAAGGTTATTTTTTAGCATAAATTCCTTCTGAAAATATGCTGGAAAATTCAGAGAATGGGAGAAAATATGAGTTTATCAGCAGAGATTAAGGAAGATGCAGGAATGTAGAATAAATGGTAGCATGAAAAACTGTGTATAGTCACTGTAGAGATTTGAAAGAGTTTAAGATTCAATGAGACACCAATAAAACTATATAGTACACTTGAATGCTCAATCAGTGTCTTAGTGTCGAGAGGACAGGGGAATTAAAGTTTATTTTATGTCTGGAAACTTCAGTACTGGTCTCTGAAAAGGAACATCAGCAGCATGCTCTTCATTGAACTTTCACTGCTGTCTTAGATGTAAAACAGCCCAGTGGTTGCTCTACTGGAAGATCCTGGCTGGATTTAGATTAAACTCTTCTAGCTCACACTCTCCTCCTGAATGTCTGTATCATGCAGATGAGCACAGTGTAGGACATCCTTTAGGAGGTGCTGATTCATACTGGCAAATCCACATAGCAGAGATGTTTCCAGTCTCATCCACTGTAATCTTTGTGGAGCAGACGCCCTGCATGCAGAAAGCAGAAGTCAAAAAAAAAATCTCTACCAGAGCCAGCTGGTGGTGGAAGAAGTGGCCACTGCTGCCTTTGTCATCATGTCTCTCCACCAAAGTGGTTATTCTTTCTTCTCTTTTAAAATAACAACTCCATGGGTTCCTTCTGCTGAAGCAGTGGGAATACTTTCTAACTCACTTGAGTGAAAAAGGGACAACTTGGCTTAAAAAGCTTAAATAATTAATTTTCACAATCTAGGTCACTTTGCCAGAGAGATGGGTTTGGAAGTGCTTACATAAACAACTCATTTGACAGATATGAGGGATCAGGAATACATGGAAGAGAGGCAACAAAGAAAATTTGGGACTGATAACTTCTTCCAGTTGAAGAACAGCTGAATCTAGAGGAAGGTATAAGCTCACAGACTGAAACTGTGCTACCCAGAAAGGGATGATGTACACAGCTAATAGTGAAACCATGCTTCAGTGTCTAGATACTGGTTAAGCTACAATTCAAAATGGAATGACACACTAGAAAGATGATACCAGTATGACAAACCCTTAGATATCTTTTGAAAAGGAAATTTATGTCTCACCCTTACATTATAGTACTCTAAATCCATCAATAAAATGAATTGGGAAGAATCAGGAGACAGAAAGCTGGACTTGAATGAGCTTTGAATAAAGAAGAGTTAAGCTATCCAAGAGAAATAAAATGAGAGGCCAGAGATGAGAGAAATCGGTAATTACTCCACCCATGTTCATCACAGCCAAGAGTTAACACAGAGCAGCCAAAAGTTTGGAGTAGAAGCTATATCCAGCATGGCAATACCAAATGGCAGGCAACACTCCACTCCTGGCAACTTGGTGTCCTCCTATAGCATTTTTCCTCTAATCATGTGTTATATAGACCTGGCAGTGATGGTGGGGACAGCGTTGCCTATTCTGTCACAAATGCCAGAAGCAATGCTATCCCCAGATCTGTTCTGGGGAGAAGGATTAAATGAGAGAACAAAGGCTGTTATTACTTGCCATGACTCTTCCAAAGGAAAAGCATCATAAAACACACTTCTATTAAAAAAATTCTACCCAAACTAAACTCTTGCTTATGTAATAAGAAAAACAACTTGTACTATTTTCTGTAAAATTGCCATCTAGGGGCTACTCATGTTCCTTGTTTGAAGTGGTGACTATGGATATATTTATGAATGTTCATTTCTGATCTGGAAAGAGGTGAGAAGCAGGAAGGCAAAACCTGCAGAATAATCAGTATTATTTAAGGAAGGAAAGACCTGGAGACAGAGCAGAGAGTTTTTGAAGGAATATTCTGAAATAATGTGATCAGCTTGGCCACTGGGTCTAATAAAAAATATAGTTAAAAGAAAAAGGTGGAGATGGGCAGCAAGACACATAAGAATGAAAACCATGGGTATTTAAAGGAACAGTACTGAAACTTTTTTAGTAGCAGGATAGTGGGGGAGACTATGATAAATTGCATGGAATGAACACTTAAAAGAGGCACATTGGGATTCTTCCATTCATGTGCTTTTCACAAGAAGCCATTCTCAGAAACAGAATAGCGGTGAGCATGAAAGGAAGGAGGCAAATGGTATTTCAAACACTGTACAACTTCCATTGATTTAAAAGGTATAAGAGTGAGAAATTAGCTGGTCTTAAAAGATTATTTTTTAAAATTAGTATTTTCTTTATATTCTCATGAAAAATTGAATTATTTAATGGAATATTTAAAGGAATAGTGATAAAACTGTGGCATGGAAGAGATATAAACTCTAAAATTCCATGGCATGAATGCAGCCAAACTGTAAGTGAAACTGAAACAAGGTAACTAATTCTGTTTTGATTGTTTGTGGCAGCTGCCAGTACTCCAACATCTATTTTAAAAATAAAGCCATGCCAATATGAGCTATAATAATTCCTGGGGTTAGATTCGAAAATTGACATATGCAAATTAATTTTTTTATTCAACACCTTTGGAGACTTCTCCTTTTGGAAAATGTGACATCAGCTTTTGGTAAGGAATTTATTACTTTACAAACTGCAATGAATCAGAGCTACCATGAATATGAAATGAACATGTACAAGGGGAAGACAGATGATCATAACCAGCAGTCTGATGGCCAGTGTCTGTTTGCCTGCTGTGGGAATCTATGTATGAGCATGAGTATATTTAAGATACTACATTTCCTTTAAATGCATCCCTGGGCAAAACAAAACAAAGGCTAGATTAAGTAATCACCATTGTAACAACTCTTAAACACAAGGCAGTCTTTTTTTCTTTTTCCAGTATTTAAACATCTCATTGTTGAGCCAAGAGTAAAATAATGCTGTTCTGAAGAAGCCTATGCATTATCCTGATGTGCAGCAGCTGAAGATTTAATCAAGGTTGTTGACTGGGACCTTCTCCCTAAATCTTTGGTCTCCTGTTCAGGTATTTAACACAGTGAGTGCATTCCAGTGAGTATCTTCAGGGAGTTTGAAAATAAGCTGATCTCCAGCTTTCTTTGTGGTCTGTAGTACAAGATGTAGGCAGGGCTCATTCCAATAACAATTTGAAAATGCAGGCCTAATATTACCTCTTCCATGTGTCCATATTGTTTTGAAACTTGCCTTTATATGTAAGATGGTCAGCTTTAAGGTGGTTTTAGGTCTACAGATGAATTGTGAGGACAGTGTTAACTGTGGCATTTTGCTGTGAGGTCACAGAAATTTTGGGTTGTGACTCGTGGACACAGGCCAATGAAGAATGGCTGTAGGGGCTGACACCTATAGCATGAAGACAGATTTCAATGTCCTCCATTGTGCTGACACTGGAATTTGTCCAGTCCTTTGATGAGCTGGCTCTGGGCACCAAAGAGCTAGGAAACTGCTTCAGTGAAATAAGTGAAAGTTTTCTGTGGCTTCATTGCCTTGGAGTGGGGTCCTCGAGAGTCATATAAACATGAGAGTTGGCACTAGGAACAAGATGGGATTACATGGGCAGGGACTAATCAGGCTGGTTTAAATTGTCACCTAATTGTGACCAAAAGTGGGCAGCCACACCTGCAGATGGAGATCCTTTGCTGTGATCAGCAGTGTTTGCTGCTACTTCCAGACTCCTCCTCCCAACACCAGGTGCTGCTGCCTGACACCTGCTTGCAAAGCTGCCCTGTTGGGTCACAGTGAGCCAGGACACTTCCCATTAAAGTAACTAAGAAACCAAACTATTTGTGCCTGAAATGGGCTGAGAGACAGGTCTGACAGCAGAAAGAGACAGGCAGCTCCAGAGGAGAAACATGGCAAGAGGTGTGATGGGCTGGGCACACAGGATACTGGCAGCAAATACACTTGTGGTCACGGCTGTTTACCATAGGTATGCTGGTTTCTACACTTAAAAAGCAATGTTTTATCTTTAAAAAAATAATAAAAAATATATAAAAAAACCCCAAAAAACAAAACAAAACAATCCCCATAAAAACCAAAGATAAATTAGAAGATGGCTTGATAACAAAACTTATTCTTACAGGGAAGAAATACCAGGTACCACTTAATGTCACTAACGGCTGGGGCCAGGCACATTTCACAAGAGAAATAAGGCACAATTGTGCAACTGTGAGAGTGATTAACCAGTGGAACAGACTACCATGGGAAGCAGCAGATTTTCCATTTCTTCAAGTCTTCAGCTCAGGACTGGATGCCTTTGTGGAAAATACTTTTAATAAACATGAGATTTTGGGCCCAACACTAACTAATTCAGTAAAGCTCAGTTGTGCTTATTAAACAGGAGGTCAAGCTGGATGATATAATACCCTTTCTACTCTTAAAAATCAATGAAGTGTAAATGAAACAGCTATTGAACTCCACTATGGAATCGGTTAGGGAATACATTCCTATGCTTTCCTTGTCAGTGGCAATGTTCTGGCTGGAATATTGCAGCCTCTGGTGTCCAGGACAGCATCTTGCTCCTGCTTAACCCTCCTCTGAGGTCAGCCTGTCTCTGTCTGAAGCCCTTCAGCCATGATTATCTCCAATGTTCTTTGTGTCTAGCTCACGTTGTGTTACATAAAAGCAGAACTACAATATTACGGGATAAAAGAAGTATGCTTAGTACCATGTGAAAGGGAAATAGAAATAAGCTAATTTAGTTAGATACAACAGATGCTACATGTGAATGAAGTCTGAGTAACAATTTTTTCATGCAGTCTAAAATCTGCAATTTTCTCAGCAGCTCATCTCAAAAGTCCCTAAAAAAGCTGGTTTTTTTTTTTCTCCTGAAAGTAATAAAACAATACTTAAAAGTGAACTTTTCCTCTATAGGATCCAAAATCCTTTAGTGAGGAAATCATAATTATTTTTTGCTTCAGATTTATAGATGGAAATGAAGAAAAATGAGTTGTTCCTAAGTAGTCAGAAACTAGTGGGGCTGATCCTGCTCTCTCAGACAAGTGTCTGACAAGATTAGAAGTGTACACATATCTGTATTTTATTGCAAGAAACCAAATATATTTTCCTAAAGGGTTTTTCTGTGGCTGTCTTGATAATAATCCTGAAGGAAGTGGGCTAAGGATGCCCTTACTCACAGTCAGATCTGATGATTTCTGTCAAATACAGTTGCACAACAGACACCCAACAATAATGTATACCTAAAGCTGTAGGCATTTCTGGTACCCTCTGGAGTGACATTTCCAACCATTTAACATGTTCTTTAGATGCAGTTAAGATGTTCAGAGTCAATCTATAGCCAGCAGTGTGGGTAATATGCATCCCAATGGCAAATAAGAGATGTCACAGGTGGGAGAGGAGTAGATGCAAAGTGTCTGGTGCTCAGCCTGAAATTCAGCACACTATTGCACAGCTTCTCTGCATGCACAGAGCTGGTGCCTGTGTGCCACCCACATATTTACATGGAATCATGCTTAGGAACAGTTAGCTTGTACAGACTTGTACTGTCTCTGCATTTAAAAGCAAGTCTCCAGTCTGAGGACTAAATAAAATCATTGTTTTATAATATTACAACACTGTTGTTAGCCGTGAAGGAGTCACAGCAAATAGGCAAGCACATGCCATGGTATATAGGAAGGAACTTGAAGGCTTCACAGTTTTCACAGTAACTTTATTCCCTACCAACTTTTGAAACTCCCTTCCAGCAATAAGCCAACATGCACACTGTGGAAATATTACCTCTTCAGTTTCTCAAAGATTATCAGAAATACATAGCTACCCTGAGCCCAAATCTTGCCTTGGCAGTAATGGTGAAGGAAACAGGCCAACAAGACTTGCCCCTGATTCTGCTGCAGTGTAATCTGTTAGACTATTTTGTTCTCTACTAATCCCTGTTAATTCTGTGCTTCCTCCTTGTCTGCCCTGCATCTGGAACATGTCTGTATAGAAGGGAATTCAAGAGGCCATTGGCCTCACTGGCCTTATATCACTTATGCCTAAAATATGAATGACTGACATTTCTCTGACCTTAAAGCTTCCATATACTATCCTTCAAAACAACCTCTTCCTATTAATTATCTATTAGTATTTTCTCTATCATAAACTGAATCTTCTTTACTGCAAGTAAAGCCCATTGCTTCTTCTCCTGTAGAAAAGAATTTATTTCTTCAATGACTTTTCCCTTTTTTCATGCCTGTTATCACCTCTCTTCTTATTTTTCTGTTATTAAGGGTAAGAAGTTCCAGTTTTTTCCATTGCAGGTCATGGTTTCAAACCTATCATCATTCCTGCTGGTTCTTCTCTGGAAACTCTCCAACAGAGCTAAATTATTCTTGAAGTGTAGTGCCTGGAACTGGATATACAGATAAGACTTTAGCTGTAGTAGATGACATTATTCAAATCTTTCTCTCTTATAATCCCCTCAGCCTCCTTCTTGAGGCCTGGTCTTTACTTCTGTGTTGTCTGTACCATGCTTGTGCAGTTGAACATTTCTGCCCAAGTGCACTATCTCAAATTTACCTCCATTAAAAAGCTATTTTCAGACTCTTCTATAAATATGTCAAGAGTGCTTGGAATTCTAATCCTATACCCCAGTGTTTTTTCAGTGGCCTCCCACCTCTTTGTCATTTCCATGTGGAATGTGCCCATTTTCACTCCAGCAGGTAAACTATTATTGAATAGATTGAAAAAGACTTAAGGAGGGAGAGTTCCATTTGGTAATGCTGCTATACTAATAAAGGATGTCATCAAGGAACAGTGCAGTGCAATTGTGACAGCACTGTCCCACTGGTAATATCCAGCACAGAGATAGATCAAGTTTTTCTTCTGCAACCTTTTAAGGTCTTAAAGTAGAAAAGTGATGCAAAGACATCTTGGGCCATAGTTTAACCTGTTATTTATAAAAGCAGCAAAAGTTTATGTTTTCTGTTTCCTACCTTCCCTTTGGCACTTGTAACCTACACAGCCTTTTCTGTCTGGTCATCACAACTATTTGTGTGGTCAAGTGGTAAACCAGGTTGGGGGAAAACTAAGATAGCAGAAAAAGAAGAAACATAGTTCATGGATAGATGCCTGCTGTGAAGCAGGTCACTGTGGAGATTGTGCCCATACAAGGAAAGGGACAGGAAAGCATGGCTGGAAGTGTATGCTCACAATGGGTTTAAGAAAGACTTAGCCCTTGCTGCTGCTTGGAGAAATTGCCCATGCACCTTTCTGCTCTTGCTTTGTCTCTAACATTTCAAAATATTCTATTCTTTTTGGTTCCATTAATTTTGACTTTGGTTGGATCCCTGATCTGGTTGACCACAGGACAGGAGTTAGACATAGGAGAGAGGCTTCTGAAAATGCAGTTTCACGACTGGCTTTTGTTGAGCCAAAGCGATGTTTTGGCCCAGAAGCATTTTCTTTACTGTGCCTTTCACCAGCTCAGTATGAGGCTGTGTGACTGACAAAAGGACACAGCAAGCACCAGCAGCATGTCCTGGGCTGTTGCACCCGTATCTTTAGGCGCCTGAGCCTTCTGTATTGCTAAGGGCCTCTCATCTGCAACTCCAAACCTGCCTCCCTGAGCTGTGTCCTCTCACCCTGCCTGCCTTGGCAATGTTCCCCAGAGCTCCTGGGGCAGAATCTTTCCCTTGTTTTTTTCTCCTGCTGTTGTTCTCATGTTGTTATTCTGTTGTTCTCAAGTTGCTATTCTTATGACCTTGCACCTGCAAGCCCCTGATAGTGTTCTCAGCAGGTTCTCATGGGAAGTGATTGCCACCAGCGTGGGAATCACCCCTCCTTTCCCTCTTTTCCTATCCTTTTGCTTCTGGTTTACATTTCAGGGGGCACAAAGCTTATCAACCACCCAGCATGTGGCACCCACAATGTAAGTGGTTTCAGCCAATAGCATTTGAGTGGGTCCCCAAAACCATTATATCATTGCTGTGGTAAAAGCACTACAGGGAAGCCTGGAGAGAAGTCCAGGACAGGATGTTTTCTGAGGACCCTCTCCCCATTTTTTTTTTAACAGTCCATGTAGAAGAGGTCTGCCTTTCCTTTTTTGTTTTCAATCTATTATTTTTTTCACTCTTAGTTTCAATATGTGCCCTCAGCCTTGAGCCCCACTAATAAAATCTTTGTGCCTGTGAACTTGTCGCCACACCCTGTGTGTGTCAAAGGAAAGGCTTGTAAGGCAGGAGCCCCCAGACAGCCCTCTTGCTCTAGCAACACCACCTTCTATACCAGTTCTGCAGCAACATGCAGGAAAGAGTGCAGCTCCATGCAGTTTAAATGAATGAGTTTAGCTGATGGGGTTGCCATCACATGCAGTGGAGGGGAGGGAACATATGGCTGAGGCAAGACAGAAAGTCACAGTGGAATGGCAACTGCATTGCACTGGAATAGAGTGAAAACATATTCTGAATAAGAAGGAATAAATATTAATACCCAGGACTTTCCTCTTTGTAGAGAGACAATAAATTTACATGAATTGGCATGACCAGAGGAATGATTCTGGCACTGAAGATGCCTGTCACCACAGAGAAAGGCAGATCCTGGGTAACAGAGCTCTTGGGAAAAGAAGGTGCAAGAGAGAAGTGATGAGGTGATAGGACACAGGAGTTGTTCCAGCAGCTGCTGATGTGGACTCTTGCCCTCTTAAGCATGGCTGGCAAATCTGCTTGCACCCTGTTATGAGGTTTCACAGTTACTTTGGAGTTTTTCCAGTACAACTACTGGAAAATGAAACTGAAATACGAGCTGAGAGAATAATGCATTTATTTAAATACAGATTAACCATAGGTGTTGGACCATTTCCCCCAGCAAACAACTCCTGCACCATGCAGCTAAAGAAAGCCTGAATTACAATGCATAACTGTCTCTAAATCATTTCTAAATCATCACATTTTGCTGCAGCAAATCATTGCACTGAAGTTTTAGCACTGTGAGTAGCTTCTGAAGATGATGTCAACACAGTCATCATGACTGTGTGTTTCAGTGGAAAACACTTGGGCTAAGCTTTGTGCAAGGCTGTTTCAATAGAAAAATATTAAGGGAAAGTGTATTGCCATGGTGAACTACATAGAAAAACTAGGGTGTGGCATGGGAAAAAAGTCAAAAGTTACATACAGAGGCAAAGGCAAAAGCTGCATTTAAAAAATTTTGTTTGTTTACCCATATATTTTTTTTTTTGCATTGGCTGCTCCTTTGGTAATAGGAGCACAGTAATGCTGTGACAGAACAGACAATGTAGCACAAGGCCTGAGTCTGTCCTATCTTCCCTACAGACAGGCTGTGTAGCAGGGTGGCTTCTCTAAGAGTATTCCCTGGTGTTAAGGAGACACCTAGGCCAAGAATTGCCTGCCAAAGAGGCTCCAAGTGGTAATAGAAGCATGGGGCTTCCCTGGGTGCTCCTGACCTACTGTATCTCTCCCAAGTTGAATGCAAATCTTTGTGGGGATCATCCTTTTAGTGTTTTTGGGAAGATGGGGAGAAAATCCTAGGAAGGTAACTGCACATACTTCTGCTCACTGTACAGATGGCAAGTGAAATACAGTTTAGCTGAATGTTAGTTTCTTATCCTGGCCTTTCAGATTCTTTGGTGTTATTGTGATTTAGTGCTTTCAATATTCACACTTCTATGGATGGCAAATAGGATGGACAGCAGCCCTTACATTTAGGACATTTTTAACTGCTGCTGTTATAGGCACACCAGCAGCTGAATTCCTGTTGATGGCTGAGGTTGCATCACAGAATCTTTATTGTACTTTGTCACTGAGCCAGTATGTGGGACTGTAGATCTCCCCATTTCTTCTATAAACTGGGCTCCAAAATCCCTTTGCAAATATGCTTCATGTACTATCATGTGCCTGTCTGGTTCAGTGAGAGCCCCTTCACATATAGAACATGATATTCTGGAAGAAAGGTCACTTTAAACTAGACTAAAGGCTCTGTTCACATGAGCTGTGGGTCCATGAGGATTTACGTGGTGAAAATACTGACTTAAGTAATTCTGGCTTTTTATCCTGCAACCTCCCTCTCTTCCCACCAATTGTTCTTGCACCACTCCCTGCACTATGACAGCAGAGCTGTTTGTGTACTACTTTGTGAACAAACAAGGGAACTGATCTAATACAACATAATAGAGATGTGCTCCTCGTTTTCTTCTGCCAGTTCACTTGACTTGTGTGATTCTTTACACAGCTATGTAAATCACTCCTTGGCAGAGAATTGAAGGGCAGGTGGAAGCAGGAGAAATTAGGCGGATGGGGTGGGATGAGACTGTCAGAGCCATGCTGTTGCTTATGATGAAGCCACAGACTTACGTGATACTTTACTGACACAAAAGTGCACGTTGCCCCTCTGTCATCAAGGCAACAGAGCTGTTAGAGCAGCATAGAGAATCCTACACCTTGGGTCAAACCCTTTCAAAATTGAAGATAAACCATGAAATGAAGTAGCACACAGGCAGATTTCAGGACATTGCTGAGCTGCAGCTCACCACTACCATCGGAATGAGATCTTGTTTCTCTGCCATCTTTCACTCCTGGCTGCAGCTTCCTTTCTGGTGGTCACCAGAGAATTTGCATTTGTCTGGTTTTGCCCATTAGCTAAAGACAAAGGATCAAGTTACTTTGTGCTTGATGAATTTTCTTCTGGGTTAGTGAGCTGAACTGGCTCATTGAGAGTGTTTTGAAAAGTAAAGCCGATGGAAGAGCAGTGGTGGAAAACTAGAATTAGGAATATGAAGAAGGTTTGGAAAGGGGGGTGGGTGAGATATCCTTCCTTCAGTACCACTGAGCTGTCAGATCAACTCAGCTGTCTTGTCTTCTTATTCAAATACATCTTCCATTTTTACGCAGGTTGTTAGCTCTAGCAGATGGATAACGTATGTAAGTTTTATCCATATCATCTTGAACTTCTGCAGCAAGATTTAAATGTGTGAGCTGTTCCTTGCTTTCAGAGTATGAGTCAGCCGAAGGTTTGACCCATTAATCTTTCAAAAGTGAGAGGGGGGAAAAGAGTGCAACCTTTTCTGGCTGTTGCACTCCCATTACACAAAAGGGATGCTACAGTTTTCCATGTGGATCCTTTTCCAATTGGTTTCTAATGTTGTTGTTTTCATAATGCAAAAACTGTTAGCTGTCAGACATAAAAACTCAACTGCTGTTCTGAAAATCCAGCCATGTTTTCAGACTCTTAATAAAAATAGCAGTAAAACAGCCTCTGTAATTGGAGATGGACTGACAGGGCTATTGACAATACACGGAGCAGAACTGAATCCACCTCAGTTGCCATGGCTGTGTTTTCCTGTCGAGCTAATACAATTTTTAAAATTACTTTTCTCCAGTTAATTCAGTAGTTCTGATCTATGGATACATAAAAACCAGTTAGTAACAATAAGAAAGACTTTTTATAGAGCAGATCCTGGTATCAGGTATTTTAGCTGTGGGACTCTCTCTGAACAGAAGAAAAATAACTGCTACCTAAGACAGCAGAGTATGGGGGCAGCACAAAGGCCAGGGCCCCTTTGTTAATGCAGGAGCCCTAGAAAGCAGATGCAGATGCTTCACTGAGTAACAGGACAGGTTGGAAGAAAACACATATTTCCTAGGCAAAATGCCCCTCCATGCTCCCTGTGTCAGTGGGAACAAAAAGCTTGTTACCCAGGCCTCTACTTCTTGATGTCTGCCCACTAGCTCACTATTCCATATATCCTCCTTTCCCAGCACAGCACAGCCCCTTCATCTTTAAGATGGCAAAATTAAGTGATACCCACACAGATAGAAACCCCGAGCTAATTCTAAGACTCTTTAGAACACCACTATTTCTTACACTCTCTCTTACATAGCATCCACTGCTTACTCTTGGAGACAAAAGTTCTCAGCTACCTGGAGCAGCTGGTTGCCAAAATCACCACTAGAAGAAGGCAGAAGCTGTGTGGAATACCTGAAGCATATCACTGAAGAAGGATGCCAGGCGAGATGTCTTGCTGGACCTCCACAAATAAAAGTGAGGTGGTCAAAGATGTGGCTGCAGCAAACACAAGACTGTAGAGCTGAAAATCTTGAGAGAAATGAGCATGGCAAATAGTAGAATCACAATCCTGGACGTCAGGAAAGCAGGTTTTGGCCTACTTGAGAATCTTTTTGGCAGGATCCAATTGGTACGGGGCTCAGGACAGATGGTTGATCTTCAAGGAGAAGCTCCTCTAAGAAAAAGAGCAGTCTGTTCCAATGTGCAGAAAACCAAGTAAGTGTGGCAGGAGACCAGCACGGATGTATAAGGGACTCCCAGCTAAACTCCAACACAAAAAGGAAGTGTATGGAAAGTGGAAGCACAGATGGACTGCCCAAGAACAGCACAGAGACATTGCTTCAGCATGTAGTGCTGGTGTTAGGAAAGCCAAAACTCATCTGGGAGATGAAAGCATACAGAGAGGGGAAGGTTACCAGGAAAGGCTTCTGTAGGTACAGTGGCAGCAAAAGGAGGGCTGAGCAACATATGGATCTGCTGCTCTGTGGAGCAGGGGGCAGACACAGTCACAAAGGACAAGGAAAACACAAAGGACACAAATGGAAGCATGTGAATTTCTGACTAATTACAACTTAAAAAAAATATAACCGTGAGGGTAGTTAAACACCAAACACAGAATATCACTGGATTCAATGAGGCCTTGAGGAACTGGTTTTAACCAGCTCTACTTTGAGCAGGGGTTAGAGATGATGAGCTTTGGAGGTTCCTTCCAACCTCCATGATCCCTTGATTCTGTGAAGAAGCTTGCCTGGTAGAGAATGAATGAAAAGCATGAGACTGATTTACTCTTAACCCATATATATATATAAAGTATTTCAATGACCCTGAATGATCCATAAATTTTGTGGTATTTAAAAAAAACCCAAGAAACCAAACCAGATTATCTATTAAGACTCCATGTCTTCAATGCATTCCAGAGTTTTTTTGACATTTATTATTACAATCCTATGAGAACTCATATTTGGCAGAATCTTTACATATATATTAAATCCAGCCTCCTAAGTACCTACCATGTGTTTTTAAAATACCATTAAATCACTATTTAAAACTGACTGCAGATTTTTTTAAAAAATATTTTTTCTCCTGTTTTCCTCTATGTACAATATCAAGGGCCCTATTACTTCTTAGTTAATATGTGTATGGTATTTATATAGCAGTATTATACTAATTAAAGAAATAATGAACTGTAATATATTTTTTCATAGTACCCCTCTGGGATATAAGAGAAGCCTCTCTCATAGCACTGTTGAGAGACTGAGGCAGAGAAAAGCATGGAGGCTTTCCAAAGAGAATCTCAGCAGAGCACAAATTGAAGCAAATTCCCTGAACTTTCAAGCTTGTGTTTAACCACATAACTAATTCTTTAAATAGACACTAGATGAAATGTGCTATGACATTTGGAAGCTGAGCTCCTCTGGTATAGCAGCCTTTCATGTCTTCCAAGAAAACAAAAGAAAAGCAAGTGGTTTAGACTAAAAAGTGTCTACAGAGGGAAGCAGAGCTATCATCTTGAGAAGGAAGTTCCTCAGCATCTAGAAGATAGGGGAAGGCATAGACCTGCCAGAACACAGCAGTTTGTAAGGGAGATGAACTGACTGATTCTGGGAGTGGGTGAGAAACCTTTCTGAATGAAGCCATGAAGCACAGGCTAGCTGAGACTTCCACTTTCCTTGTGAGCTGGTGAAACGTGGTGGAGTTGAAGGTGAAGCTCAGCTGGCAATCTGGACCATGTCAGCTGACAGCTCCAGGACAAAGGGGAGCTGTTTTCTCCCCAGTAGCTCAAGGGTACCCACAGGGAGAAGTCAAAAATTCTCTCTGCTTAAAACTTTGTGCCTGGCCTTCTTTCAACAAATTTGCAGCACAGTCATGACTTAGACTTAATTACAAGACACCAGCCTAAAAAAAAAAAAAACAAAAAAAAAAACCCTGCTGCATTTTAGAAACAAGCCTGTATGGTTTTTTTTACAAATCTTTCAAAACCTCAATCTTGCAGCACAGACCTATGCAGGGTTTTTACCTGTAAACTACCATCTTTTGCTCTATGTTGAGTAATGCTTCATGGGAGCCTACAATGGAGTTCTGCAGAACAGAGACTGTTTATTGCTAAAAATGCTATAGTACACACACCATTGAAGTATATATCTTCCTCTTTATCTCCAAAATTCATGCGAGATTAAATTTTATATACAAGGCACGGCTCACTTCTGTCACTGCCCTCAAAGGTTTTTTGAAACTGGAATATCTCCCTCAGGGAGAAAAGATTTGTTTCTGCCTCTACAAGAATAGCAGATAAGATGTTGTGCCTACAAGCAGATTACATTTCCCGTTTGTTAAAAAGGTTTTTTTATTTTTTTTTTTAACTGATCATAATTACTATGACTCTGAGACCTGTGGTTTGCGAATAAATAAATAAATAAACAAACAAACTCCATGCAACTACAGTCATTTAATTTATAGCTGCAGAAGGAGCTTGCCAGTGAGTACAGAAGCAGGAAGTAGAGAAGAGCCCGTTTTTTTCATCCAGAAATGCTATTTGCAGACTGAAGGACTTTTGTGGAGTAAGAGAACACAAAACAACCCAAGAAACGCTTTGAGCACAAAAGGGATGGACAGAGGGGCGAAAGGGGCTGTTTGTTTCTCCACCGCACGGTGCTCGGGCCGCCGCCAGCGCTCGGCAGGTGCGCTGTGAACGCGGGCTCATTCTCGGCCGAGCTCCCCGAGACGAGCGGGGTCCCCGCCGCCCCCTCAGCCCCTGAGGCGCGGCCAGGGCGCTTTTCCAGCGGCGGGAAAGGCGCTCCCCGCCGGCGCGGCGGCTCCGGCCCGGGCAGCGCGGCCGCTTTACGGCACCGCCGTTCCCACCTCCCCGTCCGCGCTTTGCGGCTGCGTGGCGGTGGGTGGGGGGCGGGGAAGATGTCTGAGCGGGGAGAAGCCCCGGCGGCGGCGGCGGCACCGGCGGGAGAGATGCCGGCGAAGAAGCAGAAGCTGAGCAGCGACGAGAACAGCAACCCCGGGGACCTGTCCGGCGACGAGAACGTGAGGCCGGGCGCGGGGGAGGCGGCACGGGTGGGGGCTGGTGTGGCGGGAGCGCGCGCGCGCGGCGGGCGCGGGGCCTCGCGCCGGGGGCGGGCGGGAGCGCTGAGGGGAGGGGGCGGGCGCCGCCCCTCGGCCGCGCCGTGAGGGGACATCGCCCACCGGGACCCCCGCGGGTGTGTCCCGACGGGACAGGGGATAAGCGGGGAAACGGACAAGGGGGTCTCAGCCCACGCGTCTCGGCTCGGTGGCCGCTGGAGGAGGCCCCGGTGGGAGAGACCCAGGAGGGTCCGGGGGAGAGACTCCCGCTTGGCCTCCACGTGGGTGAAGGTGGATTTGAGGCCCAACCTGTGAGCGGGCTCTGTCTCGAACTCTGCTTCAAAACGTCAGACTTTTGTTTTGTTTTGTGGTTTTTTTTTTTGTTTGTTTGTTTTTGTTGTTTTTTTGTTTTTTGTTTTTTTGTTTTTTTTTTGTTTTCCCTGCAAACCAGCAGCATTTTCCATCTTGCTGTTTTGCATCCTGTGTCTTCACTGTCACGTTGTAGAGTAACATGCAGCACAAGTTTATGTGTGCAGCCTCTTTGTGAATGAGAAATAGGACATGGTGCTTGTAAACTACTGTCAGCAGAAGGCCACAGGGAGGGGGTCTGTAATCTCTAAGTTAGGTGAAGTTCTAGTGTTCAGAGCAAACGTAATGCAGTTGATGTAGAATAACTTTACACTTGAAAGATAAAATTAACCTAAGGTATTGAGCAGTCAATTTATGTAGTTACTGGTGTGGAGGGGCGTTGTGTAGTTACTGTGTGTTTTATAGTGTGTGGAAGTTTTTTCCTGCACTTATCCAGCAAGGGAGTGATCTGGACCACATCCTCCACAGCCTTTGAAAGTAGTGCTTGTGAGGTGACAGGCAGGTTTGAGATGTTCCACACCACTTTTCTTTTTTTTTTTTTTTTTTTTTGGTAGCTTAGCAGCATTTGTGGATCCAAGTGTACTTTGGTGACAGACGTTCAGGCTTAATTTGCTGTCAGTTGTAGGCTGTCACTGACTATGGAATAGGTTGCCCAAAGATATTGTGGATGCCTCATCCCTGGAGATGTTTAAGGCCAGGCTGGATGTAGCTCTACACAACTTGGTGTAGTGAAAGGTGTCCCTGCCCATGGCAGTGGGTTAGACTAGATGATCTTTAGTGTCCCTTCCAGCACAAACCACTCTGTGATTACATGATTCTCTGAATCTCTGATGTGGGTTGCCTCAGTGGTGAAGGGGTTCCTTTTTCAAGAGTTTGTTGCTGGACTCCATTACTCCTGCAAGATGGAAGATTCTGTTTAAAAGTTGACATAGAAATGTTGATTTGGTGAAAGGATGTGTTTTGCTTCACAGGTGTCCTGTGTACAGATTTGTTGGTTATGTGGTAGTTGCAGATAGCCAGTGTAGTTGCACCACGCCAGCTGCCCTGTGTGCTCACATTGGCAGTATCTGTCTAGTCCAGAAAAAACTTCAGTCTTGTCAAATATTGAAATTCTGGCAAGTGTGCTTGGGAGATGAAAATTTGGCAAACTCTGAAATTTTTTAGGGCAAAGGAGAAGAAACAGAAAATCTTAAAAAATTATTAAACTTGGTTAATAATTTTGTGGAGAGTTGGCTCCTTTAGGGGCCCAGTGTGAAGGGAATGACTCCAGATTTGGGCAGTACACTTACAGGCTTGGATGGTATCTTTCCTCCTTTGTGTCCTCTGAATGTCCTGTTTTTCAGAGTTGTTGGGCAAACAAAGACTAGCACATCTCTACAGGTTTCTGAAAATACAGACATGAAACTGGGACAAAGAATAAATGCTTGGTGGGAATTGGTGTATTAATGCTTATAGTTGACCTCATTCCGTGTTCCTAATGCAGCTTTGTGAATCTCCTCCAGTGACAGGCTGTTGTCTGCCTCTGCCTCTCTTAGTTCAGCTCTAGAAATTACCTGGCCTGAGATGAGTTGTTTTCCCCCCACTAGTCTGATGGATCTTGCCAGAAGAAATGGAAAAAGTTGATTTTTAACAAGCTGAGTATACTCATACGGAAGCACAGGGCTGGCAGGTACAATGGTGATGAAGGTGAAGTTCTATGTGACGGGTGATGCAGGGAAATGTCCTTTTAAACAGTGCCCTGCAGTTAGACCACACACGAAGTTGTAGTTACTGCTGATTATCCAAAGCCAATTTAAAATCTCTCAGCAGCTGCATGGGGTGTTTTGTGTATCCCTTTTTTTTCAATTTTCCCCATTCTTACCTTATGCTAATGGTTGGAGGGTCAGTTGGGTTAGTTAGCTGATCAGAAATTAGCTTTTAGTGGAAACAAGTAAGTGTCTGTGGGAAAGAGCTGGAGGAAAAGGTGGAACATTGTCTTCTGATCTGGATGCTGACCCGCTGCAGAACCGTGCTGTGAGGGGTGTACAGAAGCCTCGGAATGGCTTGGTTCTTGGTAAGGTCAAGCCTCGTGTTTTTACACAAACACAAACAACTCCTCTTCAGTACTTCAGAAATACTCATTTCCTCTGGATCAAAGATGTTTTCTAGGAGAAGAAGCTGCTTTATTTCTAGACATTTTCTGAAGAGCAGCTACCAGTATTCTGAAGAAATGTCACTAGATCACAGTTTGTATCTCTCCCTCTTGGATTAGTCCTTGTGTGATTCATGTTCTGTTTCTAGAGAGGAATGCTGTTATGCTGGCATTAGATTTAGATACGTGAATCTAAATAACACCGAGTCCTGGGAGATCTGTTCTTATGGATGACAAGAAAAAGTGAAAAGGCCAAGTGCTGCAAGATGAGTTGAATTTATACAGCAGTTAACGATCTCTTTGTGACATTCTGTGTGATTTCGGATGTTTCCAGGATGATGCCGTTAGTATCGAAAGCGGTACTAACACCGAACGCCCCGATACGCCAACAAACACTCCTAATGCACCAGGAAGAAAAAGCTGGGGGAAAGGAAAATGGAAGTCAAAGAAGTGCAAATATTCCTTCAAATGTGTAAATAGCCTAAAGGTAGGTATGTGTGAGCTTCAGGGAATGCTGGGCACCACTTACTGTCAGCAATGTTAATGTTGGCTGTGAGACAGCATCAAGCTTGATACTTTTGAATATCTTTAAACAGTTATGTTCCCTGCTGATTTGAAGCAATTACCTTTCTTGGAATAGCCAAAGTTTTGTAGAAAAAGATAATGACAAATAGGAAACAGTAGGTAGTGCTGCAATTAACCTTGATTTTGTACAGTTTGCAAAGTTTTGTGTGATGCTATGATTATGTATTTCATTGAAGATGTAGATGCTAGAGATAAATGTGAGAAGTCTGATAAACAAATCGAACTAAAAAAAACCTAGGACAACTCCATGCAAAGCACAGGACCTGCACAGATTTCTCTATGTGTTGAAAAAAACCCCCAAACAAATCAACTCAAGAATCTTAGAGTAGCTTTTTCCTCACACTTAGCCAGATCAGGTATTTTCTGTCCTCTGGCAGTATCGTAACTACTATGTAGTGCAATTTGGTTAATTTACTTTGAGTGTTGAGATCACGTGTTAGCACCTGATTTAGGCAGTATTAGCTTCCCATATAACACCTGATGGTTTTAAGCCATGTGGATTCATGGTCTTTACTCCCTGTTCTGCTGTTTTAGTGTAGCGCTGTTTTCTTCTGCACTGGTGACAGACTATGGTGGACTAAACGAGTTTTCTCATTCATGACTATTTTACTCTGTCAGGATATTCTTTTCTCATTCCTCAGCCTCATGTGGGATATTTGTGTGTCAAAAGCTGTAAATAAGCCCTATAATTTCATTTTTACAAGGTCTCTAAATAAAAGATGATTGTGTCTGGAGCAAGATGGGAGTTATGGCAAACTCTGTGAGGATCTGTGTAGCTCAGTAGTGGATATTTTCTGCAGAATTACTCTGAGAGTATTTTTTCATTCCCACGTGCTTTACTGTGGAGCTGTGCTGATGTAGCTCTTTCTGAACTTTATCTTCAGGCTGCCTTAATGAAACACTGGGGGACCTGAGTGGGAGGGGGTAAAAGGTTAGGAGCGTGGAAACCTTCTAAATGAGCTTTGCCACTGGAGAAATTGTGATACGAAGTTACATGGACAAAAATAGCTGGGAAACAAATTGATCTTATTGTGTTCTGAAAGTATAAAAATTACCTCCAGGCCTTTGAGGGTGTAGGAGGAAGGGAGGTTGTTTCATTTCACCAAGGGTAGGCAGCAGTTCCTGTGATTCGCGTGAATCGCCCCCACGGATGGTGCTATTTGTGGCTTCAAGTCATACTTCAAACACAGACATGGGCCTTTGGACACCCAAACTTTTAACAGGTTCTGAGCTTTGTTACTCATACTTGTTTTCTCTCTGCAGAGAAAAAGGGTTACTACTTCCAAATGTCTTCTGGGAAAACAAAACATTCCCTCACCCCAATGTCAATCCAGACCCCACTGTAGGGTGATCCAAAAGACCAAGCTGTGACCAAGCTAGACCAGACTAAGCAATCCCTGACTTCCTTGGATTTGGGCTGGGATCTGGGAACAGATTCCTGTGCAAGTGGAATCAAGCTGTGAGGGAGTAAATGTAGCATTTCAATTAAGTGGGGTATTTTTGTTAGTGTTTTCCCCCATTTCTCTTTGATCTGAAATTAATGGTAATAATAAGAAACGTGCATGTTAAGATGAAGACTAGGTAGGAGCCAAATTTGGTTTTTTACTTCATGACTGAGGAAGCCTCTCTTCTTTTCCTTTTCCTGTTCTTCCATACTAACTTTGCAGATACTATGAAGAAAACTCTAATAATTGAATGTTGTATGTGAGTTTAGAAAGACACTTGTGACTCTTTGAGTACCATTTCATATATCCTCTCGTTTATGTTTTTGAACTGTGCTGTAAGATGTAGGTATTGAAGTTAATGAAGGGTCAACATGATTTAAAGATATAGAAATTAATATTCTTTAGGGGTGTATAAATGTAGTTTTCTACTTTTGTACTCTTGGTTTTTCCCTTTTACTTTGTTTCCTTGGGGAAACAAAGAAATATGGCCATTACTGTCTGCTTTGAGTGTTAAATGGTTATGACTCAGCCTGAAAAACTCAGTCCTTGCTAAATATGCTTTTTAAACACTACTTTGGGAGTTATTTTGGATGAAATATAAGCATCAGGAAAACAAAAATACAACTTGGAAAATGACAGGAAATAAAAAACTGCCTTTATTTCCTTTTGGTGTAGTAAGTTACTTGTAAGATGTACTGAAAAATTTTTACTTTCTGTGGGCTGAATGGAAATTGGGTTTATAAATGAGCATACACAGCAAACACAGCTAGCACGTTGCACATCCTCATATATCCATATATGTTTTGCATAGAAAACATATATGTTTTCCATAGATCTTTTGGCAGAAAACTGTGTATATTTTTGTTTGTTGTGCTCCCTTTAAAGCAGTTATTTTCCATACCCTTTTTTTCCTAGGGAGAGTGCTTAAGTTGTAAGCAGGCTGGTGTTGTCTCAGGTTCTACTTGCTGTCCCCTGGCCTGAGAACTAGTATTCGATGCAATGCAGAATTCTAGCTTGTTGATGTGTAATATAATTAGATCCACTGCCCATAATGGCTTACTTCCACTTCTGGGAACTGGAAATGCATGTGTGGGTTTTTGGTTCCCCACTGGCAGTGTGGGTGACACGGATTAAAAGGCATTTGTGCAGGTGATTATTTTTGGCATAGTATTGACTTCACTGCTTTCTGTCTAAAACCAGGTCTAATCTTACTTTTTGATTGAACCCAAGCTGGTGTTGACTGAGTAAGGCTGGAGCTCACCACTGATTATTTATTTGCTTTTGTAGCAATAGGTCTATTTTCTTCCCTGCTTTCTTTCTCTAGTGCACAAAGAACCTGAGTACTTTGGGTTTCATGCCCTTTATTCATAGCAGGGACAAGATGGCATTTCACAATTTTACTTTTGGACGGGTATCTAGGTCACTTCTGTCTGTACAAACCAGTGTCAGATTTGTGTCACATACTTGGCGTCTGGGCATAAACATCGTGTATGGCATCTAGAAGTACAGTGTTTTGGAAAACCTCCTTCATTGTTTTGCACTTGGGACAAAAATTAGAGCAGACAAGTATTTTTGAAATAGCTATGTGCTGTCTCTGACCACTGGGGATGTTGGGAGTTTAAATAGGAGCAGAGCTTCTGCAGATCCTCTGGTATATTCCTGCAAGAGCCTCTACCTGGCTGCTTCATCCATCAAACACCAGCAAAACTGCAATATGTACAGTCAGGCTCCTGGAGATTGTAGCACTTGGTGTGAGAAATGTAGTGTGGGGGAAGTAAGTAGACTAAAGATATTTGTCTTGCAGAGTAATTTTTTTTCAGGGAAATAGGTTTTCTTTGAAAAAGCTTGCAAAATACTTTAGGTATGTACTCAAATATAAAAATATAGGAACAATATAGCACTCTGTTATATATCTCTACTTATCACCTTAGTCTGGGTCCTACCTAGAAAATCAGAAACTTATTGCAACTTATGCTGGAAAAATATCCTATCTTGAGGGTGAAAATCATACTGCTTTTCACTTTCCATATTTTGTTAAATTTATTAGAAACAAGGGCATATGACAGAGAACAAGGTAGTTCCAGAAAAACTGCTAATATGTCTCTGTAATAAAGCAGTGGGAATCCATGCATTTTACCTGTGCTATCTTAATGTGATACGTCAGAAGCACTCACTCTTCAGCAGCAGGAACTCCTTCAAGCAGAAATTTGAAACCAAGTTATTATTCGTGGAAAAACTTTATTAAGTGTTCTGAATTTGATCTCTCAGCCATTCTCTTCACACAAGACTTTAAAACACTCAAAAATTAAGGCTACCAAGTAAAATTAATACATTCATTGCTGCAGAGTTAAGCTAATAAATGTGTTGCACACAAAAAATCATGGCCTTGTGTATGCAATTTTATGGCTTACGGTTTTCCTCATTCTTTATTTCTAGTTTTCTGTAATGCTTTAAAGATACTGAATGCCTATATTTCTTTCTATTCTGGGCTCACTAACAACCTTGCTACTTTTCCCTTTCCTAATCTCCTGTGTCCCTCATATCATAAAGCCATTAGTTTGTTCTTTTGTGTTATGATGGGTAATACTTTGAGTTAAGCTTTGAACAATCCTTTTTAATCTGTACTGAAGTTTGAAAGTTGTTACCTCTTTTAAGAATTGCAGGAGGGCCTTAATCTCTGGAAGATTTTCTGCTTTCTCTTTCTAGCTCTTCCAGTTACTTCTCTTCATAACAGATACTGCCTTCTCAGTAAATAATGCTATTAAAAATTTTTCCAGGCTTCTTTCTTTTTCTAAGGAATGCTAGACTCTCTGTTCACACCCCCTCCTCGAATTAATTCTTTGGTTTTGAACAGGCCAGACCTGCCAGGGCTGGTACATCTCGTGTTGTTTCTGAAGTGCTGCCATTTGAAGGCTGCTTAACAGCCATCATGAGACACTTCCTTCCTGCCTGCACTGTCCCAGACAGTCCCCTGTGGGGAGGCACTTCAATGAACATTTATTCTTGCTGAAAACATCCTGTCAGGACAGGCCAAAATACTGTTATCAATTATTAACAAGCACCACCATATTCATCACAATTCATAAACATACCTGCTTTTTTTCTTCTCTCAAACTGATGTAAGTTGTGTAAAAATAATACTTGGCATTTCTCTGGTAAGTTTTCATAAAGGCCGTGTGAAAACATTTTGTAGACATGAACTTTGTAGCAGTATTGTGACACACTGGAGAGAGTTCCTTGTGTCTGTGACAAAGTTACAAAACCTAACTGTAATGCAGTAGTTAAATGTAGCCCTCCATCTTTTTACCAGTATAATTCTTCTCTCTCCTGGTTATTCTTCCCTGTGAAGTTGCAAATCCTCATGTATAAGTAATTATGATAGAAAATGCACATAGGTATGACCTAAGATGCAGGGGTTGCCTTATTGAAAATTGTAAAACAAAATAGTAGAACTGCAAATACAACTTGGGAGTTCTGCCAGCTTCTAAGCATAACTGAGACAACTGTTCTTTCCCTTTACTTTTTGAAATCTTGGTGGAGAAAGAAAAGGGAGGGGTGTGTTTGTCAGAATATTCCTTTAACCTCCCTTTAAGACAGCCAAGTTAAGATGTGATGTTACAAAACTATGATTGTTAACTCTTCACTATCTAAAATTATACTGGCTGTGAACCTATTAGTTTGAGGAGGGAAACTTGTCAATTAAACTGTTGAATTTCACAGCAATGATGTGCCTGTGGGTTTTGTTGAATTGTTTATCTCTAATCTTACTTTACACCTATAGGAGGACCATGGCCAGCCTCTGTTTGGAGTCCAGTTTAACTGGCACAGCAAAGAAGGTGATCCTCTTGTTTTTGCCACTGTAGGCAGCAACAGAGTGAGTAATCTGTTTTTCGTTATACGCCCTTCTGTGTAGTTCTGCATGCATTCCTGTTTTCAAGCAATTCCTTTACTTGTGTTTGGTATGGACACACAATACTTAATATGAACATGTGTATTTATAAGATATGTAACATCTGTTATCTGGGAGAGCTGCATCCTTTGGATTGTTCTACAAAGTCAAGTTAGCTATTTGGTAATTAAGCTTTGTAATAAAGAAAAAAGTCCTTCAGTAATATGCATATGGGATAAGGAAGAGAGGTGCATAAATGTATCTTCTCAATAAAATTACTGTTCATAAATGTTACTATTTTCTAAAGGTCACCTACTCATATATACAGGATGAGAGCTGTCTGCAGTGGTGCCAGCCAGCTCAGTAGCTAAATTGATGGCTTGTGTGGAGTGAATTTATAGACTTCCTCTGAACAAGGATCGATGTCATTTCAGTCTTGAAAATAACCACTGAGAAGTGCATTTTATGCAAGTATTGTGAATAAATAAGAAGTGTTTCATTCTAGGTTTGTTCTGCCTGGCAAGTCACCAGAAACACTTAAGTTTAAGCAAGGTTTCAATGACTCATTACAAGACTAAGCCATGTTAGAGATGACTGCAGTAATTGATTCCAACAAGGGTTTATCTTATTAAGGCGATTCAAATAATAGACCTCAATATATGGGAAGAATAGCTGATGAGTCCTGGAATGGTGTTTTACCGAAACTGCTGTGGGTATTCTTTTATCAAACCATTTCCACCTGTTAAACAAATTAGTGATGGATGAAATCTAAACCATAGAGGCATTCTACCTCTCCCAGTCAGGCAGTCAATAGATGGGTGCATGTGATTTCCTTTTGAAATGTCACAACTAAGCAGTAGTCTCTCCCACTTATTTATTTTTATTTATTTTTCTCCAGGTTACTTTGTATGAATGTCATTCCCAAGGAGAAATCCGTCTGTTGCAGTCTTATGTGGATGCTGATGTATCCTTTTAAGTTAAATACCCCCGTGTTTGCTTCTCCTTTATGAAAAATCAAGAGGCTTTGTAGGAAAAAGCATGTAAATGTTTTGTCTGTGGTTTAATACTTTGCTTATGTGGTGCATTTTTTATATTAGGTCCAAGTCTTGCCTCTTTCCCACATCCTAGAATCCCTTCTGTTGAAAAAATGTTAAAAACGTGGACTCGGGGACCAGATTATATTAAAATATTTGAAAACTGATTCTCCATCAGTTTAATCTTCCCAATGCTAGTATTTGTACAATGTTTCTCTGCTTTACAGTGGTCTCAGTTTCCCTGTGAATTGGAACTGAGTTTAAAGCTTAAGAATTGCATTTCATGCTCTGAGGCATTAATAATTTGTGTTGGTCATTTGCAATACACAAGTCATTAACTTGTGAACTCAGTCGTGATTCATTATTCCAAATCAAAGGTGATGCCATGAAAGAGAAGGTCTTCCTTGTGTGTTAGGAGCAGAAGTGAGGAAATCAACATCTGTAGAAAAGGTGATGTTGCTGGTATTTGCAGGTGTATAACTGAATATGTGTCTTTTTCTTCTGGGGTCCAGCAGAGACTCCTGGGGAATTGGATAAAAGAGCAACAAGTTTATTTAAAATAAAATGTTGTTTAAAAAAGAAGAAAAAAAAATCTCCTGTTTGTTCTGTGATCCTTAACTCGAGGCATTGTAGGCAGATGAAAATTTCTATACCTGTGCATGGACATATGATAGCAATACGAGCCATCCTCTTCTGGCTGTGGCAGGATCCAGGGGTATTATTAGGATAATTAATCCTATTACAATGCAGTGCATAAAGGTGAGTGTTCAGAACTTTGAGATACAGCTTGTGCTTCAGTAAGGCATGACACTTTTTTCTTCTAAGTACATGTAAACATGAGGGGAAATGGTAACTCAGTCTCTGAATTCTATCCCAGCACTACGTGGGCCATGGAAATGCAATCAATGAACTGAAATTCCATCCAAGAGATCCAAATCTGCTTTTATCTGTAAGCAAAGGTGAGGAAAAACTTCTATTGTTTTTGTATAAATAAGGATACTTTGGATTGGAGTTTAGTCTTGAATATGTCCGAAAACCTTAATGAATTTTTTTTTAAATGAATGACACTGAGCAAGTTTACCTTGAAAGTTGAGAGCAAATCATGCTCTTACTTACATGGCTGTATATTTTGTACTTACTAAATCAATGGTCTGCAAATATAATTCCAGCTATGGTCCAAAAGGATTGTGAATAGTGCTGCTTTTTAGGAAAGAAGAATCATGAGCCTTGGATTTGCTCTTTACTTTCTGACAGTTGAATTAAATTTTTTTCAATTGTTGAATCATGTTGCCATCTACTGGAGATGTCTTAGTGTTGCAGATAGCATTCACCATCACGTTCATGGGGAAGAACTTGGATAGTCTGTTGCTTGGCAACTTTAATTGGACTTTGTGTAAAAAGTATGTTAGGGAGTTTTTGGTATAGTGTCTTAGGGCTTATCCAGAAAGTTCTAAGAGTCACAACTTCATAATCTTGTCTGTTTTGTTAAGTAAGGGAATGATCCATAAGGAGTTAGGTAGCCTTCAGGAGTGCTTGAGTTGGAAACAATCACTTAAGGGGATTTCTGACTTTAGTATATTTGGACTAACTAAGGAAACTACATGAGAACAGGAGTTGGGAAGCTCTCTGCTGCTTGCTATGGTCAAGTTGGTGCTGTACGTCTGTAAACTTCCAGTCTCTGTATATTTTTTAGGTTCTTTTTGTAATAATGTTTTGACATCAGCCATAGTACTACAAGTTTTAATGTGCAGTCTCTGGACCAGGTGAGAAGACATGAGGCAGGAGAATATTTGGGCTGTTAGAACTGCTTGGCTGAGAGATTAATAAAAAAAGATAAAAGTCTTTGGGGCTGCATGGCCACCTGTGTCCCTGCTGGGATTTTGGGTGTTGCTGTAATTAAGTGCAATGTACTTGTGGAATCCAAAGGGGAAATACACTAGAGGTTCCCATTTCCAAATGGGAAATATGCTAGAGGTTCTTCATTTGAAATTGTTAAGACTTTCTTTAAATAAGTGGATTAGTCTGATTGACTTTGGAATACAATTTGTTTGTATGAACAGTTTTTCCCTTCCTTACCGAATGTGGTTCATAAAGAATAATGTTCTAAAGGTTAAAAAAATGGAAAATCACAACTTTTCTGAATGTTGTTGTTAGAATGGCAGGAATTCTAGCATTTTTTGATAAATGAAATTGTTTTATTCCTGACTAAAAGAATGTATTTGTCTGAGATCAGACTTGTCTTTGCTTTCTGGATGATCTAAAGATCCAAGTGTGTTTTTACTAGAAACTGTCCCTAGGGGAGGGAGTGGGCACACTATTTCAATTATGGAATTACTTTTAAGTTAGTTATAATAGCAGTTTTAGTTAATGTAGTTCTGTTGTTTCTAACAAGAGGAGAAGAATTAAGTGCTTTTTTGATGTTGATCTAAACACCTGTTACACAAAATGCTTAAACTGAAATATATTATTCAAATGTACATATAAAAAGCAGCATGTAATTCTATTTGTTCTTTATAGATCATGCATTGAGACTGTGGAACATCCAGACAGACACGCTGGTTGCAATATTTGGAGGAGTAGAAGGGCACAGGGATGAGGTGTTAAGTGCAGTAAGTGGAAGACTGTGGGGCAGTGATTTAGATTTACCAAGGGTAGTAAGCAACTTTTTATCCTCTTGCGCACTGTTTTGATGTTATGCTTCTTAAAAATAACCACCTTGAAGTGCATAAATACTGTTTTAAGGGAGTAGATAATGTTAAATGTGAGGTGGTTTGATTGATGTGGTCATCTCTTACAGACAGGATCTGTGTTTCAGTAGCTGATTTGCTTGAGGTGCAGCCTAGAAGAGAGCAAAATAGGGCTCAGTGGGACTGGAAGGAGAAAAAACATTTCGTGATGGTCCTACTTTTGAAGTTCTTGAGTTCTCATCAGGTCAAAGCAGCCTAAGCAAATAAATATGGAGAGACATGGTAGTGAAGGAAAGAAGTTGAGTTAAATTGTTTTTCAGTGACTGTGAACAGACACTGGTACCCAGCAAATATCAATTAAACTAGTTAACTTTTAATATGCAATTCCTGAGAGCTCTTTCCGTTCCTGTTGTGTGACCTGTTGTGAAAGGTGAGGGGTACATCTCTAGGAAACCTGACACTGTATTATTCACGGAATTCTGCCATAGTTGCTCCTAGGGAGCTTAGTGAAGGAGGAGAACTAGCTGTAGATTCACTGTCTGTCAGTGCTGTTGAATATGTCTCTTTTTCTTGAGAGAGACTAAATATAATTATTAAGATGCTGTGCTGCTTTGCAGTGAGCTGGATTATATTCTTAGTATTTTTCTATTTGAAATATTAAATTTTATTGCATGCTCTACACATAAAATGCTGTTTTGATGGAAACGATGGAATAAAATCTGAGTTGATATAATGCAGCCTAGGGTGAGAGTGCTCAAAATTATTTTATATACATAGGATTATGATCTTCTTGGTGAAAAAATCATGTCCTGTGGGATGGATCACTCTCTAAAACTCTGGAGAATTAATTCCAAGAGAATGATTAATGCAATCAAAGATTCTTATGAGTACAACCCAAATAAAACCAACAGGTATGTAGTCTTCATCTCCTTGTCTGCCTTTCAACATATGAATACTCCTATCAATAGTCCAGGTTAATTCCTTTCCACATTGGGATTTTTTGGGGAATGACCTGGATGTCGTGCTGGGTACTGAATCTCACTAGATTGTGTTATTGATGTTTGCTTCACTGGAATTTTATTGAATTCTGATTCAAAGTCCCAACATTTTTATTTTTAAATATCTCAATTATCTCTTATTTGCTTGACTAGAAAATGTTTAGAATTATTATATTAAAGCTTGTATTTCATGCATTTCAAGATGTCAGTATCTTCATCTCATCTCAAAATTTTTAGAAGGGAATCAAATCTGTGTAATTAAATGTGGCAAATAATCCTAAACTGAGTCGTTAATTATTGTGTATTATTTCACTTTGGGGTGGGGACAAAACTGTTTACATAGTAATAACTTTCATTTCCATCATTCTCTGATTTGACTTCAGATATGAGTAAATTTTCAAGTAAACATGGCAATTAGATACATGATAGATAAATCCTCTTTTATGAAGTTCTTCAACTTTTTGATCTTAACTTCCAGTTAAACCATTGCGAGAATTGAAGAGTCTAAAACACAGTGAACATGTTCAGCAATGAGACTAGCTGTGAAAATACTCTCGCTTTTTTTGGTAATGTTACCAAATATTAAATGATGCTTTTTAGCGTGCTTTTTTTAAATGATGATTTTTTTTTTTAAAGTGTGCATTTCTATTAAACGGTTTAGATGTTGCAGAAGCAGCATCAGGAAGACTGAGCTTTAACTAGTTCTTGAAGTATTTGGTGACAGGTGTTTTATTCAGCATCTGAAGGAGTAGTTTTACTCAGCACTATGTCTGCACAGTCTTTTACATGGGAAACTTAGTTATTTCATTAGGAATGAGGATGAAAACAGGGACTGTTCCTATTATTATTAAAAAGAAAAACAAGCTGCATACAAAATCTCCTTTTTTATAAAACTGTTGAAAAGTTGAGCTTGTTCTTTTAATGTTGAAATATGTTAAAACTGGTTATTAAAAATTACACTTGTGCTTCTGCATTTGTTTTTCTGAACCTCACTTGGCCATTTTCTCCATAGGCCTTTTGTTTCCCAGAAAATTCACTTTCCTGACTTTTCTACAAGAGACATACATAGAAACTATGTTGACTGTGTACGGTGGCTGGGAGACCTAATCCTTTCGAAGGTAATGCTGCAGTTTTTTCAGCTACAGTACATTTCTTTGCTGGTCCTAAGGATCCTAAACCTTAGAAATTTTATTAACATTTGGTCTTAGGTTAAATTGCTGTCTTGTGTCAAATGGTTTTGTGGAGTGTGCTGTGAATTTTGTCACCTGTCAGAATGTGGGTTAAGCAGCTTACACTTAAAAAGCAAAATTCTTCCTACAGCTGTGCTCTGCTACAAGTAAAGGGTTTCTGGCTAAGCAGAATGGAACATATGGAAAGGGAATCTCTCATTACTGATTAGGGACCTTGCTGCTGAAGAGTGAGGTGAGGGTTACAGTGATGGAGTAACTTTGATTAATTTTTGTGTCCACTAGTAACATTGGCTTGCAGATATTAAACCAGGCAGTTCAGCTGCCTTGATGCCAGCAATTGGTGAGTGCACCATCCTGTTAGTCAAAGGGATTGGGTAAACAATCCTCAAAGAAAGGTAAGTTTAAGCTGCTTATGAAATTGTGTTTGAGCACATCTGGTTGACTTCATGTGAAGTGGGTGAGGGAGGGCTCCTGCAGTCCCATTACCTGGCAAAGCTGTGAGGCCATCAGGTTGCCAGTGATGGACAGTGATTATTGTTGGTGGTGTGACTGTGATGTAAGGGCAGCAGTGAGATTTTCAGTTCTGCTTTTCATAGTGTCATTGGGGAAGCTGTGAGATTAAATGTTTGCTTATAATTAGGCTGATTCTGCAGTATAAATTACAGGTGATTTTTCTTTTCATTGTTTCACTCCAGTCTTGTGAAAATGCCATTGTTTGCTGGAAGCCTGGCAAGATGGAAGATGATATAGATAAAATCAAGCCCAGCGAGTCAAATGTGACCATTCTTGGGAGATTTGATTATAGCCAGTGTGACATATGGTACATGAGATTTTCAATGGATTTCTGGCAAAAGGTGAGTGTCTGACTTTGCTGTATTTGAAGGTATGTAGCTTTTCATTGATTACATGTTTATGGGGATAGGAAGGGTCTTGACTCACGTGATGTTTAAGAAACAGAATGCTTTGCTTTAAGGGGCTTTATATGAATCTGCAGGAGCTCCAGATTTTTCATTCTGGGTTCTGCCTGTTGGAAAAAATTCCACCAAATTTATATTTATTTTCCACCAGAATTATGTTTCCTGATGTCTTTATCACTTGTCTGCAAGATTGATAAAATGGAAGAAAGGAGGCAAATTCTACAACCTTTCTGACTCCTCCAGCAAACTCATTGAGTCATTCGTGTTTAAGTGTTCACACACAATTTATCAGCTCTAGAGCCTTTCTAAAATTCTGACTTTATTCTTTGTGGGAGTATTTTAAAATTCTTTATCCTTATCCTTTGCTTTCTTTTCAAGATGCTTGCTCTGGGCAATCAGGTTGGCAAACTTTACGTTTGGGATTTAGAAATAGAGGATCCACATAAAGCCAAGTGAGTATTTTTTTTGCTAAGCTGGGAGTTGGGGTAACTTTTTCCTTTCCTGATAACTAGAGAAATTCTTTACAGCACTACTTACTTTCCATTATAGCTACTAGGGAAATCAACATTGTGAGCCCTGAAGGTTAATGTTTATCATATCTCAGTGATTTATAATTTATATTATAGTAATGCCAAGAGGCCCCAGTTGGATTGTGCTGGCTACCATGTGTAGATACAGTAAAAGGCCATTTATTTCTCACAGATTTCACTAATTGGGTGTAAATTTCGCAAAGCTATTAGGAAAAAATGTGCTAGATGGGTGTGGCACATGACAAAGGCAAGATAGGTGAAAGGACTGGAGTAAAAAAGGAATGGAAAAGTGAGGTATGAGCACAGTGGGGAGAAAACACTGTGGCTTTCCACTTCCTCACCTGTGTTGCCAGGCAATTTCACAGCATGTCTCTTAGATACATAGAGATACAAATGTATGCGTGTAAACATCCAAATGCAAAAAAACCTCTGAATGCAAGAAAAAGGCCCCAAACAAACCCACTCACAAAAAAATGCATAGAAAATGGATATACACTGTATATATAAATACTTTTTGCATTTTTAATATACTCTGTATAATATCTTATATATATCTTGCATATTTATATATATAATCCAGGTAAATATGTGTATATGAATATATTAATTGATGAAATTCCTGGAAATGCTGCAGTCTTTAATCACATGATTCTGATATTTTATTTCTAACCCTGGGAAATAACACTTACTATGAAGTCCTAAATGATGTCATTCAATAAGCTTTCAATCTTTGCTTCAATAAAAATTGTGTGGATGAGAAACAACTGTGGGTGAGCAGGAAACTGCTTTCCCAAGTCCTCATTTGGAATACAAAATACACCATGAAGGCCATAATCCTGTTGCCTTCAATTCTCCCAAGGCCACATAAATACAGGTTTGCTGAAACAGTGCTTGACACTGTAGTAGGAAGATTTAACATTGCAGCTGAGTAATTTTCTTTTCTTTCTAGGTGTACAACTCTTACTCATCCCAAATGTGTTGCTGCCATCCGACAGACCAGTTTTAGCAGGGATAGCAGTATCCTTATAGCTGTGTGTGATGATGCCAGTATCTGGCGCTGGGACAGATTACGATAAAGTACTTTTTCTTAATTCATAGAAAAAAATATATTTTCAAATTATAATATAGTCTGTTAACTTGCTAGTACAGTAGATGCATTTAGTGTAGACTTTCTCAAAGGTTCGGCAGGCTGGAGCTGGACTTAGTGATGTTTACATTCTGTGTATTGTTCTGCTTGAAATTGCTGCTTTTAATAAAAAGAAGTATTTTTGTAAAGTTTTCTGAATTGTCCATATTAATTATTTCCCACAAGAAGTTTTCATTTATGGCCTAGGAAATTTCTTTATGTAGAGCTATCACATGAATGTACATCAGCTTGCTAGAAACTTGGTATATTTATGCTTTGCAGTTGTATTTGGTGCCTTTTGAAAACCTAATGAAGCTTTTATTCAGGGACAACACAAAGGAAATGCTACTTTTAAGAATGTAGTATAAAGAATTGTTAAACAATTTCCAAAAAAATATTTTGAACTCATTCCTTAAGTTAGTTGCAGATTAAAATTGATTCAATTTTTACCAATCTCAAATTCGAATTTGCTTCTCACCCTATCTGTTAATGACTTGGGGAAAAAGCATTATTTGCTTTGTTTTGTGGATTACATTGTTCTGTTATTTGAATTCTGACTGTCTAATTACTGCATTTATCTAAAAGTTAGTTTTTGGAAATATATTTTAATTGCCTCTATTATCAGTATTCCCAAATAGCCTTCTCAATGTTTTTACTTGCCTTAGGAATAATGAATACTAAAATTAATCATATTTCATATAAGTTTAAAATGTGTGTACAGTTAATAAAAATGATAGGGGGAAAATGCATAAGATGGCAGAAATTATTAGCAGTGATAATCTGTGTTCAAAACACCTGTGTGTGTCTTGTCAGCAGGTAGCTGAAATGCTCATGTCTGTGTTAAGAAAGTGGTCCAGGACATTGCTCAGTAGCTGAATGAGGAAGAAAGTAAATACCATTTATTGAGACTGAACCATTTACATACTTTTTTTCCTTTTCTCTGTCCTTATCCTTCAACATAACATGTTACTTGAGAAGAATGATTTGAGTTATGATGTAAATACAAGTACATTGTCAATTGTCAGTATTACGGTGCCTTTCTGATCAGTAGATTAGGTAGTCCTGTCTGCTACTGACTTCCTAAGTGCATATCTGACTTTTCATCTTTCAGGATACTGCTTTTTTCTGTTTGTTACAGTTTGGGAAGATTGTAAATGCTCTGGTTAGATAAACTATCTGTTCAGTTGGAAGTAATGTGACTAAACCAGTTTTGATTTGAGCCCTTGGAAACCTGAAAAAAATGAAACCCAGAACTGACAAGCAGTTTACCAATTTTAGTTTGTAATACGTGATTGTTTCCCTTTTTTTTCCTCTTTTAAATCCTTGTTCTTACTACTGGGGAATTGCAGTAGTACCACAGGTCTGTCCAAAACTAATGTTTAATTGAGCTGGATTTTGGACTTTGTCTTTACTGCACAAGCCAAAGGGCCAGTATGGTCTTTCTTGTGCCCATGAGTGTCTGGTCAAGAGGACATGATCCGGAAGCCAAGTGTGAAACCACAGAATTGGGCACAACCATGTAGAAGCCTGAGTACTGAAGGGAGGAAACCAAAATTCCTGCAGAGTTGAACACAGATCAGCTGAAGAGCAAGACAGGTGAGACTAAAGCTTGGGCAAAGTGTTTAACTTCCTGCCTCTACAGAACTGCTGGCATAGAATGAGCCAGCGTTTACACAACAGCAGTGGTCCATAGACCTCATAGATCATTCTGTGGAAAGTATGTGGGGTTGGCAGAGTCTGAAAAATTATAGGGCTGGGGAGTGGTTGGGAGAGCACTCCAGAAAGGCAGTGGGAGTGCTCAGGCTTCCTGCAGCCTCAAGGAAAGACCTTTAATTGAATTAGCTATACTAAGAACACTTGGCTTGGAAGCTGGTGCCATTTAGCCTTTGCAAATGCTTTATGGTAGCATGGCATTAGACTGTCTGCTGTGTTGTCCCATGGTCAGGGTTGAGAGTGAAATGGGATACAAAAGCAGTAGGGATTTCTCAGGCATGGGTGTTTTTTTGGGATGTAAGTGGTACATTCTGATAAATTAGCTCCTCTGTTTGAAAGGAAGGAAAGGAAGGGTGGTGCTTGACTGGAAAGAGGCCTAACACAGTTAGGGTCAGCTTTAACTTCTGTTTTAACTTATGAATGTGCTGAAGACTGTCCTCTTGAAATGCAGACAAATGTTCCAGGAGCTTTGCCATGAGAAACCTGGATGGTTCTGAAATCAGATTGAAAGTGTTAATGAAGGGAATAACTTGTTGTAAGTAGAGCTGTTACAAGCCAAGAGGAGAAAAAATTCTCCTTTACAACAGTCAGCCCCATCTGCATGTAGAATTAATAATATTTTGAAGATACACAACAGGGGGAAAAAGTCTCTTTGTCTACAAGCAGACTGATAAAGCCTAAGTGGATATAAAACTTGCATATTTATTTCATTAGAGTGTTTTCTTCCTACAGTTGCCTAGTTCTAGACTAAAAAAAGGAGAAAGATTAAAATTATTGTGTGTCTTCTGGAAGATATAGAGCTATTAAGAGTTAAAATCATTGCAAAAGAATTTAAAGAAAAGTTTAGTATTTTCCAAAATCTTTTCACCTTTTAATGTATACTTTCGTGAAACATACCTTGAGAACTCCAGTGCCTAAATTCTTCAACAACAGAAGTGTGGTTTAACCCTAGCATTGGAGAAACCTACCAAAAATTGCCTGAAAGAACATGTGTTCTTCTCCATTGTCTTAAGGCCACCTTTAGGTCTGTTCTTTGATAAATTCTGTAATTGACTCTTTCTGTTCCCCATCTCAAGACAGGTGAGGGAGAGGTAAAGTCAGGCTGATGAGTAACTGCAGTAGTCAGGAAACTGTTTCAGAGGCTGCAGGTGTTGTTAGAGAGGTCTGTTCTTTATGAACTCTGCATGAAAAGCATAATAAAATTTTAAGGTTGCTGATTCCTTCAGTTATTGCACACTGAGTATCTCCCTGATGAGATTAAAAAAAAAAGCTGTAGAGGAACCTGGCAGCCCTTGTCTTAATTCTACCAATTTACAGAAACTTAGAAATTGCATAAATGGTAGCCTTGGACTACAGTTCTAACTTTTAGGCAGAGACTCTGCCCAGAGACAGCAAAAAGGTTTGTACCACAGCTGGAAGTAGAAATAGAAAATAGGTTCCTGATTGTTAAGTTAGTGGTTCACTTAAAAGGTCTCTCTTCTCAGAATATGGTCCTCTTTCCTGGGGTGATGCTCCATCTGGTGGTGAATGAATAAAGAATGTTACAAAAATGCAATTTTAAATCAGGTGCTTGAGGCTTTTAATGTTAAGCCAAAAAGATGTATGCAAATATGGATTGAATTTGCCCTTTCTAGAATAGGTAGACGAGTGTTTGTTTTCTCTGGTGCATTTCATGGTCATGTTTCACCACTGATTGTATTGGGGAGCTCTGGTTCCATGGCTAAAACAGGCACAGAGTCACCTGAGAATGCTTCACTGTCACTATGAGCTGTGTCAGAAAAATATTTGCAATAAAGAAATAAAGCAACTTTTTAAAAACAAATAAATCCCCTGCATAATTAGAATTTGGACTACTTGCCATGAATTTTGCATCTGTTTCTGTATAAGCCAGCAGCAATATATGCACTTTGTTACTTCCTGTATTTTTAAATTTGTATCTGATGATGGTGGGCATGATGGTGAGGTGAGGGCAGATGTAGAAACAGGTAGGGCCCTTGTGAAAAGAATCCCCTCTCTAACAAACAATTCCTGTTGGCTTGGAAAGGATAACAACTGGGAAAGTGTCCCAAAATGAAGGCAAATATGTCTACTTCTGTCACGGTTATGAGTTTGGCATGGAAGGATATGTTTAGCCTCAAAGCCTACTAATCAGTAGACAGTATTTTTTTTTGTTTAAAAAAAAAAGGTTTTCTTTAAAATGAACTCACTAGTATCTAGAAACTGGGAATGGGAAAAATACTCTAAATGTAGGAGGATCATTACAAAAGAATTAATATTACATCGAGGTTGTTATTATTACAGGCATTACACCTCTGGCTGTGCCTCAGGAAAGGAATTTTAGTATTTTGTGTGTGGAGGAAAAAAAAGGATATATATAGATATATATATAGATGTAGATATATATGTTAAAGGCAAAACAGATGAATAGATGAATCTTCCTTTCTCCTCAGATTTATTCCTATAATCCTGTTCTCCCATTTTAAAACCATGGTGTTGAGGTTAAAAGTATTGTTGGGATACAGGTTAGATGACCTTGGAGTTTCTTATATTAAATTTCCTTAGACAAACTGAATGCCTGTTTCCTCAAGCGTCCTAACTAGTGATCATATGACAGGATCTCACAGAGCTAGTGAAACTCACCAACCATAATCCTCTGCTTCAAAGCTAGGGAAGAAAGCACTTACGTTTGAGAAGCACAGTCTGGCCATCCACACAACCTGTAGAAATGAATCAGTTCTTACTTTCACAGCAGTTGTGAAAAGCAAAATACTGATACTGAAGGGGGATAGAGTCTTTCCTCTGTGAGTTTCTGATCTGTAAGCTCAGTCATAACAGGAAAGAAAAGTAATTTACAGTGATGCTCTCAAGCATGTGCCACATTCAGTGAGCTCAGAGACAACACCTGTTGAACCCACAGTAGCTACAGCACTGGGAAAAGTTCTTAATCTACACTACTGAATTATTCAAACCCCATATAATTACATATTTTCATTTACAGCTTAATGACTGGAGCTGGCAGCCACAGCGCCCGTGCTGGACTTTGTGATCCCACCCACAGGGTCTAGTCTGGTGTGTCTGGCTTCCTGAAGCCCAAACAACAATCCCACCAGCATCTGCCATAACCAGAATGCAGCTTTGGTCAGAACAGAAGTAGCTTGGTCTAACTATAGGAGAGAAGACTGAGCATCAGAGTGACAGCCTATGCCCAAACAAGGCCCTTGGGTTTAAATACCTTTAGTTCAATGACTCGTTCTTCACCAAACCATGTCAGATAGTGAGGGCCATAGAAAGTTGCATCAAGGAGTGGTGACATAAGGATTATTTTATAGAGGGCAGGTCTGGCCAGTCAGATGAGGAAGTTGTAGATAGTATCTACAGTAATTGTGCTGATGGAGTGATAGGTGAAGTAAACACATATTGCCTAACTCCTGATGCCTTGCAATGGCCTATGAAGTGTTAAACACCTATTTCCACACCAGCCAGATGCTTCCTTAGAAGCATGTGAAGCTGAGCAATGACCAATCCCAACTTCCATCTGGTCCCTCTTGTCTCTTCTGATCCACTTCCGTCACCAGCTATGTGAGGTATCTGCCACCCGTGTGACAAAACTACCACTTCCTATAGCAGAATTTGACAGGTGACACAGAATGATCCTAATGACCCATTCTGATGAGGGAGTTCAGCCTGGGCCTCTGCTAACTTCCCCCACTGCTGCTTCTCCACAAACATTTGGCCTACAAATGTCTTAAAGAAAATTAAGCCTTTAGTCAAGCAGGAAACCCAAATTTTTCAGGGCTTGGGTCTGTGCCATGGTTTCTAGGAAATAACCCTGAGCTTTGTTCCATAAATTAACTTTTCAAAAGCTGTTCTTACACAGCTTTCCTCAGTTTGTTTTCCTCTTCTTTTGGGCCCCAAGTTGAGCTCCTTCCTTTTATTCCTTGAGTCCCTCTGCTTTTACTCAAGGGAAGAGTCCATTTTAAGCTGAGGCAGAAATGACACAGGATGTCATTAAGCAGGTTCAAAGGGCTGAGTTTCCATGCTCAGGGCAAGTGTACCTAAGGCTGACTTGATTTGATAAAGGACTCCTTAAAGGCTTCACTCCCCAGTCAATGAAACCAGTAAAAACTTTTATTTTCATGCCAGTGGTTTGGGAACAAGTCTTAGTGCTTGCTTACAGAAAGTAACTTACAGAAGCAAGATCTACTGTTCAAAATAGTATTTCTGATCAAGCTGATCTAGTGAACAGAAGGGCCAGCTGGAGCTCACCTATGAGATACCTGGGCACATGTGGCTGAAACCATCACACTAGCAGAAACTGCACCATCATGAGAACCACTCTGACAACCCCAAAATCCTACCAATTTATGAGCAAATGTGACAGCCTTTGGTGCCAGTAACTTAGCATTATCAAACACCCCACATCTGTTTCTAAAAGAAACAAGATTTTACTCTTATTACTGGGAATAATTCTTCTAGCACAGCTGAAGTTCCCAAAGATTCCCTCTTCATTACACTTTCAACAGGAAAAGTTAAGACTCCATTAAGCTCAATAGTGTCTTACTGCCAAAGAGGGAAATAGTGCTGTACCATTTATATGAGCTGGGGACAGGCATATTGGTTGTCCACAAAGTGGAAGAACTTACAGTGCAAGTACCAGCAGGAAAACCATCAACACATTCACAGTTGCCTGATTACCCTTTAAATGAGGTAAAGAAGGAAAATCTGCATTTGGTTTGTGCAACACCCCAAAGCACCACACAAGTATGACACAGTGCTGCCATTTTTCATCTTGTAATTTTTTCCACTTTAAATGCAGTTTCAAAGAAATATTTCTACATGGAACACTAATTTCTTGTTGCAGCCAAGCACTTCAATTAAATAAACCAACATGCAGACTAGTAATTTTCATTTCTTTTAATTTTAAATACTGTTCAAGAGTAATATAAAAGTTACTAGTTTGTCTATTTAGACTAATCGTTGTTTGGATTTTCACCCTCTTCCCCTCCGGAAATCTTCAGTGGAGTTATTTGATACATCTTTCAGGTAACACTTCAAAAAGGACTCCAAATGACAGAATTTAAGTTTATGTTTTCCAAAAGAGCGGGTTCTGTGTCAGACGTCTCTGGAAGTTTTCATACCTAGAAAAATAAAAAAAAACCAACCAAAAGATAACAGCTGCATATAAAACTGTATTTTTAAAAAAAGAATACAAGCAATTTAGTCTAGGCAGAGAACATGATAAAATACATCTACTTCACACCAAGCAAGAAATTAATAAATCCCAATGCCATTTGCATATCTAGAATATTCACAGTTAGACTTGTGTATTTCACCAAGATGAATTCTGTTAAAGCAGTATCCCAGAGGAGACTCATTCAAGCTCAGTAAAATTGTAAGTTAATTTAGATTGGCTATGAGGAAAATTTTCTTCACTGAAGGGGCTGTCAATCACTGGAAGTGGTAGAGTCACCATTCTTGGTGGAGTTTAAAAGACACGTGGACATGTTTTATTGGCCCCGGGTTTGTGGTGCACTCGGCAGCAGGAGGGGAATGGTTGGACTCCATCTTAAATGTCTGTTCCAACCTAAACAAGTCCATGAATTGTAAGTGGCTGTTTTAAGCATAACATTTTTTTGGGCTAGGAAATCAAAGTCTGGGCAGGTAGAAGTATGAATCTGAGGCTGGATGGTAATGTTTTAGTAAAATCAAATGAGGAAATTTAATTCTCTAACACATAATGCAAACACGTATGCACACATGCTGTCCTAATTTCACTTTCCATACTCACAAAACCAAGCAAACCATTAACAAACTGAGCATCAGAATTTACTGTTGACACACAGTGAAGAAATAGACAACACATACAATTTCTGTGCCTTTCTAAAAGGAAAAGAAAAAATAGAGAAGCTTATAGGCTTTGAGCCACAAAAGTTAAAACCCCCCTTTAATCCTCACAAACCCAAATACTGCCAATGAAACAAACAAAACCACAAAATGTTTTCCTAGACCTCATAGTTCACATCCCAGCTCAAGTGAGAAAAAACTGAAGGGTTTTAAACCAATTTGGCCTCACCCAGGCACAGTAGCCACATACAGTTTGTGGAGTTTGCAGTTACCTTCTAAACACAAGGCACCTGCATCAAATTACATTCCCAAACAAAAGATATGGCTCTCATCAACTGCGTGCATATTCATGAGATCTTACTAATGATAAAACTGTATTCAGATAGTCTCAAATACTGATTTAAAAAGAGGTTAGGTTAATACTGCAGAGACTAAATAAATAAGGCCAAATTGATAGGAAAGACATTTTCAGATAACCTAAAGGATTGCCTGCAGTTCACAATTTATCTCCAGATTACACAGGCTATCCCCAGACAGTTATTAAACCAGTCCCTGGAAATCAACTCCCAGAGGGACATGTGTATTTACACTCAAGGATCCTGGTGACAGAACCAGGGCAACTGGTAACATGATTTTGTCACCTGTCACATATTCTTAAGTAAGGCAACTATGCTGGAACTATGTCTAGGAAAAGACCAAATAAAACAAATAAGCACAAATTGACAAGTACCAGTGTGCTCCATCTTCCCACGACTCCAGAGCATTTGCATTATCAGCAACACAGTGCAAATGCACATATGTCAAAGGCAACTTTTTTAGAACCAAAAAAGTTTCATTGGTTGCATAGCAGTTTTCTAACAAAAAAAAAAAAAAAAAAAAAAAAAAAGCTGACAAATAAATATAAAAGCAGTGGGTGGGACCTCTTTATACTAGAAATAAACAATTTTAAACACTTCTGCATCATCTCACTGAATAGCATAACAATAGTTCAGTGCTTAGAAATGATGGCCTAATGCCTAGAATAAGTAGAGATCACTGCCATTACCATTTCAGAACTACATTTGCAGGAATGAAAGCTTCAGAAGGATTTGGGGTCATCTGTGCCTGAGTAACAGCAAACGAGGAAGCAAAGTTATAGAAGTTATCCAACATCTTCTGAGTGAACTGAAAAGAAAGAGAGATATTTTAAGGAAGTTCTTTCTTCAGTTTGAATTTTTGTGTGAAAGTTTAACAGATATACAGCTTCTACATGAAGTAATTTTAGCACTATCATCTAAAACACAGTGGGAAAGTGGATGTAGGAGGTCCAGAGACAACAATCAAAACATTCTAAGCTTCAGTCTTGCCCTCAGATCCATCTGGAATTCAGAAATCATTTTAAGAATCTTCACTTGCCCTCCCCTGCTCAATTTCATCCAACTGGACAAACAGCTTTGGGAAGAACATTTTCTGTTTGTGACAAGGAAGTGCTGCAGTTACAAGAGCTGTCCCTCCCCTCCAAATTGAATAATCAGAAGAACTCCAGACTGAGCCAAAGCTGCCATTCCAGCTCCTGGAAAAACACTTGTTAAATGATTGGAAAAGTCTGCCATCTGTCTAGTTACAACTCATCAGACTCCAGTGACAGGGCAATTTCCTCTAGCATTCCCCACAGGAGGGCTGCTGTCCTGGCATCTTTTTTTACAAGATCTTGTGGGAAGAACACCTAAAGGATGCATAGGGCACTGCTAAACTGTAGGACTAGGAAATAAGAGTGAAAGAGAGGCCAAGAAATAGAAAGCCCTCTGTGCAGAGGATGAGGTGTAGGACATTCCCAGCCAGTCCACAAATATACAAGTCTATGGTACCTCCTTATTTCCCCTATCCTTTAAAAAAAATAAATAAAGTTATGCCTTGTTTTGATGAGATAACAAGGAAATTTCATGTCAAAAATTTCACAGACAGTGAAATGATGCAGGAAAACAGAGCCTGAGTTAATAAATGCATAGTCTTGTGCTACCCTCTGACAAAAGGAGCAGAAGAAATGATATCCCAGAGCCCTACCCTCAGTCTGACCCCACTCACATGCAAAACTCAGTGGCTTTGTCCTACTTTTTTGTACCTAAGTTTATATGCTTAAAAAAGACAAATTCAATCATAAATCTTCATAAAACTTACTAAAAATGTAACAGGAGAGCAGCTCCTTAACTTAGGGTAGCAGTAGATGATTTTGCCATTAAAAGAATTATTGCTATAATATAGCAGTTCCAAAGAGCTGATGCCAAATATTAAATGAAAGCAATTAGTTATTCACAAATATGGTCCCAGCCATATATGCCCCTCCTCTGCAATCTACTCCCTCAGAGGTTTCCTTCCACTTTGACCTCATACATTTTCTCTGTAGGAGTAAGAAGTACTTTACCCTTTGGATCAACTGCATTCCTTGAAGGAAATTACAATTTCAGTTAAGATGGTCACAGTTATATGCTGCTCTTCTTTCACAGAAAGATTCACTGAAGTGAAAATAACATTTGTAAAAATGTTATGCAATCATGAGGTTTTTTATTTTAAATACTACTGCCAGAAAAATCCATGAGACACCTTGCAAATGATCTGATGCGGCAGGTTATTCCTCATAACTTAACTACTGCTATAATAAAAATAAGTGGAATCAGAAATATTATTTAGGTGCTCTTTGCCCCTAACATCTCCAGAAAAATCTCAGTTAACTACACTATACAAAAATAGCTGTTGGTCAACTCCTAGTCATGGTAACTTTCTGCAAGAAACAAGCACCTGGAAGGAAAGGGAGAACATAAAAAAGGCTTGAAGAAACGCTTCACCAACTGCTGAGATATTAAAAGAAAATGCCAGAGCCATCAATGTTAGGGAAATCAAGACCCACTATGCAGGTCTAGCTTGCCTTGGACTGCTGTTAGACTGCCAACTAACTGCCAGAGCTGGCTGAGGGCTTCCAGAGGTTCAAACTAGTGGACAGGCTGGGTTAAAAAATGGCATGTACTGTAGCACAAGGCCTGATCCACAGAGAAGGCACTGGGGAAAAACAAATAAAAATCTTTCTCTGGGAAAGGGGTAATTCTGTAGTTTTGCAGAGCTACATCAGAAGGATTTCTCCAGGGAAAGTGACAAACCTGAATATCTCTCTGCATCCATGCCCTCATCTACCTTAACTTGTGAGTAATTTTTTACTATCCCTGCAAGACTATGTGCTGAAGTTTTAGCACCTACAGATCACCAAAGATCCACTCTCTCTTACATGTATTTAGTCATAGCTGCTCCTAAAAGAAGTATCATAATTTTACAGTATAGTGACATTGACACAAGTGAATCTCTTGGCCCCATGTCACTGAGCATGGAAATTCCAGTCTTTTATAGGAGACAGTTTTTCAGTGTAAGAAAAAGTAATTTCATCGTATCAAAGCATCCAATCAAATGATTGGACAATTATTAGGTTGGTTACAATGCTACTGCCACCCTCAGCAGCATCCCCTACCCACTCCCCAATTAGTGCTTCAGAGGCTCAATTCTTGAGACTTCCATAGCAAGAGAATTTCTGAAAATGGAATGTCCAGGCTACCTCTGTGAATGAATCTACTGATGACACAGCAGCACTTGCAACAGGAGTCTGCTGGGCCAGGTTCTCCAGCAGTTCCACTGAGATTCCAATCTGAGCCACTGTTGGCGTCTGTGGGAGGTTCATGGCACCAAAGGGATGCTGACTTCCCTTCCCTGAAAGCACCAGGAACAGCACACGTTAGGTCTGGCACATACGTAAAGGCTGTGTAACTTAAACCACTGAGTTTCTCCTGTAGAAGGTATTCCCCAGCTGCCACCAGAGGGATCTCCCTGTCTCAGGAAATATAGAAAAACCACAGTCCAAGCATAGGCACAAGTACACACAAGAGCAACAAGATGGAACAGTGTGATTGGTACATTTAAAAAGCACAACAAATGATAAGGAAATTTCTAAAAAACAGAAAAACATGACTTTACAGCTCCCTATGAAGTAAATGGATTCAACGGGGAATTCTATCAGTGAGTGAAAGACAACAGAACCTTTCTCTACATTAACCAAGCTTTTAATTCACATTTTGGCAATTGCAGATAAACAGGAAATATGCAGCACTGCTGCAGTTGTTTCATTCACTCGTTAAAGCCAGGTTCTAGTGAACCTGCTCAGAAAAAGTAGAGAGCACTGGGTTATAAACCCTCTGACTCAGGGAGGGCTGGGCAGCCCCAGATCTCATCTGATCTGTTAAAACTCACCAAAAGCAGCAAAGGTCAAAGAAAAAGTCATGGAACAGAAAGGCCTCTGACTTTGCAAGTGCCACAAAGAAAACAAGGAACATCCCCAAACTGCATGACACAAACACAGGCATCATCCCAGCCCTCTGCCCTCACTTCTGACCTTTCTCAACCCATACATTCTGTCCCTGCTTCAGCCAAAGTCCTTGCAAACAGGGACAGACACTCAGAGTCACTTAAACCATGTACTCTTCTGTCAGCATCTCTAAAGGCAAATGCAGCAAAAGGTCAGTGGGACCACAATGCCATCAGTAAACAAACACTAATACTGCATCTGTGCTTGTGAGAACACAATAGTCAAGTACTCTCAACACAGAAGCAAGGCTTCAGCAGCACTCTCTGGCCTCTTACTAGCAGGAGAACGCAAAGCTAATCAAGAGCTGTCCTGCAGATCAATCAGCACCATCTTGAACTGCAAGAAAGGCTATTGGAGATTAAAAGAACCATCTGATTTAGACAAAAACTCAGCCAGCTCAAAAACAGTCTGACAAGTTGAACTGAGATTAAGGCTGAAGACCTCAGGAATTCAACCATTCCTCTGCAGAGACACAAGGCACAAAGAAGCAAACAGTCAACCCATACAGAAACTACACCCACAAACTCAGCACCCTTTTCAATTGAAGCAAAGTGCTTATTCCTCACTCCAGATTCTACAGCTGCGATCTAGTGCTACCATGAGTAAAGCACTCCTATTAAAATGTTACTTTACCACAAGGTAAGAAGAGAGTTCATCTCCTGAAATGCTATTTAGTACCTCTTCCGAGAAATGTCATAGCTCTATGATCTCAGCATTTGCTGATGATAAATGCTTCCTTGATACAAGCTAACAGAAAACAAGTATCAAGTTCATGACTAAAGAATCCCAATAGCAACAGAGCTGGTACAAGTTTTGCATCTTGTAGCATCTTCACCAGAGAAGCTGACATTTCAATAAAAACGTAACATCCTCAACAAAAGAGTCTTTTACAACGTATGATTACTTTAGACAGTCATGATCCAAACAATGAAACACATTCATTCCATTCCCTTCGCACGAACTCCCACAGAACCGGCCTTGGAAAGATGTCTGCCTAAAAGTGAGAAATAAAAACATCCATTACCATCCTTACACCAGGAGAAATACACTCCATGTTTTCCATGCTTGGAACTTGCAATTAGCATTCCAAACCTTACAAATGTAGAGAATGTTAATCAGTATTGAAATACAAGCTCAGGTTTTTGCATTCAGACCCTACACTCTCCAACACATCACATCACTGCAGAGCAACTGCTATCAGAAAAATATTTTTTTATCTGTTTCTTTCCCTTCATAGAACCCTTAATTCAATGATTGAGCCCTCATTACCTTTCAGCCCAATCACAACAAAACCCATGCGTAGGCCTCAAATACAGACATCACATTAGAGCATAAACAGCATCACAGCAGAGAAGTCTGTCATGGAAAAGGCTCTGCTGTAACTCTTACACCACTTGTGAACATGCTTCCAGTACGGCTGCAAAATACAAGTTCAAAGTTTGTTTCCTATTTCTACCACACCTTCAAGGCACAACTGAAAACCAAAAAACCTTAAAATTCCAAGGTAGGGAGCATTTCTAAGCCCCTTCTTTATGCACAAACAAACGAAATTCTGCTACAACCACTGCTTCTCAGAGAACTGACAGTGACACACCTTTGGTCCTCAACCAGGTATTAAAGCCAAAATCCAGAGTTCAAGTATCAGTAATGTCTCTCAAGGATTCCAGCTCTCTGTTACACAGTCTTCTTCACCTTAAAACTGTTTATGGCCATGGAAACTTAGATTGCGTAGCTCAGACTAAATCCACAGTCAGAGCTAAGATGCAGACAATGGGAAGGAATGGCAGAGCCTCTGTTGCTCAAATCAAGCACAGCAGTGCCTCAAGGCACTGCAAATTTGTTCAGCTATGCCACTGAGTTCTTCCTTGAGAGCAACCCTTACTGGGAAACTATGGCTAATCATGCAAAAAGCATCTGAAAATGCATTTTGCTCCAAAGCTGTCCGAGAGCACACACCAGTGAGTCTTTCAAGCATGAGAAACATATGCCAAAAGCACTGGTGATATGCTTTACTGGTGCACTAACCACACAGCTTTGGGATACACAAAACCACGTCCCCCAAACCCTTCCTGCAGCTGCTCCCTCTTCTGAAGAAAGCCCAAATTTTTGAGGAATGTGCATGATCAGAATTAACTTTGCTCTGCAGCTTGAGAGCCCTTATCTCAATCCTACTGCCATATCTAGGACTGACTCGAAAGAAAGCATGCCATGTTATGAATGAATACATTTTAGCAGAGCTAAATTAACACTTAATTAAACAGAGATTCAAGTTAAAGATGTAGACTACATCCAAGCCTACACCTGATATGCAACACCTTAAGCTACTTGAGTGGTGTATCTGTCCCTTTCATAAGACAAAGGTGTGCCACTGGAATGTCTCATCATTTTTATACTGCACACAGCAAACCCCTCATGTATTCAGGAAAGTACACACACACAGACACGCACATCCACCCCCCCTACTCAATGTACCAAAAGTACTAAAACATTTGGAAAGCTGCTTTCCAATGAGGACACCCTCTATTGGACAATTCTGTAGAGCAATTGCCACTGGCTGGGTAGTGCCAGCTGTCAGAAATCACTGCCAGGCTCCACTCCCTGCAAAACCTGTCTGTACTACAAAGAATAAAACTGCTTAGCAGAGGAAGCTGAAATAAAATGCTGCTGGCATGTCTAGACAAACACTTAAAACACCGTAAGGAAGCTACAGGATCATTTTTCCTCTATGCAGAGGACAAAAACACATCAAGTCTACTTCAAAGAATTTCCAGATCAACACCATACACAACAGAAGACGAGACAGAAATTTCACAAGTAACAGTAACACACAGACAGACTTTCATGATGCTGACAGGCTGTTTCTGGTACATCTGCTCAAAACTATCTGAAAACACTGAGTGTGCTGCCTTTTAAAGTAGCTTTTTGTTCAAAGCAACCCCCACACATTTATCTCTTATGCATTCTGGGACACATCTGTTGTATCAATTGCTATGTTCTACCAGTCTTACCAGATTTCAGACCAGAAATTTTGAAGATGGCACTTGGCTTCTCATTAGTGACAAACCCCAGCAGCTGCCACACTGCCATCCCACTCTGGTCTGGGTAACAAAAATAGACAGATCCTCCCATTCCATCTGGAAATGGTATAGTTCCCAGCATGAAGACCACTACATGGTTGATGTTTTCATAGTCTGGTAAATCAAATACAAATTTGTCTTCAGCCACTTGCTGGGGTGCAGCTTGTACCTAAAGAAAATAAAACCTTTATTAGTATTAACGCCTTTTTCATCTTCATCTCTCCGTGAATTTCCTTTTACAGAAATACACCTAAAGTGGTACATAACAAAAAGTGAGGAACGTACTAGCCTAAAGAGCAAATAGCCAGATAGAAGTCAAACACAGCAGAAGAACAACTGCAAAAAATATTACCAGAAAGACACAACAGCCTTGTTCTACCTGCACTGAACACATATCCCACCCGGGACTACAGGATCAGAATACCTTCGCTCCCCATGTGCGTAGGAGGAAAATAGGGTGCAGAAGAGGTTGCCAAGTCACTAAGAAGTGGCTGTTGACCACCTGGCTGGCACAACCCCAGGATCATGGAAACCTGTTCACATAGGAAATACAATAGACCTTGAGAAAGGCAGCAGAAGGATGGCTGAATGCCAGAGCAAAAGATACCCTCCTCTTTACCCGAGATGCCACATCCTTGCAGCCAAGGCACAATCTAGCCTTAAAAAGCTTCTTTTAAGCTCCCAGCTTGTCTCTGAGGAGACAACACGGACCGGGGGATGGCAAGCGCCTCCCGGCAAGGACGCTCGACAAGGCAGCTGCCTGTGGGGACGCGGCGCCGGCCGAGCGCCGGGGCCCGGAGGGGCCGAGGGCCCTGCGGCAGCTCCACCCCGCCCCCGAGCGGGTTGAGGGCCCCGCCCGGGCCCGGGCAGCGCTCACCAGCCTGCCCGCCACCAGGCAGCCGAACATGGCGGCGGCCGGCGAACCCCCTCAGACGCCGCGCTACTCCCGAGCCTCCATGAGCGCCGTCCCCGGAAAGTCAACACGCCCCGCTCACCCCGGCGCCGCTGAGTCACTTCCGCGGCGCCGCCACCACGGACTACAACTCCCGCGGTGCAATGCACGGCAGCGCACAGGCAGTGTGGGCGGGTCGGGGTGGAGCACGACGGGAGATGTAGTTCTTTCGTGTCACCGCGCTGGGGTGCGTGTGAGGCAGCGCCGCCCAGCCCAGTGCCGGGCCAGCCCCGCCGCTGCCTCAGGGGCTGTGGGCAGGAGTGTCCTCAGCAAAGGTGCCACGGAGTCTTCTGCGCTTGTGTTTTAGCTAGGCTGAGTTGGAACAGATCCATGATCATGGCGTCTAGGCATAGGATGAAACCAGACAACACAGTAAGAAAGTGAACAGGGAGACGAGGAGAAGCAGTTCATCTGGTAAATCTCCATAAATTATGATAAAAGTTCTCCTCAGCTCAAGATGCAAAGATTGTTTTTCAATCTCTGTTTACAGGGCGGTTCCCTTGCAAGTTAGTGCAATATAAGCTGTGCCCGTGTTCTTTTTGGCTGAGGGAAGCTCCTCTGCTTCTTTGCTTGTGGTCTCGTGTGTCAGAGCACAGGCGAGCTGGAAACAAATCATTCCTTACTTTGACTGGGAACAGTGTTCTGCACTTTCTACAGAAGCCATTCTTCAAAATCTTGTGTTTAAATCTCATGTGTCTTTTGGTGTTCTCACAGGTATTTTAATTCATGCTTCAATCTAAAATCATACCCATGTTACTATTTCTGTCACCAGTCTTTATGAAACCAACCCCTTTTACCATGCCAGTGTGCTGCTGTGGACTCTGAAAGCTGTGATTGACCCATCTCTGTAGGAAGCGTCAGGGTCCTTCCTGCAGCCAGGATCACATTTGGTGGCCAGCTTCTCCTGTCCACAGCCATCCCAGCCTGGGCACTGCCCCTGTGGCTTATGGCAGGGATCTGTCACGGGGGAAACTCCCAGGGTTACTCTTGTTGCCCACTTTGTGGTAGTAGAATTTTAGCAAAGGATCGTGCTGCCTTTCCAAATGCTAGAAACTTAAACAAAATGAAGACCCCAGTGCCTGCTGCCAGATGGAGTAACCAACCCGTCCCTTGCAGTGTGAAAATGTGAGGGAATCACGAGAGCAAGACCTATTAAAAATGTTGATGCTAGCCCACGGTTATTTGTACAGGCAGGATGGAATATGTATTTCTGCCTGATTAACCTCTTGCGTTTAGTAAGAAGCCCAGGTGTAAGAGGTACTGAGGCAACAGTGCAGAACTGCTTAGTCCCAGGCCTCATTTTGGATTTGAACCTTTGCAAGTGAGTTCTCCGCTTGGCAGGTGCTTTTCCAGCTGGCCCTGATGAACTGGAAAGAAAGAAGGAAAGTGTTTAAAAGCTTGAGATATTGCAAATTAGTGGAGGGTGGCCAATCTCTGCAGTGCAGCCACCGAGACACAACAAGAAATCTGCTAATTAGGCAAGAGCTCATCTCAGACTGCCAGCTTGCTGCAAACCTCTGAGATTACACCATGTCCAAAAGGCTCAGGGCAAACTCATTTTGCAGCCTGGTCTCAGTAGGGTTCTCATGTACTCTTTCTCAGGCATGATTTTTTTTAAATTTTATTTTTAATTTAAACCTGATTATTTACTATTTATCTAAACTTGTGGAGCTTTCTGTGCAATGACAACAGCAGAGCCATTGCTGCTCCCCCTGCCTACAGCTAATCTCAGCCTGTTTATGAAGTTGCTCTAGAATTTACTTGTGACACAGGTGTTCATTTGCACCCCTACTAAGATACATGCCTTAATGCCATGAAAAGAAGTTTCTATTCCTAGGAGAGGAAGAAACCTCAGGCAGGTTGAGTTCAGATTGATACAAAACTTCACCCATACAGTGGTGGGTGGTGTGCCAGAATATGGGCTGGGATCCTGCCTGAACACAGACCAGAAGCATCTACACATGTCTGAACATGCTTGCGGTGAGGTGTGGATGCTGAATGAGCAAGAACTGTGAAAAGTAACTTTTTTCCTGAATAAAGAGTAACTTTCTTGTACTTCTTTTTCACATTAGTTATGGTTGCAAAAGCAGCAATAGCTTGTAAAATATTCATAGGTGTTTCATAGTTCTTCTTTCCTCTTTCTCTGGACACCTTTTTCTCTTTGCTTACCAGTGTATTTTTCTGCTGTCTGTCTAGTCTCCAGGCTCTTAAGGATTTCATGAACTTAGGCCATTTGCCTGTTTTCCAGCCTGAGGAGTTGTAGCCTCTGTAGTAATTTATTGTGCGGAAGTTGTTCCATATTTTTTGATAATTCTTGTAATTTCTTGGTCCATTTTCCCCAGATTCACTGCAGGGGAGCAGTCAGCCCTGCAGCCAGTTCTAGCTGTCAGCAGTCAGGAAGGCTCTGGACAATCTGCCCGCAGGTGCATGCTCTCCCATTTTGGGAAGGTGGTAAAGCTCTCGTTTTTGGCCACGTGAGATCAGATGACATAGAAGAATGAACTCTTGACCTCTTCACCTGACTTAGCAAGCCTGGGATGTTTCAAGAATTGCTTTCTCTGTGTAGCTGAGGAATCTTAGAGCTCAACTTCTTGAGAGCATGCATGAGGCTGCTGTTGGGTACCAGGAATAGGGCTGAGGGCATTTGGGATAGTGTAAATGTTTGATAAGAAGGACAGGGTTATGTAATGGTGAAGAAGGAGCTGCCTCTTGGGACAGAGAAGGAACAAGGCTAAATGGAGCATGCAGGAATGTGATGTTAAGTGATTCAACGTCAGTGACTCTAAGATCACTTCAGAAAGATATTTTAATTGTCTTTGTGCTGAGCAGTGGCCTGTATTTGTTGTGTAGTTGCTTTCTTCAGTGCTGTTGACCCATAAGTGTTAATCTCCCTTTTGAAGTCAGTGAGCATTTTGTTTACAGAAATAGTGATCAGGGAAAAGTTACCAGATATAACTACAGAAGCTGAATATTTACTTGGAGACTGGAAAAAAGAGCCAAAGTACCCAACTTAACTGCAGACTAATTATGTTCTTTTGAGTATGTTCAAATAACTGCATAAAGCAATCAAAATCTGGAGACAGTGAACACAGGTGCAATCGGTGACACTGTTTTATATTAAAACATTTTAATTTGCACTATAATTTTCCACTATTATGGCCTTTGTTTACCTGCTTTTCAACTTTTCCAAACTTTAGCTGTTAGGACTAAAGTCCTTTTCAGTATGTACTTCCATTAGTTTATGTATTTGTATATGTAAAAGTTTCATCCAGATTGTTTCTTTTGTTTCCAAGACATGGGTCAAAAAATGCATTGTTTTGCTCAAGGTAAAAAATTAAAATTTGGATGACCTGTTCTTTCAGAAGCCCTAATTTCCTCATATTGTAGCCGAGACTTGCAATTTGCTGGCAGATAGTCTTGAGTTGGAATAGAAGCTGTGAAAATAAGCTCACCTGTATCTAGATATGAAATTTTTGGAGAATCCCAGTTTGTACATGCTCAGGAGAAATTTATGTAGTGCCACAGGTTCCATCCATACTGAACCAGTTGCACTGGGCTGCAGAATTTTGTTTGTAGCTGTCTCTAGGTTGAGCACCAAGGCAAGAAGAAAGTATTGAGCAGGTCTTATCCAACCTAACAACCTGAGGGAAGTACCTAAATTAGAAGCAGTTTCCTTCTGTTCTTTCTAGACAGTGACTCCTCTACAGCAGGAACTGTCCTCTGAAAGAGCATCTTTGTTGCCAGTTATTAGAGAAGAAATCTTGGCAGTTCATCTATTTAACTGAGGAGCCTCAATTGCATGGGAACTTAAGTGGGAGGAATGCAGTCTCTTCTCCAGGTTGCAGTGCTGGTGTTTAGGTATGATAGGAGGTACAAGGGAGGAAAGGAGGAGTAGTGAAGATGGGGGAGGCATAATGGCAATAGGTTTCAGCAGAGGGCAGGAAGGAGGAAGAATATAGTTCACTTTTCAGTAGTGCTGATTTTTTGCAATTTGGGAAATGGTTTTAAAACCCTGGGCAAATGCAAGAGGTGATGACTGGTTTGGTCGCAAAAAAGTGCCTGCCATATTGACCTTGCAGGACCTCTTCTTTGCCAGTGGTAGAGAGGAAGTTGGTGCCTGTACTGTGAATTTTATTTCACTTACCAGCAGCCTTGAGGCCTCTGTTAGGATTATCTGACAGCACCTGACTATGGTTCTGAGAGAGCTTTAGCCATGACAGAATATTTGTAGAGTGTGGGAGATCATATAATGTGTTCATCAGAGGACTTTTTGGGACTTGAGTTCCATGGATGTCTAACTAGTCTTTGCTGCATTTAAGGTCTCTGAATCTTTATGGAGAGAATTATTTTGTATATATGCTGAGACTGAATTTACATTTTGAAGTGAATGATACTTTATCACCAGTAGATGGTGATAAAATACCAGGGTTTGGCATTTTAAAAACTGCTGTTTGTGTCAGAAATTGAGACTGCCTCTGGTTGTATCTCTGCTGAAAAACTGCTCTGTTCAATTTAAACCCTAATCAGAATGAAACACTTCATAAATATATTAATGATATGTCATTAACTGGCAGGCAGTGAACTATACTTTCAGGATCAAAACTAATAATGGAACAGATAAACCAAATAATCCCAAGGACCATCAGTCTCCTGCTTGCCTCACACACAGAGATACATGTCCCCAAGACTTGGGATACAAGCAAACCAATCTTTTTTTTACACCATCTGCATTTGGAATTTAAAATCAACATCACAGCAAAATAATCTTTTGTAGATCACTATGTAAGGATTTTTTTGAAAACATTTCTATTTGGTTATGTAAAATCTCATTAGAGACCTGCCCTGTTTGAGTGTCTCTCCGGGCATGTCTTAACCACTTCAAATGGACAAGTCTGTTTTCTTTAAAGTTAGCAGTTTAATTCTGTTTTGTCTAAAGTTGTTTATCTCCTTCTTGTATGCATGAATAAAAAGAAACTAGCATACAACTACTTATGGAAAAAGTTTCAATTGATTTATAGCATAAGCAAGAGACTTATTCTCTGGACTTTTTGATGAATCTTAACAAAAGGTATTGTCCAAGATTAGCTTTCTATATCCAGCTGTGCTAGCTCCATAGGTTTGTGTCTTCTGCTTAACTGTACATGTTCATCACTCCTCCTGTTAAAGTGTTTTGCTTCTTCAGGTTGCTTGCTAAGTGTTCCCCAAACTGTTTTAGGCATAATAATCTGGATCAGTTTAAACAGATTCAGTATTAGATCTAACTGGGGATATTGTGAATGAAACAGTGGGTAAAAGAAACACAGGACAAAGTGATAGTCCAGCTTCAGGTGGTGGTGTTGACCTACAGCCCATATGGAGGCTTCTCATCCTTAGTTCTTGCTTGCACTGTCCTGTGATCTACAGCTCATTAAGCTCAGTTTTTCAGCTTTTGGTGATGGCCAATCCATGATGCTCCCCTTATAAGAGTATTCACAATAGCCAGCAGATCCTCTGATACGTCAAAGATGGGCATGGCTCACTCCCAGTGAAGAAAACTGCTTCTCTAGGAGCAGGGGCTCTACCTTGTATGCTGTTTATGTTGCTATTCTGTGGCAAAATTGCCCTGTTTTTCTTCAAGTCTGAAAGAAATGAGTAGGAAATTCTATACCACAATGACTGAGTTCACTGCTGGTGTTGGGTGAAGATGAGAGGAATATGCAGCTACTTGAAGGTGAGGTGTGAACTGATCTTGAGAGTTGTTCACAGGACTGCAGGTCGTTGACTTTGCTTGTCTTGGTCTGTTACAACTTGACATTGAGACATCATAGCTGAGCATTTCTGAACTCATTCTGTCCCAGGTGAGAAGGTAACCTCCTTGTCTTTCACTTTACAGCACATAGTTAGGTAGACCATGACAGCTACATGTCTCAAGTAACACATACTTTCTGGCTTGCTCTGTATGGAATGGACTAAGCTTCATCATTGTGCTCTTAGTAGTTAATTGCACAGGTTGTTAACTCCTGCTCTTAGAAACTGTAGTAACTCTTCATCATACCTGACTGTATTTTACTTCCCTGTTCAGAATGGAGAACCTCTCTGCATGGTCATTTGGCTGTGCTTAAAGTTTTCAGCTTTGCTGACATCCCTCCCACTACTGTTTTATGGTTCTCACTCATGATTGCAGACAGCTGCTGTCTTGGTGGAGCTAACCAGAAAGGTCCCATTATGTTTCAAAGCTGTCCAAGTACTTTTTCTTCAGTCCCATATCACTAGATACAATAGGGGTCAGGTTAGTGTCAGTGTAAACTGAGGTGCACTTAGATTGAGGATCTGTGCTTGCTGTTTGTGCAGGCTGGAATACTTCCATGAAGGACAGATGTGACTAAAAGCACCACCTACTCTCATTATCATGCTAATAAATCAGCTGTATACAATACATGTTATTTCTATCTTTGCAAGCAGAAACGTGACATGAGGGGTGTGTTTTAGTCAACCCAAAAGAACTTTTTTTAAGAAGATAACTTTCATTTTTGAGTTGGTTGCATTGAATTTACCAGTGAAAATACAGAATATAACCCTGTAGCCCTTCTTTATGAAAGTAGTCTAATGAAGTTCTGTCAGGGTTACAGGTTTTCCATGTTTAAAGACTTGATCCATAGTAACTAATCTCTGCCTATCTGCTGATTAAAAGTGTGCATTAGAAATGTGGTTTGCCTTGGCTTCTAGGATATGGAAGAACATACTGAGATACATGATCAATCCTGAGACACCCTAAAATTCTTCAATTCCTTGTAAGTTCAAAGGCTATTATGGTACCCAGCAACCCTTTCATGGAAGTCTGGAAAAACACCAAGGAAAAAAAAAGAAATGGTTTTTCCTTTGTGAAACTTTATCTGCATTTCAGACAAGCAGAGCAGGACAGACCAAGGCTTCCTACACAGTGGTGGAGAAAGGTCATAGTGCTGAAGGATGGGTGGGAAGTATTACACATCTGTAGGCATTGGCTTCAATGAGATGTAGTAGTTCCCATCAGGAGAGGTTATTCTCCATGTTTTCCCAAGCTGCCTTCCGAATACTAGTCTTGTGCTTCTGGGGAGCTTTGTAAATTAAAAATCTGCACTACCACAGTGCTCATTAAACAATTTGATTGGTATTTGTGTGCTGGACACAGAAAGAATCACCCTGAGTTCAGAATTGCTTTCAGTTTTGCAGCCAAATTGTGCATCTCTCCCATGAAGACACTTTCTAGTTCTTTTTTCTTGTATCCCAGCCAATCCCACTGAGCAATCCCTCAGAGTTCACTATAACCTAGCTCTGTTTTAAACTGTGGGTCTGTATTTCAATTACAGCCAATGTTATTTAAGAATTTGCATGCATCAGTCCACTGGAAGAGATGGACATTCTCACCCAGCCAGCATTTATAAGCTCCCTTGGGAAGTAGTGATGCTCTTTCTCCCTCATCTGACAAATCCCTGTCCTGTCAAAGATGCTGTAATTGATCTTTGTCATTAAATTCAATAATGCCCAAATTTACAGATCTACCTTGTTTCAGGCTAATGCAGATAAATGAGGTTCATGGTAAAATATTGACTTTTACTTGGCACCTATGCACCTCAGCACTTTATGCATTTGATTAACATACAAGCAAGGCTGTAAAATCAAATAAATGAATGCAAGGAGTAATGTTTTATTCTCTTTAAATGATATATGAGACATAGCTATTTATAGCAAGGGGTTGGGAGAGAAATGTAAAGCTAAGCCAATTCTAGGAGTGCTGATACAGGAGATTCAGTGAAAAATTGATATTTGTATGAGGAAACTTCTGTAGGGAAAGTCAGAACACCATGTAGTGGTGTAGAGCTCATTTATTTCTGCCTTGATCGTGGTCTCTACCCAGTGCAGCCAAATATTACATAAGAAGCATTTTTAAAAAATAAGGCACATGTTTTTAATGCTCAGTTGCTCGAATTCCTTGCTAGGGACTGTGGTAGATCATTTATATGGAAGTCTTTAAAGCAAGATTTTATACTTCTCTGCAGGCAATGCTGCAGCTGAGCCATGAATGCTGGACTTACTAAAGAAACTTCTCCAGCATGTGTTCATGCTGGTCTCTTTATGGATGTGGCTCACTCAAACTAGAAAATGCTTATTATGCAAATGCTGTGATGTGTTCAAGCTACTAAGAAACACCAGATATTTTAACAATTTAAGAGAGAATGTCCTCAGAGAGATGATTCCCTTGAAAAAGTGTTTATCCACTGCAAGGAAAACTGCTCAGAACTCAGTGAACCCACAGCCAATGGAATTTTCAAACTATCTCACTTGAGCACGGCAAAAAAACCAACTCATTTCAGACTTATTCCCTCACTATGCAAAATACATATGCATATGTGATCCATGCAAAATGCAAATAGGGAGATCCTGAAAGGATGTAAATCGCAGAAGCTCCATCAAAGGAAAATCATTAACAGATGAGAAGGTTGCTGTATCTCTGAGAATGCTGCATGTGAAACATCTTTCTCCAAAATAATGAGGACAATTCCATAATGTGAAAAGTGTGGTCAATATAAACACAGACCATTGTTTCCTTGCTGTCAGAATCATTGTGGATTTGGACAGGAACCACAGAATCTTGTTCAGCTTTATTTTGGAGAGGGAAGGGTTTTTAGCACAGATGCATTGGAAAAATGTCTGAATGGGGAACAAGCAGAGCGGTTTTCCCGCTAGAGCAATCCAGAACTAGATCACTGTGGGGTACTCTGATTTCAGACTGAACGTTGTTTCATTGCAGATACTTAGCTTGCTCCCAGGACAGAATCAATTTTCAGGAATAGAAACTTTTATTTTGAAATAGGGAGTCCACAAGGGAAGATACTGCAGAAGAGCACTCATCCACCTGTGTATTTTGGCTGGGCTGTAGTTCCAGAGCATCATAAAACTCTGAAACAAAATGCTGTAGTGGCAATGCTTCTTTCCGCCTCTTTAGTTATGTGCCTGCCCTGTGCTCCAGAAAATCTTTCCTGGATTTTTTTCTCATACTGCCAGTCTCTGAAATAAGGAGTACCTAGTTAAAATTCCTCTCTGACTTCAAACTATAGGAAAAAGAGAAAAAGTTTTCAGAAGGACTAGGTCTCCTCCAGAACCCATTTTTTCAGATAACTGGCTCTGTAATATCTTACCATAAGATTTCTCTTAATCATAGTGTTGCTTCTGAGGATTTTACTGCCTGCTGGATTCCCCAGCTCTTACAAAAGGGAAGTGATTTTGCTTCAGCAGGGAAGTTATGATATCTTGAAGTGTCACAGGAGTCAGCATCATTTTCTCTTCTTAAGTTAGGAATGAGATAGCATTACCCAAATGGATCCTGGGAGGTGTGAGTACTTTACCAGGTCTGACAGAGATGTCTGTGAATCCTAGAGCAAATTCATGGGATCCATCCTGACTACCAGATGTAGACAGCTGCTGAGTCACTGGATTCAGTACTCTGGGCTGCCTTTACAGCTAATGGAAGGAAATGTGTGCTTTCATCTGAGCTATTCCAGCTACTTGCCACAGGATGCAATACTCCACAAAGATAAAGTGCCTGTTTCTTTCCACCTGTTACAAAACTAACCCAGGATGACTACCCCAGGTACAGAGATCTAAACTGTAGAGATGTACAGTTAAGTGAATTAGATGGAAGCTCTCTTGTCTTTTTAATACATTTGATATAAATGTATGTTTTTAACTGTAGTCCTCAAAGAGGGATAAAAGGGTGTGAACATGGATCATGTGCTCTCTTAGAGAAATGGGCTTCTGACCAGGACATTGAGAGGCTCTGAGAAGGATTATGTCATTTTCTATCATGAAAAATGTTTAACAAATCCAGAAGTTTTGTAAATTTATGTATGGGAGAAAAAGAGAAAGCCTGATAGTCCTTCACACAGTTTGTTTCAAGGTCATCATTAATTAATTTTGGAGAACTATGGAATCAGTTGTGTATGTCCAATAAATTATGGAAGGTAATTAAGCTATTCATTTTAACGTCAGTTATTCACTTCAGTGTCCTTGTGGATCTGCAGCACTGTGTGCTTTTTTTGCCCTAAAAAACTTGGATAGACCCATTCATTTGATAAAGGTATTAGTGGAATGCTCTCATGTGATTTTCTTTTGTGAAGAGTTACTGTAATTAGTTCTCTGAGCAGATAAATCCAAGTTGTTACCTTTATTTTACAAACAGAAAAGCAAGACACAATAGGGTTTCCATTGGCAGCAGTGAGCTTTGTATCAGGCTGAAAATGTTCCACTCAAGATGTCACAAAGTTTGTGGCACATTTGGGAAAAGAATGCAGAAAATCTAAATCTCATTGAATGCATAAAAAGGTAACACAGATCATGAGGATGAATTAAGATGGCAGATTGCCCTCAAGCTTGTGTAGGCCTTGCCTTCTGGTTTAGATCACAGGTGTACTAAGGGCTACAGTATTGAGGCATGCATTAATTTCAGCTGGTGCACTTTTGCTTGTGTCTCTGGCTGTAGTAACATCCCAAACACAATTGCAGCCCAGTTCCATAGAGAATAGGGACATGAACCAGGCAATCTTCTCACTCTCTGGGTTCTTAGTGTTGGCCTGTTGCACAGACAGTGGTTTTCTGAATGCCTTGGGTGCCAATCCACTGCAACTGCAAAAGGATTTGACTTCTAGGGACTGTTTTGCAGGGTATTTGTAGTGAGCAAAAAAAGATATTTAAGGGTGATGTAAGCAGGAGAAGCTAGTATAGAAATGATGCTGGCAGAGATCATGTGGATGCTGGGATTCACAGGAGAGCCTTCCTGGTCTGCTAGAGACAAGCTGATATCCAGTGGCAGTGGGTGCCTGGCTAGTGACGGCACACTCACTGTACAGACATTTCACCTGCCTGGTAGCTGTCCCTAAGACTCTGACCTCCTCCAGTTGCTGGCATCCAGACCTAAGAGCCTCTCAATCTCATGGCTGGCAGACATCAGCTAGGGCCAGTAAAACTGAAGTTCACTGGTGGATCATGCACACAGAGGGAACAGGGACCATGCTCACACAGCTTGCTAAAGGAGAGAGTTTAGGTGTGATGATGTGGTGGAGGCTGGATGAAAATACTGACCAGCACATGAAGGTGGCCTTTTCTGTCTTCTTTTGCCTCTGTACACGCTTGCTCCTCCCAGATCCCGCTAGTTCTCTCTCTTTCCCCCCTTTTGATCTTTCCTCTAAGCATCCCTCTAAACATGTGTTTTGTATCTTTCTACAGTTCATTTCAAATGTCCTCTAGTAAGTTTTACACAATCTTCAAACATTCTCTGCTCTTATCCCCATGTGTCCCGTAATAAGTCTTACACAGCTTAAGGCAACAACCCCTTTCAGTTCATTCAGTTTTCCAGGGAGAGAGTTTTTTTTTGGCTGACGTATCTTGGAAGGTCTTACATTCAGGTACAGCCATATTTGCCCAAATGCAGGTATAGTCTTTCTGGAAATGTTTTTTGCCAGTACTTTTAGCTCCTTTCTGCTGTTGATGTCTGAAGCTGAGCAGGCCTAAATAGTACTGTTCACCTTCTACACGTGATTTTTCATTTCATAGTCCATTATTATCAGTATTTTTATCATTCTTTTGGCTTTTTTTTTACAAACAGAAGTCCTAGTTTATTCAATTTCTCTGTGTGCAGAAGCTATTCTATATCTTCCTCATTGTCTCTGTGCATTTCCTTTTTTGTCTCTCATCTAGCTGAGACAGGATGAATGTGCAGTACTGGCAGTGGAATTCAGCACTATTCAAATAAAGGAAAGTAAAAGGGCCTTAAACTTTCCAGGTCTGGGCTGCTTTTGCCCTAGTTTGGTCTGAAAAAGTTCACTTAAAGCTAAAATAAAAATAAAGACAAAAGACCCAAGTGAATAACATCATCTTCATCATGTCCCCATTAAGGTTAATAAAATGTTAAAATGAGGCAGTGCTCACTCACTGTTTTATCTTTACTTCATTGCTTTTTCCTACTAGCAGTGCATCAATAACTTGCAGTATATTCTAACTGATTGAACAAAAAGTTATATTTAATTGGGAAATCAATGAGCAGGAATAGGGCACTGAGGTCATATAGATTGTATCATCCTGACCAATCTAACTCACTTGCCCTTTGAGCTGGTCTTTCATCATTATATTTCACTTGCCAATTCCTCAACAGTCTTAATTATGGGCACAGCAATTTGTCTTCAAATATCACACTACAGTGAAATCTATGCATCAATAAATACAGCTCAAAAGTGGTTTTCCACACTGCTGGAGACTTAATTGCTTCTATGGTTAAAGCAAATGCTGTCATTCTTTACATTTGTGGTGCTTTTCAACATCTTCAAGTGACTGGAAGCCATTCAGGATGGCTAAATTAAAGGAAAACATGTATTTAAATATGAGGATTTGTTCTGAGTAATTTTTGACATTTTATCTGTACAGAACATTCTTCCCAGTGCTGCAGTTGAAGCATGGCTAAGAAATAGCAGAGAACACTTCAGAAAGAATAGTTGGTGTCATTGGAAAGATCTGCTGGCTGTTCAGTTTCTGTCTGCCTCTTTTAAATCACAGCTATATGCAGGGGAAGTGGTGAATACCACATTTACAAATTTTACCCAGTCTAGGAAAACTAGCTTTTTCTTTTCAGTAAAGTGCAATTCTAGTGCTGTCCTTGTGTTTGCCCTCTGGAGAAGGCAGGAATGTGGCAATGTTGCTGCCTGAAAGGGTTACGGAGCAGCGAAGGGACACAGTAACATGGCAACTCTCTTACTTGATGCAAGAAAGAGTGCAGTTTATTGAAGAGAGCCATTGCTTTTTATAATACAGTTCGTGCAAAACAAAATACAGACAGTTCATTGGAGAGAGAGAGACAGCTCTTTGTCCCAGGCTCTCCCGTAGATCCAGCAGGTGTGTTATCTTTGTTGTGATTCTTTCTTATGTGTTTACAGTAGAGACAGAGGCCCTAGCATGGGAAAAGTTTCAGCTAGGCCTGAGAAAGTTTCACAGCCTGAGAAAGGAACTCAGACCCTGTGAGAAAGGGTCTAGGCCTGCAGCAGTGTCCACATGGCAATACCACTTGGAAAGCATGGAATGCAAGTGAGGCTTAAAAAGTTGTGTGAGCGAGAGTCGTGGAGAAGTCCACAACTGTGGAATATATTGGCTGGAATCAGTGGCATCCTTGCAGGATTTCATTGAGTTACTGCAGCCAGCCCTCCAGGTGATACAAAGCATCAATGTTTTTATTGTGCTGTTCTCTTTGCATACAGTATCTGTTGTGCTCCCTGATTCCTAAACCAGTATTGATTTCTGAGTGGCTGTCAATATTTTTTTGCCTTTATAATAGGTAGCCTAAGTCCTCCTAGAAGAGATTCTGGCATCTCTTCTGCCTGATATTGTCTTACCAAGGGTGGATGGGACAGGGGCAGACCTAGGGCCACTCCTACCACGTTTCAAGTGTGCGCTGGCTGCTGGCATCTCCTGATGCCATCTGTACCAGGAACACCTGCTCAGTTGCTTGAGAGAAGAGTTTCATGGGAAGCAGAGTGCTTGGGTGATTAATTTAACCTGGAACCCATGAGATGTTCCAGTCCACATTGTACTGTGGATGCAAATAAGGAATCACCTTTGGGACAAAGAACTCAGCAGTGTGCTCAAGGGTGAAGAGCAAGATCTGGGCATTCTTGTTATCTCAGCTCCTTGCCTGCAAGCAAAGATGGTAATGATCCCTCCTCTGATGGTTTTAGGCTGCCACTTCAGAAACAGACAAAGAAATATTGTTTAGAATTCTTGATTTCTGACCTACTCTACAGTATTTTTAGCAGTATTTTTTTAACAGTATGTGAGTAATTGGTCCCATTTTGTGCTACTTTATAATATCTGTGTTTGGCATTTCCATGAGCCAAGGTCAAATCCTAGCTCTTGACAGAACTGAAAAAAACATTCCTTAGCAGGCAGAACATGTTGTTTTGCTTTTTCTTTATCTAAAGCTTCAGTCATGCAGCTGAGGTACCTCTCCTGACCAAAAGTTTTGTGGAAACAGGTCAGTGGTTGTGAAAAGTTTCAATTTTGGTGCTTCATCTTTTTCTGACAAAACCACTCTGTTGAGGCATTTTTGGCAAGCTGTAAATTGTATCTCTGAAATATCTGGAGAAATTTGTTATCTTCTGAGGATTATTTTCTGTGCAAGATGTAGCATGATCTGAGCTGGTGCTACAAGGGCATCCTGAATACCTGATTCTAGAAAAGACATGTAGAAATGATCCTTAAAAATATTTTTTTCAAATGAAGATTCTATTTAATGTCTAAGATATAGTCTTTGAGCCAAGAAGAGCAGAACTATTGAATAACTGTGCCATTGGATGCATAAATATCCAGAAGGTAAATTGGTTATGTCTACTTTAGGCATAATGGAAATAAAGCTACTATAATTGAACATTATCACAGGTTTTGATGTTCTTGGCTTGGAGAGAAAATATCTCAGCTTCTGCTTGGAAGATTATCTTGGAAACCTGTCTGCTCACACAGGGATACTGACAAGACATACACTTTAGGAAAACCACAGCACAATCTCTGTGCCTCAGCAAATATCAGTCCCCAAAGCCTGTCACAAAAATTGACAGCCTCAGGAGAGGTTTGTGCCTTGGCTGTGTATTTCAACTTTGGAAAGCCTTTTCGTGGACTTCTCATACATAGAACCAATGTGTTGGACTTACCACAAATGATGCTCATGCCTATCTCTAAAAAGAATTTTAAAACTAACTTCTTGCTATAGGGGCACTGATACTGTAGAATTTCATCCCTAATATATTCACAGTGTGTTATCAAGGATATCAAGACCAGTGCCTGCATTCTTATGCTCTGAGGTTTAAGTGTTGCTTGCAAAAAACCTCAAAGTAACGTGAAGTCTCTCTCCAACTAGGCACATTCCATTTAATCACTGTACTTGCCATAGGAAGTGGTGGAATCCACAGAAAATTAGGCAGCTGGTCAGAACATGCAGGAATAATCATAGAAGCACAGGACGGTTTAGTTTGGAAGGGACTCTAAAGACCATGTCATTTCCTTCCACCCTGCCATAGGCAGGGACAGCTTCCACTAAACCAGCTTGCTCAAAGCCACACCCAGCCTGGCCTAGATGTACATGATGGTAAATATTGACTTTTGTCTAGAATTTCAGGCTCCTTCCAAAGTTGCTTTTTTTTTTTTTGTTTTCCATTTTCTGAGTATTTATGCCAGTGGTTCCCAACTTTACTGTCCAAAATGCAGCAATGCTGAGAGAGCAACACATTGTGTGCTGTCTCCCATTTTGAGCTCTGTATTCCTGGGGACCTCAAGAAGCAGGGGATCCCACAGCTACTGAAGGATCTTGTGATGAGCCTAATGCCTCCAGTTCCAGGGATGGGGATTGCTTTCTACATGAGTAATGTTATTTGTTTGCATCAGAGCTCTGGCTGATACACAAAAGAAAACAGGTACTTCTTTGTCTTTAAACCTCTGTAGCTGGTCCCCCCACCTCTGCACCCAGAAAGTTCTTATTGAAATGCCACATCACCAGATATTTGTCTTGGTCTTCTCTGGCAGAGGAAAACATGCATACCCCATTTTTCTTCTGTGTTTGATCACAAAATCTTGTGTTCTGTGATCTGTTTCATGAAGCTTTTCAAAGCAGGGAGTTTTGCAGGCTTTGTACAGCTATTGGAGCTATTATCTAGTTTGTTTTGTTTTGCTGATGGGGATTTGGCTAGATTATCTCCCCTTATCACATAAACCCTAACTGTACATTTCTATGCATGACTGATATGGTGATATATCATCCTACAAAAGCTGGAAAAGAATGCTTTTTGACTTTGCCCTGAGCAAACTGACCTTCCTAAAAATGAAGCTTTGCCTCTGTGAATGCTGCTTGAGTGTTTCCTTTGTAAGATAATACTTTGCATGAGTTACAAGCTCTGTAGTTGTGTATTGCATTTTCCCTCTTCAATCTCCTTGAGGAAATAGCAATGGTTAAGTGTTCATTTCTTTTACAGAGTGTAGATCTGATTATTTTCCAGTCAATTCAGAGTTTTTCCTGAGGTCTTTTCTGCTAGTCACAGGCAGTGAAATAGAGCAAAATTGTGGAAGATATCATGTATACAGATAATGAAGAAATGATTTAAGGAAGAAGTCACTTTTGTATGCAGACATTGTATCCAGATGTAGTAGGGATTATACAGATTTATATGGGCTTCTACATTTAATTAAAAATACTGCTAAAATGTAATGGTGGGCACACATATGCAAATGAACCGAAGTAATGGTTTTGTTTAAACTTTTTTTTTCAAGGCAAAGATTAAGTAGGGTTACTGCTTCACCAGAACATTTCTTGAGACCATTACCAAGTTTTGCCACACTTCCATTATGCCCATCTTGCCCACCTATAGTCAATGGCATTACTCATGCAATAGCTCTAGTGATTTCAATAATGTGTGTATTTGCCAGTATATACGGAGAAATTAGAGTAGCAGAAAAAAGCTGTGGCAGCACATAGAGAAAAGAGTCTTTAAATATGATTAAATAGATTATGGGTTAATTCTGAGCTTCCTGAGTTGGTGCATATACAAAGACTACTTTTACTTTTAGAGAAGTGTGTCCTTTTCACACAATTGAATGAAATCAGAGTGGCAGATCAAATGATTTTTCATGCTGAATTCAAAAGCAGGAAGAAACAACCTTAAGAAAATGAAATGAATGGAAAATAAAGTCCATTCTCAATATGCAAAAGAGAAGATTCTCCATATGGAGGGCTCATACTGTAAGAATGCTTATGTTCTTCCTGGAATGGCTATGTGGAAGTAAAAAGGAGGAGCGTGGCTTTAAACCATCAGGAATCTTCAAAGAAAATAATCAGCTGGAAAACTGAGCAACGAGTTGGTGGTGGCAAGTAGAAAAAATCTTTGAAGAGCTCCAGTCCCTCTCCAGTTACAGAGGAAGTTGTGTAGTTTAATCATCAGCAGATGTTTCTCATAAAATCCCACTCTCAGTTATGCACTCAACCATCTGAAACAGTCCCAGGCCCCTCATATGTCTTGATTACATGAAAATTTTCTATGATTTGCCAAATTCATGCCAGCATATCCGCCCTTGTGCCATTTGGAAAATGAGAACTGCAACAATTGCTGTTAAAAAAAGTGATGAATGAAGGTAAAGTTTGTGTTCAGTGCTAGTTTCCTCCAAGAGGTCTTGAAAGGTTTTTATTGCTATTGCTGAAGCACTTTCAGCAATGTAGAATGTTACGCTCATTCTCCGGGTCTCACAGTCCACATCCCTTAACTCAGGGACAATCAAATGTGAAAATCTTTGGCAAAAGCAGAGAAAGAGAGCTTCCAGAGAAAGAAAGCTACTGTAGTTTTTTTTAAAGTATCAGCTCTTCATCATGTATCAGTGGTGGCTGAAGCTGAGGCAAGATCCAGGTTCTCCTGCCTCCTACCTATGTTCTCCCTCTGCACCAGCTGGTGTGGGTGGTCTGTTTGGTATGACCTGGGTGAGCTGGTCAAGCATTTGTATTTGGGCATGTGTGTGTAAAAGAAGTAGTTGAAAGGGAGGAAAGCTCAGTCCTCACCATTTCCTTTAGTGGACAGAAAAAGCAAAGCCCAATTTAAGCCTATTTAGTGTTGCAGTACTGGTAGAGGAATGCAAGGAAATGGTTCCAGTACATTGGCCCACACTGACATTCTGGGAAAATACTGTGGGTTTTATAGTAGTTACTCTAAGAAAGATGTGGAAAACCTGTGTATTTTGTCCGATTAGACAAGAAGCTGCCACCTTCAGGGAGGGGCCTCAGTCTAGATAGATGGTTGACTCCTCTCCAGTGCTGTGACCTCACTCCTGATCTGTGACCAAGCCCACCTTCTGCATGTGGGAGTGCAGAGTGGAGAGGGGCAATGGAGGTCTCAAATGATGATCGCAGTCCTGAGGGTCATGCTCTATCCATGGCCAGAAAAATGGTGGTAACCATGAATCAAACTTGACAAGGAAGTTCCCAGGTTTTCCCTAAAATGGCTAAGAGGACATCCGGAAAAAGAACAAGTACTGAAGAAAAAATTGCACTTTGGAGCTGTTGGACTTTAAGTTGCATCACAGAATAAAACTGTGTCCTAAAAGATACTTGAATGCAGTTGGGATATAGTCTGAACCTGGAAAACAGTTGGCTAGCTTAAAGGCAAGGAATTAGGAAGAGAAGACATGGAATAATGTTTGAGGAAAGTAAGCCTCTCTTCAGTTCTGTGTGAAGGCTTTATGAGGCATTAGCTTTGTGTTAAATTTACAGGCCCCTTTTCTCCTGCAAAGGTGATCTTTCCCCTGTGAAGCAATAAGCTATTAAGAATCAGTTTCATATTCATCCTCCTGATTCATACCACACACTTGTGTTCATTGCAGAAGGCAAGTTAAGCCCCTTTTGGAGAGTGCCCTATATAATTTTATAGTCATCTGCTGAAGGAACATAACTCTGTGTAATTTGTATTGCAAAGCTTACCTAGTGTGTAGCACTGGGTACACTTACAAAGTTGTCTGTAGGAGAGCTGCCATGGTGGTTCAGCAGTGTTAGCTGAACCTCTGCTTTTGTGAGGTGGCCTGGTTAGGCTGTGTTGTGTTCAGAGAGTAGAGATGCTCAAAAAATGTCTCCAGAGGCAGATTTTCACTGAGGTGTTTTTGCACCACATTTTCATGTGTGCATCTGGCTGCATCAGTCACTCTTAGAGAAGAGAGACTGAAAGGAATGCTGATTTGTGTATTCCAGATGAACTGATTTCTGGAAGTTACATTTTGGTCCCAAAGACTAAACTGTCTGCTGTATTTTATCTATTTGAAGGATAATATGCTTTATTTTCTTTAGAAGAAAGCTATTGCAGCAATGTCTTCAGATCCTTGTTGACTTTTCATGCGTGTTCTTTCTTATTTGTTCCAGTTAGCAATAAGTCTCCCAGATAAGAAGCATTGCCATTTAACTCCCTGAAGACCAGGCTTTTCTGCTCTGAAACACTGGAGTTTATTAACTTGGAAGATTCATAAGCTAACATTCATTCTAGCACATCTCATAGTATTTGGCTAGTGCTTCTTTAATAGAAAATGAACCACGTATTCCATCCTTGTATTTTTCTGAGCCTCAGTAAGTCCTCATTTCTTTCTGTTTATTAATTGTATTTAGCTAATTGACACTGATATTAATTGTATTGAAAATGGGAAATGTTTCATGTGACAACACAGTTGCACATGCACTTTTCAGATGTTGCAGAGGAACAGTTTCTTTGACAGACATAATCTCTAATTCTGTGTAATCTGTAGCTTTAAAGATAATCTCTTGTATGGTCCTCTGAAATAATTTAGACTGGGATTCATCTCTACTCGGTAGATACCTACAACCAAGCTCATTACCCTGGGTTGCCCTTACAGTTACTGAAATGCTTGTGTAGTCCATGTTTCTCATGAACAAACATGGACTCTGCTTAGGCTGGGATGAATTTCCCTCTGATTATCAAATGAGCCTGCAACGTGCTTGCACTTTAATGTCTGTGTTTGATCAAGTAAAGCTTGCCTTAGTTTCTAGCTAGTTTGCTTAGAATTGCAAAATGTTGCAGAGTGAATGGTGCCACTAATGGGACAGCATATCTGTACCTCCTGGTTGCTGGGTACAGAATAGGCTTAGAAGTGGATGGATTATCATCCGACTCTGTCTTCAGACCAAATATTCCTCCACTCATTTTCTCTCTTTTTGAACTTGGATTCTTTTTATTGCTATTCTCTGCACTTTGTTCAAAGATCCAATGAAAACTGGAAGGAACAGATCAGCTGAAGCTATTGCCATGGGATGTGTTTTCAGGGAGTATTTTGCTGCTTGTGTTTCCTGCTCCTCTTTCCCTTGCTCACGTCTGGCTTATTTTCAGACTCTGATCCACTACAGTGTATAGATTGTTTTTCCAAAACCACACTGTGAGTGGTTGCTGCCCTTTTGTGTAAGTGCTGTTGATTACTCCTTCCCAAGTGCTGTGCATCACCCTGCTGACAGCAGAGTATCCCCCACTCCCCCTCCCAGCACATTTCTCCAGTTTTCAAGGTGATTTTCAATATTAATCCTGTTGTCCAGTGGAATGGCAGTTCCTTCCAGCATAGTGTCGTAGCGTCATTACAAACTGCCAGCCTTCATCCAGGTCTTTAGCAGTGGTGAGTCCTACAAGACCTAAAAGGCCAGCCTTTGCTGAACAGTATGGAATACAGCCTACTTATTGTCCACAAGCCATTTTTTTCTCATAGCGAGAACCTTCATTGTATAGAGGCTGAAAATCCAGATGTGGTGGGATGGCAGCTGTGGGGGCAGGGGGAGGCCAACATCCAAGATCAGTTTTGTCATGCTGGGGTGTAGTTGCTATAGCTGAGCCAAGGCCTTCCTGTACCTGTAAAGACCCAAAGAAAGTCTTTCCTGTACAACTCTGGTGTCAAGTGCAGTCAGATGTTGGTCATGGAATTTAATTTTGCATGGAGAAGTTCCCGAAACAAGATAGGAAAATGAGGTTCATTAAATGTTAAAGCTCCAGCTGTTTTTTCCATATCTGATCTTGGGTACAGGCACAATTAATCATTTTCATTTTGAATATTTCTATTCCACCGCAGTCTGAGAAAAGTCAAATCATAACGTTTCTAAATTACCGTATTTTGACTTAGATCCACCTTTTAACAGAAAAGATATATTAAATAATGTGTCAAGTAGAAAATATCATATGATACATAGGGCAAAGGAGGACTCAGAAAATGGGGTCTCCAGGAACACCCCACACCCTAGCTCTGGAATCTCCTAACTGGAGGCAAAATGTGATTCCTTTCTACAGAGAATATTTGCTACAAATATATTTATTTCTGAATAACTTGTGGTTTTTTGTTGGCAATTTTTTAGCAGATAGGCTTCTAATTCAATTTTATGTAAATCTTTTGGAATACTTTATTGACAAAAAAAATCCTTGCATGACTGAATTAGTTTAATTAAAAATGATGTAAATTGCCAATTCTAATAATAATTTAAATCTGTAAGTGGACAGCCTTGATTTAAATAATCTATTGTTACCTGGTTTTGAACTTATGATCATGATTATTTTACCAAAGATAGCTTAGTCCTTTACTGGCAAAGAACATGAAAACTTCTTGATTTGAGAAAGAATGTGTTTGTAGAATAAATCTGGCATTTTTCTGCTAACCAAGACAAAATTTGTTAAACCATGTGTGCTTGGATACAGAGACATACAGCTATACCTATAATGATATAGATATATAGGATTTGGTATGTGTCAGTAAGTAATAACTTAGCTTAACATATTATTATTCTGATCTTTGTGTCTCACATTTTCACTATGTAAGATGATGAATGATACATTTCCTTTCTGCTAGATGATTAATGTTTTATGTGCAATTTGTGTCAAATTATATTTTAATGGCAATAAAATTCAATTAAATGCACAGAAACATTTTAATGATTAATTTCATAAAGCTGCCTTCAATGTGGTACATATATCAGAGAAAAAAGTTAATGAAAAATGTTTCATATTCAAAACATTATTTAATAAACACTTGAAATATTACCATTAATTAGTTAGCAAACCTTGCTATTTCTTGTCATCATGCCCTTTAAGATTTTAAAACTATTGGATCTCATCTGCTCTGAGTGTATCATTTTCCTAAACCAGAAAAAGAGAAAGTGTGCTACTTTTTGAAAAGAAAAATTATTGAACTAATAGTTAATTAAATTAAATTTTTTACCCTTTGGAAAATTAATATTGGAACCTGAAAAAGATGCCAAAAACAGTTTTATAACTTCAGAAAATTCTTGTTTCAGGTCAGAAATCAGTAACTTCAACCAATTCAGTAGTTTGCATTTCTATAAAAATTTAACAGTAAAGATTCACAGTCATAGATAGCCTGAGAATAATTTTGATTAGAAAAGATGTTTAAGGTCCATGAGTCCAGCCATTAAGGCAGCACTGCTAAGCCCATCTCTAAACCATGTTCCCAGTGCCACATCTGCACATCTTTTAAATACCTACAGGGATGGTGACTTAACCTCTTCCCTGGGCAGCCTGCTCCAACCCTTTACATGAAGAAAGTTTTGCCAATATCCAATCTAAATCTCCCTTGGTGCAATTTGAGGCCATTTCCTCTTGTTCTGATGCTTGTTACTTGGGGAAAAAGTTCAACCCCTAACCAATTGCAATCTCCAGTTGCAGAGTGATAATGTTCCCCCTGAGCCTCCTTTTTCTTCAGGCTAAACACCCCCAGCTCCTTCAGCCTCTCCCCATCAGACTTGTGCCCCAGACCCTTCCCCAGCTCCATTACCCTCCCTGGACACACTTCAGCATCTCAGTGTCTTTCTTTTAGTCAGAGACCCAGAACTAAACACAGGGTTTGAGGTGCAGCCTCACCAGTACTGTGTACATTTAATTTCAATGAATATAATTATATTAGTTTAGACTTCAGTTCATATAGTCATAATTTCAAATGGCTTATTTTAAGGCAAAGCACATGTCCCTGAAGAAAATCTAATTTAAATAATAACGACGTTTTATCTTCTTTATTAACACACAGACTTAAAGCAACTGAAAACAACAATTAAAACCAAGAACATTCATTTAATTGAAGAAGAGCAGATTCATAGGTCATCCGTTAAAGAAGATATATGAAAAAAACAAAAACACTGCTGAGTGACACTAGACATCAAATGTTCCAGGTTAGACTCTCTAATGCAGTGCCACCTGACATTTATTTGATTCTGAAAATAACTATGGTAGATGAATCCTTTTTCTTTAGTCTCGCTACAGCAGATGGAGGGTTTTGGTCTGTTTTCATTTGTGTGAATGCAGCTTCCCTGGGGAGCTTGGGATGTGGAGTGGTGTGGGAAGGGGGCACATAGACCTGCCCCCACCCTGCAGGTCTGGGCTCTGCCCTGCCTGTATCCATCCAGCTGGAATGCCAGGCCAGAAGGATGTGAACAAACATGGACTCACCAGCTAAGTCATTAGTTTGACCTAACAAGGATTATGATGAATATAAAGATTTTTGAATAGGAACTGGTGTGTCCAGCATGGTTTGGAGTCCAACAGCAATCAGGGAAATGGCAGCAAAATTCAAAGCAGGTCAACTTCCTACTCTGACTGTTACTCAGGTTTGCAGCTGACATTGTTGGTCCTCCTGGAGCTCTGCACTTATTTCACCTCAGCTTCAGCCATACACATCTGTCCCTTGTTTTTAGGCTCCCTGGGTTAGCTTGGAGGCAGCTTGCTTGGGTCTCTCTGGCCTGGAGAGAAGGCTATGGGTGCATGTCTGTGCATAAGCTGCACACCCAGAATGTCCACACTGTAAAGCAGAAGTTCAAGGAAACCCAGGACTTCTCCTTACAACCTTGACTTCAGAAGTAAACTCAAGTGGGATTTTGCTTTGGGTGTTTTCAAGTCCTGGTGAACATGTGGGGCAGAGAGCAGCATTAAAAAGGTGTTGTCTGTTGCATAGATGTTTCTCTTATCGATGTAAATACTGTATGAATAAGTGGCAGGCAGATAATTTGCAGACATTTGCAGGTCTCATCTGAATTCATTCTGGTGCTGAGGCAGGGATCTTAGAGCAGATCATCAACAAGGCATTTCAAAACATACTGCCTACTCAATATAATATTGGACGTAGATAAAAGCCTTTCAGTGAGCATCTCCTTTTGAGTGGGATGTATGGAGGTTGATGTTTTTGTGGGCACCCCTTTAAAAAGATGCTCTTTTTCTTGGAAGAATCAGGATTCCTGTTATACTGGTAGCAAAGAATTCTGCTGCAGTAGAAATGATTAATTTTGATATTCTGCAAAGTCAAGGGGGTGGCGTTTTGCCATTCAGATCTGGAGGTTTTATTTGTTTTTAGGCAAAAGGGAAATAATGTTGAGGGTGGAAGGGGGCTGTAGAGAAAAACATTTTGTTTTGTTGTGATGGGACAGTCTCCTGTCTCAAAACTCAGTTCTTCAAGTCAGAACAGGGCAGTGGACCAGAAGTATTCCTCAGGAATAGAAAAATTTACTGCAGAGATGTTTTTAGAAGAAGTCAAGTTAATTTTTCTCTACATAGGAAAACACAGGAGAATTTCTTCAAGTTATAACTTTGATTAGCACAGCTAAAGTTCAGTTTTACAATTAGAACCTTATTAGATATTTATTTTGGGGCCTAGAAAGGGTGTATTTCTGTCTGACATCAAACAGAATGGTTAATACCAAGTTACCTCAGGGAAGATACAGAGAGCTGATTTAATGTCAAAAAATCTAATAATTTGTTTTACTCTAATGTCACCAAAGCTGAAAAAACCCTAAGTACAAGGATAAAGAAGTGATCTTGATTTCTAGCTGCTTACTTTGCTCTTGTTATCAGCTATCTGGAAAAGCTGCAGTCAGAGTGATACCTGTATTAAATAGTAGGTCTGAAAATGCAACCTCATGTTATGCCTGCAAAAATGAAAACCTTTTTTATAGGACTTTACTTCAGACCTAGTTGTAACAGAGAGATCCTTTGGACTGTGACCACTGGGGAAAGCAGAGCATAGCTTGGTTGTGCTTTGGAGCTGATAGAAATCTGGGATCTGCCTGTTAGCTAGTTTCTTACTTGTTATTCTAAATAATATTTTGTCTCAAACAAAATAATTGTAAGTCCTAGATTTCAGCAGAGAAATGTTTCTGGGGATTTAGGGGATGCTGATTGCCCTCCTCAGAGCTTCTGATGGATACCTCTGACCCTCCAGTCCCTCTGTTTATATTTAAAATGATGGGAAATATAACTCCTTGCTGTAGCTCTGAACTTAGCAGTTGCAATTTTCTTTGGTTTTTGTTTCTGCACCTTATATTCTAATCTAATGGCTGGCTGAATGACATATGGAGCCTTCCAGGTTTCCATCCTGCTTAGCAGATTGGGAAAAAGTCTGTGTATTTCAGTAGTAATCTACTGGAGAAATCTATTTTAGATAAAACAATTACATCTTCCATTTGTTCTTTTTTTTTCCTTGAGCTGGCATACAGTTCTTTCCAACTCTATAAAGGTGTTTTATTGCACTTACTAAAAATGTCAAGGATACTAAACAGCAATGCATAATTTACAATAGACTTTGTAGGTAATGGAGTTCTTACAGCCACAGCTTCCTGAGAGTGTATTTATTACTGTTTTACTACCTACTGTAGTATCCAGGCTCAACTTCCAGTGTATTTGGTGAAAAAACCCACAAGGCAAGGAGGGATAGGGACTGCTGCTAAAAACAAGTGGGTGATTACTGGGCATTTGCCAGTTAACCTAAGATAAATGGATATTAATAACATTGTTGACCACATTGAAGTGCTTTAATTATGCAGAAATGCAGGCAGGAAAACATTGAACTAAAGAAATATGCTTGAATTAAATTGTTGGGGTGCTGAAAAAAAGAAGTCATCCCACTCCTGCTAGATTAAAGTGACCTTGGTTATTGGTTAAACAACAAAATGAAGATATTTTCCTTCATTTTTAGTGTCTGGGTTCTTTGCAGGAGTTTGTGCTGGTTAGCATTGTAGTTCAAGTTCAGATGTACAATAATCAGGATGACATGATAATATGTTGATGTCAACTTGACAAAAGGGATTTGCATAGGCACTAATGATGATGTTTTAATGTATTAAAGCAAGAAGTTTAAGAAGTTCTTAGGAAATAAAAGCACAGAGGTAAAACAGCTTTAAAGCTGTGTTTAAAGGGTAAGGTTTTTGGAACAATGTTTTTAAGTACCTGTGCCATGCATCCTCTGCTAGGCTTTTCTTAAAGAAAGCTGTAACTCTAATTCCACTCAGAAATAGCGTTTTCTGTCTCTGTATTGATTTTTGCTTAAGGAGCATGCAGAGGTTTGTTATCATTTTAGTGCATTTGTAAAGAAATGAAATGAGCAAAAGCAACAAGTGTTAATTTGGCCTTGTTTAGTTTTAATCTACTCTGGCAGTCAATACCTCACACTCTGTGTAATAGCCCTTTATTTACCACAGGAAATATCTTAAATGCTGAGACAGGAGTCAGCCTGAGTAGGGGAATATTGAGGAAATGTGTCCATGTTGGCAGCTGCCTGGGCCTGTGATAGCTCCAAGCAAGCCAGCACACAGCTCTTTCACCATGGCTCATCGTCCAGGCACAGTCTCTTTTCTGAAACAAGGTTCCAAGATTTGTCTTGTCTTACAATCCTGTTAGGAAGGATCAGAGCAGGGAGCGGCACCCACAGTGGAGGTGGCACAGCATCCAAATAGAGGGATCATGCCCTCCACCTTGCAATAGGACCTGAGGATCAGCCAGTCTTCAGGAATGTATTTCCCTATTGCATCATTTTCAATAGCTTTGTTTGAAGAACCCATAAGTACACGTGGGACAACCTGAATGTATGATACTAAGTGCTTTGGTGAGTGGTGGCATAATTGAAGCCCTTGACTGGAAATGGCACAGAAAGAAAAAGATTATATTAATATCCTGGAGTCATTAACTCCTGTGCAACAGATTTCCTTCTTCCATAAAAAATCCTGCATAGCAAAAATGTGCAAGGAAATCAAGTAAGCTGAGGATTTTCTTGGTCACACTTCATTTTATATCTCTAGCTAGAGGCAATAACAGGTAGCTATCAGCAATCAAGTGGGGCCTGAATCCACCAACAGAACAGTGGGTTTTTCTAAGTGATCTATCTAGATTACTGTCACCAGTGCTGTAGGCTTCTGAAGAATGTCTTAAAACTGACAGGCTCAGTTTCATGTCTGCTGCATTTCTACATGGGGCTTCCACAAACACTTGTCTGACTGAGAATAAAATTCCTTTGCAAATTGTTACCTGTGTAGACCTGCAAGACAGTATTGTCTTGGCTGATAACAGGCCATAAGCTTTGTGCTGAATTTGCAAGGCTGCAGGACTGAGGTATGTCAGGTTTGCTTTGCCTGAACTCTCGGTGACCCGCCTGAGCTCTGTTTTATTTGCTGTAGCTGTAACAGCAATTTTTCTAATTGACCAGGTGTCTATGGCTAATTTGTTCTACTTTTGTTTGTCTTTCTATTGTACCTACATAGTTTTATGGCTTTAGCATAATGATGTAGTATGGAGAAATATAAGTCTGAGAGGAGAGCAGTGAAGTGGAGACACAGGACATAGAGGAACACAGGCAGCAGATGAGAAGAGTTGAAAGAGTTGCAGGCTGGAACTGCAGACCTGATGCCAATAAACAACTCACCCATGGCCAGTCAAAGAATGCAGACCTGGAGTTAGTCAAACCTGGTTTTTATGTATATCAAAGTAGACAAAGAACAAGTGTCTAATGTGTAGAAGGCTTGGTATACTGTGAATTTAGGTGTGACATGGAGCTGCAGAGAGATTAAAAAGGGCAAGCATGTACTTATCTTTCCTCAAAATGCATGTTTTATTTTGCAAGAATAACTAATATATTTCTTCCCCTGTAACCTGCTGTATTCTAGTGTGGAAAAGGCACCCATATGTCCAAGGGGGGGATGAGTAGTAAAATTGGTATTGCTGGCTCATACAGTATCTTTCGTTACATTAACATTCACTTCATTTCACATATTCATCAATTAATCAGCCAGTCTGCACATTCCCACAACCTACAGGAAGATTGTTCTTTACTCTTCAGTTTAGTGATGGCATGATAAAAAAAGTCATGGCTTCCTGCTGTTGAGTTCCAAATGTGGACATGCATGTTTTAGCACTCTTGCCACTGGAGTCCATGAATGTCCATAAATTCTCAGTGTGAACCCTCCCCTCTCTGTTGAAGGATATTACTCTGGATGTCAACTATCCATGATGTCCTTATATCTTGTTTCACATAATTTTTCTTCCTAAAACAAATGCAGCTGCATTTCCAAAGGCTGTTAACTTTGCTGGCAGTGGTTCCCTCCTCCCCCCCCCTCCTCGAGATATATGCTTCCCGAGTATTAATTCTCTTCAGTTAAGCTTCCTGCATCATGCTGCATTGATCAGGCAATTAATTGATTGCTGAAGACTTCCCTGAAACAATTAGTCAGCTGTTTCTGTTCCCTGTGAGTTACTCACCCCCTGTTTTTTCAAACTCAGTACAGCTCAGCAATATGGCCTTCATTTGTAGTTTCGTGTAAACTGGCTCACAGAGCCTTTGGTGTACAGAGCATTGTTGCTTGCCTTGGTTTCACAGCTCAAAGGACAGTGCAGCCTTTTTTCTAACATCACTGAAAGCTAATGAATGGAGGGCAGTAAATTGCTCTTTGTTTCTGTTTTTAAATTATGCAAAAATCAAGTGGCCATTAGATGGGGTTTGGAACTGTTTGCCTGATTCAGTTGTGCTATATTGTGATGTTGTGAATACAAATGCTTCATCTTCCCTACAGTTACATGAAAAGAGGATCTTGTTTCTCTTGATGCTGTGAGAATTTATTTCCCCTATAGAAGCTATTTGTTTAAAATGAAAACTTGGGGAGTTCTAGGATAAAAGAAACAGAATACAAAAAGATGTCAGGTCACAGCTAAGTAGAATAATTGCACATTCAACCTTTGCCCTGTAAGTCAGAACAAACCCCAAAGCATTCAAACACAGGACTTGCAGAGCTTGTACCTGGGAGGTATGACTTCTGGTGGCCAGACAGATTAGCATGTTGTGTTTTCTGGTCTCTAGAGTTTCAAAGCAAATTTAAAATCACAGGGACTAGATTATAATATTTGAAGTAATAAAAACCCAAAGGGAATGTTGATTAAAGGATGTAGTCCATTACATCCATAGTGTTTGAACAGTACAGCTTTCCAGGAGCCTGCTGCAGGTTGCAGCTTGTAGGAATCCTGTCATAGTCTTCTGAGGGTTGGACTGCTCCTGAGTTGGAGAAAGAGTAATGGAAACAGTGATATTCAGATCCATGGTGGAGGCTGCTCAGGCACACAAAGAGAAGGAATTATTTCCATAGTGAAATCAGACCAAAATTTAATTTCTGTTTGTTCCATCATGAGAAGAAGCTGAATGCTTGATCTCAGGGAGATGTCCATGCACAGACATGCCTATTCTGATACTGGCACAAGCCTGTAGCTTTAAATTATGCCAATCCCAGGATTAATATTTCTTTTACAGTAAATTCTCAATTGGAAATGTAAATATCAAGTGAATGCTGCTTGCTTGGACAACATGTTGATACAGAAACACGCATGGCTGGCTCACTACAGAGTAAACACAGCTGTGGGATGAGTTGCAGTGAGTGAAATAGTGGAATGGAGCACTGTAACTATAATTAGTGATTGAAAATATACTTATTTAGGCATTAATTTCCTTTTTTTCTGGTTAGGATCAGGATGAAAGGAAGAAGTTTTTTGACTTCTGTATGAACTTCCAAAGCTTTTCTTTTCAAAGCCATCTTGAAGAATTATGGCATGTTAGTTTTCGTTTTCAGAAGGCATTTTTATAAGCATTCTCATTTGCAAAGACTTATTTTTTGCACCCAAATTCCAGATCTTTTGTGCACTATTTTTATGAAATATAGTCATAAGGGCTGATCTTGTCCTTCTGTTCTGCAAGAGTCAGGAAAAGTAATATGAATGAGATTTTAAAGACAGAATCTATGGTGGTGACCTGTCAGATTTCTGTGAATGTGGTTTGTATCCATTTTGATTTAAAGCAAATGATTTCTTCAAAAACCAAAGAGTGAAAGAGCAAGGTCCTGTGACATTAGTCATGGAATATCTCAAGTTGTAAGGGACATGAAGTCCAGCTACAGTACCATCCTGTGTGTCTCTGCAGTGAAGTCCTTGACTAATGACTGTTATCCCCTACTTGTGCATGCATAATACAAGCTTCCCTTCTTTATGTTCTTCTGTTTATTTCTTGACATCCTCAGGGACTTTGTTTGTGGCCATACATACATAGTGAAACATCACTTGTGATAGCAAGGTTGCCACTCTGGTTCTCCTGTAGAGAATGTATTAATATGTTATTGGCATATGACATCATATGACAATCAGTCCTGTCTGTCCACCCGTGCCCTTCACTTGTGACAACCTAATCTGAGAGAAGCAAAAGTGGTTTAAAAAATTACGTGTGTCAAACCAACATTTCAACTTATGTTTGCTATTTTCTTCTATGACTATAGAATAGTTCATGTATTAACTGGAAAAGGCCACTAAAATACTTAGTGCAAGGATGGGCTCATTTTTTGAAAGACTCACTTGTCTTAATCTTGAATATTCCCAAAATTGCTTTTTGGGCATCTTTTGATGCTTAGTTCAAGCTTTCAGCTTGGTGATATATGGACATAGCTCTGTGGTGTCTGTAAGAGTATTTCTGGGTTGTCTGCTGACTACACAGTACTTAGATGATGCATATGTTTGAAATCTGTATTGCTTCTTGCAAAGTGGTGTAGCTTGGCCCACGTATTGACATCAGTGAATTCCTGGATTGTACTAGTTACCTGCTACCCTGAGTGTTACTCATACTTGAACTCTCTACAAGAAGTTCATTCAGTGCAGCAGCCTCTGGGGCAGCTCATAGATCCAAATAAAGAGATGAAGGAGAACCGTGAGGTACAGACCAGTTGGTTCTTTTCATTACATTTTCATTTTCTGATTGCTTACAGATGCTTGTGGGTATCAACTGCCTAATGTGCATGTGCTTAAGGCCATTTTCCTCTACAGTTTCTGTGTTCTTGCTCCATAGTTCATGGTATGGTGGGCCTTCTTGGTGTCCTGTGATGTCCTGCTGACCCAAGAATGCTTTTGTTTTCCTTTGTTTTGTATTGAAATGTCAGTCAGAAACAATATGAGAGCTGTGTTATAGGTAGAATCGTGTTTTCATAGGATAGCATGTTGCTAAATGCTATGACAAACTGTGAAAAAGTTTGAAAGTAAGGGAGCTTGCTGAAATAGTGTTGGAAGACTAATGGCTGGGGAAACCAAAGCAGGTGCAATGTTACCCATGTTGCCATTTGGAAGTTGTGTTTGCAGGGAAAGATTTTCCAGACAGCTCCTGGGCTTTGTCTTGGAAAGGGAGTTAATTGGGTTGCTCGCAGTAAACAGATGGGATGCAGTATTCAAGCCTGCTCCTTGGCTGTTAATTTCTGATTCAGCACTATCTGCCTATTAAGTTTAAATATTGGCAGAAAAAAGTCAATGAAGAACAAAAAGAGAACAAGTTAAAAAAACAAACCCAAACCCAAACAGAAATGGAAACATAAAATGGCAATGGAATCACTCTCCATGGTCCATGAAGAAGATGGTGACTCAGGAGAATTTGTTCATACATGACATGTGAAAAAGATGCCTGAGGAGAAGGATCATGGGCTGTCAGAAAAAATGGCAGTAACTGAAATGATTGTCAGAGATACTCTAGCCCAGAAAAGCATAAGGAAGAAACCCAGCCAAACTGTGATGGCAGTGTTTATAGCACACAGGAGTGCAGCTTGATCCATTTAGAGTAAACAAATTATTTTGGTCTCATCCTGGGAAAAAGACTCAATGGACTCGATCCAATTAAAGTGGAAGCAGTGGAGCAGGAAGGACTGCTGTTCTTCAGCAGTATTAGCAAGGGCAGGGGAAATCTCCAAAGCTCTTCTCTTTGTGAAGGGAGAAGGATGGATGTGGCTGGGCAGCTTACCTGTTACTGTCACTGTGGGGGGAAAGAGAAGTGTGACATTAGGAAATTTGGGTCTCAAAAGGAACCAAGAATGAGATGAATGGACAGATGCAATAAAAGGAAATTATTAGTCCTGAGAGACCTTTTGCTTTGCAAGTTTCAGAGGTTAGAGAGGCCGTTTAATGACCCCTTGGCATTTTGACTTCTGTGACCTCATTACAGAAATGAGCATTTACCAACACTCCTTCAGTCTAAATATAACAAAAATGCAGTCAACTTCTCCAAGGCTTCTCATACAGTTTACCACTCCATCCTCAAGGCAGACTGAGAAGAATATCTTTAGCTAAGTGATTTTGCTGAGGAATTTTCAAATTTAGATTTTGTAAGAAGGTAAAAACCTTGGAGGAACAGAGGAGTGCACAAAAGGTTAGCTTTAGAGCTCAGAGTCACTTCAGATTTGCAAATGGCATTGTCATTCTTGCAGAAGCCCTGGAGAGACAGGGAAAGTGTAATTAGGGGGAAGTTCATGGTAGGTGAGGAATAATTAGGAGCTGCTGAGAAATAGCTGATGAGGACATCTCAGAGAATGCCTGGGAAAAAAAGTACTGCAGCTCGTATCCACATAAATGAGGTGCACTTGTGGTCAGAGGTTGGAGTCTAGATATAGGGTCTTTTTTGCATCCATCAGTATTCCTCAACTCATACACCCTTCCTTGCTCTTGAACCCCAGTACGTCCTTGTCTGCTGAAGTATTACCTTTCTGGTTATAGTAGTACCTAAATCTGTCCTTCTCAGATGGGTCCCAGAGATGAGAGGCAGCTGCACCCAGTTGTCAGCGGAACATTAATGTTGTCCTGGTATAAAGATTCTCAAGATTGACTCTAAATGCTGTCTGCTGTTTTGTTTGGGGGCTGGTCATTAAAAGACATGATGCCCTCACATGTACTCTTGGCCTGATATGAGACTGTAGGGAGAAGGTTGAAGCCCCAGCATTCTTCTCTCTAAACCCAGAGAGAAATAACATAGTCAGACAATATGGTAAAAGGCAATACGAATACAGGCAAAGTAGTAGTTAGTTAGAATATGATCTCTGAGCAGTAGTTTTGAACTGAAATTCTAAGCTGTGGCAAATCTAGAGGTGGTAGGTTGGCATACATGAGTATTTGAAGCTAGCACTTCCAGACAGAATTACTACTTCTAGGTGAGGTCCTATGGCTGTGGTAAAGTTTGGAACCTTTTTTAGCTCGTTAAAGCAGAACTTGTACCATGGTGTCAGTATAATTGAACACAGGAAATACAAGGGTCAGTTTGTTGCAGTGATGACACTGGGTGGGTGGGTCCAAAAAGAGATACAGCTGAGCTGAGCACTGGGTGACTGCGCTCTGGGTGACTGCCCTGGCCTTGTCCCAAGGGCTGAATACCAATCAGAAGCTTGAACACATTAGGGGTGTTCTTGGAGCAACCTATTGGGTTTTGCTTTCAGTAAAAACAGATCCTATTCATGCTCTTGACAGAGGAGCAAAGCATGGTTCAGTGGGGACGAGCAGGAAAGTTGCTTCAAAAGTGCACTCCTGATCCCAGAAAAACACTAGAGCAGATGTGTCTGTGCCTCTGGTGCCCCTCTGTAAAAGGGAGAGGAGGTCTTTTCTGCTTTCTGGCAATTAAAATAGGATAAGGCATTCTTAAGGAAGAAGGGAAATAAGGCAAATAAAGGAGGGATTTACATTTATTTTTATCAGTAGGAAGAAAACTTTTTCTTCTAGACAACAACCCAAAGAAAATATCTGTACCCATCTATCCTTATGATAGATGATCCTTTTATTTTCATTATACTTTTATGAGGTAAGCCTATTAAAATGTGAAAATAAAGCCAAGCAAATACACCATATCAAATAAAACACACCAATTCTTTTCTACTATCAAAACAGAAAAGTTTTTTCTCCATGAGGCTACCTTGCTTTTCAAATTAAATGTCAAGTATCATGTCTCCCCCAGAAATCTGAGCTACAGAGCAAAGTTCAGATTTGTCAACTACAGATTTGTATTTACCTTAATGCTTATTACATATCAAATTACTTTGCTGTGACATGAATAAACATTGGATTTTAAGGTTATTCCATTCAGAGTTTTACTGGAAGACATTTGACTGCTTTAGTGCAGCTATTTGGCAGGCCAAAAAGGTCATGTATTTTAAGGGAACATTCAACTAAAAATATGGCTGTCCTCAAAGGAAAGTATTTATCTTCCCTAGTTAATCAGCTCCTTTGTTGTTGAGGTGTTGCATGTAGGATCCTGCGATCCAAACTGCAGTTCCGTTACAAGGTAAGTAGGTGCTGGATTCCTTGCTCCCCCAAAAGGAGGAATTGCAGCACAAGGATGGGTGTTTGCAGCAACAATCTGATTCCCCTCTTAGAAAGAGGAGAGTGCTCTGCTTGTGCCCAGTATGATGAGGGTGTCTGATTCCATGTTTGTCTCCTGCTTTCAAAGTGCAGACTTCAAAGGCGAAGAGCCATGTGGCTCAGAGCAAGTTGTGAGTGTCCCACACACTGAGGAGGGAATGGCCTTGTCCCAGAGCTAGCCATTGTCTGGGGTGGAGGGTGGAGGGGTCCTCACTATGGGTGTGGAATCAAGAATTGTGAGTTGACATCGTAATCTACAACCCACAATCTTTGTCGCCTCTTCTCTTGAGAAAATTGTACTGTTGTATCTCTGCTGCTTATTCACAAATTACTGTTTAATGATTAGACCATCTTAGCTCATTTGGCTTTGCTAGAGTTCTCTCTCCATTCCTAGATTTGTCCTACTAAGTGTTTGCCTCTGGATCAAATTTTATGCTAAAATCAGTGTGCTTCTGTTTTATTATGGTGGGAGTGCAATGTAGAAAAAATTGCTATTGCTATTTTCCCAAATTCCTTCTAGTCCACAGCCTGTTTTGATTAAGGTCTCCAGCAAGCCAAAGTAGATGTGAGTACAGAATGAGACAGTGTTATTTGTCAAAGGTCATTTAAAACTGTGAGTAAATATGAGGAAACTGGTGTTTGCCTGCTGCTCAGACTTAGGAATCCTGATCAGCTGTTTCAGGTGGCCTGGGCCATTTACATGGATATAGCCTCCTTCGGGGTGAGGATCTCATAGGGCGTAAACTGGCCTTGGTTGTTTAACTTCTGATTTATATAAAACCACCTCTAAATTTGCACCTGTAAAAGACTGCTTTAATCCTGTTAGCTAATATTAAATTTTAAAACTTCATGTCAGGAGGTCATGGTTGTTTGGTAATACAGCCTTGGATAAAAATAGTGTGACATTATTCCAACAATATTAATCTTAATGAGATGTGCAATCTTACCATGTGTGTATCAAGGACACCGTACTCATACGTTAACTTTATTGTGCCAGTTAATGCAATTAGTGTAGTGTTGCTAATGTAGTTAAAAGTTTTATCACTAATCATATAAGCTCCAATAGGATAAATATAAAGGGTTATTAATGTGGTAATGTATTATTAACAAGTAGAGAAGCAGCAGAGCAATAAAATTTGCCTTCATGCTGTAATGCCTTTATATGTCATCACATTTCAGTTTTCATAGCATGACTGTCATTCCTTACACTGTTGGCTGCTGCTGGATTTTCTCTAATATTATTTAAAAAGGACTTGGCACCCATTTGAAGATCTCAGTGTCCCTCCGTCAGTTTTGTGGTGCATAATTTTTCTTTCACTTTTTCTCTTTCCTTTTGACAGCTTCCAGCAGGTCTGACTCTTATCTGATCAGGATTCCTGTCTGTGAGAATGATCTTTAAATACCTTCAGTTCAAGGACACTGTAGAGTGTCTCTTTCAACTAATATAAGGTACCAAAATAGTGAAACTTAATGAGATAGAACACCAAATTGATTGTCTCAGAAAGAGTACCTGAGAGGGTAGTTAAGATGATGTGTCAATCACTTTATCTTAACAGCTTGTACTGTCATCATGTGACATTTCTACAGAATGGCATGAACTGCTTGGTGTCAAAGGACTTATATTTGCACCTTTGATTTAACTAGCTGACAAAAATCATTAAAGGGCAAGGGCTGCTTTGCTTAGTGGAGAGGACACAGCTTGTGTGGTTTTAAGCAATATAAAAATACTGATGCCCTAGTTTAAGGACACCTTTTAGCTCTCTTTAGTTTTATTTTTCCATCACAAGTGTTAGAATTTTGAGGACAGCTGGAACATGTTTTGATTCTACTGGGTCATTTGATGCCTGGGAGACAGACAACTATTCACAGAATAGCTATGAAGAGGCAATAAGCTGAAGTCCACTCATGTTTCATGATTTAACACGAGTTGTGATCCAGGTAAAAATCTGATTAGATTAAGTGTGTCTTTAGATTTTTCATTGGACTCTCTCCTTCCAGAAACAATGGCATGGATTGCAGGAAGTGCAATGCACATGTGAGGTGTGTGGGGCTATTGTCTTATCACAAACAATTCCTGCTTCAAACACGAATGCTGGTAAATAGTTCTTAGGAAAGAGTTTTAAGCCTTTGACTTTTTTTCGCTCTGTAGCCACCCAGAACCCACATTTTGTATAAAATCTGCTGTATAAGCAGCATGTAGATTCTGCTTGTGGGGATGACAATCTGAAAGAGAAGGGAAAGGGATTAAGAGGAGATGATTTACTTTACACACTGCTGCATTGAGTACTAAACTGTGTATTAGGAAGAAACTCCCAACATTTAGGGTCAGTATGCAAAGAGATATAACTGTGAACACAAGACACCTGCTCTAGGAGCTTGTCTGGGAGCAGTGGAAAGCCGAATAGAGTTAGCAAACTGTGTAAAACTGGAATCAGAGCTTTAAGAGTGAAGAGGTTCTTGAATGACATGTAAGTTAGGGAAAAACCCTTCTGGTTGATTTTAAGGCAGACTTTGTGGTATTTTATAGGTCATATCATCTGGTTTCTTGGACTTGGTAAACCAGTTGGTCCTCAGTCCTATCTTTTTTATTGCTTTAAATAAGTTAACAAGAACAATGCCTAGCAGAGTCTTTGGGATTGGGACAAAAGTGGTGAATCTTACACAGAGCCATACACAGCTTGTTCTCAGGAGGATATTAATTTTAGAATACGCTAGTTATTCTATATTGTGATTTTGCTGAAAATATGTCAAAGATCAGTTTAGGCACTTTCTATGCTATCTAATAATGGCAGCAGTGTAGGACTGATTTATTGGAGAGCCCTCCATTCAGAAGGATCCCAAAACATCTGCATGCTGCTGTGCCTAATGAGAATCACAGGCTTGTCAGCCCTTCCAGTGAAATAGAGCTGTCAAATTCTCAGATGTAACCAAAGAGAGAGGAAGAGAGAGCAAGAGCTACCCAATGACATTTAAAATTCATTTCAAGGATGCATACATAGTCAAATGCCAGCAGTGGGGTTAGACAAGTTCATAACAAGCCTCACAAATGGGTTACTCTAAATGAGAATGTAGAGGTCTCAATAATAAAACTCACACACCTGCTTCCTCAAAATTGAACATTTTAATTGAATTTTCTGCTCTTGTTTGTTCCTCTTTGAATATCTTTCTTCATCTCTCAGTTGTAGTTATGCCCCCAATCTCAATCTGAGCCATCTGTTCCACTTCTAATATTAACATCTTCTATCATATAATGTACTATACCCTGAGAAAAAAAAAGAAGAAAGATGATGACTTTCTCCTGGGAGGAAACCTTATATTTCACAAAAGGTTCAGCTGTCACTTTAAAACAACACCTTCCCACACACAAATATGCACCTGCCACATTAGAATATTATTAATAATGCAGCCTTCTTGTGTTTGACAAGCTAAACAAAATTACCCAAAAAATGTGAAAAGGTCTAAGAAAGGTGAGAGCAAATCAATGTTTCTTTTCAAAATGATAACACTCAAACTGATCCACAATAGAAAGTAATTACATTTTAAATGAACTGTTCTAACTTAACTCCTTGTATACATTGCAAATTTCTATTATTTTCTAATTACACAGGTATCTGTTTAAGCTCAGTGAAGTTTGCAGAGTTGTGTTGACTCTTCTTAGTCTCAGTCTAGAACTATAAATCATTGTTCCTTTCATTCTGTGTTTGTTATGGTCCTTCACTAGCTAATAGTCTTTATCCAACCTCCACCACTCTTAGTTTAATCCACAGGGGATTTGTGGGTTGGAGGAAGAGAGGAGAGTGGACTGGGGACAGAGCTAAATTTCACTTTTCACCCGTAACTGCAGCTTCAAGCTGAGCTAGAGTCAGCACACCCTGTGAAAAAGGAGTGGTAGTGCAAAGAAAGGAAGAGACTCAAGGTGTAGGGTTGATGCTAGTAAGTTAAGGACGGGAGTTTTGGGAAAGTGTTAAAATCTGATGAAAACTTGCAAACTGCTCTGGGACATTTAGGCTGGCATGACAAAATAGAAACTAGAAAGAAATCAGGTAGTATCAGGAAGGAGTTCAGAAAGATGAGGTGAGCATCAGGTTTGTTTGAAGAATCAGGGAGCCTGTAAGGAAACACAAAGCGTGATCCTTGCTGGGACAATTTAAGAAAGATCAACGAGATTAAAGGAAAAACTGATACTATCAGTAAAGAGAAAATGTCAAAGCCTCACTTTTGCTTTATTCCAAGTGATGTCTGGATTGAGGCAAGCAAATGTGAAAGTCATTGTTCATCAGATCCAGATTGTTTTTTACTCATGGAGAGATTTCAGCATTACATGGCCACAACTGTGTAATAGAAGTTTGGAAGTTTTGATGCATCTGATTGAAAATACTTCTCTTGGTTTTGTCTATCCCAATTAGTGTTTCTGCCTAATGTAGCTACTCTCAGTTTATGCCACGCAGGGACACAGGTGTTTCTCTAATCCTTTAAATATAATTCAGAGCATGAGAGTGAGTCAGGCATTGGATTTCCATTTACAAACAATTATTTTGAAATCCAGGTTTTGTGGAGACTAAGGCTGTAGAGGCACATAAAGGTTAAAGTTTTGAGTGTAGCCCTTAACAGCTGTTCTACAGTAGTGCTTCTTTTGGACTGTCTGGTTTAGGCTTAAAGTAAGTTGCAGAAAATCCCAGTCCTGGTCAGCTTTACCAGGTTCAGTTAACTGAAGTAATGAGCTGGATTGCAGAGCTCTCTGCACATTCAGTGGTAAGACATAGATGGAAGACAGTTCAGACAAGCTGAATCCTCCTCTGAGTTTCTCTCTGTTGATTAAAGAAGGCCTTTAATGTGGGGTTCCTAAATCGAGTGCCAATAGTTAAGCAGAATCTTAGCTGTAGGCTGGAATAATGCCTTTGGCACTGGAAAATGGCACACAGCAATTTTCTGACTTCAGTCCATCAAAGCAACAGGAAAGGCAAATACAGAGAAATTGTACTTCACATTCTTGGTTTGCTTCACTTCACAATGGCTTGTGTTTGAATATGGGATAAATATTTGAAATCAGGGTTTGGGTTTTGAAGACACCAAGTATTTTGGAAGGTGTTGCCTGAAACCTAAGCCATATCCAGGTTTCAGCATTTTTTTACTGATCCTGCCTCACTGCTCGAGGAAAATACAAAGTGCTGCCTCAATGACTATTAGATTTAATATGGTTCAATGTAAATACATGATTTTAAATATTTCCTCCTGGAACACAGAGTTTCCTTTGTGAGCCACAAAGTTACACTGATGATCTTTCTAAGGGAAAGTAGTTATTCCTCTCTTTATTGCATGTACCCCATGGCTTTTCCTATCATATAGGATCATCTAGAGCTGAATAACTATCAATTTGACCAGCAGACTTGAGACAATGGAATACAGATGTATTTCCTGGATCCTATAGTAGTTCTAGCAACTAGATAAATGTTATCTATATAGAGGAAAGGAATATAATCATCTGCCACATTTGAAAAAATACATGGAGTATATTTTCACAACTAATTCCTACACCAGGAATGTTTTAAATATCTCCTCTCCAAGGCTCTGGAAATCAGTGTTACAATTAGCTAAATGAAGTTACAGGTAATTTTATGACCTAACTCAGTAAGGCCTATTGGAAAGTTTCGTATGTCAAAAGAAAGTCCCTCTGGAGTGTAAAAATAACTCACCGATTATTGAACAAAAGAATCAGAATTACAGTGATATTTAAAAGAAAAAAGGCATCTTTAAACATTCCCATCACATAGCCATGAACCATTGAGAGAGAAATTCAGGGATTTGGAACCAGAAAATGGTCTTCAATTTCATTACATCATCTATCAGTCTTGTTGTGATCAGACTGAAATTGTTCCTCAATTGTTTAGTCCTGGAGAGCCCAGCCTTCCATAATTCCATAATTACTGTCTAAAAATGTCTTTAGAATGTGTACAAGTTTTTTCTGTTAGTAGCTCTTGAAAAAAATGCCCCTATATTTGGAAATATTACCACAGTCTTAGAAATTTAACAAAGCTAATGTGGCACAGGAAAGAACAGATCTGATAAACACAGAAAATGATGGTAAGAAAATGCAAAAGGTTTACTGGGCTTGATGATGGAGTCCTGCAGGTTGTATCTGGGAATTTCCTATTCCAAATATGTTATTATTCTCAGGCTTGTTTTTATTGAAATCATGTCTTAAGATGACATGTTGACATTCTTATTATGTGTTTGCTTAAATATTAAATATATATATTATATATAGAAGAATTATATATATTATATACAGAAGAATTTCTACAGAAATTAAGCCTCAGCTTTTGATGACTGGTTACAGATACCTGGTATATCAGAGATACAGACAGTAGGTAACAGTACATTGTATCCAAACAAAGTTATTTTATCTTTCTTTTGAGGAAATATTGTTAGGACATACAGAAATATTTTCTGGCAAATTGCTGCTTATAAAGGGTATTGGCTCAAAAGAGACACATTTTACACCAAAAAGTATCTTAGAGTGAAACAAAATGTCTTAGTACTAAATAGAATAGTATCCCTTTATATAAAGGAAAAAATACCTAGTATTTGTGTGCACATAGTTTCTTAAGGGAATAGTTCTGTTGTCTGAGGACATGAGTTAACTTCAGAACAACAGAACTATCCCATGGGCTGGACCAACAGCCCATCTAATCTAGGATTCTTTTCCAACAGGGGCTGGTACCAGATGTTTAGAGAAGAGTATAAGAACTAAGCAATACACAATACTTTCCACCTTCCAGATATATTGTTCATGGACTTCCTGAGCTGGTGACTATTTTCAGACCATCTGCTTGCTGCACCCACTCTCCATGAATTAGTCTAGGGCTTTTAAATGCATTAGTGCCTTTTGTCTGTGCCTCCACAGCATCCTGTGGTAATGAGTTTCACAGTTTTATTATGCATGATGTGAAAAAGTACTGTTGATGGAAAAAGGTATTTCCAGAGGATGATTCATTCTTCCTGACTTAGCAGAGGATTAATTACCCTTTGAAGAGTCTCATCTTTCTACATTGACATTAGAGCTTTAGTCAATTACTTCACACTAGACATGCACATTTTGGATAACTACAGATAGGGGAGAGTTATCCCAATTTTAGGGTCAGTTTAATTAAATGCATTAACCTCTTTCAGTTAAACACCCTCAGCATAATATTTTTTTCTGTAGATTTTGATGATAGGAAATATCATGAAGTTTTCCACAAAGATGTACTTGAATGAAAAATTGCTACCTACCTTTGTAAGCCTGATGGCAAGGCTTTCCCTCTGCCAGTTTAAACTAATTAACTTCATGTGTAGATGAGGCCTAAAGGATCATTATAAGAAGAGGAACATTAGGTTTCATTATTTATCTTTTTTTTATTGAAGGGCTTTGGCTAACACATGTGGATGGTTAAATTATATGAACCATGCATTGAAATGGATGAACAAATTCTTGTGTTCTATCAGTCAGTAATTACTAAACAAGTAATTTTTTAGAGAGAGAGAGAGAGAGAGAGAGAGACCCTCACTAGAATTTGGGAAGTGAGCCATATATTGTATATCAACTATATTAACAAAGGGGATGTTTTCCACATCTAAAAGATAAAAGTTTGTACTTTGGAAGATGATAATGCACACAACACTGATCATGTAGATATAAGGTTTTTAAACAAAGTAAGATTTAATGCTTTCTATTCACCTATTACCTCAACAGGGTAATTAAATTATGTAAAACTTATTTTTAATAGCCCATGGCATAGACTGAAGAAATTATTTTATAATGAATACATGTTTTAAACTCTTGGGATGAAAAATCTAAATAAAATATGCATTTACACAATATTCTGAAATCTTTATAGCTCTGAAATAGTTCTTATTTGGCAAAAGCACAGACAACTACTTGGCATTAACTAAGTTAGCTCCTGTAATAGCAATCAAGGGAAATCACCTCACTGGTACTCAATTTCTAACAATAAACTTCATAAAGCTTGTTAATGAAACACACCATTTCAGTCTTGCTTTTTGGAATATAGTTCTTTTCCCAAAGAAACTATAAAGTTGTAGGAAAAAACCCCAAACCAAATCAAACACACTTTTCATTTAAACTTACCCACTCCCTTAGCTTTCTGAAGAGGTGTCATAGAAACAGTGGCATTTTGCAGCTAGACCTACAGCAGATGAAATAAATGGTTAGGTATTTAATGCAAGCCCTGGGAGAGTTGGATATCTTGCTCAATGGCAGTTGTCTGGTGTCCTTGTGCAACTGAATGGTAAATGGTGCAGTCCAGATATGCCTAAGTCATTTCCCATCTATGATGGCCACTGGAAGCAGTAGGGCTGTGCTAGTAGTATGCCACAGCACATAGCTAGGACAGATTACTGGTGGAACAGATAGATCCAGTAATAGTTTTGCATGACCTCTGGAGGAGGGTAAAACTGCACATGGAAGTTAATGTCTGGATGATTACCTTTATTGACTTTTTGCATATGAGAGGAGCAAGACAGGAGATAAGGAGATGAGGAGGACAGGACAATGAGAGGAGGAAGATGTGTGTTTTGAAGTGAATATTGGCTTGATAAATGTTAGTGTTTAAGGATTTGTTCCTAAAAGTATCTGAGAAAGGCTGGATAGAAGATAAATATAGATCTGCAAAGCTATGCCAAGATGGAGCCATTTCCAAGCATAAACTTAATGGAACTTTATCTAGCAGAAACCTCATTTGTTTAAACCTTAGTCTCCAAAGTTAGGCAGTAACTGAAGTGGATTTAATTTCAGTGTCAGTCATGATCCCAAGTTTCTCTCTGGTTTAACATTTATCAAAAATCTTTAGCATTTTTATATTTCTTGTAAACATGGGAGAGTGGTAGCTTCCTGACACACAATGATGCTTTAAAATAAAAGAATGATAATTTAAAAAATACTGTGAAAATGATAGTCACTGCTGTAAGCCAAATGTATAGAATTCATTCTGAAATGGTGTCTATATTTATGCCTTCTGCACTGCCTAACTATCATGATTTCCTACTTTCTTTTCCTGTTGGCAAGGTTAACTTATTTTTTAGAAGCTGGACTTTCTCAGAGTAGATGCACAGGGTCTTGGCATTCACTTGCATGAGGTAATGATGTGCATCATGGAAGTCAGTAATAGTTCTTTAATGGTAAGAGGAGTGTTCTATGAATCTCCAAGGAACAGTATTCTATGTTTGCATAGAATGTTCTTGAAACAATTCTGTTTGTACAATTTTGCTTCTGAGGGCAGCAATAAGAATCAAAATTTCATTGTGTCAGTAAAGTATTTACCTATTAAAACGATGTTATTCAGAAAATTGCCATTATAAACTATGATTTCTAGCACATCTGGATGAACTACTCTATAGGAAGACATTTGTTGAATTTTTATATCTTTTATCTTTTTAGTAAGTACAGTACATTCCATACATTTGCAGATATTTCAGTTTGAGGATGGTGTTTGTCACCTACTTATTCCATACTGGTTAATTATTGATAGTTTTGATTAAAAATTCTAGCTGTGTGTATGCACTGTGCACATCTGTCACGGTGTGACTGGGGTTTGCCAATTTCAATATATTTAATTTCTCTTGGGGATAGGATTTAGGAGTAAAGACAAAGCAGGCTTAAAACCTAAAAGGGTATAAGAAGAAATTTATTAATAACACAACACAATTCAGAATGAGATTTCTAGATTGTTCCCTCCTCCCCCTTTCTTCATAACAGCAACTTACAGAAAAACACTTCAGTCAGTCATCTACTTAAATAATCATTTCAGTTCATTCTAGAGAGAAAAGTCCTTTTTTAGTTTAGGCTTAGAGAGTGCCTCACTCTCATAATCTGCATCCACCCGGAACCTACAAATTATGATTTTTTTCCTCCCATTCTCACAGTCCTTCCAGAGCCGTGTTATGGGTTGCTGAACACATGGGGTACCATTTTAAAGGCAGGCTGCTGAGAAACAGAGAAGTCTTTTCATCTATTTCTCTATCAAATGTCTCTGTTCAATATTCCAGTCCCAAAACAGAGAGAGCTTCATTTCCCCGAGGCAAAAAGTCTTCATCTCAAGCACCTAACCTCCCCAAGTATATTCCACAGTTTAAGGGAATTTCAGTGAAGTCACAGTCCCCTAAAGCCCACAAAAAAAAAGTTTTCAGCTACTTATCAGTGGCGTCTTTTCAATCTCTCCTTTTATGAAGAACCTTGTCTTCATTCCGCTGACTTCTGTAATTCTTCTTGCTTTATTCTTTTCATTCCGGGAAGCTCAAGGGATCTAGAGTCTTATCTAGGCACTAAGAGTTAAGCTTGTATCCAAAAGGTAAGGAGCCAGGCTGAAGCCACGCTGGGAAAAACACGTGGCCACCAGGGGACCACATGGAGACAGCTGGATCTCCCTCTGCCGCGTGCTCCGCTGGAGCCTCTCTTCTCAGAACAAGGGGGAAAGGAGAGCCTCAGTAGCTCTCCCATCCCCTGCTTGGCCATGCTGCATGGAGAAGGAAAAACCGGGCTGAGCAGGAACTGGGGAGCTGAGCCGCAGCCCCCACCGAGCCCAGCCGGGCCGGGCTGGGCTGGGCCAGGCTCCGCCGAGCTGGACTATGTGGGGCTGCCCCCGCCAGGGGCTGGGGCCACGCCAGACCGGGCCGAGCTGGGTCCCGCCAGGACCAGGGCCTGCCGGGGCTGGAGCCAGGGCTGGGCTGGGCTGGGCCCTATGCCGGGGCCGGAGCCCCCCACCTGCTCACGTCCCCGACCAGAAGGCACAAGAGCAGAGCTAACTTTCTTCCCTGTGATTTGTGAAAGTGAAACAACCTTCCAATTGGTTTCCTGGGCTGTCAATCACCGACCCCGGTCTCTGATTGGTCTCTGCAGCCTCAGGGGAGGCTCCTAGAGAGGGGACTGTTCTCTTGTTTCAGGCCCTCCTGGTCTTTAAGAGGCTCTCCTGGGGCTGGGCTCCTTTCCCTCCCTGCTCCTTGTGTCTTCAGCACAACATCTGACAAATGGTGGATGCTTATTTTTGTTGCCTGTTCCATTTTTAATTTTGGAATGAAAGTCAACAACATTCTGAGCGAGACCAAGGAGAGTAATCATCACTCATTGCTCATTAGAAGGGGTTTTGGGTCTGTCTGTTCAGGAAATTGGTTGAACTTGCATGATGGCCACCAAAATGATGAGGGGTTGCAACACCTGCCCTGTGAAGAAAGGCTGAGGTCTCGTTCAGCTTAGTGAAGAGGTAGCTTTGGAGGATCCTAACAGAAGCCTGGTAATCCCTCAAGAAAACAATGCAGAAGGGAAATTAACAGATGGTTGGTGAGATGGTAGGGAAGGATTTCAATGTCAGATCAGGTCCTCAGGTCTCAGGGTTAGGAGACAGGAGACAGTCTATGCATCTTTACAGACTGAACTATGTCTAAGTTTTTTGTGGTTGCTTCCTAGGTCAGTGACTGTGGTGTTCTGGGGTGAAGATTCATAAGGCACAACTTCAGGAAACTTCTCTGAATGTCCTAGAGTGCTGATGTATGACTGGATGTGCCAAACATTGCCCAGCCAAATTCTGTACTGGAAGAAATTATACTAAAGAAATTCCAGTGAAGTTAGATCAGCAGATGGTTTGGTATTTCACAAGGGTGCTTTCTTGCTAGAGTGTTTGTGGAAGTGAAGAGAAAGGAGCTGATGGTAAGACTCATTTTCAGTGCTTGGATGTGCTGTGTGGTGTATGGTCAAGTTCTGGGGAACACTAAATGCATTCTGCCCTGTCCAAAAATGCCAGGATCTCACTGACTTCTGATTATATTGTCTGAATTTAAAGTGATGTATGTGCGTGCCAAAAGTTTGTGCATGCCAGGCATGCATAGACCACACAGTTTGTCTTGTCTATCAGTATGCTGGTGACAGTCCTCCATGTCCATTTATATTGATATATTCAGCTATTGACAAAGGGCTCTGAGCAGCCTCGGGGAACAGAATTGTCTTCCAGGCCTGTGGGGTGGGTGTCATGGTTTGAGATTGAAGTGGCAGCAGACTAAAGTGGCTTGAATACCCAAAATACTTTTAGTTACAGGTAGGACATCTACCCTGTGAGGAAAGGCTCAGAGAGTCAGGGTTTTTCAGCCTGGAGCAGAAAAAGGTCCAGAAACACCTTATTCCAGCCTTTCAATACTTAAAAGGGAGCTTAAAAGAAAGATGGGGATAGACATTTCATCCTGTTGTGGTAGGATAAGGAGTACTGATTTTAAGGTATACTTAGATTAGATAGAAGGAAGAAGCTTCTTACAATGGGAGTGGCAAAACAGATTGATTGCCCTAGAACAGATTGCCCAGAGTTGTGACCACCCCATCCCTGGAAATACTCAAGAAAAGGTTGAATGGGGCTCTGACCCAGTGGAAGGTGCTCTAGTGGAAGGTGCTCCTGTCCACAGCTGGGGGATTTGAATTGGATGATGTTAAAAGTTCCAATCCAACCCAAACTGTTCTATGGTCTATTTGGTGTTAGTGTGTGTCATGGCATCATCATCCCACAGGAGACACTGTGGTGCAGTGCCAGACTGGGGAGGGGCAGGGGACACTTCTCCAGGACATTCAGGCCTAAGTTCAGGGAGTCTCTGCCCACTTCTGTCAGTTATGGGATTGGGGAGGGAGGGATATCTTGAATTCTGACTCACCTAGCTTCTTACAGTTGCTGGCTGTTGCCTCCTGGGGCTCAGGGCTCGCCCTTCCAGAAGGTTCTCCCTACACAGCTGCAAACAGCTTTGTTACGGGGTGACATTGGAGGGTCCAAGCTGAGCAGCCTCAGCCACACACTCAACTACCATTAAAACATCCTGGTTGTTTTGGTCTGATCCTCCAATGAGAAATTAAATTCTGAGCATAGGGAGAGGAAAATAACACTTAGGTGTCTCATACATAATAATAGTGATGCAAGATTCTTTCAGAGTGGCCTTAAGGCTCAACTCTTCAAGAGCAGCAAAGGTCTTTCTGCTTTCTTTTCTGTGTATCCATTTGTCATTTCTCCCCGGGTCTGTCCTCCTTCCTCAATGCCAAGCTGCTTTGGATAATTTGTCCCAATTAATTAGATCCCAGAGCTGTTTTCAAAAGCCTGTATCAGTCAATCCCCATGCTGTTGACTACCTAGTAAATGACATAATTTAGGATCCTATCAGGGAAATCAAGCATTTATCTTACTTTTTGTCTATGACTATAGCACACCAAAGAGCTGGTATTTACATGGAAGCCATCTGAGCAGCTAATGCAAATAATTAACTCTAGTCTGCAGACTCCGTTCAAATTGCTCACTGAACCCCACACTGACTCAAGAAATGAAACTGGAAGCTTTTTTTAAATGAATTTTTTTTTTTTTTTTAGTACTGATTAAAACTGTGATTTACTCTTTTGTCTGTATTTCCCTTAATTTGAAGTATAACTAAAGGAAGTCTGTTATTGCCAATCCTTTTCTATAACACCGAACTTTTTAGCTGTTTTTTTCTGTAATTCTTTAGGAGACTACATAACTTTTAACAAGGCTCCCCAACCTCCTTTTTATGCCCAATAACACCAGCTGCCTTCTTGCGTCTCTAATGAATGTATCTTCCTCGTCTCACTCCACCACCTCATCACTTTCATTGTGTTCCCCTCTTTGACAGGTGGTCTTGTGGGTATAACGACATCATTAAATAGCTCTAAAGCCGCTAGTAAGGAAATAGTTATCAAGTGAATCAGAATACCTTCGCTGCTGTAGCCAAACGTACAATTTACAGTGTTTGCTAAATTCAACTGCTTCTCCTCTGCTTGATCTCATCCATCAGGTTCATAGGTCAGGATAGAGTTTCATTTCCTATATAAAGAGATTTAGGTCCACCTGAAATATTTGGGGCTGCCCATACCCCCTTCCTCCCACCACACCCCCCTCTCCACTGCTGCCATGGGTAACAGAAGGTTTCCAGGTAATTCACATCCCAGATAAACACAAGTAGGGCATACACAGTATCCTGGAGCACCTACCGTGGCATTATGAGCCTATCTTCTTGTGACTGAGTCAAGCAGTGAAAATGAAAACCCAGGTCATAATTCCATCATCCTTCAGGAATTCATCAGAAGAAAGAGGAGGAAAAATGAAGCCCCATCCTAGGAACACAGAAATCTGTACAGACTAAGGTATTTATTTCTCTGCAGGACTCTGAAGTGCACTTGCACAAAGCATACAAAGGATTCTCCTGGACTGTTTTTTTTCAGTGTGCAGATTTAGTTTGGGAGAGAGAATCTTAAGATGCCTGGTTAAAAAAAAGGTCAGGAATACTTCGACCTGGAATGTTATTTAAGCATACTCTATTTAATTGAAAAATTTTAATGGTAGTGAATATAGTGCAAAAAGCAGCCCATGATGTGGGAGCTCTATTAGCAAAAATAATCCCTGATGCAGCGTTTGTTTAAGATGAGCCCTAACACTCAAAAAAGAGACAAAATAAACCTTTTTCACTAATTTGAAAGCCTGAATAACTGCTCTTAAGAATGATTGTAACCTGAAAGGCCAAGCCCAAGTATGCAGAGGGCACAGTCCCATCCTTTTCTCCCATTACCTAATGGCGGAAGTACTGCTCTCATCTCTGGGTAGTGTCAAATTAGAAGTCCACATCAGGAAACTAAATTGCCACCAGAACTGATCCCTGGGTGAAGACTGGCCTGCTTAGATTAGAGTTTTGTTCAATTTGTAGTCAAACAGCTGCAGACAGGCCACTGACATTCTGAGGTTTTGCTGTGGACATTACTGCTGGGCATGATCCACTGGTGGCTGCTGAATAATGTTTGACATTTCCATTTTGAAGTTCACAGAACTATGACACCTTGTGTCAATGCAAATAAACCTGTCACAGTCTGATATGGTATTTGGGGCAGTAGATTGAAAATTGATTGTATGACTTATCTGAATATAAATTGTGCATTTATTTACCCCAAACCATGGACTTGCAATTAGTCAATACATATTCATAAAATGTAGGTTAGGTAAATTAACACTTGCCTATTGTAAATTACAAACAAGAATATATTGTGGTGGCCAGACAGTCGAAAATGCAGTTAATTTTGAAATGGATTTGATGCATTGCATTACTTAACCATTCCCTGAATAATTTCAAGCCATGAATTTAGTTACAACACAAAGTATTGCTGACATGCTGAAGAAATTTGCTTAGAAAAATAGCCTTTCTCTTCCATATATTGATGCTTTTTTTCATGTATATTTTAATTGACCAGTTCTGAAATAAAGTTATTCAATTTTGCCCCATCCAATCAGGCTTACATTTTTGTTACAGTGAGATCTATACTCTCCATAAATTTCTGATATGTTTATCCACGTTACTTGGCTTCTTCCCTTATGAGTTAGAATATAATGTATTATGCATAATCTAGGTTCATGTTGCCTTGCATTTCTCCCACCAGGTTAAGCTATACTTTCCCAACCTGTTCAATAATAGTTTTGAAATGCAAGGAAATGGTGGCTTCTGGGAGAAAGGACTTCACACTTTGGCTACAGGCTGAATGGGAGGTATTTGAAGCCTTGCTCTGCCTGCTTTAAATCTGCCCCTGAACCTGCCTCTTGGCTGAATGCCTTGTCCTTGGACTACTAGACATAAAAGTGGCCAATGTATGGACTCCAAAATTGGTCAATAGCTCTTTCCAGTGGGTATGTTGCAGGGCTCTCTCTTCAGTGCATGTCTCAGTTTTCAGTAATAGGCAGTGAAGATGCTTCCATGGCCAGTAGTGTCTTTCTCTGTGTTTATAGCTTTTACTGGCTTTTCACCCTATTTGAAGATGTTTCTTCTGTTCTTTCTCCTTGATATTTACTGTCAATTAAATCTCAGCCCTGAGTGGCCTTTTAGAAATTTTCACTGAGTCCCTGTTTTTTTGTTGAAGTGCTTCTGTGTTTGTAAATTGGAATTTCTGAGTGAGAATCTGCTGCTGAAAAACCCTAAGACCAGCTCCAGTACAGAAAATATGGAGAATGTACGGAAATATGAGTGAATGTGAATTTCTCAGTGGATAGTGCATCAGAGTCAAGGGCCAAACTTCAGAAATTGCATTCCACTGCCAAAATAATTCTGGTACGATAATGATATTCTACAGCCTTCTTTTTCTAAATAACGTATTATCTTTCAAGCAGGTACTTAAGTGTTGAAGTCAACACAGGAGAGTGAGGTGGTATTCAGCCTACATAAAGGTTCAGTTCCACCACTAGAAATATGAGGAGAGGACAGGATAAGGCTGATTGTACTTTGTACAACCAAACAGTGGAATTGCAGTTTCTTGTGGTGAACATTAATGGATGAGTGATATAGTTTTGTCCTTCTGGGAATGCAGAAGTTTGGAATTTTAAAGCAGGTTCATGCCAAGCAGGAGTCTTCCAGTTTCTTGGCCTATACTGTGCAAGCATGTCCAACACAGGGTGAATTATTTTCTCTTTTCTTCTCAGAACCATCTTCTTTTAAAATTGAGGGGGGAAAAAGTAAAATGCTTTTGCGATTTTATATCTCCCAACCACATAATTGTTCTTCTATGGAAAGCTTGAAGATTATGGAATTACTTTTTGCTCAGAGGTTATAAAGTCTATTGTATCTCTTAGATCATACAGATAGTTTTATGTGGAGTAATGAGTATTCATCTGTCTGTAATAACAAATAAGGGAATGTAAGGTGATTAACTTCTGATATTCTTGAGTTGTTGGTGTTTTCAGCAATACTTCCTCACGTGTTTGAAGGTGCGTGGGTCTCAAACAAACCCATGCTCATATATTTAAATATCCACTTGCTTTAGAAGGAACCTAAAAGGAAAAACATACATGTTTTTCCATCTTTATTGTTTTTAAAGTATGTTCCCAGCATGCTGGTGCTCATGGAGAAATACTACTGGAAATCACTCATATGACTTCTGATGTTGCCCAACCAGTGTGGTACAGATGTGTAAGGGGGCGTGTTCCAGGGCTACTGAAAGGTGCCTTTTGCTATCCTGTGTAGAAGGTTAGACCTGCTTTTACTGGCTCTTCTGTTTCCTTTGTGACTGGAATGGTAAAGGTACTCAGCAGAGGTAGCTGAATGAAGCCAAGTGGGATGATTCTGTCATGTGTCTCATTGCCTCACCTGTCCCTCCTCTCTTGGTGTTTTCTCTCTGTTCCTCCTTTCCTGGACATTAGCATATCTGAGCAAAAACATTTCTGAAGATTTCACCCCTGCTCATCTTTATTAACTATGATGTCAAGTCCTGCCTAGGGTCGAGGAGGAGTGATGTGACAAAAAGGCTGGAAACCTAGGATCAGTGTGGGAGCTTTGGTGTGGAAGCATCACTCACTTCCATATTGTAGAAATCTCCTCCACCAAGGACTTCCTTTGACTCAAAATAAAATCTGGTAGTTTAATGCTTTATTTAATGTCATTCTTCTGGTCAACATAAATTCTTGAAATAAAATTATCTGGAAACAAAATGTCATAAGGTTACATTTATGAATTGGGAAACCACATTCTAAACAAAGAAATTATACTGTTTTAAAAAGTGTTATAGAAATAAAGTTCATGCTTTCTGGAGTAAGGTTTTGAAATTGTTTTGTGCCTAGGAAACTGAGTTTTAAAAACTTACTTAACTGTTTTTTGAAAAATACCAATAGGAAAAATCTCTGTCTCTCTCAGTGAAATGAAAGTAATGCTGCTCCTGCTCAAAGTGAGCTGTACTGTATATACTGAAAGTAATGGTATTTTCCTCAGCTTGTAAATTAAACCACATAAAATAGGCAGAACATTCCTAGTTAAAGAAGTAATCCCATCTGTAGAGGGCAATGCAAAATGGGGGATGGCATTTTAGGAGCCAAGGACAAATTTCCACTCCCCTCCCCTCTCTCTCTTTCTCCCTCTCTCTCTTTGTATTTGAAGACCAATGTGTCTAGTGTTCCCCTTTACAGCTTATGAGACATGAGTTTTTAGCTCCTTTCCCAGGAAACCAAGAATTCACAGGCTTTTGGTTGTGCAGCTCTCTGGCAGAGGTTCAGGTTAAAACACACATAAAGCACAGGTCAGCCACCAAGTAGACAGCCATAGCTATAACTTCAGAGTGTATTTTGTCTTCAAGATGCATCTAATATTAGTGCTTTTGAAGAAAACCACCTGTGCATCCCCTTTACTGTACTTTTATTCACAGCAGAGTAGACTGGAAATGCACAAATTGGATTTCTTTGGCATGAAAGTGACCACAAGATGTGCTCCAGGATTGCCTCAAATGCACTCCAACTGTTAATGAACTATCAGTTCACAGGAGCAGATTAGAGCTAGGATGATATAAGTATCCCTGACAACTCATGTGTGAGTGATGGTCCTTACCAACAGCTGTGTCTTTCCAGATATCTATCCTTGGATCACTCTCTAATGTAGACTTTTTAAAATTTTTTTCCTGTGCAGGAGGAGGAAGTGGGTGGACTGATAGGTTATTTTGCTACTCACTTTTTCACACGTACCCAGGGATCTGGCAGTCTGGCTCTAACTCATGACAATCTGGCTCTTCCTCCCCAGCTTCCATCTCCAGTTGTGGTCCTTAGGCAACTCCTGCATAGAGCTGGCTCGAGTGACAGCTCAGATTTATAATTCTATCAGGCAAATAGACAAAGCAGCTGTGACCACATCTGACTGAGGCATAGATGAGGGAGAGCAGATAATGCTCAAGTCATGGATGATGGCATGGGAACACAGACTTGAGTTCCTGTTAAAAAATCTCCCTTACAGAGAGGCTCAAGGTGCTCATCCAATTTCTTATCTGATTTTTGTCCTTGCCTGAGGGCAGATAAATGCACAGAGATAAGGAAAAGAACAAAGCACTTGCAGATGGCCACAAATTTTATTCACCACTAAAGCTACCTGCCTTGATGGGGAGTGGGTTGATTCTGCCTGCTCACAAATTAGTGCAGAATTTCCCTGCCTATACAAAACCTCCACAAGAACCTTACCATAGCTTCACAGAGCTTTGTATTCCAACACTTTTTATTTCTGCTTCTGACTGTAGTCTGATATAATGGTGATCTATACAGCCAGTAAGGTGGATCTCATGTCATTCCCTGTGGAAAGATGCACTGCTTGTAGAGGGCAGCTCCTCCTGAAATTTGAAGGGCATGTATGCTCTCCACTGAATCCTTAGATTTTGAATTTGTTTCTTTCACTCAACCTCCAGATCCAGATTATCCTCCAGAGTATGCAAAAGAACAACAACTTTTCTGGATTTGTTTCCAAGGTGAATGATCATGGTATAATAGAACAAAAAATTACTTCTTTTCTGACAGCTGCTTCTAATCGTAATATTATGGGCATTTTTAGAAACAAACAATTGTTTGCAGAAGATAAACCTGCAGCTCTGTAATGATGTCCCATTGCTGACTTCTGAAATGTTTTTGATCTTAAAAAAGAATTAGATGCTTAAAAGAAGTAATTTTGAAGGATAAAATAATAAATTTAAGTTTCTTTTCTGGGCTTTAAAAGAACATAACCTACTGGTAATTCCAGGAGAATTACCTAGGAAAATGGCAAATGAAAGTGGAGGAATTTCCATTTTCTTAAGTAGCTATGTTATACCTGCAACGGTAAAAAAAGTGGATTTTCTGTTAATATTGAATGAGATGATATGTTCAGCAAAAAGTCAGAAGAGCAGAAGTGTGATTTCAGGCAATCATAAACAGATTTTCACACATTGTGGGTTAAATTGTTGGGAGAATTTATGAAGAATTTGTTTAGGAGAAAAAGTGTTCACTTTATATCACAGCTTGTTCCCTTCAGCACTGGTTTTAAGTAACACAAGAGGGGTCCTGGCCTTAAACTTTACTGAAAATTGTATGACAGAGGTAATAGAACACATTTAGTAGTTGGTTGTTCAGAAAGATGATGGAATAATATGCATTACATATGTAACTTTATTTCATCTGCTTTGGAAAAACCTGGAATCATCGCAGTTTTCATTTTACTCAGTGAAAAAGATATTTATTTACCATTTTGTGAGACCTCTATTTCCAAAAAGCTTCCTAACCCTTTCTGCTGAAAGCCCTTGTTTTAATTTCTGCTTCTTGCTTAACAGTCTACCAAGTACTTTTTTCACTTGTGACCTCTGAGATAATGAATCATAGAATCTGCAGTTGGAAGTGGTGACCTCTGGACATATCTGGTTTAAACCCCCTGCTCAAAGCAGGTCAGGTGGATCAAGGTAGGGACTCCACAATCTCTCTGGGTATTTAATTCCAGTGTTTGAATACCTTCACAGTGAAATTTGGTTCTTATAATGTTTGAATGGAATTTTCTGTGGTTTAGGTGATGCCCATTGTTTCTCAGACTCTTTCTGGGTACCTTGGAGAAGAGTCTGGCAAAGGCCAATGTGCAGTGCAGAGGCTCTTTTGTGCAGAAATAAAAAAGTCTTTCTAACCAGGGCTATTGTTCCCTCCTCTCCTTAGCTCTTCCCCTTCCCAGAAGACAGCCCAGCAGGGGTCTCTGTCAGTGCTTTTCCTTCTTCCTTGTTTTAGTGGGAACATGTGTCTTTGGTCCCTTCTATGTGGAGGTACTGAAAGTCAGACAGGAGCCTTGGCAAGAAGCTTATGTTCAGTGTTCACCCTATTTCTCTTCTGCATGCATAAACTGTCCTCTTTTTCTTGTTCCTTCTTCCTGATGTCCACTGAAATAGTGACTTCTGATGGTGCAAAAATAATCTGGCATGCTTCTTTTCCTACTGTGTATTTAATGTATTTTATAATATATACTGTTTTTTTATTAAAGTTGCTGTTTGTGAACAAGAAGAGTCTAAACCAAAATGTAGCCATAGAATAGGTTTGGAGGGATCTTCAATGTCCTTTGCTACTCTTAATTTTAGAGGGACAATTGCAGCAATCCCATAAAGATTACATCTGTGCTGTTAGGAAGCTTCTCCAGAGGGTATTCCCCAGCCAGGGAATGCAGAGTAACTCCTAAACCCTTCTCTACAGCACAGGTTTTTGAAGAGAGAATTGGTTGTATTTGCAGTGCACAGTACTTGATCAAAGTGTGCTCCAAGTCCAAAGTGTGGCTTCAGTTGCATGGCTTTGTGAAACAGTTATCAGAAATTAATTAATTTTTCAGCACCAACAGCCTGAAAAACAGTGATGCCTCCTTCATAGCCTCAAAACTTTGAGTTTTGTTGCAGTTATGTCCCAGAGCATGTATTGAGAGGTTGTGTGAGCACCCGAGGAGGCTTTCTGGGGAGCATTGCACTACTCTGATGTGGATCAACCTGAATTGTTCAGTTTCATTCTATACTGCCTGACAGTTTACTGGAGTCAAAAGTGCTTGGAGTTACAGCCAGATTTCACTTGGGAAGAGCCTAGCTGGTTACCTTTGAAAGGGTCTAGGAAAAAATCAGGATGTTTAAGTTGGATCTGAAGAGTCAGAAAAGCCAGAGCTAAACTGACAGTAGTAGCACTACCCAATAAAGGTTCCAAGTTTAGTCATTCCCAGCAGAGCTACATCTAAGCATGTGATTTCTGTGGTACTTCCAATTTTAAACTGGTTCTTGAAGATACTGTGACCCCTTATCCTTCTCCTTCTCCTTCTCTATCTATTAGTCCTACAGTTCAAAATGAGCCTCATTTATCTTGGAATCTGATCTGGTGGTGAGAGTGAACTAAACCCAGCTTTCCCAAGCCAAAACTTCAAATATGCGGTTGACACAGGACCAGAAGCTGCAGTTTCTATCCTTTTATCTATTAGAATGTGTCTATTCAATCTGCCCTTTGCATCTACTGAAATATTGCCCAACATTCTGGACTCTTTTAAGTTGTTAAAATCCTTTTTCTCTTAAGCTTGTGTCTGGAAAGAGTTAATTGTTCCACCGCTGAACATTTCCAGTTGACAGATCCTCTGCTCAGTTCTGTTGAGAACTTTTATTTCTGCCATTGTGTTGTTTCCTATTTGCTTCTCACCACCAGCTCCCTTCCCTTCAAATCCCTGTATTTATGTAGAGTGATGCTGGGAAGCTGAATGGCTCTGAGAGTTGCTTGTACACCATGGAGCCCGGACACCTATGCAGGCACGGTTATTGATCCTGCAGGGAAATGTCATGTCACTGAAACTCCAGCAGAGATCAATGTGTGAGCAGAACTGCACAGAGCAGTGAGATGTGCAGCTTAATTTGTGTCTTCACAGTGTTCTGAATGCAGCAGGATGGTTTACCGTGAACAAGATAAATCATATAAATTTTTTGAGCTTCCTTAAAGTGTTGGGCTTTATGCTGCTCTGCTGTAGGAGACAATTCCTTCACTGACACAAATGCAAGAACATGATAAGTAATAATCTGAATTGGAGCTTTTATATTTTTATTCTCAATGCATTTTACAGCCAGAAGAGCTGCATTTGTGTGCCTTTTAATTTTTGGATACCCATGAGGAAAAGCAGAGGGGAAGGGAAGGATGTGCTTGAGGCAGAGAAGCTATACATGTGGACTCTGGGCTGGATCAGTGAGAGAGCACCTCCAAAAGTGTGCTGCTCAGCCATCCTTATGGATAACCTCTATTGCTCATCAGTCATTCAGCATATAGAAGCAAGTCTTCTATGGTCTTGTCATACTGATGGCATTAACTGTGGCAGTTTTGCAGTATTCTTTCTCTCTATTATTAAGACCTTAGAAAGAATTTTAACATCATTAGTAGTACTGCTTCAACTAATCAAGCAAAGTGAAATTCAGTTTTCCTTCTAATAGTCTCTGTATGAATTGTCAACTGCTAAACCATAAGTCTCTCTGTGCAGATTGGTCTTAAATTTCAAGAACCTTGTGTTTCACCCTCTGACATCTACCTCTTTGCAGAATTGCAGAATAGATGAGGGTGGCAGAAAGCTCTGGATGTTGCTTAGTCCAACCCGTCTCCTTGAACAGTGTCTGCTAGACCAGGTTTTCCAGAGCAGAGTCCACCTTGCTTTTGAGTATCTGCAAGCACAGAAACTCCTTTTCCTGTATTCCACCTCTTCTAGGAAAAGAGATCTCAGCTTAGCTAGCCGTGCCTTCTAGGCTGCCTGCAGACTGTGGCAGACAGGATTGACCTAGTGACACTGAACCATGCTTTTTATGTATTTTTGAAACTGTAAGTGTGGGAACCTCCTCAAACAAGAAAGCTAAGGGGAAAAAAAAAAAAAAAACCCCTCTCCTCCTGCAAAAATGCCATGCAACTACTTGCATTACAGCCCAATTCCTGCTTTTAATGAACTTAATCACAATTAAGCTGTGCTTCATCCCAGAATTTATTCTTCACTGTTGGCTCAGGCACAGTCAAACATCTATCTCACTTGCATTTGCTGATTTGCAGTGTGGATGTGTATGTGGGAAGCTGCAGTTGAGTGGTCATACTCCACCTCTAGATACCTTGTGTTCTAGAGATATGGGAATGCAATAGAACTGGATACCTGGTGAGTCAATGCCAACTGCTAGGCAGGAGGGGAATGAGTGTTGGGTATTAGCTGTGGTCAGTGACAGCCAGATTCTCTTCCCTCTGTGCTACTTAAATAGAACAAAAAGAATTAGCAATGAGAGATACCCTCATTTGTGTTTTCAGAATAATTAAGAAGCTAAGAGAGATTATAAAAGGAAAAATTGAACCAGTAGATCTAGTTTAGGCATGCATTGAGAAAGAAAAATAAAAACTGTGGTAAAAATAATTTCACACTCTTTGCTCCTGAATTTTATATTCTCATCCCTGACTATGTCTGGGAAGTCAGGTATCTCAGAAATCCAGCTCTGTATAAATGTTTTCCTTGTCTGGCAGTCAAAAAAAACCCAAAAAGAAGCGAGATACAATGGTACAGTCTGCAAAGCACAACCAGATGTAAGTAAGGGGAAAGTAAATGGTGCAATTCTCTTAATAGTTGTGGGACTACAGTAGGAGTGAATACTGAATAGAGCATAATATCTGAAAGAGATATTTTCTGAGGTTTCTGCTCAGCCTAATAAAGGGCAGATCAGCACATTTCTACTTTGTAAGCTTTCAGTTATACTTTTTGATCGAAGGCCAGAAACTTTAAAACATGTGCTATCAAGATTATTTTAGTGAAGTTTTCCTAATGATGGAGGGAAAATGGGTGTTACTTTTTGTGTCATTGTCCAAAACCAATGTCAGGACAGGCATCCTGATCAGAAAGACTATTTTTGGTGACATTTTAGTTTCTGCTATCTTTAGATTTGGGAAAAAAAAGTACTTTTTCCTCATTAAATGTAACCTACTTGTACAATTCACTCATACTGTGATATATAATATCCTTTACTGAGGGAGAATGTGCACACAAATCTTCAAGAAAAGATAGCAATTTTAGTCCAAACTCTTCTGTAAAGAAGAGAAAGAACAGGCATTCATTTGGTTTATCTAACAATCTTCCTTGCATTTATGCCTTTTCCATAATGAGGAATTCGAGTGAACTTCTTTATCTGTGAATTCTTTTCATATTTTTCAGGGATGTGCCTGTGGTGAGGTGACCATGAATACCTGTGGGAAGGTTTGTGTAAGGATAGAACTCTTCAGTATTGAAGTTTATGGCACCTTCTTTCTTAAGCCCTAGAGCTACCTTGGCTGACATTGGTGTAGAAAAAGTGGTTCAACAGCTCAATTGAGGCAATAGATATTGCTTAACAGCAAAAGTGTCTGTAACAAGCAAAATCAAAACAGCTTCTACTTTGAACATTGAATTAGATTATGCAGAAGATTAGAAATTAGTGGGATATATTTAGAAGTCATGCAAGGTGGTCAAATCACTACAATGATTTTTAGGAGAAGAAGGTGAAAAAGTAATTTGACCTGCATTTACAGATATTTGTAGGTATATTTAACCTATACTATCCATAGAAAATTGATCTACTCCACAACTAATTAAAGCTGGAATGTTATCCAAAGGATACTACTTTTTTTAAAGCAAGGATATCAAATTAGCATTCATACAACCTCCATTGGTTCCTTCCAAGCTAAATTAAGCTGGTTTTTAAAATCTATTTCCTGCTGTACAAAACCAATCCTTAAGCAGTCTTAGGTCTGTGTGTCTGTCCCAACTAGACAAAATGGTTACTTCATTGTAAGTATTGTTGTAGTTTTAAACGGGGTTCCAAACAATGGACAATTTTCTTCTCTGTGACTACTCTGGCTGTGCCCAAGCCAGCTTCCATACAATCTTCACATGTTCTCTGTCTTTCTTCAAGTGTTGGTGCTCTAGGTACATGATCTGTCTCCAGGAGATCTTCTCATTCTAAATGTTTTGGTGATGGATCATGAGCTTTTTGTGCTAAAGTATCAGCCAAAATACTAGTTTCAATAAGTTTTTAAGCAGTCAACATATTTTCCTTGCTGAAGATGTCGACTTAATTTAGGTCTTTATCAACAAAAAAATATGGTAATCAACCTGCTAAGATCAGTCATTTTATTTGATGGAAAAGGAATTTAAACAGCATATCATTTATCCTTAGTTTGAAAGCAAGCATCTCTTTTGTTCCCATTTACTGAACTGCTATATGATTTAAACCAGACTAATTTTTATCATTTTACTGAAGTTTTTCCCAGCTTATATTGATGTAAATGAGACAGGGCTCTCTTCTACCATCAAGGACTGAACATAACCATCATTAATTGCTGTTTCATCAGGCAACTGATAATATATTTTTCAGCAAAGAATAAGTATGTCTCTTTGAACCACTTCAAGTGCAATTATGAAAGGCAGAAGAGCTTTAAAAGTGGGTTTAAATACATTTAGAAGTGATGGGGTTCTTCGAGTAGTACACATGGACAAGATATGAATGATGAGACTATGGAAACTATAAATGTTAAGGCTTCTCACAGTGAATACAGGATTGTAAAAATTGCGTATTTTTATTTTTTATCTGCTATGCTGTCAGAACAATTATTATACTTAAAACAACTTTTTTTATGAGTCTGTATTAAAGAACATCAGACATCTACAAAAATATCACTTCTGTTCAAAGTTAGTTTTCCTTGTATTTTAACATGAAAGTTGTGTTGTGAAAGTTTTAAGTAAAGAGATTGGAGGTAAGATTCTACCACTTTTTCGGTGTTTAAATTTAAAAAAAAGTTCAGAGCTTACAGTGCATTGGATTAGGTTATTCTATCTCCTGTTAAGTTCATTTCCAATTCCATTCATGTGGGTCATATGTGAGTCATGCTACCATCAGAGAGAAGGAAAAAAAAAATAGAATAAAATAGTAAGGTTTAAAATTTAAACAACTCTACAGCTTTAAAATTTTGTAGGGAAATTAGTATACAGTCTGAGATGAAACTACTTTTGCATCATTTATACAAACTGATTCAAAATCATGCTGCTAGTATTCCTTTAAAAAAGAATTATTATCTCAATCTCATGTAAGTAATTTTGATTTGAGTGGACGTTCAACTAAAATCGATGGTATGGATCTATCACTTACTGTACCTTGGGACTGGACTTCAGTCCAGAAGAGGGATCCATATTCCAGTTTTCCTATGATTCAGTTTCCTTGAACAATGTATTTTACTGTTTATTTTAAGAATCTTTCCCCAGATGAGATTATTCTCAACTCTTGTTGAGTTCTTGCATTGAAATCAGTGCAAGTTTCTCTGTGGGTTTTTACAGGCACAACATCATTTTGCCATTAAACAGTGCTGTTCTACCAGGTTTGTATTAACATATATTCACCAGTGTTAGTCTAACAGCTTTATGAATTGCTTCTACAGTGCCAAGCTGATCTTCAGAATGTGTGGATGTTTGAAATCACACAAAAATGGGAGTTTCTGCTAGTTTTCAGAAAGATTTGAGTGCTACTTTTGTCTAGGGTGTCTGTAACAGATGCCCACATCTTCCCAAATCCTTCTACAGTTCATTTCATCTGTCTCTAAATGAAATATTTATTTTAAATATGAAGCATTTTTTGTAATCTGTTATAAAATTAAAAGTCTTGGGTTAGATTGAGTTACAATAAATCTGGAATTTGAATTAATCTTATTTCCTTTTGCTTTTGACACTTGTTTGGAAAAATCAGTTATTCACTTAATTCTAGCTTTAATGACAACTAAAGTTCCAGATAACTTCTAACTAAACCAGACAGTGTACATTAAATCAGGTTACTGAGTTTGTTTCTTGTAATACAGTGGGATTTGCATCAGCTAATGATGTGAAAAAGAATTAAATTTAAATAAATGTAATTGAAATTTAAATGAATAGTCTAAAAAGAAGGCTAGGCTACAAAAAGTGACTGGAGTCTTTCTATAGCCAAAATTGAATAGGAGGCTTCAGAGGGTACATAATCCCTTAAAGTAGGAAGAATGAATCACCATGTGGAAACACCCATTCCTCTTTGCCGACTATGAAGATAGAGAAAAATCAGCATAGACTAGATGCTTAAATTTCATTGTCACTTCAAGCAATTTGAATTCATCCTTAGCATCACTAGTGCCTTAGGACAATTATTAGTGAGTGTCTTGTGCAATGTGTAAATTATTTAATGAGATTGAAACAAACTATTTACAGATTTTCACTGTTATTTTTGGTATTTTTGAATTGAATGTGTATACTTTAGGTTAGCATTCCACCCAGATTGGAATCCTGACCTTTGGATTGTTAAAAGCCATGCTAGAACGATATATTCCATCCAAATGAAGAGTTTAAAATGCTCCCTGTTTAAAAATTTAAATATTTTTTCTATTTGAATCTTGTTTCATATTTTAATAATGACCTGAATTATTTAACAGCATTTGGGCTAAATAAAAGCCTCTATGACATGCTTTCTCCTTTGCCATTTGAGACACTACTATGCAAAATAATGTCTGTGCGGATGAATAGAGGGCTCCCCTGTGACCTGTGGTGTGTATAATTTAATCACAAGACATTTGCTTATGCAGGCACCTTAATGGCTGAGGACAGAAATTGGTATGAAGGTTTCTCTATGTATGACTGTGACTGTGTGCTATTGTGTTAGTTCTGTTTGTTTGTCCTTGTCACCGTGCTACAGAAATCCTGTGCCAGGGTGGGGGACAGGGAGGATGTAGAATGAAGGATACATTTCCCATCTGGTTTGTAGATATGCTCCTATGAAGCCTCCTGGGAGGGATATGTCTGACATTTTTCCCCTGCTGAGCTCTTTAGAAAGGGCTTGCAAGATCTGATCAAACAGGTGTGGCTCAAGAAGACTGGCAGACAGTGTGGTTTTATTTTTCCTTATAAACCTGCATAGAGGTCCCATAGGATTGCTTAGATTTGGGTCTGCAATACGTTTTTACTAGGAGATGCCAATAAAAGCTGTTTCCCTTGTGACGTCAGTGTGAAAATAACAAATGATCCAAGTGCTGGGACTCAGCCCTTGGCTGCCTTGAGCTGGTACATCTCAAGGGATGCCTGTAAAGCTGTGTGTGCTGGCCAGGCCATATGCTACCCTAAGGCTGCTATCATGCCACAGAAATAGAAATATTAATCTCTATTGTATAGTTGCTATTAAATTATTGAAATGAAGCCAGAAAGCAGTTATTCCTTTTTGTTGCCTTGGGAAAAACTTCTATTTTCTTGTTCTCCATAAGGAGATGAGGCTGAAACATTATATGATGATATTTAGAAAATATTTTCAAAACTGTCTTTGAGATAATACTTTGTGTAATTGCATTCTTAGAATGTCAGTGATAACTATAGCTTAATAGTGGTGTGGACTCATTTTTTCCCTACTTGCCATTACCATTGTTACATTTCTGTAGCCCAGCTGTGCCCATTTCTGAGTTCTGTCCTGTAGAAAGCCTACAGCTGCAGAGCAGTTCTGAGCTTCCTCTCCTGACATTGATAGAAGAGCAACTGTACTTGGAAAGATGAAGGGCACATCTTGTCATCTTTACCAAAGTTAAAATTTATGAGATCATGAAGGGTGACAAGCAGATAACAGAGACATGCACAATGTATTACTCCCAAGAGTACTTGCACAGCAATGTAGTTCATGTGCTCATACTTGTGTGGTGGGTTGACCCTGGCTGGATGCCAGGTGTCCACCAAAGTAAGTCTATCCTTCTTCTTCCTAACTGGGCAGAGGAGAGAAAATACAATGAAAGGCTTGGGGTCAGCATAAGGACAGGGAGAAATCACTCACCAATTGCTGCCATTAGCAAAACAGACTTAATTCAGGGAAATTAATTTATTACCCATCAAATAATATATTTTGCTTTGTTAGTGTTCTAACAGGTAATTGCACATTAGGTCTGTCATGCTGGAAAGTAATTATGTAATCTCTGGTTCTAATGGTCAGTACAGACCTGAATGTTGCCATAATTACTGACTAGTGTGGTTCTCTGTTCATGGCACCCAGACTCCTAGCAGAGCTATGGTGCTTCAGACACTGCTAGATAAGTAGCTTTGGGTTTCTTCTAGGCTTTTGTAGAAGTCAAATTCCCAGGCTCATATCTAACATCATTATTGCTTCATCAGCCTGTGGCCTGACATCATTGGACTAGGATTGATGTTTTAGGATTTATCTGAAAAGGATATCAACACAGACTACAACAGTGTGAACTGATACTGCACTGAACCATGACTGCTGGTTCAAAGGATGCACAAGCATCTTTGTCTAAATGATGAGGATCTTAGGCATCTTCAAATGAGGCTAAACTAAAAGATCCAGACATTTAATTCTATTTTCAGACTTTTACTGTCAAAAAAACACCAAAGGAATCTTTATTGGTTAGAAAAGGGAATCTCTGAAGAAATGGGCAAGTCTTTTACTATCTGATCATTGTTTTGTGTCTTGGAAATCATTAGATAGGAGTTAATATATTGATTCTTATTTGATTTCATTTATGCAAAAGTATCCTAATTAAAGTCAGCCATCCTGATTTGTAGCTGAATCTCTGAGATCAGAATCTCACCTGAGGAGTATCTAATTGAATGCAGTATCTCGTTCCCATACACAGTAAACTCAGGCATAAATATTAATCCTCTACTCATATATTCTTTTTGATATGATTGCTGATGTTTTGCTTCCATGCAGATGTGATATCACTTAAAGCTTTTTCTATCTATTTAGTTTTTTAAAAAGTAGAATGAGATTGTTTTGGAGTGACCTCTGTAAATGACTGGAAGGCTGAAACAGCAAGTCTGAGGCAAAGGAACTGACTCAACAGAGCCAGTTATATTTGTCAGGGTTTATCATTGCAATTTTTCTGGGCTGCTTGGCTCAAACACTGTTCTACACACGCACACACAAGGTGTACAAAAATAGAAAAATAGGCACAACGAAGATCAGAAGTAATCATAAATAACTTTTTAAATCACTTTGCCTGTATTCCATGTAGCATATAAGAATCTAAATGCAAAATAGAATCATTGCAATGGTTCCTTTACCATGCAAGACACTATCTACTGTTGTCAGGTTTGATCATTTTGCACTCAGATTTTTTTCTTTCCTTTCTACTATCTGTCATGATTTAGGAATGTCTTAATCACATTTGAATGGGTATTTGATATGTTCCTATTTAGGTCATGATTAGAGAGATAGCTCTTGTTCTTTAGCAGCTGTCAGTTGTAGCGTTTTAGTTGTACAACACTTCCAAATGACATGAGGGACCGTGGAAAGATATCATTAGATTAAAGATAGATAATTTATAATATTTCAGTATCTCCTCATATGTGGTATTTACAATGGCAAGTGATTTTAATGCCCTCTGGTTAATAGCTGTTCAGCATAAAAGGCATGGTACAGGAAAAATTAAAATTAAGTTACGGGAAAAATCAAAATTAAACACACAGATACCTAAACTGTAACATAGATAATAGAGCCACTAACAAAGACCAGTCACTGATCATTGGGCAACTGATGAAGCTATTAAAGCATACCCTTGACGAGATTAAATCTAGAATTTTGTATCTGGTAAGAAAGGAAAATAATTATCCTGATCATTGCAATCTGTCCTATTTTCCTATTAAAGTCTATGTCTGTTTTCTGTGTGACCTTGTTCTCAGCTCTGGCACCTGGAGCTGCTCCAACCCTTCCTCCTGCACTGACCATGGTGTCTGGGTAGTTTTTGCAGAGCTGCAAAAATAGTAATCACTGTTGTTATTTATCATCGTTGAAGACTTGGGAAAGACCTGTGATGCAGGCATGGGGCGGTGAGCAAGAGAAAACAAACATTTTAGGAGAAATAGGTGAAATTGCTAAAAGAAATCTTGTAAAAAATGATTTTCAAATAAAATCACATTTCTGTTTAACCAAACTTTTTCACCATGAGTAACAGTCTTGGGCCACAATGCAATACATTGTGGAAGATGCTGTGTGATAAGGGTGACTGGCCTACAGAGGAGGGAGGAGACTTGAGACAACACAGCTATCTCTCCCATGTGTCACTGAGATTTTATTTTATAGAGGCATATTTGGTTTTCAGTCAACTATTTCAAAATTTTTTATTCATATTCATTTTCTTTTTTATTTGTTTTCACTCAATAGCTTAAACTTTAGTGAAGAGAATAAACTGCCTTACTGCCTTGGGATTTCATCCCATTTTCATCCCTTTTGATTTTCAACAGTAATAAATGACAGAGCTAATCCAGGAAATGTCTGTGGAAGCTGAATCCACATGGGATACCAGAGAGTCAGCAGGATCTCTCTCTCCTACCACAGGAAAGTCTAGATATTTCCATTTGAGGCAGGCACTCTGGTCTCTGATACAGTGAAGGAAATGGGCTTTGTTTAAGGGTCTTGCCCTTTGTTGACCTTAGGAAGAGACTCTTTCCTATATGCGTCTATTAATATCAAAAGATGTTCTGTTAACACTAAATGAATTCATTAACTTCTATTAACTATAGCCTAAGAATATAGTCTGGGTCAGATGTAGGTGCCTGTACTGGAGACACCTTGAAATATATAAAAAGAACTTATCTGTTTTTCCCTATGCTTCAAAACTCTTTTGCATTGTCTGACAAAACATACTACCCTTCAAACTTGCTTCTTTGCTTCTGGTACCCTACTCTTGAATAAATGTCCTGCTTTGAGGAAGTATTAGTGTTAAAAATAGTCTTTGTTATCCATAAAGGCTTCATCAGCTTTCCAGCATTTACTCAATTTGATTGTAACTGACTTACAGTCAGCAGTGACTACCAGTACATGGCTGCTACTCAGTTCTGCAGACAAGAGAGATGCCAGGTTTCTCACTAGTACTTGTCATGAGCAATGATGGCACAGAAGCTTGCCTGGAAAGAACCTGCTGAATGTCTCCAGGAGCAGCTAATAAATTCAGTGCATTTCAGTCAGGAAAAAAAATGTCAGAGAATTTGTCTTGTGCAGAGAAAGGAAAATCAATCAGATCAATACAAAGTAAAAATATTATTGTTTTATCTCAGTGGAAGTAAACCACTGCTGGCATTACTGTAGTCATCTTGTTTTTCCCCTGCAGAATATCATCTTCATGAGAGAGTTGCACAGTGATGCTGCTATGACCAGTGAGGCTATGGCAGCCATTTAAAACTACCTGGGGTAAAAGCTCCCTGGTATCCCTTTGATACTAAAATATTACACCTGTAACACTAGAATAAAAAGTGAATGAAATAAATATTTCAGAGAGAAAGAAGGGAAAAAAGAACCAACATCGAAGAGGATAGAAATATGACAAAAAACAAGTGCTCCATGGGCCGTAGAGAAGATGGGACACAACTCCATGTCTCATTGAGAGAAGCAATTGAGTCACCAAAAATCTAAAAGTAGAGTTTTAAGGATTGGTTGGAAAAAGAATAGCTGGTTGTTTCTATTGTCCTGTATCCTTCTGTTTCCTTTCAATCCTGTAAATAAGAGATTGCTGTTTTAGCCTCTTGAATAATCATTTATAGGTGAAGAATTGTTACTTAGTAAGTAATCAAGGATCTTCATTTAGTGTTTCTAGGTTTCTTAGAAGGGTTCAAGCCACCCTTTACTTGAGACTTCTGAAAATGAGCCTGGCCCTTGGGACTGCTAGTTGAGGCTTGGCAGAAGAGTTACATGAATATATCTGTATATGTTGTGTGGCTTTAGCCACTGTGTAATTTACACTTCACATGGTGGCTGGACTGACTGCACAAGCTAGGAATTATTACTGCAGTGGAGCCTGAAGCAAGATTTGCATTTAGAAAGCAGACTAACGGGGGTTTTCCCTGCATTGACCTGGGTCAAACATATCAGCTGGAAGTTGTTTCTTTGCATGACTTAACCTCATTTGCAAGCTTTAGAGTACTGCTATCACTAATATTGTCTTCTTCCTAGCAGGGAGTTGTGGCTAACAACCCCAATTCCTAGTTACCTGGAATTTAGAGTTCCATTAAACTTTAATGCTATTTTATTTCAGTCTGAATAAACTGATTTTTTTCCTTGTAGGACTATTGCATGTTAAACCAAAGCTCCCAGGACCTTCTGTCTTTTCCCTGGAGTTATGACTCTTTTTTAGCCTATAGCCTAGACACAGTCTGAAAACAAAGCCTGTCATGAAGCCAGGCATCTTTTTTGTTGGGTTTTGTTTATAGAAGTGACCTGGAGACCCAAGGCATGGGCTCAAACACACTCTATCCCTGTCTATGCCTTGCAGAGTCCCTGCTGTGGTTTTTGCTTCATGCAATCCAGTGCTCTCCTAGACAATGGCTTGGCTATGTGCATCAGGCAGAATGAATGAGACCATGCAGCTTTGGCAGAGATGAGAGGTTCACTGTGTAGATGACAGTGCCAAGCCACTTGCCCTTGAAACCAGAGAAAGGGCCCTATACTTATTAGTGAAATTCTAACCTCTAAATCTTACCTTGAATTTGCTGAGAGCTGTAAGTTACTTAAAGACCCAGAGAAGTTTTTAAATGAAGCTTAGAGTCATTAGTCTCTCTACTTGGGCAATAATGGAGTGTAGTTACAGCACCTCTTTAAAGTCAGTGCTCTCCTCCTGTAGTGACTTTCACACTCCAGGTTCTGGGGCACAGTACAATGGATAGTGTTCTTCACTACCAGTGAAATGAACCACACTCTGCTGCTGTGAATCAATTAATAACCTGGATGCAGCAATACCGTGTAATTGGGACAATGGTGATCCACAGGCAACATAGGTCATGAAACTCTCTGCTGATGTGTTTTTGATCTTTAGCTCACAGTTGTTAGTTCAGTTGGCTAAGAGGTTGTACAGGAGTTTGAGGGAACAAAATAAAAAAGGTGCATCCTGTTGAAATTATAAACAAGTGTGGTTAGGGAAGATGTGAATTTTCAAGCATGAAGGATTCACTCATGTTCCTGGAAGAAGTACTACAGAATTTTTAATGATCAGGACCTCAGTACTACATCTTGTCCAGTTGCTGGCATGTTTAGAAGCAAAGCACTCCCCTCCCACCACAAACAGGGTGCCAGTTCCCAGTCAGAAGGAAGAGTGTCATTCACTAAATCACTGTCTTTCAAGAACTGAGCCAGGAAATCTGACTTGACTTCAAGGTCAAAAGTCAGCAGAGATAGCAGAGGTATGGTAGTTAATGACTGTGTGTTGCTCCTAACCTTCTGAGCAGAAGTCACTGGTAGCTGTGTTTGATAATGAGGATAGCATTTACCTAGATGAAATCAACTAATATATGTAAAAGCAACATGAAGAATCATTGTTTATTTGCATTTTTACTGGAGAAAAATGAGGATGATGATTTGCTGTGCACTGAGCTAAATGTGTAGGCTGTGGATATTGCATTTTGATGTATCAGATGGACAACCTTTCCTTAGAGGTAATTTGTATGAATAATTTAGAGTTTAAGGAAAGATTTTTTTTGTTTCTTTCCATTTGTGTTTGTTAAAGTAACATCAGCCTCATAGTGCTTTGCATGGACTCTTGAAAACACAGCTAGAAATAGCCACTATTTCACTATTTCACTATTATTAGACACTAAAGCTAATAATTCATACATTTTCCTATATAATGAACCATTCATCGCATTAGTTTTACTGAAACATGCAGCATCAACCAAACACTGCTATTTGCTCATCATTTCAGCAGCACAAAGACATTTAGAGGCACTTCTGTTGTGTGTTGTTCTAAGGGCCTGCAGCAGCAAAAAGTGCTTTTTTTGATAAAACTTCAGTTGAGGTCCCCTATTAGGAGAGACTGGGACCCTTGTAATCACTATCACTTGGTGGCCTTTGCTTAAGAATCTTGCTTGTTTCAGATTCCATAAATTTTAGTCAAGATTGCTGCTTACGGTATGTTTTCCTTTGGTAATTTGAAATATATATCTTTCCCTTTGCATTAAAAGGATTAGAAATATATGACATATGATATACTGCCACTGTGTTGCCATCTACCTGCTATTGGAACACAATATTTTCCATTGACAGATCATTTTGTGTTTGGATCTTTTCGGCGAAAAACCCTTGTGGGAGTCTGATCAACAACACATTCCCCATCTGGACCAGTGGGAACAGTGTCCTGGGAGAAGTGTCTTGGGAGTGGTGTTTGATATGAATACAGGCCACTATTTTAATGCTTGTTCTGCATCTTCTTCAATGCCTACACACATAGCCACACATTTGCATTTATACTGCATGCACATCAAGCCCATCCACTCTGTTTCAAACCTCTGCAAACCCATTTCTGGTCTCTGTGTTAAGTGGTTTCAAGTCGGTGTCGCTGGCAATGGAAAAGAATCACATCAATGCATCCAAAGGATTCTACTGTGTGGCGTCCTTCTCAGGTTTAAAACAGAAAGACAGTTTAAGCCCTAAAACTTTCAGCCCTCAGGCAGCAGAAGTATCTTACGATCTCTGCAGCATGGGTATTTTGAAATATATGTGTTCTGCTTGAAAATTCTTGCTATGACAAGAAGTTGAATTCCTTATTACCCTATCCTATTCCCTCTTACTGCAGCTATGGATATCTAGTTTATAACTAGCTCTTTTAACTTTTCCTAGAAAATCTATCCTTCCTGCCTTCTAATTATTTTAGCTGCTCTTCTGTGAATCCCCTCCATTTTTGTCATTTTTTTTTCTGAAACAGCTTTTATATATTTTCCCTCAGCCGTTGTTGCATGTAGTGTCTATGCTTTATCATCAGGTTGTACTAAACCTCAGTAAATGTGTTCCCTCATTGTGACTTTCTAAGTTTGCTGCCCCAACCAAAATCTGGGATGTGTATTATGTATTTCACTTTTTAAATTTACCTTCACATTTTTTATTACTTGCTCCTCTCTCATTTGTTATCTGCCTTTGTGCATTGAAAATTAATTTAATAAACACTGCTTTTATTTTATTATTTGTAATAAAGTATCAGTGGCACAAAGTAAACCAGAGACACTTTCACACTACTGTTCTGTCGTTGAATAAGAGGCAGAGATCTTGTCTTAAAGAATTTGCATTCCACATAGACAGGAGTAACAGGAGTAGGGAGAGTGTATATTAAAATATACATTTTACAGAGAAGAAATAAGGAGTAAAAGACAAGATGGATCAAATTAGGTGGTTTCCCCAAGGGTTTACTTGTCACAGAGAGCTGAATTCAGAACTTCTTTAGGCCTAACTTGGGACCTTTACCTTACAACCATTTCCTTGTAAACTCATCATTCTGGCGCTTAATCTCTTGTAGGGTGCCAGTGGATCTTGCAGCACAAGTCTTTACACCACCAAAGTTCCACTTGTTTGTTTTCAAGCAGGATTTGATTGCCATTTAAGGAGTGCAAAAATTGTGTTATCCTCAGTATGACATATGAAATTACAACTTGGATTATTTTTACTAGGAAATGTTATCTTGCAGCAGAGGAGAATGAGTGGGGGAGATATTAGGATTAAAACTAAGTGGCTAAACTGGCTTGATATTTGTTACATCTCCATTCTAATTTCTTTCCCACCCAAGCAAATACCATTGCCTTTCTCTGTAATTAAATTATTTATCTTGGTAAAGTGCTGAAATCAAAGTGACAGCTTTGAAGAAAAAAGGTTGTTTGAAGAAGAATAGCATTTCCTTTTCTCTTGTTTGCAGTAGCATTATCATCAGTAAGTTCCATGAAATCCCTTCAGAAATATCTAGACAAGACCAGAGAGGAAGAGTGGTAGAATATCATAATACCACTCCTCTTCCTCAGTCCTAGTTACCCTAGGTTCAATTCAGATGTCCATTTTTGATAGTTTCAGCTGGGCAGAGTTAATTTTCTTCACCTTGCTCTCCTGGAGATGGCTGAACACCTGCCAGCCCATGGGAAACAGTGAATTAACTCCTTGTTGTGCTTTGCTTGTGCATGCAGCTTTTGCTTTCCCTATCCAACCCACAAGTTTACCAACTTTTACCCTTCCAATTCTCTCCCTGATGCTGCTGGCTGGGGAGTGAGCAAGCAACTCTCTGTCTGGGCATTGGTTACTGGCAGGGGTTAAGCCACAAGCATTAAACAAAATAAATGCACACATTACTCATTCTCTTTTTTTAAAGTTTTTATTCTTTATTGTGACTTGAAATCATGAAGGTTTTTGCCAACAGCAATGGGATAGGTACAAAAGAAGAGATCTAGCAGTTGGGAGCTATATTAAAAATGCAGTACAGAGAGGTATTAAAAATGGAGCAAAAATTGCTGACATAATTATATTTTTTTTGCAAGTTTTTTTTTTCAGGTTTAGGTTTACATAGCAATAAAATCTAGAACCAGAATGCTCTTAGAATAAATGAAGAAGATGTATTGATAGGGGGTGTCAAGAGTGTCAGAAAACTGTTGAGTGAACGATTTTTTGGCAGCAGTTTGAGACAGGCTATTTGTATGCCTCTAATTAGCCATACTAATGCCTGTTAATAGGAAACGATGTAAATATGAAAGAATAATGGTTTCACTAATAATATGGAGTATTCTAAATGTTTCATGGGATACAAGCACAAGAACAGGGTTTAAATATGAAAATTTTCATGTCATGGGCTGTAAAAGGATACAGCCTTTGAAGATCTCCCCAAGGTGTCCTTTTCAGTATTTGTTTTCTGGCTGGTTCTGTCAGGCTGAGGATATTGTCAAAATGAAAGATGTACAAACTGCCAGCCAGTTTTTGCTTTTAGAGCTCCTTATTTGATTGCAGTAAAAAAGTCAAATTTGCATTTTTGAGTTGATTTTTTTGGTAGCGTTATTAGCATGACAGACTGGAAAATAAATCTAACAAGGGCGGCAGGTAACAAATTATCATTATCTAATTTCAATCTCTTCTGATGGCCAGCTTACCAGATAAACTATAATAGCCTCTGAATCAGATTCTTCAAACAAGTACAATACCAAAAAAAGTTTTTGTCACACGCTTCAGCTTTTTCTTTCTTGTTTCATATGGTGTTTTACTCAAAGCCATGCAGGGACAGAGAATTATTAAGATAAAAATCAAAAGCCTCCTGGAGTTAGGCTCATCTGACTTCATTTCCTGTAATGTTGGAATATCTTGTCTTTAGCTGGCACCTCACCAGCCAGCTATCATCTGGCCTCCCACTGACTGCTGAGTTGTTTATAAAAACACATTTCTCTCAGCATATGATCCAGATGCTTTGGAGGGAAGAGAATGTATTAGGCATGCAGAAGAGATCGGCAGCCTTTTCAAGTTTCATGGGTCTTGGTGGGAAATCAAGGGAATTTAGTGGCAGGAAAAATAATTCAAAGTCTTTAAAGCTCTTTTGAAGCGATTTCTTCAAAGCCCACCTTTTGCATTTTACTGTAAAATCCTTAAGCTTGGAGATGCAAATCCAGGCATGATGTTGTATCACTCAGGAAATTGCATGACTTAAATTTACTGTGAATGAACAGGCAGGCTGAGATTCATCTCACCTGCCTAGAAATTTAGATGTCTGTGCAAGCTATTTCATTTCTTTTATCAGTGGGAGATAAGTGGCTGAAGGGGATGGTTCATCACATCCTAATGTGGGTGTCAAGGAGAAGTGGTTGGATTCATACTTGGAAGTGCATTTCTCTGTCCTTTAAATACAGATCACTAACTTGAAGCAGATAGATCCCTTTCAGATGACTGAAATCAGGTTGGGTAGAGTCCACCAGCAGGTACATTCTAGTGAGCATCACACTGCTAATACTTGAATGTTCCACTGAAGAGAGATAAGACTGAATCCAAACCTTCTGACCCATCATTTAAAAGCTCTCGAGGGAAAAGGAATAGAAAAACACACTTTGCAAACCTATCTATCTACATCAACATTGTGAGAGCACAGGGAGGATTCATTTTGCATTATATACTCAGCTCCCTAAATCTTTAAGCTACCTGTAAGTTATTCTAGACTGCATTTCATAAACAGAATTATTCATTAGGCTGAAAATATTACAACGTGAAAAGTTTTGAAGACAAGATTTCTTTCAAATCAGAATTTAGTATGTGGATTTTGAAAGTGTTCAGTGGTCACTGAACAGCATCTAGTTTCTATGACTTCTACATGTCTTTAATTTTAATTTCTGAATAAGTTAGTTAAAGGAATCAGAATTAATTATATCCCTTTCAGGATTTTCCTTCTGAAGAAGACAGTTAGTGCTCATGTAGCAATGGGAATGGACTCAATCCAAGGCAAGTCTCCTTTGAAAAATGTCAGTTAAATATTTTTAAGGCAACATTTCAAAACAAATTAAAAGTTATCTAAGGTGTATTATATATGATTTTAATTTGTAAGAGCAAGAAAAATATTTGGAAAAAGAAGAGGTCAGTTATTAAGTGAGTAAGGAGTAGATTTGTAACAAAAGGCCCCTTGAAAAACAGGCAGTGTAAGGCTTGATTTGGCTTGTTACCACTTCAGCTGTTCTGTCAGTTTTTGGACTTCTTTCCTGCTGTGCAGGAAATCTAGATTAGTCTGTTTGCAGCAGGTTTTCTGGGGTTCATGCAGTGTCATGACACAGCAGTGTTTGTACTGCAAGTGAGGTAATAACACGATGGCTTTCTGAAATGTGATTTTTTCACAGGCAAACTGGGTACTAATGAGGTCCCCATGGGCAGCTGGGTGATTTAAATATTTTAATTCCCATCCATCTCTTTTGTAGCAGTAACTTGTTTACCTTTTACTGCTGTGATAGCAGTAAGAACTGCAGTACTAGAGAGTGGGAACAAAAGGCTCTTGTCTAAGCAGCAATTTTGGAGGAACTCTGTTCAATTCTTTCCAAATTTCTCCCTGAGCAAGTTCCTTGACTCTCTTCCTCAAGGATTTGCTGCCAAATACAAGAAATAGCCACTTGGTCTATCTAAATGATATAAGGCTACAAATCAACCTGAAGAAAACCAGCAAATCTGCTGGTTCATTCTCTATCCACCAGCCAAAAAGAGACATGCCCATAAACAAATAAATTGACCTGTGATTTTCTGCTCTGTTCTAGATATCATCATGCCCTCTAGCACAGAAAAATAGCTATTTGCTGATGTTTGTGTATATGTGTTGCTGTCACTTCAGCTCAAACAGTACAGAAAAATAAGTTTTTATTATCAGAACCAAGTTGGCTTTTTAACAAGTTTCAGCCATCTGCATGAGAACCCTGCATTTGGCCGCTCCAGCATCTGGAGATTTCTGCTAATGTTAGTGTCACATGCAGTGAAAAAGGGAATCTCTAACTGGAGCAGGTTCCTCAGAGCCCTGTCCAACCTATTCCCAAATGTTTTCAGGGATGGGGCATCCACCATGTCTCTGTGCAACTTGTTCCAGTGCTTCATCATCCCCACTCAGGACATTTCTTCCTTTTATCTTATCTGAATGTACCCTCTTTCAGTTTCAAACCATTACCCTTGTCCTATTCCAGCAGACCCCAATAAAAAGGTCTGTCCTCATATTTCTTACAAGCCCCTTTAAATATTGAAAAGCCACAGTAAGTTCTCCCAGTGGTCTTCTGTGGTCTGAATAACCCCAATTCTCTCAGCCTTTTTTCAGAGGAGAGGTGTTACATCCCTGTGATAATTTCTGTGGCCCTCCTCTGGGCTCTATTCCACAGCTCCATGTCCTGCCTCTGCTGGGGAGCCCACATCTGGTTGCAGTGCTCCAGGTCACAGGGGCAAAACAGAAGGGGCAGAATCCCCTCCCTCACCTTGCTGGCCACACCTCTTGTGACACAGCTCAGGACATGCTTGGCTTTCTGGGCTGTGAGTGCATATTACCAAATAATTTCCAGCTTTTCATCCCCCAGCACCCCAAAGTCCTTCTCAGCAGGGCTGCTCTCCATCCCTTCATCCCCAATCCTGTATTGATACCAGGGTTTGCTTTGACCAAAGTACAGAACCTTACTGAACCCCATGAATATAATGTAAGAGTCTCAAAATAGAGAAACTAATCATCTCAATGGAAAAAAAAAAACCCAAACCAACCCAGTTCCAATGATCATTAAAGCTAATAAAAAATGGAAATGTAGATGGTAGTGTCAGATTTTTCTTCTTACATCAGCGATCAGAAGACCACTGATTTGAAACCTTGTCTATGATGAAACCTAAGGTAAAGAGTCAGAAAGCAAAGTTTTGTAAAACAAAATCCTAGTAAGCTGTTCCTCTTGTTTAGGTATTTTGAGAGTTTGAGGTAATAGTGTAAGAGCTGTTTTGTCTGCTTTTATTATTTTACTGAAGATTCTTGAGACATAAAGTCTTTTCCTCTTTGAAAGGAGAATGGGAAAGTTAATTCTGCAGATTTCAAAGAAAGACATTTCTTTAATATCCAAGCAGTGTGCCTCAGCAGTCAAGGGGGCAAGGTACCAGGACTCATAACATTATGGAGGGGGATAATTTTCTCAAAGAAACAGCTGGGCAGCTGTAGGTCAGAGCTCTTTATGTCTGCAGCACTCCTCTGAATATGATATTCTTACCCTCAGGTGATTTGGTGTGGTCATTCCTGTAACAGTTTTAGTTCACATTACAGCAGTTAATGTCATGAAAATTGTTTGAAGCTGCCACAAACTGATTCAAAACACTCCAGGAGATTACAGAAGTGAAGGCTTTGGATGTGCTGGGATTTCCTTACTGCATGAAATCTGACTGCAATTGATTTGCCTGCAAAGATTGTTTACCCAGTCCTGCTGTTAGGTGGTTTATGCAGAAAATATGTAATTTTGCTTATTCCTGATGAAACCTGCTCTTTCAAGTGGAAAGCAACGCAGTGGCCCTAGATTGTTACAGGACATCATGAGGCCAGGTGTGCTCTGGAATTCACACTGGGAACCACAATTCCTCCAACCCCTGGGCAGCCCTAAAGCTCTCTTTTTCAGCCCATTCAAACTGCATAAATCTGCAATGTTCAGTAATTGTTTTCCAAAACAACATTTTGTTTCCATTTTAAAGATTCTGAGACAGACACATTTCTTGAGCTAAACATTAGAGAAATGTTTATCATTATGGCTTTTGAGGGATACCTGCCTTGTCTCAGGTAAGAATAAATGGCTTCCCCCTCTCTTTCCAGTATAACCATCTGAAAGCTAACTGTTCAGCCTAAATTAATTTCCTGATTTCCTCTGAAGTTCCCTGGGAAAGATAATCAGCTCTAGACGATTTCAGCTGACCTATTTTAAACATATATTTAGAAGAAGATGAAACAGAATTTCATCTTTCCCAGGGTTCTCCCCTCCTGAACACTCCCTGTGAATCTAATGACTGATAGTTATTTTGTCTAGAGAGTTTATACAGTAGAATCTTTGGTAATAGGGTTGATAGATAAAGACACATGAAAGCGTACAAAGCTAATAATAAAATAGTAGCAGTGGGAAAATATATGTAGATATACATAGATCAAAGCAGCTCCTTGAAATTTAGCAGATTGCAGAAAATAAATACATAACTGAGTTCAGAAGAGAAAATGAAAGAGAAAAACAAGAAGAAAACATTTCAAATGATTTTGCTATCTGATCTGTGTTGAGCACCTTGTGTTGTATTCTTGTGCATGACAATGATATTTCTTGATAATAATAAGAATGATCAAATCAATGCAGGGCTATGAAAAATCTACAATTGGGTTAGATATTTTTTTGCTATTAAAGTTTTATTGATTTGTAGAGGCATATCATAAATAACAGCCCATATTCCAGAGACCTTCCAGTTTAAAATATAGACCAGGACAGGCAGACCGTTTATAAAATTGGCCCCCACTTTTAATTGGGTAAACAAAAATAAAATATAAACAAACTTTGCAAATTCAGAGCACAAATTCATAACACAATTTCATCTTTTTCTAGCACCACTGAGTGAACTGCTGGTTTGTTTGAGTGTAAAGCGCCATGATGGCATTTCAAGTTTTGATAGTGAGATTCTTTTCTACTGGTTACTTGTGATGCAGGGAAAAAGAAGATCAGAGGAAGATGTGTGACTGAGACCTTTGGACAGCAGAGGCAGGAGAGCTGACCTTCTGTTATCCAAGGGATTTGGTGGGTGTGTTAAACAGGAATTATGGAAGGACTGGAATAAAAAGAATTGCTTAGAGGAATCTGAGGAATGGAAAAGACTAGAGATAACTAAGAAGTAAGGGTTTAAAAGTCCAGATAAAACATCAAAGCCAGAAGAAAGAATAGTGCACAGTTAAGGGGGGTGGTTTTCAAAACTTTCAGAACACTTTGAGTAGGATAAGCAGCATGCAGAAGATCACATTGTACATAGGGAAGATACAAACTCAGATCATAAACCACGACAAGGTGTTTGGGCACTGAATAGGCTTCACAGGGAAGTGATCACAGCCCCAAGCCTGACAGAGTTCAAGAAGTGTTTGGACAATGCTCTCAGGCACACAGGGTGACTCTTGGTTCTGTCCTGTGAAGGGCCAGGAGTTGGACTTCAGTGATCCCTGGGGGCTCTTTCCAACTCAGCATATTTTATTATACTAAGATTCTATGATATCTGTGTCATAAGAAATCAAGCGAGACACTACAATAGCATGCATCCTTTTGCCTAACAAGAAAATGTACATTCTTGTACAGTTCCCACTAGAGATAACAGGAGTTTCCCATTGTATCAAGGGACCTGAGTAAATCTATAACATGCACTCATACAAACATAGGTTGCTTTGGGTTGGAAGGGACCTTAAGGACTACCTAGATTGAACCCTCCCCCCAGCCATGAGCTGGGACAGCTTTCACTAGACCAGACTGCTCAGAGGTCCATCAGAGCTGGTCTTAAACACTCCCAGGGTTAGGGCATCCACAGACTTCTTTGGGCAAGCTACTCCAGTACCTCAGCACTCTCATGACTTGATTGTTGAAGGCTGTGGTTCTCATATATTCAAGGGATTACAAACAGAAGATTCACAAACACAAATGTTAGCTGCAGGGAATCTGGCAGTGAGCTTTGCTTCTCCTGCAGCTGCTTATATAGTAGGATAAATGTAACTATGACCATATATTTAAATATAGATATAAATATGACCAGATGACTTTTTATTTGCTTGGTAACTACAGAGCAACCAGCTATATGGTAAAATGCATGTAATAGCAAGATAGTTACAATTAAAGAGTAAATGATGATGACATACATTATTTCTCAATGTCTAAACCATGGTTGAAGGTTACATAGCAATTACTTTTGATCTCATTAAGAATAATTAGTAATTACCAAGTACTCTAAGGGAAATGTGATTACTATGAAGCTACCTGGTATTTCCCCAAGGGGACTCTATCTAGTTGCAGAATATATATGCCCCATTACTTATAGCAGCACATAAAATACCACTTTATTTATGCAGTACAAGCAAAACAGGCCTGTTAAAATGTTTAATAAAATATTTGGTGAAGATGAAACTTGCAGTACCTACACTACAGAATGTTTACAAGTGCTTTTAAATCAGCTACTCTTATCTGCCATCTTACATGAATTATTTTGTAAGCTAAAGAAATAAAGCAATATTAAGTAAATAAAATTTAAACCATGCCAATCCTCCTCACTTTTTTTTTTTTCTGATGCACTTCTCAGAGAATAAGAACTGGAAGACACCTCCTTCTAACTAGACAATACTAAAGACAAAGATGGAGCAAGCTCCCTCTAGCCAACTGACCACAGCATTAGTGCAAAAGACTGCAAATCTATCTTCTTGACTTTGACAGTAGCCTCTAGAAAGATGAGCAGATGTTTGAGTCTCAAAAGAAACAAAGAGAAAAACTGCAAGCTGGTCTTTCACACTGATGAATTTCCCAAGAGCCTCTACTTCTATGGAAAAGGCATCTAAGACAGAAGTAGAATGCCGCAGGTTTTTTATTTTTAAATGTTTTGATAGTAATTAGTAAGAGGATATCTCATATTGGTAACTGGTTTTGTGTGGGATGGTGCAAATGTTTGTACTGAAACAAAGAGTTTGCGGATTTTTATGATCATGACAGGCTTATGAGATTTTTTTTTGTTCTGGGTTATTGAGAAATGATTTTTTTGGTGAGTTTAAAAGTCCCAAAGTTTAATTTTATTGCCTTTGAAACCAGTAAATGGAACTACAGAAATCGTCAGTAAAGTTGCCTCATATTAGATTGACCCAGCAGCCCATTTTGAGGAAAACCCATTTTGGCAGACTCGGTTGAATAATCACTAGTAGAAAAACATCTGTAAGAAATATGGAAGAACCTGCTTTTCCTGTGAGTTACCATTTACCAATGACTCACAGATGAAAGAATCAAAAAAGTTATTTTCTCTCTCTCACATTTTCTTATTGGACTCAAAATGGAAAACTAAGTGCTATTTTGAGTGCTTTTATCTTGTAGAATGAGGAAGGTGCCTTTGCTACTATGGCAGAGTCAAGACATTTCCACTAAGGCTCAGGAACAACATGAAGCCTTCAACACCACATTTTTTCCAAATTCCAAAATTATTTATTGCCAGTGGTGTTTGCATTGAAGAAAGTGTTTCGTCTCCTTTGCTGTGGACAAGAATTGGTAACCTTTCCTCTTATTTAATATTAATTCAAGAGTTTGACTCTAAAATTATTTCAGAAATTGCTATTAAATTGTATTTCACATGAGCTTTTAATATTTTGTTAGTTCTGTAAATACACTCTGTAGTGCTCAATTTTATAAGTAAATACTCATTTTTTATTTAATTTTTACACTCTAATATATTCATTCAGCACCTCAAGGTACACTTATTTCAATCATTCAATCATTCAAGTAGTTTTTCTTTTCATATTGATGGTACTGTTATCCAAACATGCATAAGTCTAATTTATTGCATTATCAGGTCTTGTAACAATTTCATGCTCGTATTAGAACACATATCCCCTCTCAAAAGTGCAGATTTTTTAGGACTGCATTGATTCACATGATAAAACTTGGAACATATTTGAAACTTGGAATATATATTTATGTCTTCTAGAATGAGTATGCACATGCAGTTATTAGCTGATTCCCGGTCACTGTGTTGTGGACTTCTGTACTGCATAGATTACATTTTCTGTAAGAGATTTATTTTTGCTCTCATTGCAATTGTGTATGGTAATTTATCTGAAAGAAGGTTCATGAAACTTGCCATTTCATTCCCCCTTGGACCCTAACCCTGTGCTAAAATACACCTACTGGATGTGCATGGGATTTTCTGTGCTTATCATCCTAGTGTGTAGCTCTTCATCAAACGACACTCTCTAATCAAATTAGATTACCTCCAGCATGTTATCCTTGCCTGCTTTCTGTTATATCTTTGAAAAAGTATGGGTGGCTTGTCAAAGATTTACTCTGTATAAAAAAAATCCTGAGTGTTTTTGTCCATCTTAGATTTTTCTTGGTGCTGTGTGATTGCAGGGTTTCTCTTTTTGAAGTCCAATGTCTTATCTTTCTTCTTTCTTTCAGCTGTGGTCAGTATTGACCAAGCATGTCATTCTCCCTTTGGAGAGTCACTTGGTTTCACTCAGCCAGAAATTCAACTCACTATTTCCTTTCAGGTCCAAAGGAAAAGACTATTTGACCTTCAGACTTTGATTGGAGTCAGTGATTGAGTCTCATATGGATGGTTTTAAGGTCCCATTCTGTCACTGAAGGGCTGAAGACATCTTAGCAAAGGTGCTTAGTGCTTCACACACACGGATCTTTATTCTACTTGATGCCCAAGTATTTATACTCATAGGACACAGACACACTGTGCTCCATGATCTCTGTTCACTGTGTGAGGGAGTAGATTAGACCAATCCAAAGAAGTGGCCTGTGGCAAACATCCCTGCTCTACTGGCTGTTACCATCTTCACCTTTGTGCTCTCATGAGGGATACATTTTCCTATTTAAAAGTCATAAATGATTTTTTTCTTAGGAATAATCTCCTAGAATAACCCATGCAATTTACTATTGCTGAATAGTTGGCATTAAAGGTAACTGTTCTCCCTTACTATATTGAGTTTCAATTATTCAGAGCATGAAGTTTCTCACCCACATTTTGCCTTTAGTGTGTGAGAAATGTGGTTCAAATCAATGGAATTATGGGTTTCTTAAAATTGCCCAAACTTTCAGGAGCTTTGCTGGCTCACAGACTATGTAAACACAGTGGGCATCTTAACAGGGAATTCAAATTAGTGCTCGCTTTCATGCCTTATAAATCACACCAACTGCATTTATAAATACAATTTACTGAGCTGCTCTTTAAAATAATGGCCTTATGTATTAATCTTCACAAGCATTCATGTGTTTGTTTCTTTTTGTGGTACAATTATTATTCAGGTTTATTTGCTAGCATCAATGCATTGCTAAAAGGGAGATCTTGTGTTTCCTTAAGTACCACATATTTAATAGCAGGGATACTTTTTGAAGACAGAGAAAAATAGCTCTGTATGCTTCATTCCAGAAAGTGAAAAAAAATACATTAGACAGAATGTATTCAGAATTCTTAAACATAGACACAGTCACTTAGTTGGATTGCAGGGATGTTTGGAAGAGAGTAAGGCCCTGAGAGTTTCTACAATTAAGTCCTACCCAGTAGATGGCATCCATGCACCAACACTTGAGCCTGTGCTCAAAGTACAGTGCAATGAAGAGTTTTGCAATGTTTTATTTATGAAAAAAATTAACTTTGAATCTTTGTGTTTTGCCTCAGGCAACATAAGCAGTAAACATGATTTTCACACCAATAGGTAACAAATAGTTTTCTTAACAAATTAGATGAACCCTGATGTCTGGTTTCCAATTGCTTTAGAGCGATGTGTGTATAATACAATTCTCTTACATTCAAAATCTTTTGTTTTACATGGGATAAAGGGAAAATGACTGGAGATATGCTGTGAATATGAATTATTTTTGGACAACAGAAATTTTGTGGTTTTAAGACCTGCTTTTAATAAATGTGTAGGCCATTCAATTTTTTGGCTCCCTGGTGCTTCGTAGATGTGTTTTGCTTTCCTATATCAGCATCCTTGATATTATGACAATATATTTTGCAGAAGTTGCTTAATTACAACTCACAAGAAATACTCCTATGAGTCATTGTCAGTCTGTGGTGATATATCTATACTCATCTTGTGACTGGAAAACAAGGTACTGAAATGTGTGACTTAGTGCCAGGATAAGTGATTCTGCTTCCCTAGTGTGTCTATTACAGATGTTCCTCAAAATTATCCATGCCAGTCCTTACACATCTGGCAACACTGCAATGCAGCAAGTATAACTGCACTTTTTTTCATAGAGCTGAAGTTTCTTGTGATTTCTTGTATCTGTAAAGGCAGAAGGAAACAGGTTGGTTTCCCAGATCTTTTGGGACTGGATAGCTTTTACATTGTGTTACATGACTGAGGATGGTTGGATTACAATTCTACATTTCTAACTTCACTGGAGAGACATCCTGGTTGCATTTATCCAGGATTTGAATTGAATAAATTGAAAACAAATCTTCAAAAACTTGTGGCCATCTAATTTCCTTTCCAATTGCTTCCCAAATTCTTTTTTGTTAAATTCCATATTTTTAAATTTTTCCATGGAAATTTTTAAAACCTGGTGTTAGTTTAGAAAACATGTTATTCATTCCCTGAATCTGTTGCCAGAGTAGTTAGCTTATTCCTTTGTACCATCCTTCTTGAGCATATATTAACATATAATCCAAATCCCACTGTGTTGGCAGTGAATTCCCCTCTCTAAGAGTTTTGATGACAACAAACTTGTGATGGGTTAAATTGCTGACTGAGGCACTGACCTTTTTCCTCTGGCGATAGAGAAATTCTTCATTAGGCTTGCACCTGAATTTTAGACAGCCAGAATTAGGGGAAATTAAACTGTCCTTAAGAGGTTCATCTTCATGTATTATTAACCAACAGCTTCTCCCAGATGGATTGTTTCATCACACTCAATCTTTTATTTTCTTCGGAATGAAAGCTTTGTGGGCTGTGTAGAGTTATGCAAGATTTTCTTTCAGAGGAGTCGCTGGCTTGAGGTCTCTGACCACTGTGCAAGGAACATGGGCATTACCTCCAGAAACATCAGGGAATTAATGTTATGTCTAAGCTGTTTTGTTTCCCTGGATACCATTATCTAATAATGATTCCTCCTTTAGTCTAATGAAATTGGAAAGTTTGATATTTGGTATAAATGGTAGCTAAGCAAGGTGCAGAATGACTGTATACTTCTTTTAATAGCGAGTTTTTCATGTTCGATGTAACCCTTCTTTCCTTTATGCTCTGAGCACTGTCTTCAGGGCATTCTTCCTATCACTAAATATTTTTCAAGCATCAAGATTAGAACAGTTTCTTTCCCTGGTAAGATTTAAAGAAACTTTCTAGTAATTCTCTTCTGTGACTGTTTCTCTGGGAAAAGTTGAATATATTACACAAAAGATGACTATTGAATTTGCAACAAATTCAGCATCCTTATGAAATTCTATGCTTGAGACCTTGACTTAATGAAACTGTTTAACAAAGCATATCAGTCAGCACCAGTGTGCTTGTATTACATTCTAACAGATATATTTCAATAAATTCACTACTCTTTCAAGTAAAATTTCCCTCTGATTAAGTTGTGCCTGAAGCTGAATTTTCTTTTTAAAGTTTGAATAAAAACTGTGAAATAATTTGTGACTTACATCCCCAAAATTAGATTTTTCTCCACAGAAAAATTATTGCAGTATTATTTTACTCTTTATAAGTATAAAAATGGATAAAGCTTGAGACCTGAAGCTTACTTTAACTCACTACTGAGCTAATCCCTGATGAGGAACAGTTTGGTGACTAGTTAAGAACTGACTTGAAAAAAGATGACCATGGAATGTTTAAAATAATAGCAGATTTAGATTAAGTTTTGAATGTCAAAATTTCAATTTTGACTGCTGTTGGCATCTCTATTGGTGATGACTGCATCCTGACCAACAAACCTCTTAGTTTTTCTTGATCCATATTCCTGAATTATTAGTTGTAAATTATTAAGATTAGGTAGAGATCAGACAGAGAGCTCTGACTGAATAAAGGATTAAAAAATTCATCCTGGTTTATGAATCTCTAACAAATGATAAAGACCCTTAGCTGTTCAAATTTAGAATGGACTGCTCAGTGCTTCTGAGTAGGTGAATTTTATCTCCTGAGGATTGAATTGTGGACTTCTGGACCAAAGACTTCCATGTAAAATGTCTCTGAATCAGAGACAGAAGGTTTGTCAGATATCCAGAGGCTGAGTTCACAATTCGCATAGAAACAAGCTGGGTTCAATGATTCACTGCTTAACACACAGCTAAGATACCTACTTAAAGGGAAGTTAGGGCTTTTTTACTTAAGCATTGTTCATTTGGACTAGAATTACTTCTGGAAATGTTGGCATTTACATCATGAATAGGATGCTGTCAAGTTTTGTTTTCCAAAATTAGATTTTGAAAAGGAAAGGCTAAAAGAATGGTAGAAAAGTAAAAGAATAATAAATGCATCTTGAATATGTTAGGAAACAACATGGAAAGGAACATTATTTTCTGTTACCACTGTGTGTCAGAAGCAAATGACAAAACCCATTTTAGTGAAGAAAGAAAAAAAGCCTGGCATTGAGTATGAATGTTCTTCCACCTAGCTCTGAGCAGACCTTGACACCTCCACATTTCCAGCGATCTTTGTGAGGGTTTCCACAGTTGAGGTGCAAGTGCAAGTGGGAATAATCTTCATAAGAGTCAGGGGAAGGAAGAATCAGTAAAAAACATGAGCAAACATGGTTATCATTTGGAGAATTGGTTCACATTTATGATGCAATGTCAAATTTAAAGTGATATTGGCAGTGCTTTTCAAACAAACCTATGTGACTGTTGCCATATAAACCTTACTGCCTTGGAGGATTTGCACAATAACTTTGTGGCTATCCATGAAAATTCCTGATTGAGAAGCATGCATTGAACTCTCCTCCAGATTAAGCATGGGAAATTTTGCTGCTTTTCCCTTCCAACAAAGGCGTTTTTCATGTTCCAGTTTTATGTGGTGGAAAGTGGAAGGTAAGAAGGAAGAACAAAAGGGCCAAGTTAAAACATACAGGTGGATGCACAGGGGGACATTAATTTTTGGTCTATATGTTAACTGTCCTGGCTCATCTCTCAAGTGTGTCCAGACCCCTATGGAAGGCATCCCTTCCCTACAGCATGTCAGCTGCATCACACAGCTTGGTTTTGTCAGCAAACTCAAAGCTCAGGGTGCCCTTGATTCCCCATCCATGTTGCCAACAAAGATTTTAAACAGCTCTGGTTCCAGTACTGTTGTGAACCACAGCCTTCTCCCTGTCTCAGGGGACCACATCTCCCGTTACCTTCCAGTGACAGCCTCCATTTTCCCTAGTCTTCATTTTATGTACCTATATATATAGAATGTACATATATATATGTAAGATTTGCATGTTGTCTTTGACGTTCCTGGTCAGATTGAGTTCTATCCAGGCTTTAGCTTTCCTAACTTGATCCCTGGTTACTTGGACAATCTCTCTGTATTCCTCTCAGGCTACCTGTCCTTGCTTTCACCCTCTGTAGGGTTTTCCATGCTGTGTTCTTCAATAAGACCTGAGCTCCATGCTGAGTTCTTAAATTAGCAACTCACTCATCACTCAGTCTAACAACAGCATGCCTAAGGAGGACTTCAGACCACAGGAAAAGATCTCCTAGGGAGATTTGAGTTCAATACTGTGATATAAACCACAAAATGTTTAATTCCAAGGGTATTCCTGGTCTGATATTAATCAATTCTGTCTCATAAGCAGCTAAACATCTGAGAAAAAAAAAAGGGATGCAAGGAACTATTGAAATTGTAATGATAGATCTGTTCTATGCAGCCAGTTTCTGGAAGCTTAATGTTATTTCATAGCTGTCAGCCTAAAAAGGTGTATTGAATTTCACAGAAATCAAATATCCTAAAAGGATTAATTAACCCCTGGAATCAGAATGCTTGCACTTGGACTTCTTTTCAGGTTCTCTGCTGACTCCACCTGTCTATAACCTTTTTAATTACTGCATTTTTTCAACAAGCCATAAGCGTACACTAAGGTTAAATATACAGACCAAAATGAAGAAGTTTTCAAACAAGTGCTCAACCTCAAATGCAAAGTATGGCCAAAATCCCCCAGTTTTTGTAGTTAAATCTATGCTTAATTTCTTCCCTAAATTACAGCAGGAACATGCCTATATGGTGATTCAAGACTGGAAAAATGGAGTTGCATTATAAGAATGCAAAAATATTTAATTATCACTTTGCATTTCTGTAGTACTTTATTTTTCAGAGCATCACACTTACAAAATGCTGTTCATGCAGAGAAGATGACATCAGTGACACTGCATTAGGCAGACATCACAACTGTGACTCTCCAGGATCACTGCGTAAGTCACTGTATGGGCAAAGAAAGGAGAAGAATCCAGGGACAAATGTGCCTTGGGTTACACACAGCTCCAGCAATTCACTGAAGAAAGGTTATGATGTAACCCATCTGTGCTTTAATTATTGTGACAGTTTATCAACTTTATCAACTGAATAGTTTATCAAGGTTTAATAACAGCTAGTGATCATTGAAAGAAAATCCTACCAGCTTCCTTTTAGCTGCAAAGACTGTAGCAATTTATCAGATGAGAGAATGAGTGTACACTTGCTTCTTTTCTCCTTATGTTGTAGAGGGTCTAGATGTATTGAAGAAATTCTGAGGGTCTGCAGACACTAGATGTGTTTTGACATGTGGAGTGTAATGTGAGGAGCCAGCTTGTCTGAGATCTTGCTTGCAGCATGAAAACAAAATGGACAAGTCTCATTTTATTCATGAGCTGATACCCAAACTGCAGCCAAAAATCTGAACAATGCCAGAATGATAAGGCCAAAATAAACTCATATACTCTTCTAATGTGCTATCTGAAGCACACAAATTCCAGAATGATAATAATATATTTTTTTTCATTTTCTAAAGCCTGCAATTCAATTAGCTGAAAGATTTTAAAAAGACATTTCTTCTTGAGCTAAAGACAGACATTTGTGATTTACACACCCCTTAGTAAGGATCTGAAGGCTCTTGAATCTTATTGATGAAACAAGTTTTGCATCTTGTTTCCTAATTGGATATTTCTTATCTCAGTTGACAGTTCACGTGCTGTTCTTCTACAAATGTAGAAAGTATTGGAAAAATAGGATGCACCAATATGGTACAGCTTCTGATTTGCAATTGATTTAACTTGTCTGAAATTTTCAAGATAATTTTCAAAGTAGAACTCATCACAGTATTCTTGCTAAGGGTAGCAAAACTCTTACCAGATGTTGATCTTGCTGCTTGGCATTTTTACACGTAATAGTCCTTCAGTGGTCTTTGCCACAGAAATTACAGAAATCAGAGAATGGCTTGGGTTGGAAGGGACCTTGAAGATCATCTTGTTTGATCTCTTTTATGATGGACAGAGATTCCACCCACTAGATCAATTTTCCCAGAGCCCCATTCAACCTGGCCTTGAACACTTCCAGGGATGACATGACACAAGGTGAGCAGGACTTCTTTCAAGATTGACTTAGACCTTAATTCTGGTAAAATGAATTTCTTAGTCTTTCTTATAACACTTCAGAAAAGCTCAGTGAGTTATTCACCCTTTCTCTCACTCATGATGAAAGCAGAAAAAGCAGGATTTCATAATAGAAGAGACTAGTAATCAATTCTTCACCATAATTTCTGAAGTCAGGTTGCTGAAAAAGCAGTGTTGTATGAAGAAGGATGTTGCAGACAAGTTTTGAAAAATCTCTCTCTTAAAAAACTGTGAGCAGCATTCTGTTTTTCACTGGGAGGTTGGAAGGCAGAAAGAAGTCATCAGGTACAATCATAAGTAGTTCACAGCAGCTCAGTGTTTCTCCCACTGTCAAGCAAAAATGATAGGTCATTAGATTGTCAGAGTAGAAAGATCCTGTTTTGGTGACAGCTGCTCTGGTGTGTAATGCACTGAGGATGCCATTAGGTGTAATTAAACAGAAAACCTAAAACATAAGGACAGAGACCTTTTTTCTTCTCAAGATGAAAACCCTCTGTGTACATACAAAATTATCACCCGTCACAGCCATCCTCTCTTTTGTCCCTCAGGAAAACAGACAGATGTCCAGCTGGCAGGGAGTATGAAGAGTGTTACAGTCTCAATTTGCTTTATGCTACCTCTTTCTAATCCCATTGGTGCATTTTTTCATCAATTTCTGCTTTGCATGTGTTTCCCTTTTTCCTAGGTTACTGTTTATTTTTGCCATGCTTCCTATGAGTTTATTTTTACTTCTTCTGAAAAATGATTCTGTCATACCTGTCTGGCTGTTTTGTTTGTGTCATTCCCCTTATCTCCTATATATTCTCCCCATTCCCTGATTTTTATACCTGGCTTTTGGACACTTATTCCCTAGTACTGGACCCTGTTCCTTGTTTGCCTTGTCTGATCACCAAACAGGTGGGATGCCTTAGATCCCTAGTGCTGACCAGAGCAGGGGCCAGGTAATTTCCTTCAGGCATTTTGATGCTTTACCCTATTCCTTGAACATCCTGTTTTGCTTGAGGTTCTAGTGCTACTGATCTCCTTCTGGTACCTCTCCAGTTGACAGCATTTTCTGGGACCTGACATTCCTAGTCCTGCTGACTGCAGTGCCTCCAGAGCTGCTCTTGGACATATCCCAGTATGGGGCCTCTTCTTCCTCTTTATGCCAAGCAGAGGCCTCTTTGCTCTTCTGTCCTCCAATGTGCATTTGCAGACCTAGTGGTGCTATTTGGTAAAAAAGAGCCTAAACAAACATGTGGTCACACCAGAGTAGTTCCCAGATGAGTAAGAAGGAAAGACTATCTCCAAGCCTCTCAACCTGTTGTTTCCTTTCTCCACCTCCTCCTGCTTTACTCATGCTACAAACACAGTTTCTCTAAACCCATTCTTCCAAAATATAAACACACCTAAATAATTTGCTGATATTGTGTCTTGTGTTTTTATAGAAAAAGTTAAGCTTTTTTTTTTCCTGAAAAAATGGATTTTTGTCATCTTTTTATTTTAGTAAGGGCTGACACTCATATTTTTTAGCTATTCAAACAAAATATAAACTCTTCTCAGGGTCCTAATCCAAACCTTTAATTTGAGATTATTCCAAACATTTTTATTTTGGACTGTTCAGAAACAAAAATCTGTTTTGAATTTTAGAACAAGGAATATTCTGGCAACTGGGAATCTTAAAAAAAACCCAAACAAGCATGAGGTAGATTAGATGAGAGTCCTCTGTCTTTCTTTCAGAGAACTGGCATTTTTTCAGTAATTGTGCTCTGTTAAACCCAGCAAAGGCAGATCTTTAGTAAGTGCTCATGCATTTTTTGTAGATTCACCCAATAATTTAGGTTTGAAAGGATCTCCAGAGGTCACCTAGTGCAACCCCTACACAATACAGGAGCAGTTAGCAAAGGTTGCTCAGGGCCTTGTCCAATTGACAGAGACTGTAAAGCCTCTCTGAGACGCTGTTCCACTATTTAACCAGGTTCTTGGTGAATAAAATATAATCCTGGTGTATAACCAGGAGTTTTTGTGTTTTGGATGGTATTCATTGCATGTTGTAAGTTAATTCTGTGTTCTTGAGGAGAGTTTATGTTGGTCTTTTTTACACCTCTCTGAAGGTAGATTTGTGCATGTTAATGTTTGTTGCTCATCTGCTGTGCATATCGGAGTTTGTCTTTTCTCACAAGCACACAATAGGCAGTTGTGCCTACTTTCTGCTCTTTCTTTTTTCCTTTTTTCAAGGGCAGTTGTCACTAATTTTTGTTATTATGTTAGTTCTAGTCACTTTTCCATGTGGATTCAGGTTAAAAACTCTTTTCACCACCTTTCTTAAATTATGAAGTGATCATTTGCAGCTCCCTAACACAGTTCACTTCTATCTCTGGCCTGCACAGAGAGCAGTTCTGAACTTAGTTCTTCCCTTTATTTCAGAGGGGTCCTCATCAATTCTGACTTGTAACACTTTGAAATCAAAGGATGGGGATAAAACACTCCTGTCAGTATCAGTCATTCCATTACAAATTCTTCACAGCTTAAAAATACCTTGCTTAGAAATAGGAGCTGTCATTCACTTTATGTGCCATCTGATTTAAAGCTCTTTGTGACACACTCATGCATTCTCCTGATCATTGAAGTCTTAATACTTCCCTGCATGTATCCAAAGAGAGCATTCTTTTCTTTTTGGACAAAGGGAACAGACTTGTGGCGATATCAGTTAGAATAGTCAGCCTGCATTATGGAACAATTAATTAAAGCCTAAATTGCATATTAGTGATTATGTAAATAAAAATTTATCGTAAGCAGACAATTTTATCATCTGCAGGAAAAATTTTATCTTCTTGTCTGTGAGGTCAATGGATTCCCACAGTACCACTATTTTAGAAGCTGTATCTAATAAAGATATAAAAGTCCCCCTAGTTACAATTATGGATAGGCTGCATTTTACTCATCTCCAGTCTTTAACTCTTTACAATGCTGTTTCCCCTCTATACTCAGTAGAATTGGGTAGCTCATCCAAAGTCGATACTTATCCTAGGATGGGATGAATCACCCATTTACACTGACTATAGGCAGAGTCAAAATGGGCTAATTTAGGTCACTTGCTGACAAAAGTTGTGAGAGATTCTACCCCTGCTCTCCCCACTATCCCTGTTAACCACTGTGAGTCTGGGTTTGCCCATTATTTTGATCCAGTTTTGAGCCCAAGGGTGCTATCAGAACTTTAACAGCAAGCCACTACCAATCAATTACAAAAACCTTTGGAAAAACATCTGGAGTTTTGCCTTAGAACTTCCGCTCCTTTCTCCCTTTGGGATGCTGAAGTCTATCAGGTACTTTAGATACTGAAACTTTAGATAGTCCTGCATGCTCTCTTTCACTCTCTCAACAAACATGCAAGGAAACTCAATCAACTTTCATATGTTTGCATCTTAAACAATTAAGAGCGATTCTGAAAGTAAGAATTAAAAGGATGAATATGCCTGGCTTTCTCTCCCAGAAACCATTGGAGACAAGCTTAAAACTGTGTCTAAACTAATATCCAAGCAAAGTGGATGTAAAGATTTGAGAAGTCTTGGCCTCACACCAGCTGGACCACGATGCTGGCAGTGCCAGCATCAGAGTGCCAGAATATTCCCTCAGTAGCTGGGATAAGCAAGATCTATCCTGTGCTCTTCTCCAGCATTCCATTCCCACCTGAGTGGCTTATTTGACTAGGAAGTAAGCAATCTCTCAAGGTACAATGTTGCTTAAAATCTTCATGGAGAGGCAACATTTTTTCCTGTAATTTATTATGGGTCAACTTAACAGCAGCAGTATCTGTGTTTTTGGGACCTGTTTTTAATGTGTAAATGATGCAGCCTTTTCTTATACAGGAATGCAGGGTCTAAGCCTAGATATCCTGTCCTGAGGATGGTATTTATAGCAGTGTAGCTAAAATTATTGCAAGTTGTTCACCAAAAAACTCAAGCAGAAAATTGTATAATATTTGCAAATAGTCAGGTTTCTTCACCAAAGTGGAGGTAGACTTGAGTTAATTTCTTTTTCATGTACTGCTTCATTTATACAGTTTGTACCACTTTTTTTTCTTTATTTCCCCATATAAACATTTACATTAAACAACAACAACAACAAATTGTTTGTTGCTTTATTCACATCAAACTCACTTCCACAGAACCTTCTTGAAACTGCCCAGAGTACTGCTTCACAATTTGTGGACATTGCTACCATACTTTGAGCAGGGTAAAAAATGGTGAAAAAGCAAAATTTTTAAAGTATATTGCAAACATACACATATTGGTCATAATTCAAGCTTTCTTGTTAATAATATAGTTCCAAAACTACTGCCTCTGTGGGAGCCATTACTATTCAAATAACACTGTGCAGTGTTATTCATTGTGAATCGCAGTTGTACCAGGAATTATTTCAAACTCAATTCTGTTTGTGCTGCAAACCTGGCACTTTTGTTAGGTATGTGAATAGAAACATCCATACATAATATTCAAGAAATTGAACAATTGTCAAAGGAACCAGCCTCACCAGCTGAGAATCAGCTCTCTGACCAACATAGGCTGGAGCCAGAGAACATATACTGTCATGCTCTCAAAGAAATCATTAAATGCTCTCAAAGAAATCATTACATGAACTTTCTGTCCAGACAGTGTCTCTGTGTTGACCTGAAATTCTAGCAAGAGAACTGGTCTGAAAGAATGCCTTAAGTTAGTGACAAGAAGCATCTCATATTTTCTTAAATGGGGGAAAGGAAGGACTAAGCACTTTCAAACACTTTTGGATGCAAACACTTCCAAAACATCCTATAAAAAAATATGATTTTTTTTTCTCTGCTAGATTTTGAAAACTTATGAAAATAATGAATTTCCAAAGAAGGTGCTGTGAGCTGATGTCTCATTTCTCCTGCAGTCAATACAGTTTCTGGTGATCACCAAGTCATTGCTAGCACATACAGACAACTGTAACATGGCAGTTCCAGCTGGCCTTTAAGACACTAAAGCATTGCAGGGGAATCAGAAGAGGAAGTGAGCCAAGGATGGAGAAAAATGGCTCATACTAAGACTAATTCTGTGTTACCTGGGAGCTGTCTTGTTGTCAGATATGAAGAAATGTACCTTCCCAGAGTAGCTATTAAGCTTTGGAAAGTACATGAGCAGTGGTCTGGATTGCAGAAAACTTCCTTTTATTATTGTTTTTTTTAAGCAATACACCCTTAACTCCCTGTGAGTTTGCTATACTGTAACAAACTTGCTTGAATATTTTTCAGAAATTAAATATTCAATAAAATGGACTTTCACTTTTGGCAAATAGTATATATTCCTGCTTAAAATGAAAAAAGTAAACAGGTCTGGATAAATATTTCCTCTTGCACAATGACAGCCATGTTGCATCCTCAGCAGCAGTTAGTATCAGGCAGTCCTTTTCCAAGTATTAATGTCAAAACAGGGTTGTAATGTTATTTTTCATTGCAGTTCAAGAGTCTTAGGAAGGCCTGCTTTTATTTTGGTACAAAATCCCGTTGGAGAAATTCACATCATGTGAATAAAATATCCAACAACTTTAACCAGAGCCAGGGTGAACACTGCTTCATGCTAGCACTCAGTATATCCTCAGGCAACACAGTGTGAAATCAGAACATATGAATCTAAGTCTAGTTGCATTTGTATTGTCCAGGGGCTAATTTAGATTTTCTTCTTAGTATTTTCTTTTTGACTAACAGTCAACAGTGCTGCAGGAAGCAATTCAAAGCAGCACCAGGATGGTCATCTTCAGGTGCATTTTAATGGTTCACACTGAAATTCTGCTGTCAATATCTTTTCACCTGCAGACTTTTATGTTAAAATTGCTTTTCTTTGCAGAGATACAAAAGTGATGCTCGCTAATAAGTAGTGACCCAACTATTATTGAAAAAAGCACTTTTTGAGGGGAAGGACATGGATTGACACATCAGAGAGCCCAGCTGTGACCCAGAGCCCCTAAGAAACACTAACAGCAGGTACACTTCCTTCTTTGGCCTGTCCCCTTCATCTAAGGCACAGTTAGGACACAAAGGGTGGAGGATGAAACATCTGAATGCTAGAAATTAAGGAGATCAGCATTACAAAAACCAAAAAACAAACCAAACCAAAACCAAATGAGAAGTGGCATGTGTTTTTTTCCCGTGTAGCAACATTGCCAACCTGAAATCTGCTATGTCCTCCCAACTCCTTTCCCTCCACCAGCCTTCTTCCTGGTGGGGTACTGTGAGGAGCAGGAAATGCCTTGACTCTGTGTGAGCGCCACTCTGCAACAACAAAATTGTCCCTGTCCTGGTTTGGAGGACAGGTGTCTGCCAATAAAGGCAGAAGCTTCTCTTTGAAATGGAGAGTGTAAACCCCCTCCCTCCAAATTATTATAATTTTGAAATCAAGGGGCTCTCAGGCAAGGATGTGGGAATTAGGAATAACAGTTCTTTACTAGGAAAATTAGAATAGAAATACAGTATTACAAAGAACAATCCCAAAACACTGACAGAGTCTGAACACAACCTGACACCCTGTCAGTCAGGATGTTGGTAGCAGTCCCATTAAATGGTGGCTACAGTCCCCCTGCAGTGGCAGATGTGGTTCAGTTGAAGCAGTGTTCCTGTAGAAGGGTGCAGTTTTCCTCTGAAGGTCCAGAGATGATGTGGAAAGGTCTGGTGTTCCTCTGGAATCCAGTGGAAAGAAGGTAACTTGTTGTTCAAAATCTCAGTTTTTATCTAGGTAGGAAAGGCTTGGCTCCTCCCCCTGGCTGGAGCATCTCCCAATGGGATGATGGAATTTTATCAGCCATAGAATGGGACTTAATGGCTCAGCAGCAGATGGTATCTTCCTGGAGGGAGGATGGGTTGTGGAAAAGATAAAGATGACTGCCCCATCTAGTCTTAAAGATGGCCCATTAGCAGATAGTATGTCCAACGGAGATAAGGGTCACTGCCCCACCAGGTTTCAACATATGGTGATAGAATACACATTTCTGATTACATCCTGTGTTGCAACCCAAGACAATCCCTGATTATGAACACTGTTTTCAGCACATATCCAAACCTCACGTTAGCTACTATGAAGAAAACTAACTATCCCAGTCAACACTAGCACTTTGGCAGGTTTTCCCAGTGTCTTCAGGTCTCCTGGCTCCCAGTCTTGAGCTTCTTTTTTGCCATGTTATAATCGACCTTGCTATTCCATATGCAGAAATTGTGGCAAGGCAAAAGGTTTTTAATCCTTTTTCCAGCCTTCTCTGTTGGAAACTGGGCTACATCTGCCCTTATGGGTAACAACTTTACATGCTTTTGTGCATCCTCCAAATTGTCCTGTCATACATAAACATGTGACTTTTGTCAGTCTGTGTCACCAGGTGAACTTTGAATAGCACTGACAAGTTAAAATTCTACAGCAAAAATGAGAACTGGCTGAATATTATGAAGGGAAAAAGAAGAGAAGTGAAAGGACTTCTTGAAAAAGACTGCCTGCTCCTTTTGGGGGATCTTAACTGCCGTATCCACAGTTCTGTTGTTGAGCAGATAAAGATGATGGAGAGGACACTTGGATTTCTACTTTTAACCTGCCCTTCAAAAGAGAGGACCAGAAAGATTTTCTCCTATTGTATTGGAATACCTTGGGATATCAGTCTTGCCAAGCACTTCTTATCAACCCAGCTTATAATATATCACCTCATTATCATTCATTAGGGCCAGTGAGTAAAAAAAAAGTGAAGAAACGTATTCTCTCTGCAAGTTTAAGAGCCTGTGAAGCCAGAGGTCCTACTGATACCTCAGTGCTTGAAGATAAATGCTTCAGCTTAAAATTTCTGATTGTTGAGGTGACTTCTCTCAGGAAGCAGTGCTAGGAATATTTGTGCAAAAGATTAGGAGTGCTGTACTGCCATCGCTGAAGTGAACAGAAATGTTGCAGGTGATTTTCGCAACACTGGCTCAGTGGAGGGTGGATGGACTTGTACGAGGCAGTTGAACCATTGTTAGAAAAACAGGCAGGCAGTAAAAGATTCTCTGAGTTCATTTGCCACTTGTTTAGCCAAGACTCAAAAAGAAATATCAGAAAACCATTTGTCCATTCCTTTGATTCAGTGAAGATTTGGTGTGTTATGTCACTCTAGATATAATTTTCGTCCTGTTTCAAAAGACTTTCAATGGTGGTAACACCACTAACTTCATGCAAATTTTTTTTAAACATGGTATTTCCCATTAGAATGAATTTGCAAATGCCTAATCTAAGGGCCTTTTTTTTTCAATTTAAACCAATACTTGTTAGGTACAAGAATTTCAGTGAAGAGACTTTTTTTCTTAGCAAGAGCTTATAATCATCTCATATTTGCTCTGGCATCTGGATGGTTTAATCCTCATTTCCCTTTCTGTGATTTCCTTGTGCTCCCATAGTATTTTCAACTTCTTACTGGAGCTAGTATTTTATCTCCAGTAGTGGCTAGTATTGCCTCACATTTCCTCAGACATCTTCCTTTAAGATCTCTACATGTTATTGAAAGTAGCTATGACTAATGCCTTATCTCCTCACCTGATCCTCTCTGACCCTTCATTCCAAGAAGTCTTTTAATCCACTAAGTTGCTCACTTTTACTTGCAGAAACTCTTCTTCAACCAAAGAGAAAGGCTTTAAGTGTCCAAACTCAGAGAATAGGCTTTGGTAGGACCAGAATTCATATGTATGATTTCTACTGATAATTAATTTACTGAAGAGGATAAGGAAGAAAGCATAATATCATCTAATTGTGACCCTATGCTCCAAACAAAAAAGATAAAATTCAGTCATAGGAGGTTTGAGGACAGTTTTTTCTTTCCTCATATTTTGGTATAGTTAAGGTTCTGTACATAAACTGAAACAACTTGTTTAGCTATTGCATAAGAGTTAAAGTAAACTGACCTGAGAAAACAGCATCTGTTCCTTGTCACACATCTTGAACAGATCTTGGGAAAAAACATGACACAGACCCCTTATGCTCTCGTGATACCAGAGACAGCAAACTTTGTGCAGTGCTGTTCCCTGAGGCAGTGTTTGACAACTTCTGCTGCTTCTATATCACTTGAGTCAGTTTGCAGGTGCAACTCAGGCCTTAAATCTGGATGCCAATCACTACTGAGCATAAAAAAATGGGTTAGATTGGGATGTTAAATCCTTCACAATGAATAATTCACCCTAGACTAGTCTTCTAACCTCTCTCCAGCAGTGGTTATTCATGTGCACACTGTGTGTATTATTTACACCTCTCACTAGGGCTGTATGAGAATCAAGTCATGCTTACAAGTTATGTAGCATATTACAGTAAGAGGTGAATGGTACAGGCTCAAGAATTGACAATCAGTTTTATTTAACTTGAGGCTTACACAAAACACTTCACCAGTTCATATATAAAGTGCTGAGAATGTGATTTCTGCAATTGCTATTATTACTATGCTACTATATTAACACTTTATGAAGCTGTGATCTGGACCCCATAAACCTAAATGTTTTCTGTGAAAGGTAAGTCTCACAAACTACTTCAATTGAAAGACGCGTGAAAATACGGGAGGCTGGAGAATGGGTTTCTGTGACCTGACCAGGGTCAGAGTGGCAAGAGATAAAAACAACTCCCTCTTCTCCCTTCTACTTTTTTTCAGTCTGGGAAATTATGGCATTTATGTCATGCTTTGCAGGGACTAGTGCTGTATTCTTGCTGCCTGTTGAAACCTCACTTGAGCTTTGCAACACTCAAGGAACATGCATTTGGCCTTGCAGGATACCTTGGAGAACCAGAAGAATGAATGTGGGCTTCTTCCATACCAAGGGATGGACCTTACTGAGTAGGGGCCAGATGCAGTTCCTTAATGCCAGCATTAATTTTGCTGCCCTAGGGAATCCTTCCTTGTCTCCTGCTGTTAATCCAGAAGGGAAGAGGTCATGGGTCATCTCTGCCAATCCTGTAGATGTCTCAGGTAACCTAGGGCAACTAAAAGGACACTGGATATCACCTTAGGGCAGCTGAGTCAAATCCTTATTATCCACTGACAGCAATGAGTATATGGACACCTTGTCCACATGCAAATATTTATGTCAATCCAAATCCTATAATCCATCTGAGGTCTGGAGCCCTCTCCACTGGCTAGACAGGGAAGTTTGTCTCATTCTGGTATGCTAGACACCCATAATTTGGTTGGACATTGAACACAAATTAGTTTTCTATGGTGGTGAATACACAGCTTGTTTTGTCTCAGAAGTGCTTGTCTTCCAAGCCATCAGTTTTAAATAATGGGTAGGAGGAAGGAAATAGGAGAAATGGATCTAAATATCAAATATATCTTTAATAGCTGACTTTCACAAGTCCTTTATCCCAGATTGTTTCCTCCATTAGCACCTGCAAGAGTTGATTAAATGAGACAGATGTGCCAGATTCATCAACACTGACAGTTTTTTTCAGATTGTATGTACCTACCAAAAAGAGATTGTTGCCATTTGTTATTAGAACGTTCCTAACTGCATCTCCTAGGAGCAAAAATAACTTTTGCTTTTTATGTCCAATAGTTTTTCTTGCCCTTGAAAGCGTGATCGACAAATTAACAGTGATCTCATAATTTATTCCTGCAATGTTCATTTTATTTATAATCCAAAAGCAATTAAATTCTCTTTTATGCCACATTGTCCTGGTGACAGATGTGTGGTTACCACTCAGATATTTGATGGCTGACATAAATCATCCTGTGATCAAAGTGTCTGTTGACTTGAGAGTCTGAATTTGCAGCAGATGCCTTCACATACAGAGTGACAAGAAAATTCTTCATGGGAGTCTCATTTCAGTTAACCACCTTGCTTCACTCTGACTTTGCAATCTGACAGCCCAGTTATTTTATGACAGCCAGGAGTCTTCAAATGTATATTTACAAAGCTACCAAATGTGTCACTTTGTCATTTATACCAAATAATACCTTTGATAGAAAAGAAATACATTAAAATTTATAAGGGCACAGTGCTAAAGGAGAAGGAATAGATAGTGAGTTTAACAATTTGACAAATTTATCACCAAGTGTTGGAAGGATTTTTTTCTTTTTTTACAATTTTGCTAAGAGCAATATCCACATGTAATAACTTCCTTTTCTCCCTATCCCCTCACCACAGTACCTATAAATTAGATTGCAAAAGGGGACAGGAGTCTTTGACTGCAATTAAAACAGAACTAAATGCTGAGCCTGAGTTATACAACTTGATTTTCTATTCTGTTAAACCATGAGAAAGCCTCTGGCATAGTTTTAGCCATCTAAACATGTATAGGAGGTTCACGAGTTAGTGTGGTCAAAAGAACATTCCCTGAAGTTGTTTTTGCAATGGCTACCCCTTTTTGAAGGGAAGGGTATTTTTAGTATTGCATTTGTTACCAAAGAGTGTCAGCCAGTCTCACTGTTGGCCAGAGAATAAGCTCAGGTACAGCTTAGTTTATTAGTATAAAAAGTAATATAGGGCTATATAAAATAATAGTCTAGATGAGATAGGATTGGCAGATCAGCTTTTATCAATTGTCCAAGTCAATTGGATGTTTACTGCAATGTGAGACAATGATCACTTTCCAGGGATCCTTCTTAGTCCACAGTGTGGACAAGTCCATGATTCCTCCAGTCTACAGAGTCCTTCAGGACTATCTCAGCAGCTCATATGCCCTCAAATAACCCAATATGCCTTCATGATATGTCTCACATTCATACCTTTTTACTCTCTCCTGAGGCTGGCTGTGACACAGGCTCTTTTTGTCTTAGATATTTTGGACAGAAGAAGAGCAAAATAATAACCATGTCATAGAGACACTGCAGGGAGTCAGAAGAGATTCAGGGGCAAGTGCAATGAAATGTAGATGGTATTGATTGATGCCATTTGGCTTCAGAGTCAGTGAGCTGAGTCCCTTTTTTATTCAGTAGTACATGCAAAGCTATAGAGAGAAGATCACTGCTGCAGTAAGCATGCAACCCCCTACAGGCTGAGTTGGCAATGGAATAGCAGGCAGGGGAAAGACAGAAATGACATGAAAATTTCCTATTAGTGGTAGCAAGAGATGATTGAGAGATAGGAATTCCCCAAACCTATTTTTCTAATAAATATTTAACAGCTAATTGGCCATTTGATTTCTGATCAACCCATATGGGATGCACCTTCTAGGCTGTAGCTGGAGAGATGCTGTGTGTGAGTAAAAGGCAGCAACACTCATAGCAGGAGTCTGAAATTCAACTTAATATTGATCTCAATGGAGGCTTCATGTTTGGAGGATCTGACAGGGATCCTCTGCTCTGGGAAATGCATTTTCTAGTTGTGTTTTAGTTAATGTGCTCCCTTCAGGCCATGAAGGAAATTGCTTCAGCTTGCTCTGCAGTATGATGTCTCTAGATGTCTCCCACAGAGGCAAGGAATGAAGTGTTGTATGCTCCTTTCTCCTCTCCTTGTGAATAAGTTAATAAAGTGTATTTCTTTGGTTCTCTGCCCTCTTTACTTACAAAGTACCATTAAAGGAGGGGATGAAAATTTGTTGATTTTGTAGCAAAGAAACCAGTGTGGACTGAATGGGAGTGATTTAAGGGCTTCCATAAATGCAGTACCATTGCCTGCATGGGGCATGTGATTGTTCCAGGACCTAACCTCACAGGCTGTCCTAGTTCTTGTAATATTCGTAGTCATTCAGTTAACTCCACATAAAGAAAAAAATCTGGGCATGCTACTGTGCCCATGAGAAAGTTGATGACATCAGAGCTTTATTCTGTGCTATTTCTGGAAGGACATTAGATTGCAATTGGGCCTCTGAATTCTCAGATGGATCAAGATCAAGAACTTATTAAAACTGAGGAATGTTAGCATCATTTTTTCTGTAGTACTTATATATGTATAAAGCATGTCACCATTCATTGCAAGATTTATCCTTTCAATTTCTAGTTCCATTGTGACTATGTCATGCTGTAGAATAGGAACATCACTCCTCTTATTCCTTTTTATGGGTAATTAATTCATAATGGTAAAGAAGAATTTACACAAAATTGAAAAGTCTGGCTGTAAAGAAAGAATCATTCTGTCCAGTGGACTGGGTTTAAATATTTTTTCTTGTACCTGTGGGAATAGACCATAGAAGAGTAAAACTTTTAACCAGAGACCATCAACATAGCAATTAGATAGTGCATCAGCTCTCAAGGGCTTTTTGTTTGCCTGTTGAGATTTTTTCTTCATTCTCTATAAAAATAGAGATCACCAGAAAAAGAACATCTATTCCTTTTAAAAAACTGTTTAACAAGTGGTAAAGGAAGCAGTAAAGGAAGTACTATGCATATATAATAATTTCACATTACTGAAATAGAATCATTCCTGGGGCTAGAGGCAGGGTGAAATGTTTAGACACACTATGTAGCATTGTTCTAGTGTACGACTGTGTGTCACTGCAGTGCTGGCTCCATTAACACTTCCTACTTACTATAACCTTGATGAAAGTGTGTTAAAATCATGAAAATGGTTTCTGTTTAAAATGAGAAGCAGCAGCATTGAAATAATTTTTTTCATTAATTATTGTGATATTATTTAGTACTTGAAGAACAGAGTAGAAATGTTTGGAGGCAGGACTCTTTCTTTAGGTAGTTGCTTTTGGGTTGCTACCAATCTGTAGATGTTTTGATTTAGCACACAGGTACAAATAAAAGCTTGTTAAAACTCTGCGAATGACACACCTATTTTGATGGATAACTTGTTTCCTAAGGAGTTTTGTGATCCCCACTTACTTCTGTGAGTAGAACTAATGTAAAAGTGAACACTTTTTCCATTTCCACTCTGCAATGATGTGCAACAAAAAATGTATAAAGAAAAAAAATCTAAAATAATTAGATTAGTTATTAGGAAGAAATAATTTATGGTGAGGGTGGTGAGACACTGTCACAGGTTGTCCAGAGAAATGATAGATTCCCCATTTTGGAAGGGTTCAAGGCCAGGCTGGATGGGCCCTGAGCAAACTGTTCTAATGGAAGATGTGCCTGCCCATGTCACGGTGGGTTGGAATGGGATGATTTTTAAGGTCACTTCTAAACCAAACCATTCTGTGATTCTTTGAAAACACCACCCTAGATGATCTAAAGCCATATGGGAAAGGTGTGTAGATGGACACTTTGTGTCAAAGTATGGTGCTGGGGCATTATTCCATATTGGGGGTAAGGTTGACATGCATTGGGCACACCACTTCCATAACTGACTTCCTACTGATGCTTGTCTGTGCCCAGAGTCAATGTAATTTCACTGACATTTGGGCACTGTACCTACTTATTGAGCTACAAAAAAGGAGAACCAACAGGAGAGAAAAGTAGAAATCTCTCTGTAACAAACAAGGTGTTGAAGATGCCCGATGGCGAAATAGGTTGGAAGGAACATGCACTGAAGGCTGACATATAAAATCACACCACCTCTAGCTTGGGAGTCTGATGCTTTTACCTTACTTTAATAATACAAGAACTGGCCCAGTTCTTGTGCTTAACTTTAGGAAATGGTGATGACCAGAAGTCAGTACATGGTGGCCTTTCACTTGCTCTCAAAGCACTCATCTCTGAGCCTCTCTGCTGTGTCTTCTTCCCCACTAGCTCATCTGAGCAGTCACTGGCTGCTCCCCTGCCCTTGCAGTTATTGTCCAGCCTCAGCTCAATGCCTAGAAAAAAGCCTGATTTGGCACCTCGGTGCTTCTCTCCTCTCTATGACTCCCACACAAGACACTGGGGCTCAACACATCCTTTGATCTACCCAGCTGTGTCTTTCAGGAGGAGTTGTAGAGTGGGGAACACACAGGGCTGCCCTATGGAAAAGGGTAGGTATATATCTAATAGCAGCTGGTACTCCGCAGGAACCATGCTAATTTGCTTTTCTCAATGTCATGGCTTCTTTGGTGAATGTGACCTGATTTGAAATTATGCTATCTTGCACTTTGGCAAAGTTGAATGATTTGATTTTTAGGAGTCACACACTACTACAGGAATAGACAAGGTGATTGTATACCTTCTTATCTAGAGTTGGATAAAATTCTATCCCTTAGAATTTATTTTCAATAAATCATGTTATATTCTATGAATAAAATTTTATTTCAAAATAAAGCAGGGGCATCCCATATTTTTGTTCCTCTGCTAGGTTCAAGGTCTCTTACTGAACCTAATCTTCTGTCTACATGGTATCTCATGAGACAGGTACCCCTTTTATGTTGAGGAAATACAGTGGATTGTGGGATCTCTCAAGGGAATATCAATGTTTTGATTGTTTTAATCCAAGGCAAAATTTTTTTTCCTCCATCTCTAGAAATCACAGAATCATAGGATAGTTGGATTTGGAGAGGACCTTTAAATGTGATCTAGCTCCACTCCCCCTGCCTTCTGGGCCTTCTACTAGACCAGGCTGATCAGACCCCCATCCAGCCTGGCCTTGAACACTTCCAGGGATGGAATGGCTACAAAAACCTGTGCAATCTGTGCCAGTGCCTCATTGCCCTCATGGCAAAGAATTTCTTTCCAATAGCTGAACGAATTCTGACCTCTTTCAGTTTAAAGCTGCTCGCTCTTGTCCTATCACTGCATGCCCCTGTCAAAAGTCCCTGTCCAGCTACCCTGTAAGCCCCTTTCACATACTGGAAGGTTTCCCTGAATCCTTCTTTGAGCACAGCAGGTCCTCAGCCTTCTTCTGATCCTTCTCCTAAAGATACTATTTTTTACTTGAAAGAGTTTTTTAGAGATTGGAGACTGTATCGAGTAAATTTTGGTTTGCCACAGCATTTGGCACTTCTGTAAATAAGGTACTGCAAATCTGCCTATTTCTCTTTTTCTTTTGCTTAGGCAAAACCAACATCAGAAGAAATTGTTCTGTTGGTATTGCTTCATTCAATGCCACTGGTATAATGTGGGTGATTTTACCTGATATTCAGGAACCACATTCAAGGCATGTATTACTCTAGCTGGAGAAAATGAATTAATATAAAGCTGTTGGAGTGGATGGTTTGGAGACAGATAAATACAGCTTCTGTATTGCTATATCAGTCTGTTAATATATTGTTTAATTCATCTTTGTCCTCAACTGATTAATCTAGAAACAGGGCAGTGAAAATTAACTTCCCATTATACTGCATTTGAACTCGTTTACAGCTTTCAGATTTGTTTAGTGACCTCAGATCAAGGACTTCATAAACTTTTGAAAGGAGCAAATAAGCAGTCACTGCTGAACATTTGAAATGCCTGTGTCAAAAGTGACATGGAGTAGCATTTAAAATAAGGGACTACAAATTATTTACCACTCATTTCCTATGAACCAGAGTGTGAATGTCCTGTTCTTCTCTATCTTCATTATTATAACTGCATGGTTGGAAACAGCGAATAAATACACTTTGTCTAAAATTGTGTCATTCTTTGGTGATTTAGAAACTGCTGTTATTCTTGTAGTCTCAAAATGTTTAGTGTTTAGCTTTGATTCAGATGAGTACTTGAGAGATGGGAACTGTATTAAACAACTGTAAGATGCTAGTATTTGCAAAAATACAATACTCTGGTTTTACTAAGTAGTTCAGAATATGTCTTTGTTCTTGTATTGTCTTCAAAATGCAGAGATCCGCCTAGAGGGAAGATGATATCCACAGAAGCTAGTCCAGCCTCTCAGAGACTGATGGTAACTTTCAGGTAAGATATTCAAACACTGCAGTAATAATATGTGGAAATCCATGGAAAGGTCTTTCTTGGCTTGACCGTACTCTGAATCAGGCTCTCATTTTCAGGACAGAAAAGAGGGAAAACAGAGGAATTCAGTTTAACTAAAAAGTGAAAGACTCTCTGCCATCTATGGAAAACTATTTGCATAACATTTTCCTTAGAAATTATTTTCTCTTTCTCATTTAATTAGCTGTAAACAAATAAACAATTTTTTTTTTCTCTCATTAAGTGCATGTACATGGCAAAATTTGCCTTACTTGAGTCTAACTGGAAGTGTGTGACTGCAGAATTCATTCATGGATTCCAGACTTTTTCTATATGAACAAAACCCAAACTGTCCTGAGTCAGAAAACATGGCCTATTTCATTTGACAAAGGTTTATTTCTGCATGTTTTATAATTGTAATAGTGGTGTACTAAGTCTTTCCTTTCCCGGAAAGTGGGAGAGAGTGTCTTGGTGTGGCTCTTTATGAGAAGAATGACACCCAAGCTTTAGAGCTGCTCCTTACACAAGGACAAGAACTTCTCAGAGTCCAGCAGAGCTGCTTATGTGAAGCAGGGCTCAGGACAGGCACTCTGAAATTGAAGCAGAGAGCTTAAATGAGGTCTGAAATGGAGATTCCTCTCCACTGTTCTTCATAGAAGAGAATCCAGCTAAGCTCTTGTATATTTAGGTTTAGTACAGGTATTTTGTTTATACTTTTAGTCAACTCTGAAGAATCCTCTGATGCCTGTACACTAAATGGTCAACAATTGGTAAGTCAAGCAGAAGATCAGATGCTTAGGAACAGGTTTCTAGATATGGTCAATTGTATGCCTGCTGACTTACATAGTATGTATTTTGCCTATATATATGATATGCTATATACCGCATGTATATCAATATATAATTATGCATATTTCATATGCATAATTCAGCTCTTACATGTAACACTTTCATGTGTCAATAAGTAGAAACAGAAATGTGAAAGGGGATGTCTGCTATTTTGTCTGACTCTGCCCTGAGGCACAGTGCAGTGTGCTCTCCCAGATAGCTACAATAGTTCAGCTGTAAATATATGTAGGGATATAAAAGCTGGTCAAACCAAAGCTCCATCTGACTCAGTATTCTGTCACTGAATTGGCTACTGGGACATGCTTGGGACAAGTCATGTGACTTGCAGAAAATGCCATGTACATGCAAGACATGCCTCAATTGTACTCCTTTTACTGTTTGCTCCTTGCTCCTGTCCATCAGTGATTCAAATACTACAGCCTTGGCTGCCTTCGGCTGAAGGGCACCAAGTTACTTTTGACAAAGCAGTCAGCACTAAAGAATCTAATCCTTTTTAAACTGCACCAGTTCCACTTCCCAACCAAACCTGCTCATTTAGAATCATAGAATGGTTTGGGTTGGGAGGGTCCTTTAAAAGCCATTTAGTCCAATCACCCTGCCATGGGCACAGACATCTTCAGCCACACCAGCCTGACCATATCTTCAGCCTGTCTCAAGATGTTCCTGAAATATTAAAGAAAGATCCCTGGAAACTTCTCACCTCAGTATCAGGCATTTCCTGACAATGTAACTGGTGTCTGGGGAATACAGTGTTCAAATCCTGGCTTATAATATGCTATGATGTCATTTGTCATTTATATGTGGGAACAGGAGCTCACACTTAATACAACATCAGAAATAGACCATCAAAATCAGCATAAAACACTTAGGAGTCAAAATAAGCCATCTGGTAAATAAGCAATATTCTAGGTCAGCCAGTTTGGTGATGAATGCTGAATAAACCGGATCTTACAAACTGGTTTTGCAGGTAAATAAGCAAACACAGAGGGTAACATAGTTTTGCAGCATTTAGATTTAAATGTTTTCCTGGTGTAAGTCTTAAGACCTTCCAGGCAGAAAACCCTCATCCAACTATTGTGTGACAGTTGTTCTTTTCTCTGAGATACCGCTTTTAATAAGAATCACAGAAATTTTTCAAATAGTTCTGGACAAGGAAACTCTCACAATGCTGAAATCAAGAGACAGCAAGGAGATTGAAAGGTATTTTAAGAAATCTATAGTATATTAAAGTTCTGCAAGTTTGCTAGAAACATAATTCATAGTACCACCAAAGGGAAAGAATAGTATTAACTTGTCCATTTTATATAAATCCCTAAGTTTGGAACAAACCCCACACCTCTTTTATCAAGTTTAATTTATATTGTAGGATGAAATAAAAATTTTATGTGCTGTATGGAAGTAGAAAAGGTCCTTTGTGAATGATCTTAAATTATCTCCTATTCGAATGAGTTAATTTTACTGAGAGAGTTCTATCAAACCTTTAATTAGGCTTAAATTGTACATCTAAAAAGTTGGCAATTTGACAGTGACCTCCTTAAAACACATTGATCCAAGTCAATGGAACAGGGAATGGAATGTTAAAAATAAAAAGCTTTTTCATTTTAGTCATGGGATTTTAGGTTTTGTGTGAAAGGTTGGGGCAAGCAACAACTATTAAAAAGAGGATGTTTTCATTTTTCCCCCTCTCAAAGAAGTTTATAATGATAGAGATTCAATTAGTTAATCTTTGTAGAGCACTTAAAAAAATGTAAAGTGCTCTTTTGGACTTGATCTGATTCTCAACAAATTTGACAATGGGCTTTTCGTTGACTTCTATGAGAGATGAACTACACAGCTAAAGTCAAGCTTCCTGAAGTAAGGAAGACATTTTGATAAGCTCAAAGCTCTGAAGTAGATTTTTTACTGATGTCTCAATTTCTCCTTTGGTTCATGATGAACCCTCAGTCTTTCAAAAACATGACTTTTCAGTTTAAAGTCTCCCATTCCTGTCAAAATTGCTTTTCTTAGTTCTTGATGTGTATGTTTGGAGGAGTTGGACTCTATGATCCTTATGGATCCCTTCCAACTCAGGGCATTCCATGAATCTAATATGATAATCTGTATGCACCTGCATTAAAACATCCCTACCTACTGCTCTGAAGCAGTCTTCATTTACATTTTGGGTGTGGGTGAGCACACTGTGCCTCCTGCTGGTGTCATAATCAGTGGTTTTACAGTTTCTTTTAAAATTTGATGAAAATATAGACTTCCTGATTTCTTCAGAACCCCATCAAGACAATTGGACAAAGACAATTTGTAGCTGACTTGGGTAGTCTTTTTCCCACACTATTGTACAAATATGTTATGTTTGAGGTAAACATCAAATATAATCTGATCAATACAGTTCCATTTACTAGTCACACTTCGAATTTCATCATGGACAGCATGTATGCCTGTTTGAAAAATTATTTTGGTTTTTTTTTTCAGTTAAACCTTGTAGACATTCCTTGGATTTCTGTTATTATATTCTTTATTAAGCTGAATTCCATTTTTCCTTTTCTTCCCTTCAAATTCCCACAGAACATTTACAAACCACACTTTCCATCTTATCCCAGTCATCTTGGTTGCTCTATTTCATTGTTACAGAAGATACTCAAAATTCCAAGGTGTATTCAGTTTGGGATTTTTTTTTTTTTGTAAAATAGATTACAATAGTTTCCTAAAAAAGTATCCATAGAGTATGGTGACATTAGTTTTGCTCTTGATCTGCACTTCAGGTTTGCCTACTCTATTTATGAGCATAAAATAAAAATTTCTTAAATCAGAATTTTATATTTTCAGTTATTTTAAGAAACTACATAGAGTAGTTTTTAACACTGCTTGCTTGTTAATCTGGACTGGCATAATTACAAATCCTTGAGAGAGCAGTGGGGAATTACTAAGACTTAAACTGGAATTTCAGGCCCTGATGACTTGGTAGTAATAGCTTGCTTTAGTCTTTTAGCAATTGTTTGAAGTTTTTAAATTTTTTTAAATAAATATTTATGCTAGTTTGCAATTTCTATTGAAAAGTTTGAATCTGTAAGACTGTTTGGGGTGCTCAGATATTGGCCTTTATTTCCAGTGCCCAGAAGCATCATCTTACTGGAATGGGGTTGATATTCTGTGACCAGCCCCTTCCACGACCCAGTGCACACTGGAGGAAACTGTAAGTATTTCACTTTTCAGACTGATTAATTGGACAGACTGAACTACACAGTGAGTGAAGGATCTTGGAAGTCTGGAGCTCCTCTATCTCTTTCCACCTCCCCATCTTGGCTATGACACAGAGCTGGTAGAGATCAGCCACAGGACCATTGTTAGACACCTGAATGGAAATAGTCTTTCTCGTCTCTCCTTCAATGATGTTATTTCTTCCTTTTTCCTTTATTCTGATGCAGACTCAGAGAAGCTGGGCTACTGATGAGTTGACAGTAATATTTCACAGCATGTAGTCAGGGGAAAACAAAATATTTTTAAGGCTCAGAGTGAACTAAAGGGGCAACAGGGATGAACTTATCCACAGAAAATATTAAGTAAGTTTCTGCATAGATGGTGTTCACCATATGTGTTAGTCACAGGCCCAGTTCCCAAATCACCTGGACTGGTTTACCAGTACTAAGTTAATAATTTCTTATCTTAAGAGCAATAGCCTGCTGAGATAAGCAAACATAACCTGTAGTATTTACATTTGCAGTCCTGAGTTTCCCATTAAAATATTTCTAGTACACTGTAGAAATGTGGATGTGCTTACTGGGCAGATTTCCATAAAATTATTTCCATGCTCAGTTGGAATACTTTGTAAATTGACTGAAGTCATCAGGTGGGACCAAAAACTACATTAACATTTTCTTCCTCAAAATGCAGCAAATAGGTTTCGATATTGTAGTTGGAGGTTATTTTCTCTTTGGGGCACAGAGTAACATGGAATGGCTCTTTTGTTTCCAAATGTCCTTCAACTTGCTAATTTCCAGGGCCCCACCACTGTTCACTGTGATTCATTGCAGTGGCGAATAACGAATGTCACTAAAATAGTGAGATTGCCTGAGCTATTTCAGAAATTAATGGACTGACTGTGATATACTGGAGCCTCTTTCATGCATCTATAATTGGAGTGCCAATTTATTTCCAATCATTTCAAGCACTGTAATTATAGTGCATCATTGTTGCCTGCTTAACATTCATATGGGACACTGCCACAATAATGCTGGCAGGAGGCCACATATTTTACTACTGAAATGAATAGTAAAAATGAGAGGTAATATACAAGAGCAACAGAACTTTAAGTTTTGTTTAGAGGTTTTGTTCTGGCTAAACAAGTAATTCTGGTCATGGTAGAGTGGTAGGAAACAAACTCACCTTCATATAATCTCAATAAAAATATTTTCTGTGCATACTAGAAATCTGTCAGGTAGAAAAAAAAATTTAATATTTTAAATAAAAACTCCATAGTCTGTAATATCAAAAAAATTATTCACATTTCAGCTGGAGAAAGAAATCAAATTGTTTTCCAGGAAAAAGAAAATGCAGCAAGATTTTTTTTACTGCTGCTTTGTTTATAGCAGTAAAATAAGGAATCGTGAGGGCTGGAACTGACCTAATGAAGTCTGTGGCCATCAAGATGTCAAAGCAGTGTCATCTAGAGCAGATTTCTCAGGGCTTTGTCTAGTAAGGTCCATGGCCTTGAGGATTATAAAATAGGGTCAGATGGATCAGATTTCTCAAATCTGTGTCTAGTCTCCACACATGAACACTCCATAACTTCTTTGGACAACCTATTCCAGAGTTTGACAGGTTGCAGAATAAAACTTATTTTTCTTGTGTTGAAACAGGATTTTCTTTAATTCAGTTTGTATCTGTTGCCTTTTGCCAGTTTGTTGGACAAAACTGAGAGAAGTCTGGCACCATCTTCACAGCCTCATAGTGAATAGTGAGAAGATTCACAAACAGGTGTATCTGAACAATAAAGCTGACCAATTCCAAAGTTTCTACCTGTGCCACCTATTCTACAGATAATTCCCAAAGTTTCCTAGCTTCAGTGTAGATCAAAGCTAAGAGTCGCCAGTTGGAGAAATCCTGGTGCAGGAAAGAACATAATTCACTTTGGGACCTGCACCCCACAGACACACAGATGCAAGACAGAAGCCAAGTCTGGTTCCTGGGCACATAGAACAAAGTAAAAAAAGGTGTAGCCAAGAGCAATTAAGCAGCTGGTCACTAGCAGTGCATTCTTACTCATATGCTTTTTCCATCTTGGTAGGGTTTTTCTGTGCCATTAGACACTTCCCTGAATCTGGTTTGATCTTAGGTTTCCAGGATTTAAGAATAAGAGATAAAACATCTGTGAAAAAAAATCCTAGCAAAAATTACCTTGCTCAAGACTGCAGCATGAAATTATTGAGAAAGGAAATGATAGAGTTGGGATGCAAATTAGAATTCAGTTGCTGTGTCAGAGCAATGAAGGAATTCCCTACCTGAGAGCATTGTAAAGTTTGAGAAAAACATTACCATTATCCAGAAAGGTCACCAAAAGAAGCCAATTAGAATTCTGGATGGAATAAATCTTTAATAATGCCCTCCTTGGAAAGGTCAAATAGAACTCTGTATTGGTCTCCTATTCCCCAGAAGGCACTGGCAGTATTTTACTTGATACAAATTGTTATAACTCTGCAAAAGTTACTGAGAAATTGATCTTCTTTGTGTCAGCTAAGGACAAACACCATTTTGCCAAACACAGGCAAACCTTGGCTGCATCAAAATCCAAATAATTATATTCTAAAGTAACTGCATTGTTTTCCACGTATGCTACATATACTACTGTGCAATAATGAAGTCCTGCAGCATAAAAATGCTGTGTCAAAGAGGGTCAAATTTAATTAATGGAACACTTTTTGTGTTCCCTGATGTGCTGCGTGATATAAGGTGCAAAATGCTCAAGTTTTCCAAATGAAACTATTTCTCACCATGCATATGACATTGAGAGCAACTTTAAAAACCACAGGACAGTTTTAATGCTTCCCTTAAAATATGTGAGCATGCAGTGAGAGCATTCTGTTGTGCCCAAAGCCAGAATATTCTATTTTAAGCCTGTGGGGAACCAGCTGGAGGAGATGAGAAAAGCAGTGACATGGGTGATTCCTTCAGGGACAAAGAACAATCACTTTAGAAGGCTTTTGGTTGCTGAAGATAAGAAAAATGACAGTGTAAAACACAAAGCTGGAAAAGATGGTGATGAGGAGATGGTAAGCAATGTGAGATGAGTAAGAGAGATGACTTAGAAATTATTAGAAAGATGATATCATTAAATAAAAATCTCTGCTCAAATAAAAATTGGGCTAGAAGTTCATAAAATGGAGAAACAAAGAAGAAACAGAGATGACCATTTTCAGGATATAAAGACCCATTTAAGCAGAGTACTTAGCTAACCAGACCAAGACCAAATACACAAGTTCTTCCATGTATTCCAGAAATCTAAAAATAAAAAGGTGAATCAGATGCTATTTTATTAAAAGAAAATATTCATCTCCTTGGTTCATATGGTAGCTAGTGAGATACTGAATCTGCAAGATGCAAATAATATTGGAAAGAAAAAGCAAGTTGCACTGATGGAAGAAGAACATCACTGTACATTAAAAAACCTAAGGTTTTAGGAAGAATATTGTAAAATTGGCAGATGGAGATAATCACATGTGAAGGGTACAAACAATAATTTTGTTTTGATCAAAGGTTGGCATTTGCACTTAGCACACTCAGTATCTTCCCTCCAGCTTGCCTTGTGCAAGTGGGATGGTGTGAGGATGCAGACTTGGGAACAAATGGACTTAGGCTTAAAGACAAATAAAGTAGGAGACAATGCAGAGATAGTTGATAACTCCTGGTCAAAAATGAGAGTAGCAGCTATGCCACTGCATCAGTGTAATCATGAAGGCATGAGAGAGAGTTCAGGGTCTTGGTGCAATTAGCTGGTAGAGAAGGCAGAACAACCAGCAGAGTGAAGTCCCATCTGTCAATAATCAAATAAAAGAAAATAAACTATATACCTAAAAATGTCTCATGGTGTGGGCAATTGATGCATCCTGGGGAGTTGGCTGCTGCTAAGTTTTTAGATTGTGATCCCAGGGCACATATATGAGTAACTATACATAGACACGGTGAATTAGTAGCTAAGAATGAGGTAATAGACCATAATATAATTTAAATGACTTTGTAGTGCAGCTCAGAAAAGAATATTCACTAATCAAGCATATAATTACTGAGCTTTTACGCTTATTACATGGTCAGTCAGTTAATGGTTGTGTAGCAGCAAAGGCAAGAAGCATTTTATCAAAACCTATCTGAAATATGCAAAGGCACTTGTTTAACACATGATACTAAAGCAGATAAAACCTTTACACAGTAGCAGTTTTGTCTATTTGTTTTGCCAGCTGTTTATCAACAGTTGTAGTCACATACTGACCTAGGGAATTAAAGAATGGCTGGTATAGCACGAAAGCAAAAAAAGCCTCCTTTGCTGTAAAAATAAGTCTCTCTCAAAAATATTTTGGAGTTTCTTCTGACATGGTTATAAAAAAATCAAAAGTGTTTTTTGATTAGAAAAGAATGTCAGAAGTCAGAGGTAGCCATTTTCCAGGGAGGTTAGCAGCTCTATTGAAATGTGCTATGAAGGCACCATATTAACTGATACAAACACATAAATTATTACTCAGCTACATCGTATACTTGGGATTAAGATGCACTGCTATACTGCCTAAACATGCATAAGTAACACCACATTTCCTCTCCCACCACTAGTTTCCAGTCTGAGTAAGAAACATGAGTAGGTAACGTATAGATCCCTACTATTTCTTAACTGCTTTGAAGACTGCAATGTTTGCATTTTCATTATTCCCTTCCCCCTATCCCCACTCCCCAAACTCACAAGACCTAGAAAAATCCATTAGCAACTCTGAAACTGAAAATTTTCATGTGATCAAGGGCTGATAAATTTTGGTACTTTAAAGAAAAAAATCCAAATATCCTTAGGGCTATTACACTGGAAGATATTCATTGCAACTGAGTAGACAGAGAAGTCCTATGAAGCCAATATACTCCAGGCAAAACTGGAGCAGTCATACAACGTTTGATCTCAGGAATAGCACCCTCTAAATAACTCACATCTACACACCATGTCACAGTCAGCATATCTCCTGCTCGACTGTGTATCCACACAGGCTATTTTCTCCTTAAACAGAGATCCTATGACAATGAAAAGGAATCAGATAACGATACCCTTAATAAATTAAAGTGCAGCCTCAGGGCACTGGCTGTGTTAACAATTGTCTTATGGTCATAGGATATGAATATTTCTTATATTAAAATGTATTGCAACAAGAAAATTTATGTTTATCTCAAATACCTCTGGCTAGGACTCTCTGGCAACCTATCTACTAGTACAATAAATGTGCTAAGGGTTGTTTTCTGTTGATAAGGACTACTGGCATGAACATAATGTTAAAATCTTTCAGCCTCAATTACATGATACCTGCATCCAAACTTCCTATTGAGAATGATCCCTGATGCCTGCTAACTTCTGAACACTTCCCAGAAATTGCTCAGGGCCAAAAGTATGGCCAGGGATTGCTATAAAGCCTACCTGTGGAGCTGATTGAATTCCAATCCCTGAGGATAATTTCTGGTGCTGTTTATCAGTCTATATGTAGCATAAATGTGATTTATCTAAATAAATGTAACCTCTCTTTTGGAGAGGTAATCTGGGTTTTATTGTTGATTCTTTTCTTGTGAAGCCATGGTCTGCTAGGAAAGCATGGCATGGGACAAACTAGGGTTGAAAACAAGATGCTAAAAAAAAAATAAATTCAACTTTCTAAGAATTTTGGGAAAAAAACCCCACATTTTTATTCAAACCCTGATATATAGTTCCTTTGTTTAAAAAAAATAAATACAATAATCCCTTGAATTTTGCACACTTATGCAAAGTCCACTAAAAATAAAGCAGAATAACAATTTTGGCCTCCCCCATCTTATAAGGTAAAAAAATTTCAAATTATAATCCTATTATAACATTTGCATATATAATTTACCATCCAATGCATTCTGAACTAAATGCTGGGACATCCAAAGAGTATGACCCAAGCAATTTGAGCCTTATATAATTCCCAAGACCCTCAGCTGAGGATTGCTTAGAGTTCATCATGTTACTGGGAGCATTTTTTTCTCTTCCTCAGAAGTGATGCACTACATGTTTATGCAAAATTACTACTATCTTAAAGTACCTCAGTGGTTTCAGAGAGGATTCACTCAATAGCTAAATAATTGGACTAAATACATTAATTCCCTCACTTTTTTTTTTTTTTTTTTTTAAACTTGAAAAGATTAAAATTGAGGTCTCCAAAGGCATGCCAGTATAGAACTCCTAAAGGAGTTATACATTTAACTACTACTTTTTTTTGACTGGGAATGAAGAGCTAAAATAACAATTACAGACTATAATCTGTTTCTGAATATTGGAGAATCATCAGCTGAATCAGAATCACCATCAAACTGACAAATTTGAGACTGTGTTACTAGCAGTGGGGTGAAACAGCTCAAAGGAGCACTGTTATCAAGTTAGTGGTAAACCTTTTTTCACTACCTGTATATTTGATCACATGGCACAAGTATCTTGCCTTGAAAATTCATTTTTAATTAAACTTTTCATTCTAGTATTCCGTTAGGGCATAATATTGAGCATAAATAGCAACTTACAGACTTGTTCTCAAGCTAGATTTGTTTTAAATATAAAGACTAAGACTTGTTGATATATAAAAACATCTCACTCACTGCACATCCCCATTATTCATGTACAAAGTCAGTGTTTTGAACGCTACAGTCTCAGTTCCCATAGGACTGTGCAAATTCCAGCTTTTCATGCTAAGAATTTTACCCTAGAAAACTGAATTGTGTCATTTGGTTTTCAGCCCAGCAGCACCTGAGGAATGTACAAAGACAGAAAAAGTAATTTAATGTACTGTGACTTATTTAATCTGTTCTAATGCTAACATGATAATTTATTTTATGTTTCTTCCAAGCCTGTTACAGTTTCCTTAACATAAGTCAGAGTATATTTGTTAATGTTTCAGCAGTGCTTTTGTTACTGCTGCTTCAGGGGAGGGACAAAAAATTTTGATCTTTCTCAGAATATGTTTGGAATATTTGTCAGTTCCCCGGGTTGGCCAGGAGTGGAATTAGGCCAGCAGTCAAAGTCACAGTTCTGCAGATATTTAAGTACTGAAAGGAGCAAGCAAGCCCACAGTAAAATTTACACATGGGTCAAAATATAGAAGCAGATGAAGTAATTTGACAGCAGGTGAGGACTGTGACCATCTCAAAACAGAATACTTTTCAGGGAATGTCTAAGGTAATAGGAATAGCTGAAGGAAGAATATCTGAAATAGGATCTGTGAGGTTTTTAATATGTTACACTCTTCTCTACACAGGGGTTAAGATACTTCTGAGATCTGAGAAGCAAGTTTGGTCCCTTTTGTTGTATGCCCTTTTTGCTACTTCTACTTCTTTTACCTATCAGTGCAAGTCAACAAATAACTGTGATACTGATAAGGCCAACTGGGGCAAAAGGCAATATCTACTGTATGAAACCTGTCCCAGCCAAGGACATTTAATTTTTCAGGTTGAAAAGAACTCCAAGGTCATCAAGTTCAACCATTAGCTCAGCACCACAATGTTGACCACTAAACCATGACCCCAGTTGCCTTAGCCACAAGTTTTTTGACAGCTTCTAGGGAATGATACCCCCAGTCTCATCTGCATCCTCTCCTAATGAAGACTGTCTTCCCTCCTCTTTTCAGTCTCGAGTAGAGCGTGGTGGATTATTCTGCCCACTGATCTCCACTGGAGCAGGACATTAACTGGCTCTAGCTGCACTAAGAGTTGGCATGGCACTGGCACAACTCCATGGAAACCAACATGTTGGTTCTTGTCTGTGCCAGGTTGGTTTTGGGGTCCTTGGTACAGTTAGGCAGGCAGCCTCTCCTGATTGGGGGTCCATCTCTTATTTGCTATTCTTTTTCATAGTTGCTAGATTTATTTGTTAATTATTATTGAATTCATGAGAATTGTTTAGAAATAGCTTGTTTTCTTTTTTTATAGCTCATTTAAGTTAAGCTTCTGGAAACAGTGTACAGGAACAATGATAAATAGACTTTAACTGCAGTTTCTTTAGATGGTCCCTTTAATGGGCTCATAAATACAGTGGCTGGTTGTTTATTCTTTCATTAGCAGGATCTATGGTTTAACAAAAAAAAATCAAGTGAATCTGCAGATATCTGTATTTCCTTTTGTAATAGTTATAGAAAACTTAGATTCAGTGTAACTCAGGGCCAATATTCCTCAAGCTTGAGCTCATAATGCCACATGATGTCTTGAATTTGGAAGTGTGAATGGAGATGATATACTGTTTTCTCCTTGCCTTACTGTGAAGAAATCAGTTTGGAAGAGGAAAGCAGAAGAAATCAGGGAGAAGTTTGTTGGGCTATCTAAGACCCAGATGATGGGTGAAATCTGATGCTCCATCATATCTATCTATCAATCTATCTGTCTGTCTGTCTGTCTATCTTATCTTCCTTTTTTCTCTCCGTTACATAATTTTAAAGGAAGATGAATAACTCAGGATTCATTTTCATGAATGTAGGTGTTCATAATTAATATTAATGAGCACATTTCCAAAATATGACATTTCCTTGTAAGCAGGGTGACACCTGCTGTGTGCACTTAAATATCATGTTAATGAGAGCTGGTGCCCATTTCACTTTGAAGGAAAGGTGAATTTATCTCTTTCTGTGTGGATGAGAACTTACTCTGAGATAGACATTAATACATTAAGCCTTGAGGCCACCCTGTAAAGCAAAAGCTTCTGAATTCCTTTACTGCCTTTAAAGCTGAGTTCACAAATTGCTGTCCTTGAGGGTGAAAGGAAAGATAATAAAATTTGAAGAAAAGTGAAGTAAAGTTTGTCTGACTACTTCTTTAATTGAAGCTTTTGGTGTGTGAGCACTTCCTGTCATCATTATGTATATGTGCCCAGTAGCACAAGATCTGCTGCCCTTCTGTACCTGGAAATTCTCTAGCTATGAAAGAAAAAGTACGTCACATTTTAGGATGATCACTGACTTTTTCATTTTTAGATTCCACCGTTTCCTTTCTCCTTTGTGGCCTCCAGATTTCTGTGAAGAAGGTCCTTGCATAACACATTAAACCTTTGATATGGACTACTGCCTTGCTTCCCAAAGCCAGGTGTCTCATTTCTCTTCTGGGAATGAGAGCAAAGCTGTAGGCTCTCTTGTTGCATCATAGGATAAAATAGAATAATAGAATCATTAAGGTTGGAAAAGACCTCTAAGTTCATGGAGTTCAACTGTTGACTCAGCACTACTTTGTTCGTCACTAAACCATGTCCCCAGCTGTTACATCCACACACTTCTTGAACACTTTCAGGGATTTGACTTTACCACTTCCCTGGATAGACAGGCCCACTACCTGCCCATCCTTACCAGTGAAGAAATTTTTCCTAATATCTAATCTAAACCTTCTCTGGTGCAACCTGTAGCCATTTAAGCTGAAAAAGGGTAGATTTGGATGTGATATTAGAAGAAATTCTTTACTATAAGGGTGATGAGGCACTGGAACAGGTTGCCCAGAGACATTGTGGGCCCCTCCTTCCTGCAGGTGTTTAAGGTCAGGCTGGATGGGGCTCTGAGTAACCTGGTCTAGGGGAAAGTGTCCCTTCCCAGGGAAGGGAGATGGAACTAGATGATCCCAAAGGTCCCTTAGAACTAAAACCATTCTCTGATTCTACGATATGATTCCTTATTATTCATCACCAATAATTATTTACCACCTCCAGAAGTCTTTACTTTTAGGACAACGAAGACATCCTCCTACATCCTCAAAAATAGTGAGAAGTCCTTCTACATTTCCTCATGTTCTCTGTGCAAGATCACATTCATATTAAGCATAGTATTTGAGATCTCATATTCATGAATCACAGGAATGTTTTGGAAAACAAATTTCCCTAAATATGGTTATTTTAGAGTTTAAACTCTCACAACACCTAAACCAGTGAAAATATTTTTCTTTTTTTTTTCATTTTAAAAATTATATTCATTTTCTATTTTAACATTATTAATTTTTGACTATTTTATAAATGCATTTTGAGAGGTCTAATTACATATCTGTCCGCAACCATATGGTTTTTTTTCAATTTAATCCAATCATTTTACTCGTTTTATATGCAGCATGCAGTGAAGAACACCTTAGTGAATTTCTGTAGTTTTCTAAGGTTTCTTTCTTCTTAAGGTGCTAAAGTAAATAAATATGTGAAATACTGCATATTCTGTAGCACTGGCAGGACATCAGATAGTGCAGAGAAAATTGTCATTGACCTGGGAGAATTTGGGTTGTTCAGTCTGGAGAAGACTTGGAGACAGCTTCACTGTGGCCTTTCAGTTTTTTAAGGCAACTTATAAAAAGGATGGACAGAAACTTTTAAGCAGGGCCTGTAGTGATGGGAAAAGGAGTAGTGGTTGCAAACTAGAAGAGGGTAGATTCAGGTTAGATATAAGGAAGAAATTTTTTACAATGACTGCAGTGAAACCCTGGCACAGGCTGCCCAGAAGGAAGGTAGATGCCCCATCCCTGGAAACATTCAAGAACAGGTTAGACAGGGCTCTGAGTAACCTGATCTGTTAGTGCTCCTTTACCTGAGCTGTCAATTCCCTGTCTCATTATTTGCTTTATTGCCTGGAAAAAAGTTTAATTTTAAAAATCTCATTCTTTCACAGCAACTGTTGCCACAAAATTGGTTAATGATGAAAGTACAGTTTCCAGGTTTGATGAAAAGACTGCTGCAATCCAGACATGAGGATTAATCCTTTTTGCTGGTTTTTTCCTTACCAGGAAAGAATGGGAGGTGGAGAAGGGAAAGACAGTGGCAAGCAGCTGGATTCTGTGTACAAAACACAATGACAGAAACTCACGTCTTACTTTCTGAAAGGTCTCAGAGTTGCTAGAACCAAGTGTTTGCTATCAGAGCCACATAGGTTAAACAAAAGCCAACAATATTATTTGAAGCTATTGAAAATATTTAAATTCCCATATTATCTCTGAATATGTCAACAACATATTTCAGGAACCATCCTTCCCAGCTGGGTTATTTCTTTATTTTAGGGGAGAAAGATCATTGGTATTCAGAAAGCTTTCCCCATTTTTATTTTAATCAGTGGTTTTTACAGCAAATCACAAAACTGAGTTTTCAGCACTTTAGAAGAGGTCTGCTGAATGAATATGCAGGGTTTGGAGGACAAGAGAGATTTGTAAGTTATTCTGACCTGCTGAATTACCTAAACAAGTCATTCACTTCTTCATTCACTTCTGTTCTGTTCCTCCTTTATCCATCGACACTGTGAAGTCATTATACAAAGACTTTATGCCTAGTGTTCATAAAGTCTGAGATCTGACAAGCCCTTAACTGTGACTGGGGAATCTGGAAGCTATATTAATAATAATAATAATAATAATAATAATAATAATAATAATAATAAATTTCAAACCAGTAATTATTCAGTTCCTATGGAAGAGACTAAGTGTGGAGGAGGAACAAAAGGAGTTTTTCCACTGGATTTGCCCACCTCTGGGGAATGCAGGCCCATGCTGTGGGAGACAACTTGAGCAATTACTGTTGCTAGATTACCCCATCATAAAGGAAGGGTTGAAGTATAAGTGAAGACTTTACCTTGGTTACTTCAGAGTTCTGCCAGAATTCTGACAGAATACAGAATTCTGACAGAATACACATTTGTTATGTGTAAAGGTAATTATTATACATCCCAAGGAAAGGGCTATTGTTTCTCTTCTGAAAATAGTGCATTTTGTAATCTTCCCATGGGAGAGATTTCATTGCTGACCAGCCATATAGTGGTTTTGAGCATTTGGATATTGGCACTCCCTCAATTTGGAGAAAGTCCAGGCATCTCTAAGAGCGTTCAAGGAGTTTTTTTTCATGTATGAAAAAAATCATATAATGAACATGATTTTCAAAACACTCCTGTTAGGTCTGTAGAGTAATAAGCCATCAAGTGATTCTTTTTAGACTGACATCTGATGAATTGATGGCACATGCTTCCCTGTACTAAGACAGTGTCATGCCACACTTCTGTCTGCCTTTTGGACAATCTGTTGATTAGCTCACACCACCCTGTATTTGCCATGAAAGACAAGACTTCTTTTTAAAATCTAGCTGGTGTATCCAACATCATTCTGGTGATGCTGCATTTTCCAGCAGCAAGAACATCAGCACAGATCAGGTGCATAAGCTTTGTAAAATAACAAAATCCTTACATAGTCCTGGGATAAAATCAGGCTAACAGATGTCATCATTACTGACAATCAAGAAAATTGAACTAGTGCTCAAGCATCTGTGTGAGGGTGGCATTACCTGACACAGAGAAAGCAAATTACCCTTCCATCATCAGGGAATCAATCCAAGGACTATGTCTTTGGATATAATTTGCATATGCTTCAACTTAGAAAGGGCAAAGGCAAAAGATTGTTTTATTAGTGAAAGGCTGGGTGGTATTAATCTGAGAACTGAGGAGAATTCTTAAACACAGAGCATTAATATGTCAGAAAGAATCAGAATCAGCTGAAAGGTTGTTTAGTGAAGAGAGATTTGTCCTATAGCTTCAACTAAGTTAACTGGAGTTTCTAACAAATTATGATCTATGTCTTTACTAGAGGGTTTATTTTAACAAGGATGTTTTATAAAATGATGGTTGGAGTTGGTCATTCAAACCTCAGTCTCTTGCTTGGTGGTCTCTGTGTGGTGTTTCTGCACAAAACTTAAAAAGCCAGGCATTCAAACACCTCTGCTTCTGGGGGAAATACAAAGCTTATATCACCCTAGGGCTTTCCCTGTGATTTTGCATTTCTTCCAAGATAAACAACTTTTAAGTAACTTCATTCTCTTTCTTGCCCTGTGCCGTGCAAATGTGCCTTAAACTACTGAAGTAGAGCCATTTTTGCAGAGTTTCATGAAAACTGTTAAAGGTGTTGTGTATATCTTCACTAACTTGAAAGATTAAAAAATGTTACCTTCTTAATTTTTAACTCCTGTGTACCCAAATCTATATTTAACCAATTTATCCCCACACTACAGCCTGTGCATGAGATGCAGAGCACCTGGAGGACTACATCTAGGATTTGCTGGAAATACTTGAAGCTAGAGAAACTATCACTTCTGGTAATAAGCCTGGCTATGAAAAAGTTGTGTGCAATCAGTATTATGACTATACCTGATTTAATCTTTCTACAGAATCAGAAAGCTCTAGTCACTGATACCTCTTCCCATATGGCTAAGGCCTAATCTCTGCCTAGAGTTAGACTGGTTTTCTGTATCCCTTTCCTGTAAACAGTATAAGTTGCTGTTGCATGTTTCAACAGGCAGAGTACAGATGTATTGACCTATTTTATTTTACAACTCACAGTAGTAACATCCGCTCTCTCTCATCCTGATTACTTCTGTCTTCATACATGTATGAAAATAGATTTCCCTTTTTCCTTATAGACTTCTATGGGTTCATGAAGACCTGCTTGTAGATCTCCCAGCCTATCAACCCTCTCCAAATCCCTTCTTCAAGTTCAGAGATGTATTAGACAATAGATTAGAGAGATGCATTAGAGATGTAACTACTGTTCACATAACATGAATCCAGAAGAGTCCTTCCAGAGCCACCTGCATTTGACGATGGTGGTTTTGAACTAACATTTAGTATGTGCATCAGTGATGTTTAGAAGAGTTAATTTTCTATCTGAAGTAAAAAAACTTAAATCTAAGTACATCATAAGCTGCACAAAGATGATGAAGTCAAATAGGAAAACGAAATTTGTTTCATGAGCTGTTCTTATAAAACTGTATAGACTGGTGTTAATTATAGTTCTACCTTTAATTTTCATTAATTGAATCCCATATCAACTTTAGGATTTCTCTGCTGGAGAGTGAAATCAGATTAACTGCTCTGCAGGTACCTAGATTATCCCCTTTTCCTCTTTGAATATCACCAAGAAGTAAGTCTTACTGTGTTGAATTGTATATTAAGATGTATTTTTAGCAGCCATCACAATTCAGAACATTTTCTGTAAGTTGCTTCAGATTTAAGTTATTTGAAAACTTCAGATATTTAACCAGTTGATTCCCCAAACTGCCTGAAGGCTGCTCTGTTCTTTGCCCAACATGACACCTGGCTTCCTTGGTGTACACTTCCACCTGGCAGGCTGCTCTCAGGTTACTTTTCTTTTTGGATGTTCTGCCTAGAAACATGAGCAGGATGCCAGCCAGTGGGTGAGCCAGGTGCTTGTCTTGCAGGTGGGACTAGTGTAAGCTCCTTGGACAGTGCCCTAAGGAATCAGCTCTCTTGAAAGAAATTGTTCTATTTTGCAGGAGAGAAAACTTGCAGCACAAAATTAAATGCCAATCAGACCTAATTTTTCAGCCAATGCAAAATGCTTTTTTTCTGATCAGATAATAGTACATTTCTTTCAAAAGCAGAAAGAGAGAAAAAAAAAAAGGATACTTTTCTTTCACACAAAGAGCATAGGGTGATAAAACATAATAAGCAGAAAAACTTAATCAAGAAGGGAAAGTGTCTGCAATTGTGACCCTCGGCAGAAGCTGTAAGATGTCAGATTTAGAGGGCCAGAAACCCTGTCATTGACTTGCAGCATTATTTCACACATTACTTGAAATTTTTTCTACTTAATAGGCAATCTGTCAGGAGGGGAAAAAAAAAAGACATTCAAGCAATCTCTCTTTTGTCTTCTAAATCCATTAGCAAGAAATAGAAGGAAATACTGGATTTCTGTAGGTAGCAATTTTGGATATAACTGAAAGAACAAACACGACAAACAGCAGTCATCTAAAATGCACTGTTTTACCTGTATCAAGTGACTGGAATTCCTTTTGAAGAACTTAAATAAGTCTGGAATATTTTTGGTCTGATTATATGCAATAAAAAAGTTTCCAGAGCATGTTAAAAAATGAAACTCCAGTGGGTTTTTTGCATACATATTCATGCATTTTGTAAAGGAAGGAAACATCATTAAATATGTTTTGCAGAATTTCAAATGGTATGAAATGAAATGCTACGATGCGTGAACAGCACAACAATAATCTCTGTACTGCTAAACTGTGAGTAATGATTGGAAAGCATGCAGATGATCCATCCAGTAGAATCTACGAGAAGTGCCCTGGCAGAGGACAGAGTTCTGAGCTTTACCTGAGGAGAGCTGTTGTGGTTTACTTTGTTCTGTTTGATGGAGAGAAAAAACGCCAGACTGCAGAGAGTCAGCTCAACGCTTCTGTTTACTGACTGAACATTGAGATGAAAGACTTCCCTGCCATGCAGTCATCTTTTATTGCCAGCCCAGTCCAAAAGACAAGAATAAAACAAAGGGTAAAGCAAATGGAACAGATGAGAGCTTGTAGAGGAAGACAAATACCAAGAAAAGTAATAATAATAATGATGCCAAGAAAGGAATGCAGAATACAGGACCAGCTGAGCATAAATGAGAGAACAAAGAAAGAAGGATAATGGAAAAGAGAGAATAATTGGAATAAAGAAAAATACTAGGATGTATTGAAAATTCTTCTCAAGTGATGCACAAACTCACACCATTGTTTTGAAGAACAGCTGTGTAACATTTCTAGGCCAGGCGCTGACAAATTTTATACTATACCTGCCAATGTGGGCTCATCTACAAAGATAAATGGAACAGATTCAGCTTCAGTGTACAGTCATTGGTATATTTTTCGTTTGAGTAAAGGTAATAGTTTTATATTTGTCTCATGCCTATTGTAATTCTTAGATCTGCAGCCAAATTTCTGCACGTCACCGGGTGAATGGCATGACCTATTTCTATACATTGAGGACAAACACACACTTGAAAATATTCTTAAGCATCCTAACAACTGTGGTTGGTTTTCTTTTCCTCTGTTTTTTCTTACTGTAGTTGCAGACCATACTGAAGGGATTAATTTTGGAAATACACAACCCAGGCTTCTCTTGAATGCATTGTGGTGTTTTTTTTTGGCCATTAGTGACATCCTCCAGTAAACAGCTCAAGTGCAGGTTTAACCAGAGATGCTTTGTTTATCTCAGGTTTGCTTCTTGCCCATTTATTTGTTGAAGTGGTGCTTCCAGCCTCCTGCTGCCTTTGAAGGGAGATACTAAGCCCTAGTGAATTGCATCACATTCAGTCTTGCTGATCCCATATTGAATGCTACCCATTTTTATTCTCCATTTCTGTTACTGTGAAACTTGGCTGAGCAGTTATGTGTATCCTATTTAATAGTCAGGTGCACGGCGTGTGCCCAGCATGCAGAACAGACCTTTGGTTGACTAGCAGAGTCATGAGCTGTGTACAATACTCTGCAGACAGAGCCTCTCCATTATCCCAGTTTTGTTAGTCGATAAACCTCTAGGGTTTTCATTTGGTTTTATTTCTTCTGAGTTTTCTGTGTTATTTTGTACGTGCAGGTGTGAACAATCCTTCAGTCCTAACATTATTTGTTCTGGCTTTCTTGGATTTTAATGGTTAGTTTATTAATTTTAATATTGCCAGTGAGGTAGGGCAGAGCAGCAAGCAAGAAAGAGCCATAGCTATAAGAATAATCGTGTTTTGGAGAATTTGTATGTCAGTAAGTCAAACTGTGCATTGAGCATATTCCCAAAAAGCTTATTCTCAAATTTCAGTGGTGTACCTCATATGTCTCATGAGGGTGAAAATAAGAAATAGGTCTGAATATGAAATAATTTGAGTGCTTAAAGGATGTGCCTTGGCACACAGTCAGTTTAGTGTATTCTATGTAAATATAACTAAAATTTCAGCTCTCCAGCAGTGGAACATCTCCTGTAGTACTTGAAGGGTGGGCGATCGTGCGGTCAGGGAATCACAGGATATCTGTAGTTGGAAGTGGCCTCTGGTCTCAAGCCAACCACACTGCTCAAAGCAAGACCAGCTACAAACAATCTTCTCAGGGCTCTCTCAAGCTCCAGTTTGTGCTTCTACAGGGATGTACACTTCACCCTCCCCTCTTTGGGTCTTTTTTATAAATGTGATTATGCTCATGGGGAGGTGGGGGTTTTTTTGTCCCCAGTAGCTGATAAGTGTTTAGGGAGTTGCAGCTTGTGTTCACTGCCTTTTATGCTATTGCTATACTCCTCTGAGAAACAAGAGAAGATCCATTGGTGCTACACCTACGGATACCTCAGTCACCTCAGTAGGTTGCTGTAACCCTCTGCTATAAGACAGCAAAAAGGTTCTCCATAAACCTTCTCCAGGCTGAATAAACCCATCTCCTGCAGTTCTTCCTTTCTTTCATGTGTTCAAACTTCTTAACTGTCTTCATGGCCCTGTGGTGGACTTGCTGGACCTGTATATTGATGTCAATTGGATTCAGTGTTTGTTGGCATCCCCAACTAATTGGCACAGGCATGGAGCTAATGTCACCAAAATACCCAAAGTCATTGTATGTTCTAGGAAAATATATAGATTGTAACTGGGAATGTGTGTGAAAAAATGATTCCAGAGAAATACTATCATATACTCAAAATTAAAGAAATTCCTGATATGTAACCTAAATCTCCCTCAGCTTTTGTCCCTTCATACTTCCTGCTGTGATAGACATGGTCAGGTTATTCTTTCAGTGGACTTGGAAACAAGTATAGTCTTATTTTTCAAAGCCTTGTGATATTTTAATATTTCACTGGGAAAAAGGCATGTTTTCATAGCATCCACTGTTCCATTCCAGGGTCAGCACTTAGCCCAGTCTTAATGTTGTGTTCCTCTGTATTGTTTTAAGGGTTCCCAGTGAATTGTGGACAGTACTCAATCAAACTGCTGCAATGAGAATCCAACAATTGTTCTGTTTGCACACAAAGTCAATGCTAGTTGTTGTCACGGTGAGATAAGGGAGAAAAGAGGTCATGGCTCCTCAGGCCATGCTTGGGTGTTCTAAGTGAAAATCCTTCTACATGGATTGTTTCTTCTGAGTTGCATTCATTGCAATGTCACTATGATGTGTCAGAGGTCTCTGTGGCACCAATGCCAAGTTTATCCCACTAATGATCAGCTTCTGGAGTTCAGCTGCATTTACTCTATCACAAATAACAGTGATGTCAGTAATGAAGTAAAAAAAGAAGCTTTTGTCACCCTATGATCTCTATTCTGTTCTCAGTTTTACCACTGTAAACCAGGAGGAGCTTAAATAACACCAAGTAACTATAAATAAGCTGGTCACATGATCTCTATACTTTTTGTCCAGCTTGTGAGCTGTTTAGCTCAGCATATCCACTTTAGGAAGAAGAAGTCTTGAGATACCTGAGGGTGAGGTGGGATATAGCATTTTCTGCATAACACATGAACAATCTATCTAACAGGACAAAAAGTTAGAGAAACAGATTCAAGTTTTTCTTTTCAAGACTTTTTTATTTTATTTTATTTTATTTTTTTTAATGGTCAGACAATCCAAAGCTGGTCCTGATCTCTTTGCTTGTTTGTGAAGTGGGTTGTGAGACTGTAGATGAGAGAGTGATGAGGAGAACCATGGTTTCTGGATAGGGAAAATCAACAGGTGAACTATGGAAGCAACTTATTGTGAGACTAAAAGTTAGAGTTTCAGGAATGCTTTGGCATTTTTGTAATGTTGATGATTGTATTCCAGTGCCTAGACTGTTTTCTGGACATTTTTTTTTATATTTACAGCCTTTTTGATTACTATGGAGTCTTATGCAATTTCACTGTGTCCTCAGTTCTGAATCCTGACTGAGACCATCAAGATTTCCTTCCAAAGGCATAACAGAACAACCAACTTGTCTGTCACTGTGGTTGTCCAGGGAAATAGGATGGGGAGCTCTGTGAGGCATCCCGTTACAAAGTGCATAGTCAATGTAAGAAGAACCTGGACAGGAGGACTTTGCTAAGTTTCTTCAGCTTTGCAATGCACTAGGACATAAGCTAAATTAAAAATAAATTCTTAAAACATGGATTTAAATGATGTATCTACACATGTTGCATGGAAAGTATGTGGTACAAAAAGGTGAAACAGCCAGAACTCCTTCCCCCTTTTTTTACCATGAGTACTTATACCCTAGACCATATCCTTCAGCTGGCATTAATTCTTCCTGTATTTCCCCTCCTAGTGCAGGTTTGTTAGAGCTGTAGCAGAGCAATTTTGCTACATACAATTTGGGGAGCAAGAGCTGCCCTCAAAGGCCATCTGCAAACTGCTTAAATTAAGAAAGGTTAATCCATTCATAGAAATGTGAAATGGAAGCATAATTTTAATATACCCTGTGATATGATGCAAGTGAGTCTAGATCTTGAGCTTTGCTGTTACCTAGAAGAAATAAGTTCAGCAAAACCTGAAATCCAATTTCCATATATATTGCTGGTCTTATCACTGTTTTGTCTAAAATGTTAAAGTAATCTTAATTATCGGAATGACAATCAAAAATAAAAATCAGCGCTGTGCTCTGTCTCATTATAATTCAGGGTTTAGATAATGTTGCTTTGGAAAAACCTCATGTGTGTGCCATAAATTATACTTGGAAGAGTCAAATAAATTACTTTCCCAGCCAAATTATTTCCTCATGTTCAAAATGGAAGCGCTGGAAAACTGTGCTTCTACTGGGTACATTTTGTGTTGATTTCTGAAAAGCAGTAATTATTACAAGTGAGTAAACATAGTCCCTTTTTTTTTTTTTTCCTAAAATATTGTCTAGGAATTGATGAATGTGGTTTGCAGATGTAAAAATCCTTATTAGCTTCCACCATTTGATTTTGGACAGTTCCTTTGGCTGCTCATATGCATCAGTTTCCCTGTGATGAAAGAAGCTATTGAATTAAATTGTGAACGTTCAAAGTTAATAAGTATGCTGAATAAGCTTTGTATAAGGTGGCAAATGTTATAAAACTTTTGATAACATATTTTTGCATTTGTAAGAATTTTGGTTTTTGCCTGTCCCGGTTTTTCAAGTGCTGAAGGTAGACATATGCTGGATTATATACCTGCTCTTGATTCACACATTGCTTTTCTCTCTATATTGATAGTATATGATTATGTTTATGTTTATTTTTATGTTTAGGCATGACAAGCAAGGTCCCATGCCCTAGGCTGCAGACAGGCAAAAGTGATAGTCCTTGGATTTAAGCTTTTCAACCATAAATAGGCAAAGAATGAGAGAAAGGGATATCTGTATTTTCTCTCTGCAGACAGAGACTTCTGCCTACAGCTGAGATATAAGAAATCAAGCCAAGACCATGAATCCAGTCCCTCACCCCTGGACTGTGCTTCCACCCTCTATCTGTGCATGAGGCTCATTTCCGTATTTCACCACATTAATGATTGTTTCCCACAGTTGCATGCTGATTATCCTGCCAGTTAAACAGAAAATCCAGGTATATATCATCTGCAAAGAAATTAAACTGCCTACACTCTTGACAATAGATTGTTGTATTTACATTACTTTTCCGATATCCAGCTGCACCTGGATCAAATAAAACCCTATTTAAATTGAATGACAGTGTTTTCTTAAGACCTGTGAGACTATTACTAGGGACTTTAAATGAGTCAATCCAGTTTCTTCTATAATTCTGTAATAGCAAACTACTTTCCAAAGGTTTTCTGTCATTTTTCACTCATTTAGAAGGGAAAACCTGCTGGAAGAATAAGTTACAGATGAACATTAATTAGGGTGAAGCAGCAGGGCTATATAAATTATGAAGGAGGTTCTTTTTTCTGAGTTACAGATTGATTCCTTTTGTAATCAAATTCCATTTTCAGTGCAGCTTCCTTTTAATATGAGGTAGGCAGAAAGGAGATAAGGGTCTGGTGAAACATAGTACCTGCTGTTTCAGATTCTTTTTAGGAGGTTGCCTAGAATGACATGACTCAGATTTAAAAAATAAAGAAAAAAAAAACAGAAGAAAATAGGTCGGAGGTTCTCAGTACCAATTAATTTAGCATTCAAAAGGGAATAGAGATGGCTAAACTTCATGGCAAATTGAAATAGTTCAGAAATGTGAATAAAATACTGTCTTAGAAAGATATTAAGAATAATAGTATTTTTATTTTTCTTTGAACCTCTTTATGCCATCGTTCCAAATGGGACCTTACAAATATCAGATATTTAAAACTCTCCAACTCTCATGGAACTGCCAGGCTATTTCAATTATTACCTCTTTAAGAATGCAAATAGTTTTGTTTTTTTCAACAGTCGAATGACCATCACTGTATGTCCTTCTGTAATTATTCTTATCCATTTCCCCTGCTGAGGACCATGTGTGCACCTGCCAAGTGTGGTATTGCTCCCCATCACTGACATGTAGCCACCTTAATGCTTGATGCTTAAAACAGAGGGACCAACTTCCTGATGTGGTTCCAGAAATTTAGATCAGAAAATTTTCTGTTGTCCCAGAAGTTTGTTTGCTAGTGGGATTTTCCATCTGCCTCTTATGTGTATGGGGACATACCACTAGCAGCTCAACAGAAGAACAGGAGACAGAGGACTGAGCTGATATGTCTTATCCCTTCACTGAATACAAGGGCTGGTTTTCCAGCTCATGACCCAGTGCCAGTGTGCTTTCCTAGTCATTTGATTACAGAGAAGGGCATTCTAGAGTAAAAAAGTTTGTTCAGTTGAAATTTTCTCTGCCTAACTCAGAGTTAAGTGCCTACTGTGGAGGTTGAGTTCAAGACAAGGGTCATTGATTCAAAATTTTCTTTACAGGGAACTGTACCTGTAGTGTCAATGGGAAGAAGTAGTTTTGGTGCTGATATGGCATCTGTCTTAGAAACAGCACCCTTACTCAATGGCTCTGGGTAAAGGATAGCAGGAAGATCTCATTTTTTTCTTGAACTTAGATGCTGTAGGGGATGATAAATTTTACTTTTTTTGTGGTTAGCATAAATAGGATCTTGGGTTTAATTGTGACATCTGGATGGAGATAAGCATTACTAATATACTCCAGTAGAAGTCTAGGAAGTTTCCAGAGATGGAGGCTTAAATGGCATAGAACACAGCAACTCAGATTTTCTCTGTAACATTAGGCACATTCAGTTTTCTCTATCTCTTTTACTATTTACTAGTCATAACAGCATGGGTATGACAACTTTATGCTTTTAAGGAGTCTTTCCAGATTTTTTGGAGTATGTTTCATTCACAGGTACTCCTCTACCTCATTCTTCCTTCTTCTGTCAAGAGTTTTCCGATTATGAACAGTGTCAAGCTGTCAAGACAAAATCAGTTTGTCTTCTAACAACCAAACTTTACTGAATACTTCTATAATATGTCTGTAATACAAAACTTATATATGTATATATACATATATAAATATATATACGTACATATATAATTCAAAAGTGAGCCATATATCTCCCACTAAAAAGACCAGTGCTTCAAACACTGACAGGTTTGGGGTATTGACCACCTCTGTAGGAAGCCTATTGCAGCGTTTGACCACCCTCTGGATAAAAAAATGCTTCTCAAAGTCCAGCCTGAACCTTTCTCTGCAGCTTTCGACCATTCCCACCTCTCAGCACCTATCTTCCCATGCCCTCACCTCAGAAAGCTGTAGGGGACAATAAGGTTGCCCCTCAGTGTCTCCTTTTCTCCAAACTAGACAAACCCAGAGTCCTCAGCAGCTCCACATAAGACATTCCTTCCAGCCCTGTCACCATATTTGTTGACCTTATCTGACACATTCAAAGACCTTTGCATTGTTCTTAAGTTGTGGGGCCAGAACTGCACATCTTGCTCCAGATGAGGCCTAACCAACGCTGAAAACAGAGGGACAATCATCTCTTCTGCCTGGATGGTGATGCTGTGTTGGACACCCCTGTGTTGGATGGGGTTTGCCCTCTTGACTGCCAGAACACACTGCTGGATAGTGTTGAAGTCTGGCTGGCCAGCACCCCCAGATCCCTGCCTGCAGGGCTGCTCTCCAGCCAGTCCTCTCCCAGTTTCTATTTGTACCCAGTGTTGCACCATCCCAAGTGCAGAATCGAGCACCAGAACTTGTTAAATTTCACCCCATTAACCATTGCTCTCCAATCTGTGTAGATCCTTCTTCAATGCCTCATTTCTTGAGAAAGTCAGCAGCACATCCCAGTTAGGTACTACAAGAAAACTTGATGACAACAGTATTGAACCGTATTGGCCCTGGGATTAAGCCCTGAGAATACCAGTAATGTCTTTACCTGCTTCCATGGCTGATATTTTGCCTTATCTGTTGTGATTCCAAGGACATTTTTCTTACTTTCTGTAAGAAGAGTGAGGCTGTCACTGGAATACTCTGAAAGGGCAGATTTTGCTGAGGAGAGGCAGAATTAAGAGATCCCAGTCTAACCTGGATGTCTCATTTTGTCCTCTAAGGCATCAGAGAGCAGGAGGGAGTGCACAGAGCTGCTATTGCCAGCCCAGCCTTATGAATCATTTGAAATGTGAGTGAGTTTCAGGAGCCTAGGGGGATCGATGGCTTGTAAAGGGAAGTCAGGCATGGTTGGAGGTCAGAGGCAGGCATGACAAAAATAGGAGGGGGAAAAAAAGGGAAAAGTTAGGAGTGATTCCTCTGATAAAACAGGCATGTCTGTTTAAGCCAACTACTCAAGGCTTCTGTTACAACCTATGGAGAAAAATGACATTTGTTGGGTCCTCATTGACAGAGTTTGCATTTCTTTCCTTCTTGCCTCAGGGAGACCCTGGCAGGTTATATACACTAGTTCCACAGTGATATTTCCTCAATTGGTCTTTAGTCTGGAAATTATTTTTTTCATCCATTGCTCTAGGAAAGGAAGAAATGGCTATGAAAATTGGATTTGGGTAGAAATGTCTGTTTGTAGTCCTCTTCTTTTTGGTTGATGGACTGCCTTCTCTTTGTTTAGTCATCCAACTTCTAAATAAATGAAAAGGGCTTTTGAGGAACTTTGGCCTGGGCCAGATTCTCTGGGAGGCAAGTTGGGATAAATAAACTTGCTTTCCTGGTAGATAAATAGATAAAACCAAATTTTCAAATGTGTGAGTCCACAAAAATATGCACTTATGCAACTTAGAAACATTGGGTATTTTTTGTTCTTTATCAGCCTCACTATCATAATAATAGTTTGTAGTCACATCTATGCAAGTAAATTAAATAATGCCAGAATATGCTCCTGTGGCCTGGACCTCAGCCATCTCTTCTGTTGTATTGTGAGTGTTATACCTCTCATGGTTTTGACTGGAGGCACCCAGTGTTTGATCAATTGCCTCCCAAGCCAAGTTGGAAAGCTATGAGTGAGGATTCTGAGCAAGCAGTGTGACTATGGACATGCTTCACTGGAGACTGAGAGAGTTTAAAAGGATGGATAAAAGCTGTACTGTGCCACCTGGCTTCAATATCAGGCAATAATCCTGTAATGTTTTGTTCACCAACTCAGACACAGCCTCTGAGTGTTACCAGTCAACAGAGAACCACCATTGACTTGCATGGTAAAGAACTGTGGTTTGGTCCTGAAAGGCATGATGTCACATCACTTCTGTGTGAAGCATTACTACGGTAACGTAGGGTTGATACTTATCTAGATAGCCAGGAAGAAACAAACATGAAAGATCTGTCCCAGGTACTTTTTTATCCTCTGAATATATATCAGAGAATAATCATAGACTCATAGGATGGCTTGGATTGGAAAGGACATTGAAGACCATCTAGTTCCAACCCCTTTACCATGAGCAGGGTTATCTTGCATTGGACCAGGTTGCTCAGAGCTCCATCCAACCTGGTGTTGAACACTTCCAGGGATGAGGCATCCACTCACCACTCTCACAGTGAGGAATTTGTGCTTAAATATAATCTACTGTACGTTATCTATCTGAATGAGGTGTATACAAGCACTAGATTTGATACTCAATGGGCTCCTTAGACTGAGTAGGTTGTAAATTACCTTTATTCCTTCTTGCACATTCAAGACTAACATGCAGCAGCATGTAAGCTACAGCAATCATCTGCATATATCTAATGGATTCATCTGGGATTTCTGAATTGCTATCAATTTGGTACAAATCCTAAATCATTACCTGTCACCTGCCAAAATGTCTAGTTTGTAAAACCAAGATGTGAAGAATGTACTAGTGCAATGCCTGAAAATACACATTGAATTCACTTGATTGATCCTACATTTCTACCTAAGTATCTCACAAAATTGTCCAGGTGAGATGATAGGGACTTATTAGTGTAACATTTAGTATTTGCTAGATGAAAAGGTGAATGGGCACATTTCTATAGGTTAACAAAGACTTAATTACATGCAGATTTGCCAGTTTGGACTGGAATAATTCAGAAGCAAACTTTGGGACTGGCACTGGTCTTTAATGCAGTCTAAAAAAGTGATGTTATTAGCTTGGTGATTTATTCAGTCTGAGGGAAAACAGAAGACAATGAACTTCATCTCACAGATTTTACTGTCTCATCCCATATCAGAACAGCATCAGACTTCAGAAGTGAAAGTGATATAGGGATGTCTGGAATACAGTATAAACCAGCTAAGTGTTTTTCCACGAATGAAGGCTCTCATCATCTATTAAAAAAACTCATCAGTATTTAAGAACTCCCTCTCTGCCCTTTGCCTCCCAAGACAGAGAGGCCAAATTAATTTACAAAACGCTGAAGTCCTAAAATTTAATGATATCATTACTATTCAATTGCAGTATGCTGTTGGACAGAGAATCATGTAATGAATAAAGTTCTTTTATGTCATCCTGACCAGCCAAGTGTATTAAATAGCTGACTAGTTCTCACTTCAGAGGGAGCAAACACAGCTTTCATTCAAAAGGAGCAGTTCAATCTGTGTCAGTAATTTGCATTGATAGCAACAGTTTGTAAGGTAAACTCAGTCACATTCTTAACTGCTTACCTAGGTCTTAAAATATTTGCTTCAATTCTTTGACGAGGTGAAATCTTCTAGCCCCTAGGGGCACTACAAGTCCTTACCATCCCAGTCTACCTTCCCTGGACACCCTGTCCATGCCCAAGGATGATGTTTCAGAGCAGCACAGGATCAGTTCCTGCCTAGTCATGCCGCAGGATGCTGGTTTGGAGCCCTACCACAGTCCTGTCATGTATGGTCCAAATCCACAGGCTGATAATCAGACCTATCCTCATCCCAGCTCTATCTCCATTGCCCTGCTGAAAAAAGGAGAGGGGAAAATTTTCAATAAAAGTTTTTTAACAGTGACTCTAAAAATTGCAGGTGTATAATCCATTCATATGGGAGCTGCATATCTGATCTCTGTTTTTAATATTATGTATTTGAAGCAGGTTTAAAAAAAAAAGTTAAACCTAGTGATTTACACCTCTTTGTAATTAAATGTAGCAGTAAGAATAATATTTCACATTGTACTGGAATGTTCTTTTAAACTTTGTCATATAATCTTAAAAAGCTTAATAGATATTGTGATTGGTATCTTAATTCAATTGTTACTTGACTTGTGGGCTACTTTTTTATTTGCTTGAATAAATGACTGAGTTTTCTGTGACATAATTGTCTTCTGCAAGGGCTTTCTGTGAATATATTTTTAATTTCTAAGTGGTTCAGTTTCTGCCCTGGCTATTCAGACACTTTTTTCTTCTTCTAATAGCATTAATGCCAGTAATACTAATTGAGTAATACTGCTGAATAAACCATAAGTTCAGCATGTATATTGTAATTTTCAGAGCTCTTCCTATACTGTCAGTCTCATCAATCCCCATTTTTAAAAGGGAAATGAACATTATTATCCATATTTTCCATCACAGAAGTGAAATACTACATTTTCTTATTCCATTTCTAATTTTTGCCAGGCAGATGCTTGTGAATCTCAACAGCGTCTGTCATTTCTCTGTTGCTCTCCAGTATACTGAAGACATGGCTGAACTCTGAAGATTACCAACACCAAGCTTTTCTTCCTTGGTTATGTTTATTCTTGTAAGTTAAATGTATGTGAGGCCACATTTCTCTCTGTGAGGCCATCTGGCATAGAATGATCAATCTCTGTGTGAATAAATTATCTTGAACTCCAAATGGGGGCAATCTGTCTGTAGGATCAAAAATGGTCTCTGGTTTATACCATCACTGGTGCCAGACAACTGTCCTGAATGAGGCTAGTTGCCCTTTTCCAAAACCCATGCCATGGACTCTACTGTTATTCACAAGCATTGTCATATTTAGCAGTACAATTTTTGTGTCTGGGGCTCTGAGTTCTCATCAAAACATACACTGAGACACCATACTGTTCTTCAGCAATGGTGTGATTACATATGAAACATCTTTTCAGGCAGCGGAACTCAACCTGCAGAACACATGAAAAGTGTTGGTTTTCTCTTTTGGTGATCACTCTAGTCAGCAAGTTGATCATCAGCTCTGAAAGTAATAGCAAAGATTCTGTGGACATGGGTGTTGGAAGGAAAGGATTAAAACTGGAAGATTTGGTGAGGATGGAAAATGGATTTTTTTTTTTTCAAGATGACCTTGCAACTGGGGGATGCTAATATTCCATATGGAAAATTTCACATATTGTGCTTGCTTTGGGATGATTTCTGTCTGTCATGGGAAGTGGAATTTCTGTATAAGGAAACAAAATTCTGTCAAAGAATTAAAAAATAACCTTCACAGACAGGCTTTGGTCTTCTACTGGGAGAAGGAGAGACAAGAACCTTGGAGTTTTGTGCATGATGCAGTTGGGAATGGGCTTGGGTGTTTTGTGCCCCTCTATGACTGGACTAAGCTTAGAAGTATGTGTGTCCCTGCTTGTTTTTTTTGAATACTACAGCCAGTGAGGTGATGGGATAAGTTTAGTGTTTGCTCTTCAGCTGCAGGTTGTGTTTGTCTTGGTTAATTGCATCCAGCAATTCACACAATGGGATATAGATTTTTAATATCAAGAGGTTTGCTATTTTTGGCATGGATATCTGGGAAAATATTATACATAGAAAAATATAGCATTTTTCTTTGTCTGGGTGGTCACCATTCAGAAAGTCTTGGTAAAATCAGTTTTCTGTGTGCTCTGGTATCTGCATATATCAGTGAAAACTCTGAAGTCTGTGCCATGTACTGTGGTTTTGAGGAATTGTCTTCCCTTACGTCCTGTGAACATGGAAAGGACTGAAGGGACTGTAGCAACTTGCAGTTCTCCAGATTCCAATTGCCTGATTGTGGTAGCCTTCTATTATAAAAAGGAGAATCAGAGAGTGGACTTCTAAAAAATTGTTGGTTGGGGGTCAGGGATACTAGGACATGGCAGAACAATGTGGTCTTTGAGATAAGATGCTGTTAGAAATAGCACATCTCAGGAGATGAGCAGCAGGACTGGACATCGGGACACCTTGGAACAAGGATTAAATACTTCTGCAGATTTGCTCTTGGTGTTTCTCTGCTAATGTTTACAGTATTCCACAGAGGGTCTGACAACATAGATAACCTGGGAATTTAATTTCAGAGGCACAGCCAAACATAGCCACTAAGGCACTGGAAATACAATGGAATGTATAATGAGGACAGTCTATGTCTGGGGGAAGAAGCATACCCTTGCATTGACAAAGAAAGAAAATAAATGGAGTCTGTTTGTTTTCTGCATAAAAAGTAGAAAGTATTTATATATGATTATGTTCAGTTTGTCAGGTAACTTTTTCTTGCTTCACTTCTATCTGACTTGGCTGGCTATGTATGTAAACAGTTTTTTCAGAGAGATCTGGAATGATACCTCACTGTAATATATACAAAGGTAACGAGACCTCTTGTGCTGGAAGGAATAAATCACAGAAGTTTGTGTCTGCAAAGCTGCAGACCTCACTGTATTGCTGTGTGTTATCACACCTCAAATCCATCATCTGACCAAGAGGTTACTCTTGAATTATTTTATCCAGCAATGTACTAGATGTTGTTGGGATAGTTCACTTTCTCCATAACAGATTGGATGGTGCTGTGTTTTAGATTTTTGACCAAAATAGTACTGTTAACATAAAATTCTACCTATTGCTGAGCTGTGTTTTCCCATTAGTCAAAGACTACTCTGTTTCTCATTCTGTCCTTCCCTCTCCTCCGCATTGAATACAGTGGGGGTTTTGCAATTGGTAGAGCAAACTAGGTGGATGATACAAATTAACCAAGGAGATAGTCGGTATCATATAATGTCATGCACAGCAATAAAAAGGGAAAAGAGAGAGATTTAGGAGTTAAGTGCTTTGGTGTTTTTCTTTTGCTTGGGCATTGGTCTACCCATGAGAGGTGGTAAGTTATTGCCTTTGCATTGCTTGTTCTGTTTAATTTTGTCTCTTCTTCCATGTGACCTTCACTTAATAAATATGCTTTTACTTCAACCCTGAAGTTTTCCTGCTTTTATTCTTCTTTTGTTACTGCCACTGATGTGAGGGAAGGGGATGAGTGAATTGTTGTGTAGTGCTTAGCTGCCTACCTTGGAGGACACACAACAAGCAACTAAACAATACTTTTGATTGCAGAAACTGCAATTGCAAAACAGAGTGCACATTACTTACTCTCATCTAGTCTTGTGCTTTGCTGTGAGCTCAACAAGAGCTTCTTCTTGAGGTACAGGAATTAATGCATCCTTCTCCAGGGATGGGGAGGTATGTCTGCATTGGTCACTCTGAACAAGCTCATTTAAGAACTTAAGCCATATAATGATGGTAGGATGGAATTTCTCAGCAGGACTAATTAGCTTGGACAAAGCACAGTTTCACTGCTCTGCTTCCATCATCCTGATACTGTGTGGTTGGTTGTATAAACATCATTCTCCCTGCATCCTGCCTGACCTTCAGGAATCGCAGTTTTGTAATATCTTCACTTTTTCTGTATGCTCAGAGCCTGATTTCCATAATGCTCATCATTTTGTTTTGTCAAGACTTGGTTATGACCTCTTCTTTCTGATTTTTTTAAAAATCACATTATTTTCCAGTGAGGAAATTCAGGGTATGCTGGCATGATAGTGATGTGCTCAGTCTTTACAACATTTAAGAAGTGTTCTGCATGATCTGGCTTGTTGTGGGGTGAGAAAAGTGGATCATTTTGCTTTCATCTCATCTGACACACCATCACAGAAAAACATTGATGAAATTCCTACCTTATAGATGCCTATGTTACAGATGCTGCATATAGATATTGGAAGAAACTGGAATTTTCATACTCAATTAAAACCAAGGGCAAGGCCCATTTCTCACTCCTCATTAGCAGAAGAGCACAAATAGGGATGTACTGTCTCTTTGCCTTTATACTCAGAACTAAGCTGTGAAATTTTTTTCATCACAGAATTCACCTAATCTCAGGCTCTAAATGTCAGACAACTAATCCAACTATTCTGACTTTAGATGCCTTGAATTTAGGTGAGATGCATATCAATTAAAATAAGATTTGCTGTTCAGTTACAGTGTTTTGTTGTGGCATGGACACCATGACACATTCAGGCTATGGATGAATTTTGCCTATAGCTATATACAGAAGTATTGAAATCTCCAGTCATTCTCATGTGGAGCCAGTGTTAGTGATGTGCAGATTTTACAGATCAGTGAGGCTGATATGCCTTCAATGCTTGAATCATTGTATTTGTCTTTCTATGGCTCAGCTGTCAATTTGTAAATTCTTTATTTAGGCACTTTAATAAAAGCAGCCCAATTTATTGATTTTTGTCTGTAAATGTTGCTTAAAATGCATTGTTTCTGTGATAAAATAGCAGGATGTTCATTAAAATTATTAAATAATCTCCCTCCTGGAGTTTGTGATTTTAAGTACTTGGGATGTGCTGACCTCATATTTCTACAAACATTTGTAACGTGCACAGAAATGCACACACACATAGACCACATGCTTCCTAGTATTATTTTCAATTAGAAAAAAACAAATCATCCCATGACCGAGTTTGAATGTTTCATTTCTTTGATTATTATAGCAGGCTCAGCCATATAGCCAAATGCTGTGAGGCCATTCATTAATTTTTCCAGGTTCTCTAAGTTAAAAGAAAAATAAAATTTAATCTGTCCCTGTGTTTTGATACTGCTCCCACCTCATGCAAAGATTTTGTGCAATTCTGAAAGTCCCTTTGCCATGTAAAAAGTAGTTTACAAATTTGTTCTCCAAAGAATGATCATTTTCTGGTAAACAGCATATAGATCCACTAGAGAGAGGTGCAAGAGGCTCAAAATGTGAGGTATTTATTTGACACCAACCTCTTAATGTTGCAAGGTGACTAGAAGTATTCTTCATGGCCTGTGGACATTTCTAGAATAAAATTCACACAATCTTCCAGCACGCACACAAAACAAACAGATTTTACTGCCTGTGGACATGCCTGTTTCACAGAATGAAAAGTCTGTGTGACTGTTCAGATCTAGGTCTCTACCTGTAGTGCCACCTACTGTGATTTCTGAAACACTTCATAGATTAGTCTTCTTGCAAGAACTGAGTGGTTATGTCAATGAATTGAAGAGAAAAATAAGGTACTTTCAAATAGTTATAATGTGTAAGCAACTAAACATCCAATCCTATAAAGATCCTGTAGAAGAAAACATGCATGAATAACAGTGCTAGAGATGTGATTTTCATCTTGGATACAACTTTGTACTATGTGAAACTCAGTGTCCACAGTCAAAAATGCTGTTAAAATTGGAGAAGATGGAGAAGAAACTCAAAACTTATTCAAGTACTGAAAAAAAAGACTTGTAGTAGGAAAGGTTAACGTTCTATGTGTCAGAGTGATAGAAGGGTATGATTATGGTATTTAGGAATAAGATACAAATGGGCTTATTAAGAAGCTGGGTTGGAATATGAAGTCAGGTGGACTTAAATGAGAAACCAGGAGGAAATAAAGTTTCCTTTTCCTCTATGGAGCAGAGTAGGAGGGAGGAGTGGTGTTTCATGGAAATGAAGCTTTCCACATATCTTTGGATTAATTCTGGATATACTGCCAGAAGTTGATATACTAGACAAAAATTGCTCTTTGGAGGGTTATATCTATAACATGCAGGAGATCAGACTATTTATTCTGATGATTGCTGGGATCCTAACTTCTGTGAACTGCTGAACTCAAATAGTGATACTATGATTTTTCACATATATAGGGCAACTTTACAGACAGAGCTAGATTAGAAAATACTAATATTTTCTGTGTGAACAATTGAAAATGTACAGTGCTTGACTGTTCAAGAGTTTTAGTGGATTTTTATTCAAGGTGAAGTTTCTGCTGTCTATAAAAGTCACTGTGAAACTCCTGAGGCTTGTGTTGAATTTATATACAAGTTCAACAATTAAGGCTTTCCTAGTATTACCTAAAAAATACCTGCCAGAAGCAAAGATGGAATGAAGTCTGCCCAGGACAAATTTTAGCTGTGTGTTGATACCAGCATTTTTCCTTTTCCTGTAGTCCCACCCCTGATGCATTTGTGTTGCTTGACAGGCACTTGTTGATTGATGCCAGTTCAGTCTATGCTCTGAAAAGATCCTGTAGGAGAACATCATATGTGAAAATTTAGTTAGGGACTGTCTTGTGCTAGGAGACAAATTGCTGCACAAACAAAGGTTTTCCAAATTAGTTAACACAGGCCAATTAAGAACACTCATTTGTGTAGGGATAAGAATTGTAGGGACAATTATACTTTGTAGTAGATTCATACTGGATGTTCTCTGGCCCAATGGATACTTTGTAGGATATGCCTATGTACACGTCCCTGTTCATGGACATGGAATTCATAACCAAAGCATAGGATGCATATCACTCCCTGTGGCGTCCACCTCTGTTGTTTATTGGGATAATCTAAATGGCTGTCTTATACTAAATACCTGCAATAAGGGGATGGATGGAATGCATCTTACTTGGTTAATCTTAAAGCATTTACTTGGTTAATTGTAACACAGATGCTTCCTCCTCTGTGTAGAGGGAAACAATCAAGTCTTCTGCACTGGACTTTGAATAATTTCTAATCAGCTATTCAGCTCAGATACAGATATGCATCACATTATGGGAACAATAGACACATAGAAAAGCCAGAAAAATAATGAAATTTTAAATTCCTGAATACAGAGTATGACAAAGCTGTGAACAAAAGAAAGCTGTGAGAAAAGGATGACTGTGAGCTGAGAATTGCAATATATCTGTGAGCCAAGAAATTATATTGGTATTTAGGGCTGATGCAGAACAAATGATATGAATGAAAACTCAAAGTGATAAATAAAGTCAGATTATTCTTGGACAGAGTCACACCTTATATAGCAGTGTAACAAAACAGATCAAGAAAAGCTGATTTAAAAAAAAAGAAATTTGAAAGGGTAGAGGAATTTAATCATGGAGGTATTTAATTACACTCAAATTGATCAGTATCACAACTCAGAATAAACTTCCCCTACACAAGTTCTGAACACTGTGCTCTTTAGGGAATGAGTCCTCCTATGCATCTTTTCAAACAGGCTGCAGAGCATGTGCCCAGTTATCTTTTTGATCTCACAAGAAATGAGTCAACTAAGCAACTTACATTGAGAGGACTGATTCTTTGGTGGGGCTAAAAACTGAGGGAAGTAAAGATTCTTTTCTTCTGGAGATTGTAATAATTTTACACTTAAATGTCCCTTACAATGTAGAAAATTGCTGGCATTGCTTGATTGCCCAGTGTTACTGACTGAATATAGTGGGATGGGACAATATGTGATTATAATAATGGAGTAGAATCTCCATAATGAAGATTGGTCCAAAATCATAAGTATCACACCCTAGTATGATTTATGTGACTTCTCATTTCCTTCCTCCTAAATTTCTTACGTTGCAAGGTTTTTAGCTGCTGCCAACTCATTTCAAGGAGCAATGGAAAGAATGCAAAGTTTTTCTCTTCCTGAAAATAAATACTTGTGTTGATTTTCTAGATCTTGATGTATGAGTAAAAGCAGCTCTAATAGAATATTTATTCATGCTTACTGAAAAAAACAAGAATGAAACAGAACCCAAATTATGTAACAGTTACCTGCAGCAGAGCAGAAACTCCCCTGCAAGGATTAAATGCATTTCTCAAGTTGATGTTATCCTTGGTTTTCAATGATATCACAGGGAGCATAAAATACACAGGATCATGTTGCATGAATTCACATGGTTGCACTTCAAAATCTGTAATCATAAGCAAGAACTTTGAAATGAAGATTTTAGAAGCTGTGTTTTTAATTTAAAAAATATATTAAAATATTTTAATAGAAAGGATCACTGAGGAGTTATCTTACAAAAAGAATGAACAAAGGCATTTTCCATGAAGCTGTCTGAAACTGGTAAGATTTACTTTTAGCATGGGAGAAATTGCAATCTTGAGGAAACCACTGGTACCATAACTGCAACCTTGAGTCTGAATGGGATCTGAAATATCTGAAATTCAAGGTGAATAATTTTTTAGGTCTTAACAGAAATGTGACAGGACCATAAATTATTGTAGGTCATAGGAGGCCTGTAGCAGGGACTCTTATGTTATATATGGAACTCATTTATTGTGAAAGTCTATTTAATAAGTAGGTTATTTAAATGCAGAAGTGAGACTAGATTCCACATAAGCACAATTTAGCAGAATGCTTAGGTTTGTAACATTTTCTTTTGATTCCTCATTTCTTGAAATATCTTGGTGAATTTGGTCTCTAAGGTTTTGCCTTACCTAGCTGGAAACATTTACAATGTAGACACTTTAGGCCTAAATCTAGCATGTTATTTTCTAAACAATGCATATACTTTTTTTTTTCTCTATAAGTGGTTGCAGTTGTGAGAGCATCTAATTTGCTGCTATCAGTAAGCTCAATCTTCAAGTATAAATAAAAACAAATACGAGAAAGGTTGACTACAATGTAGAAGAAAACCCCAGAAAAATAGAGCATTTCAGTAAACATGTCCCCAACTCAAAATCACGTTTTGATGAATTAAGTGAATCTGACTAAGTGAAACCAATTAACAAACTTTTGAATAATGTCTAAAGAATACCAAGATGCTGAGAAGCAGCAAGACAATTGAAAATTATTCAGTTCAGTGTAAGTGCTGAAGACCATGGATGCAATTATCTTGACAAAATTCAGTGGCTGTTAAATGTAATTGGGGTTAGGGGTCATTTCCTAACTCTGAAGAACTTCTTAGAATTTGTTTTTTGTTTTTGAAATCTCAGCACAAGCCTTCAGTCTAGTTCTTTGGTTTATTATCACAGCATCATCTTCATTTTGACACTATACCTTCAGCTGTTCCCCATGCCCTTCACTGCCTTTTCAGCAGAAAGGGAAGACCTATGAATTTAATTTTTTACCTGTTAAAAGCCTCCATGTCAAAAACTTCTCTGACTCCCAAGTTGTTACATTTAGTGCCTCGGGCACTAAGCTTATTCTCAGTAGCTGATGGTCTGTATGATCCAATGTGATCATATTCAGACCAAAAGGGTCAAGACCTTTAAATGATTACCAAAATAATTTACAGGAAGGACACTTTTTTCTCCCTACCACAAAATTGATTTTTCTCCAGAAAAATAAGTCTATATATAGACAAGAGGCACTACATTCCCAGGAATAAATCAGAAAGTGCTAAAACCACTTATATTATATGCAGGCTTTCACATTTTTAAAATTAATTGATTTTAGAAATGAAGAAAATTGGATGAGTGAAAATGTTTTTTAGTAGTCTTGTTTACATTCAGAAAGATTGTTACTGCTGATTGACAACATAGGATATTATAGAATTGAATGAAATGTAAAGTTTTAGAAGGATTGCTGTGCTTCCTAATCCAAAAACCACAGATAATACCTAGTAATTTCTGCTTCTAGCTTTACTCCTTGGTCTGGTCAGATGGACCAATTATAATTTAGCCTGAAACTTGATCAGATAGAGCCAAGTCTCTTAAATAGCATCAAGGTATCTACAAGACCGACACAACATCTAGGTGGTATGAATACCTGTAACAAACATCAATAATTTAATCTAAGAGTTATACATCTTTTAGTCATGAAAATGTAGTGGTTCATATTGTGCAAAAGAGATATTCTGAGCAGAGAAAGGAACACAAAGCCTATGCCACACATTTTTTATGCAGCCTTAAGAAAGAAAAGGTGCTCATTAAGTCAGATGATCACATCTGCCATTTCAGAGGAAAGGGAATTAGGAAGAGAGGACATCTCATCATTCAGTGAAAATAGAAGTGTCATCTGCATATAAATGCATAAGGTTTTACACAGCCCTTAGCTGGGTTTCTAATAAGGAGAAAAGTACAGTTAGAAATATAACACTGACCCTGGTCATATAGATATTCAAATGGTTTTAGGAAAATCAATCTTAAAGATCTGCAGGATGAGTACATCAGTGGAGATTGGATGGAATGGATACCAGACTGGGACAAAAAATGATCATCAGGGTTAGGACACCACACTGAGAAGCAGTGAGAATGGAAGCTTAAGTACACCTCTGTGCTGTTTACCTTTTTTTGTTTTATGGTAGATGGGATGTGATTTTCCTTTAGAGGGAGGAATCTGGAAACAACAACACAGGTTGCTGAGTGGAACAGTCAGCCAAAGGTTTGCTGCTGATGTTTTCCCATAAACAGTGACAGACCTTCTCAATAGATTTGGCTGGCTACACAGAATATGTGGTGCAGGTGGCAGTGCCTTGTGGTGGGACTCTCTGAAGGAGGGTCAAAGAGCTCCACAAAGAAATGGAGTCATTTAGGCACTTGTGAGTTCCCATATCAAGGGCTGTTTTGGTAGGAGGAGCAAGGAATAATTCTAATTTTCATTCACTAGCAGAAAATGCTAGAAATTCTTTTCATCATTTTCAATCTGATTTAACTGTGAATTTCTGAGTGAGGCTGGACTGGCACTATGCAGGGCTTGAATAATTTTCCAAGAATTCTAGTACAAACTTGAACAGGCTATTCACTCACTAGGCACTGATTTTCATGCTGTCAAGAGGAGATACAAGTCTTTCCTTTTATAAGAGTTTTTTATTTATCTTCTTGGTAAATAAACAAACAGTCTCAAGGGTGTTGTTTGTAGCCTTGATATAGTGAAGTCATCTACATGTGCATGCTGGTAAGCAAAAGTACTCTTAGAGATATGTTAAGCTAAAAGACTTACAAGCTGGAGTGATGACACAGACTCTTATTTTCTCTGACAAACAACAAAAATTTGGATTAATGTAACTTGTTGACCGGACAAAAAACTCCTCTGCTTTTAAAGGAATAGGCATTTTTTCTTTGCTAAAATTTCTTTTAATCAAGTCAAGAAATTTTTGGATGGGGAAGAAATCTACTCTGACTGTGTGCTTGCTCAGATTTGTATTCATGAAGGTAGATGGGCGAGGTATCCTAGGAATAGATGGAGAAAAGGTTTAGAAGCCGAGTTAGATTTGAATTTTAGAGAAATGGGCACTGGAAGATCATAGCAAAAGTGGACCAGGGTGGTTTACTAAGGTTGCTGGAGGACATCAGGCTATTGTTCTGTATGGAAAAGAAGCACTGTAAATCCCTGGCCACTGTCCTTGTTTGGATTAAAAATATGTAATTAAATGAAAAAAGAAAAAAAAATCAAACACCCTGGTGTTGATATGTTGATTCAATTTATCCAATGATTTTGAACTGCTGCAGATGCTTTGCCTTTTCAAATCTTTCTGCTCTGTTATGTAGGTTCTTGCTCTTCATTGCTAAAGAGTTTTTTAATGCCTTTTTAATTCTAAAGCTGAGGCTTAAGAGAAAATACTGAATATCACTGAGGAGAGAGAAAAAAGCATCATGATCTTGTACTCAAGCTTGGCAGCTTAGGGGAATCTCTGACATTTCCTAACAGGTTCTTTGATTGCATAGGATTTATGTTCTTTGCTTGCTTTTGACCCATCTCTGCAGATGGGATACAGAAATAGAAATGGTGCATTGAACATAATTTTCTACAGAGCTTTTCCCACTTCTCAAGGGTTTCCTTCTTTTTCTGTGGGAACACTAGTTATTTTTTTTCTATCATATATAAGGAGGGGAAAACTTGAAATAATTTTGCATCCAAGAGTAGGTATATCACTTCTTTGCAGTTACATTTGCATTAATTTCTGGCAATGGTCATGAATGACTGGCATCTGCTATGGCTCATTATTCTTTCTTTAAAGGGCTTAGCATAACAGCAAGAGGCAAAAAAATCCTATTCAATTTTATATTCTTTCTTCTGAGTGGAAAATGTAGCATGAGGAATTTTGTTGGATGGAGGTATCATTTGGGGAATGGGAAGAGGAAAGTGAAGCCTGAAAGTTCCAGAGACCCACAGAGAAAGTGACTATCATCAGAAGGGCTACAGATGACAAGGTTTATCCAGCTCATTCAAACACAAGTCATGACAGTCAGTAACTGCCCTGGACAGTAATTGTAATGGAACCTCTTCTGGTGAGTGACAAAACTGCACTGTGACAGAAGAGGGGGATAAGGGGGTTGGTTATACAGATCAGATCAAGGGAGTAATATGTGGCAGGAATGGAAGGTGAATGTTAGAGCCAGTCACAGAGATGTTGTAATCTTTTACATCTTGGTATTCTGTATTCTTACACTTGCTTCCCTTTCTAGGAGCCTCTTTTGAGATTTTTAGTAAGGAACTGAGATAACTCCCTGACCTATTAAACACTGCAGTAAGCCCTGATTCTTTGTTTCCATAAGAATGTTACACGCTACTGTCAACAATGAGAACTTTCCTTCTCCTCCTCTTTGACATCTCCAAAAGGCTCTGTAAGCATCTGTGGGCTGTGCCTTTATAACCACGTTTTAACTATATTCTATCAGACTTCACTGACAATGTTATTGACAAATGCCTTTATGACATAGTGACTTGCTGAATTAATAGTAGCAAATGTGTCAATTAATTTAAAAATACAGAGAATGACTCCCCTTCCTTTTGAAGAGATATTAACACAGACAGACATAGGCAGAGTCATTAATCAGCCTTTTCTCCTTAATTCAACACATCTTCAGCAATAAATGCTTGGTTGATTAAAAGGGACAGTCATTCATATTAACTAAGGGAGATAAGACTATCAACACTCAGTTGAACATTTAAAAATTTTGGAAGCAGCTCTTTAAAATGAATCTTGAAGGGAGTTTCAGTCGCTAACAGCTCTGTAAAGTGGAGTTGGCTGGCTCTTACCAGCTAATCCTCCTTTAATCCAAATCCCAAGAGGATTTTCAAGAGGAGGAGCTGGGTGGGTCCTGCTGGTCCTTCAGCAGAGACCAGAGAAGCCTGCAGATCCTCCTGTCAAGAAACAGATACACAATGTTTAAATAGAGGGTTTTGTGCCCTTGAGGCATTTGCTGCCACAGAGCAAGATGTGGTTCTCTTGAACCACAGCTGGCAAGCTGCATTTAAAGAGTTCAAAGTAATTTCAAAGTCAAGGTTAGATTTCCAAGTACAGCCCAAATTCAGTGCTGCATGCATACATTTTAAAATCAATTTTTTCTCTCACAGGATCCCATGCAGTTTTCCACATGCAATCTTGTCTCACTTCCAGAAAAATGAGTCTCAGGAAGTCACCTGGCATATAACAACACAACCCTAGCAGTTAAAGTTCAGCGAGGTCATAAACACCTGGCAGCAGTACTATTATGGGAAATATGAGTTATCTAGAGCAAAAGAAGGGCCCACCTCCAGCTATTAAAAATACATAGAATGTTGTCTCCCTCTAGACACTGCTACTGATGTTTTTTAATTATGCTGATATGACTTTTTAATCAGATTGAAATATGTCTGTATAATTAGCTATAGGGAGATTTGACTGATGTAGCAACATCAGCAGAGAAGGAGAAAAAACCACAGCCATAACATCTATAATGCTATGATAATGAACTATTAGAAACAGCAATGTGTTATCTGCATTCTAATTGCTCAGAGAGGTTTGAATTTGGGATGTGGCTGTTGCTTTGATTCTTACACAAAATCCATTTACAGCAACATAAGAATTCACATTGGCTTTTGTGGGCTTTGAGTGAAGTCCTTCTTGCAACAATAGGAACAAGAATATAGATACCAAGGTTAGAATTGAAGTGTCTTCAGAAAACGAGGAAATCTGAGACCCCTTACCTAAGTTTGTTATTTAAATTCATTCATTTTTCTAGCTAAACCACTGAATTCTGAGTTCTTCATGTATGGCAGGTTCTGCATGTGTGTCCTCTGCTGGAGTTTCTGTGTTAGCATTATATTCATCTGTCAGGGACCTTGTGCAAAATGGAGCCAGGTCTTCACCCCAAATATTATGGAGGCAGGGGTACATAGGTTCTTCAGTTCAGTTTAATTTAACCATAAAGGGAGTGCTCTGGTTAAGGAAAGCATCTGTCAAGGAAAGAAGGAAGCTCATACACTGAGGTTTCTGATCTGCTGTTGGCAGACATTATGGTAACCTTACAGCAGAGGCAGCCCCTATGGATAAGCCATATGGTAAGATAAGAGGGAATGATATGCCCACTAGAGAAGATGGCCCTATTGTGTAGTTTATTGCCAGACCCAGTCCCAGCACTGGTCCTGTGAAACATAATTTCCAGGGTAATTGACAAAGTCATGGGTTTAACTCCTGTTGGGATGGCAGGTGTGCAGGCAGTCCAGGCAGAGGAAGGAAAGGGATGTTCAAATGGCTGCAATGAAACCTGCCCGAGTGAAGGAAAAACTTGACTTTCTATGAGCAGATTGAAGAGATGCGTCAGATTCAGGGGACTTTCCTCAAGAACATTCCTCTAGAGTTGTCTCAGCTGCAATCTGTTTTGTTTATAATTGTTCATCCATATCTATCTATTCATTCACACTAGCTAAATTCTGGCTCTGTAAACACAAATTTTGCATATATTTTTTTCTCAATACAGGTAAGTGACTTTTGGCAAAAGTCAATACCACTGTAAAGTAATTGCCACAATGAGATATTGATTATCTTTTTCCTGTAGGAGTTGTTGAACATTTTTCTATTAATATACTAAACCTAAAGTTGCAATTAAACTTTTTTGATTTAGAATCACCAGTGTGTTAAAAATACCTCCATATCTTTGTTGTGAAAAATTCTAAATCTCTAAACTTCTCATGCTTTATATTTTATCTCTGCTCAGGTCAATTAGTTAGCTGACAAATAGCCATCCAGGTAAAATACTGGCAGCTGTTTGTGTATCTTGGGCCTGTTCAACCAACTCACTCTATTATCCCAATTTGTAAAGCTGGCTGGCTAAGTGTGTCATCTGTATTACAGTGACACGTCCTATACTCAGTAGAAAGCAAAACAAACCTCCCATAACAGTTCTGTCATCTACAAGAAACAAAATTAGTGTATGTGCCACATTTTCATTATGTATTTGTGGTAGGTACGTGTTTATTTCTAGTTTAATTTCTCCATTATGTGTGTTAGGATGCATTAAGCTGTAAAACTATATGTATTGAATTGATTACATCTTTTAATTAAATGTTTGTGTTTTGGAATGTGTAAGATGCATTGTTAATTTTCTGTTGTGGGAGGAGGGAAGAACATAGTGAGGTGCTTTCACTATGCATGAGGAGAAGAGTAGACTTGGAATGATATTCCCAGAGAAGAATGTCAGTTGCAACCAGGGGTGACACAGGCCATTAGACCTTACTTTTCCAAAGTCCTGCTTATATTAGATAATTAACAATGAGATCAGTTGTAAGAAGGAAGCTGCTCCTATCTTATGACAAATACATTGCATCTGCTTTATTCAGACTCCTATGTGTGTTGTGAACAGAGATCCAAATCCAAAGATTTGTTATGATCAATGCATGGATCTTTTCATCCTCAGCTATCCCAATGTTTCTCACTTCTAAAGAGGAATGGAGAGAAGGAGCTAGAGATCCGTGTGTATTAAATTATTTCTGTTTGCATCCTTATTCCAAAATGAGCAGTTTTACAAACTGAGATTACAGTAGAGTTCAGGTCTGGGTTGGATTAAATGATCAAACTTGTGATCCTGTAGATATCCTAGGGGACAATGTACTCTGAGTCAAGATCTTACGTTTATACTGCAGTTGTAAAAATCTCAGTGAGGAGCTTCTACCCATGAACTCTCTTCACCCTGAGATTTCTTCCTCAAGAGGAATTTTCTTCTTAGGTGCTCTGTGGGAGGAGAAGCTCTGTCCCGAAGGAACCTCTTAATAGGGATTTTTCTGGGGCCAATGTGAATGTGAAAGCCTTTATGGTTAGCAAGATTTTTTGAATGCTGTGTATTTTTACAATTCACATACCAGACTGTGTCCCAAATGCACCTGTGAGTGTTATTCAGGAGAGAATTTCTGGTTTATATTTTCCTCTTCTTTCATTTTAAGTGCTGCAGAGTGCTTCTGGCAAATGAATAGCATAGCATGTTAGTTAATGGTTAGTTAATGATTGTTAATGGTCATTAAACAAGTCTTAGTTAATGACCCCTTCCAGTATTGGGAAGAACATTTTTTTGAACAGGCTGTTCTTCAAAATATATTCAAAAGAGCTATCAGTGACCTTTGAATTTGTTCCTGGCTGCCCTGGGAATGCATTTTAACTGATAAATGCTTGAGGATAAAGTTTTGAGGTCCTTCTGTCTATGTCTGGATAATAGAAATGGGCCAGTCTCTATTACACATGTGAAGTTGGGATAACATTACTAGAAAATAAAAGAAGGAAATAGCACATGAAGCGCCATGATATTTCACAGACCCAGCAATTGATAATATATTGCTAACTATCTTGCAGTGTCATGTAAAAAATTGATTCTATTGAAATTTCAATAGAAATTTCTGAATTACAGGTTACATGAGAAAGAGAGTATCTATTAGAGCTGAACAGGATGTAATAGGCTCATGCATTGTCATTGGCGACTCTCAATGGATGTGTGTGGACTTTAAAAAATCTTGTTAATAAATCATCCATATGTTTTATTAATGTTAGTAAAATAGTAAGAATATTTTATTTAAAATGTTATTAAGAAATAGTACTACTCCAGACTTTCAAAATTTATAAGATACATTAAAAAGAGATTGATTATTATTTGTGGGCAAAATATGACAGTTTTTAAAATGGGGGATATACAGGATGCATGCATGTGGTCTCAACTCATTAGCAATGAGTATTCTTGCAGATAATTTCAATAAAGGATGTGTGAATACTTGATAGCAATACATATTGTTCATTTGAATTCTAGTTTTGGTTATGTTTACTGAGTGTTTTTCCTCTAACTACTCACAAAAATGATTGCAAATGTGTTCTTGTTTATCCATTTGGTGAATAGCTGCTGTTGCTGTGTGCAGTCATTTTTGCATATAAATTTGGACATTAATAAAAACTGAGTATCTCACACTTGTCATCCTTTTCTGACTATTATAACCAAATTGTGTGGATCAGAAAAAATGCTAGGAAGAAATCCTGTTGGCCAGCTGTATAACACAAGGCTCCTGACTTTGCTGGAATTGGACTAGTGGTCAGATCTTTTGCTGGAGAACTGTCAATTTTACCCAGAGTAAATGGAGCGTAGAGCCAGAGAGTTGTTTGTGAAGAACAGTTTGAACTAATGGAATAAGAAATGAAAGTATGTTCAAGAATCATTGTCCAATGAGAAGAACGGGTTAATTAACCAAGTTGACTGATTTTATCAGCTCTATTGAGAAGGGTCTATTATAAAAGAGTAATAAAGTATTTGCACCCATACATGCTATCAATGTATTGCTTTTGCAATGAACCTTTTGGAAATTTTGGAGTATTTGCCAGTATTTAAAGAATTTCAAAATCTCTAAATTTTTTAAATCCCTGGTGTTCCTTTAAGAGTTTCATCCAGCATTTGGAGAAAAAACTACTTTAATTTTGTTATTTTAGGGGGGTGGAAATCATAAAATAATAACTTTATTAGTTAGTTTCGGCTTCTCTCCATTTCCATGAAATAATACAAACATAATATTCATTCTGTGTTTCCATCAGCACTGTCCACATCTGATCTCTGACTCCTCAACTTTTCTTTATTTAGATCCAAATCATATCAGAAGCATCTCTGTTTTGTTTTTGGACCAATAAAATTCTTGCCAACCATTCTGAAACTTCTTGACTACAGCCTGGACAAGAATGCAGAGAGATGGGCTTCCATAGGACTGGGAGATTATAATCTTACAATTTTACCTAAATATTTATAAATATTCCCTTTGGAAGAAGTACTAGACCATGCAAAATGTGAGAATTTTCAAGACTTCCCTCAAAACTATTGCACTCTTGAAAAATTTCATAGTTCAAGACCATAAAGTATGAGCTAACCTTTAGTGGGTAAGGGGACCTAGAAGATCACTTACTATTTTGCTTGAGCCATTTTAAGGCCACTGAAAAATATCAAGTAAATCAAGAATCCACTGTCAGCCTTGCTATGTAGTGACCCCTTTCCAACACATCCAGAACTTGGGCAATTAGGAGCTCAAGCCTTAGGATGACAAAGGCTAAATAAATATCTTTATCTTTTTGCTGATCCTGTTGCTCAGCTCATCACTCAGTTAAATTCCCATATGAGCAGATTTAGAATGAGCGGAACAATCAGTTTCTATATCCAGGGTTTCAGAGTGTTCTGGCTTCCCATTTCAATTTTTTTGTTTTTTTTGAAAGACACTTACTTTCAGCTGGTATCCCCATATCCTAGGTAGGTTTCCAAGTCTTTAACAACTGAGATAAAGTATGAGGAGTTAGTCCTTTGTAGATAACACAAGAAACAGTTGGTATGAAAATCCTGTGAGAAAACAGTCAAAGAAAACCTGAGTGCTAAGGACCAGGACTACTATGATTGTTATTTTTTCTCTTTCAGGGGTGTGATATAGCAGCTATAACAGCTGAATATTGCTTTGATTGTTGAAGAGGATTTTCAGCTGCTTCATTTTACTTGGGATGATGCAGACAACCCACAGGTGATCTCTAGACCACTGGATGACACTGGGAATCTGTAAAGAGCTGTGGGAAATAGTTTTATGTAAGTGTGTTCCTGAGGGAGTGTTTCTTGAAATAAGTTTAATTTGACCTTATTACCAGTCTGCTGGCTTGTGTGAACCATGGTAATGTCAATTTCAGGATCTATAGGTAAACATTAGTTTGTGGAATAATTGGAATAATTGATAATATCTGGTTTAATATTAACCATGTGTTACTTTATCAAGGAGTATGTGCTCCCTTCTTTAGGCACAAAGCTAATTTTAAATGGGATAGAGATGTAGAAATACCATTAAGATTATACTTAAGTGTTACTGCCTCTTTGTCCCAGTTCCCTATGTATAAAATGGGCAGAAAAACAGACTTTCTGTCAAAGCCACTTAGACTGTATGTCAATTTTGGAAAACACCAGCCCTCTGATCTGTAGGATGCCTTGTGGCATGTAGGGATATTGCTGAGGAATATGAATACTAATAAGTTGTTCTCAAAGCCAGAAGAGAAAGATACAGAGAAAAAAAGATGGTGCTTTCCTTAGGTGAAGGTAAGCTGATTCAAGCAAGCACTAAGAAAACAAAATCTCCATGTAGTCAGAAAGGTGGGAGATAAAAAAAGTACAAAATTAGAGACCTTTGCATGGAACTTACGTAAAAAGAAGGTTTAAAAACTGTTTTGAATGGTTCTAAATAATAATATAATTTCCTGTTTTTCTTGAGAGTATTATTGCTACCAATTATTTTAATGATTATGAAAGGTGTCTCTTTAGTAGAGCTAGTGGCTTTGTAAGGAAATGTATTGTTATGCTAATAAACAGATGTAGCATCACAAATCCAAAGCCATATGAAAGGATGCTTTAAATGCCCACAGTTTTAGTAAAGACACAAAGAACACCTTGATTGCAGCATGTACCATTCTGAAGAGCTTCAGCTCTGTGTCTCACAGCAACAGAAATACTGTTTTACTGTATAGTGATTTTAATGTGTCTTGAGATGGGTATTTCTAAATGTTGTTACTAAAGTGACTTTTCATTCTGTACTAGGCAATCTAGCTAGGTATCAAAAGCTTTTCAGAGGCTCCTGAAGAATACAAACTTCAGTTGTTTCTCCAGCACATGACTAAGGAGGTATCTTTTAGTTTAGGAAGCTATGGGCAGCTGTGAGCACCAGCTACCAGGTTCTGTGATTACATTCTGTTACCTGAGGAGAACACAGTCAGTTTGGTGGCAACATCCATGAGCTGCATCCTGATACTGAATTTGTATCAATCCTATGACCATGAGATAGGCATCTTCATCTATTGGATGGATGGAGGGATGGATGGTCTTTGACAAGTTGTGCTAGGATTCCTCATAATTTAATTCTCTTATATACACTTTTGTATAAGGAAAGGTATTAAACACTTTAAAGGGTGAGGGATGCCTGCATATTAATCACAAGACAGATACTTTCTGGTCACCTGCTGAAGGAAGAATGATAAACTGCAGAAATTGGAGAAATTATGGTGCTTGAGAAAGGGGAAATAAAGAAATCGGCTGCTAGAAAAAATAATATAATTTGTGACTTGTTCTGCTGATTTCTAAGTTTCTTCCTTCTACAAAACAAAATCCACAAAACAAATCCCACAAAAACTGTGATGCCAAACAACCTATCGTTTGTATTTGGTGCCCTGAAAATCAGATTGAGCTCATGAACAGGTGAATTTGTGTCTGTGGCTCTGCTACACCATACATTACATACAGCACAGGTAAAATAATTCCTAATTGTAATAGTGAAGCTTCGGATTTACCGATTTAAAATTATACAAAGGAGATCCTCATTCAGGTATGCCAATTATAGCCTAAAAAGCTAGCATAAATGTTTCCTATCTATTTATATAGTACATAAAATTGTCAAATTCTTTAATTCTCCAGCTTGCCAGTCACTGCAAAATCTCAACCACTTCTTCAGCTTCCTACATTATAAAGTTTGCTCAGGAATTGCATTAACCTTTGTGAGTTCTGGTGCTTTGTTGACTTAAAGAAATAAGGCCAAGTGCCTTTGAACTGACAGCAGGAGACTGCAAATGATGGCAAGATGTTGTATAAAATGCCAAGCCTTTAAAATCCATTAAAATTAGTTTTGTTTCTGTTTTCTTTCCAGTGGTTTAACTGCCTCATAGATTTGAATAATGTAATTTTCTATGCAGGAAGATAACTTCTTTTCACATTTTTCAGCTCAAAATTTTTCTTTTCCCTACATTTCTTCTTTGCTTTTGAATTTGAATATTTTGTTGTTGGGTTGTTTTTTTTTCCCTTATGCATAGTCTGACTGCAATTCTTGTTCTCAGACACAGGAGCCTACAATTCTACATTCCATGACAAAAGATTAATACACTAAGGTGTTCTTTATTCAACTCTACAAAACTGTTGTAGCAACTGTACTCGCAGTAGGGATCCTGAAAGACAGGATGTGACAGCTGCAGTTTCTCTTGAAAATATCTAAAACCAAGGATCTGGACACAAGTTTGATAAATATTAGGACAATCCTGATGTGATAACCTGAATAGAATTTGTTTTCCCTTTGATTCAATGTCTCCCTATTTTTTTAATTGTTTTTTTCTTTTTTTTTGTTCCAAGTCATGTTCAAAAATCCATGCCAAAATTATCTGACTAAAGAGCAATGGTCAAATTTCTCTAAAATTCATGTACCAATCCAAGAAATAAATTCAAGCGAGCTGACAATTTAATAAGAAGGCATGTTCTATTGAAAAACTTTGAAATGAGAAAACAAATTTCTAAGAATAGATTCTATAGCATCAGTGAAGGCAATTGTTTTTTCAGGATAGAATGAATATAAGAAAGCAGCATTGCTAGATGCTAAAAGAGTGGTTTAGTGCAGCACATTATACATGAGTTTGCTCTTTGAAATAGCTATGTGGAAGACACAACATCTGACAAATATGCAGACTGCTGGACTGCAATCACTGGTGAGCTGTTTGTTATCTGTCAGTACTACACAGATCCTGCAAATTTAAATTTCTAGTGATCATGTTGATGTAAATGATCAATGAAAAGCTGGTAACAATTTGAAAAAAAAATATATATGTATTTTAAAAAGAAATTCTGTAGCTTCAATATAGTGAGAAGTGGAAAAGTCTGCTGGGGGTTGGATTCTGGGATCTTCACAATCCATCTTAGTGTCGAGTTTAATAGTAGACACTGACTGGAGCACTCAAATGCTCAACTGCCTACTTGGGGGGCATACAGAAGGCCAAATGAAGGAGTTCTACAGTCCAAGTTCAGCCAGTAGAGAACTATTTGACCTGAAGTGATATTGGGTTTGTAGTGGTTTCACTTTCTCCAGGTATCTGATGGTAGAAATATTAGAGAGCAGCTCTCAGGGTTAGGAAATCAGCCTTCTTTGAATTCGAGTCTGTGCTTTTAAATATCTGTTATTGCAGAGAGAAAAACTACCCACCAGGAACTACCACAGAACTTCCCACTGGCTGATGTGTGTATTCATGCTGTTACTCTTTTCCTAAGATCTCACTCTCTCCCTTTATCTTTAAGGAAAAGTAAAAGTTGATCTTGTTATATTATAATATTTATTTGCATGCCAAGTCTGATTCTGCTGGTTGTGCAGAGAATTCTAAGGTCATTACTGTCAGCTCCTACTAGAATGAATGACTATAAAACTGGATCTCTAGCTGTCTGTTCTCAGTAATAGGTGAGTGATTCATGCTACAGCTCATTTGGAAGGAACACAGACTGCCTAAATGTGAGAGCAGATGATGCATTTAGAACATACCCTACTTATGCTGCCTGTACAATATGGAAAAGGGGACCCTTTTGATATGAGCATAGTAAGCAGGGATCATAGAACTTGTCATCAGGTTGGCTTAAGCAGTATGCAGGGCTTTTTGAAAAGTGGAATGTTTAGAAAATGTGGCCCTGCAGCCAAGCAATATGATGTTGCCCTCCTTAACAAAAGATCACAAGCCTCACACTAAATTTGCAAGGTCGTGGGATTGAAGCCTTGTCAGGCTTGGTCTTTCTGAACTAGTCCTGACCTAACTGCAGCTTTGTTGTAACTTGGTTTACCTAACATGGGGTACAGACATGCATGGAAACCTCATGTTTGTAAACAGATCAGCCATGGTCAGTTAAAGGAATTCAGGTCTAGGTCGGCAAACTAAGTGGGATTTAGGAATAACAAAGAGAACCATAAACAAATATGCAAGATCTGTAAAATGGCATTTATGTATGAAATTTGTATGTAGCATAAACAGGCTAACCAATAAAGAAAAAGCAAGGTGTAAATATGTGCTAGCAAACAAAAAACACCCCAAGCAAGTCCTAAGCAGAAAGAAGTCATCACCAGTATCATCATAGTCCTCCCAGGGAAGGACTTGGGATGTTCTACACTCATCTCCCCTTCCCTGGCCAGATGGAAGCCACAAACTCCAGAGCCTGGATGACAGTAAAAAGGTGAACATAATACATAATAAAAGAGTAGGGGATAGGGACTGTGCTTTTAAAAATCATCTTCACTGGTCTATTATTATTGTTGAGACCTTTTCTGTGTACCGGTATTCTTTAATTTGTTTCACTTTTAAATTTTTTAAAAATAGATGGACTAATAATAACTCTTCGATTAGCTTGTTAAGACTTCAATTATAGTAGCAATAAGTTCTTGGCTCTACATATAGATAGTTTTTCTCCTTTCCCACTAATAGAATTTTGAACTTACCACAAAATCATACTCCTTTTTGTTTTTTTCTACATAAATTAAAACACTTTGTAATCATCTGCTTCCAATCTTCAGCAAACCCAGTTCCTCAAGCATTTCTCTGTCCTCCAGATGGTGTCCAAAGGAGGAGGTTTGTAAGGTACTTCCACCTAACCTATGGACCTTGTGTCCCCATCAGCCTTACAGCCAACAAACAGAAATAGGCATTTTCTGTGTCCAAACTACCTGATCAATTTTATCTGTCTCCAATGATAGGAAAGAAAAAAGTTTTGTAGTGAACTTACCTTCACAGACACCTGAAGGTTTTGTATCTTCTATTTGGCCACTGGTTCCAGCTTTCCCCAGCTGGTCTATCAATGATTTCTGGACACTTAATTGCAGTTCCATTTGATTTTTTTTTTTAAGAAATTACATCTCCAAATACAGCAGAAGAAGGATCTTATCTCAAACAGCATGAAGAGACAGCAGACAAAGACAAAACATGAAAATATTTTTTTGTATTTTTCTGTATTTCCTGCGGATTCATCAATTCCTTATCATGTAGCAATCCTGCAGCAGGCACATCCCCACTAATATTAAGTTTAAATCTGTCCTATGCTTTGTAACTCTGCTTTTCTTCTCCTTGCCTGAAGGGTTGCCTGTGTCATATTTTGACACATTTGTGTGGTTCAAAGTGTGCATGACATTGACCTCCAAGATTGCTTACACCAGTCATCCTAAATTTCCCAAGTTTTAAACTAGATTTCTTGGATGCATAGTCCTTATGCATATGGCAAGAGGGTATTGTCAGGTGAGGTTAAAACTGTCAGCATTCTGTGGTACTTCTCAGTTTAAGCATATGTTCTAGCATAGGAAATGATTTGGCCCAATTTCCATTCCAAGCAAATCTCACTCTTCAGTTCTACTTTAAGGGAAAAAAAAAGGGGAAAAGCAATCCTCAAATGCAAACCATACATGATTATCAATGAGAGAGATTTTCAGCCAGGAATACTTATTTTTAGACTTACATCTGTGCTGTATGATACTCATAGACAGATATTGGAAGAGAATGATAATAAAAATATCTCCATGTGGCTGATTGCTGTTGGCTCTCCCTGGGAACACAATGCACTCAGCCTTTTTATGTAGTCAGAGCAGTACAAGACACCCCAGGAATGGAGAAGTTTTAAATTTACAGCCTTCTCTTATTGCAAATAAGCTCAGAAATTGTGTAGGGAGCTGAAAATAGATAGACATGAAGAGAAAGGATATTATTGTGACTGACTAAATCAAGGCACAATGACAGCCGAACAGCAAGAGCCTTGTTTGAGGTGTGAAGTCTCAAGTGGGAGCAAATAAGAGAAGTATGAGATCAGCATCAGTCCCAGACTCTACATTTTCCAATAGATTTGAATTTTACAGGTCTCAGGAGTCATTAGCTTCTTGTCACCAAAAATTCATGAGGTCTAACATCTAAGGAGGCTTCACATGGAGATCTTGACTCAGGAGCCAAAAGATCTTTTTGTTATCACAAGCAGGATTGTCATAGTGAAAAGAAACAACATAATTCTAAGAGAACTTGCAATGCTGCAAATACAATTGCTGCCTTTCTAGGTTCAACCAGATGCACTTTCAAGGGTACACCAGTGCTCTTTGGGAAAGGAAATCAATAACCAGATATTCAATGTCCATCCCAGTAGCTGTAGCACTATGCTGGAAATAATTATTCTTGTATGAATATTTGTCCTGGTTTTAGGACAGAGTTCTGCCAAAAAAACGGCAGAAGTTCCCCTTTGAAATAGAGAAATCAATGTCACCCCCCTCCGAGTGTTATAATTGTTTCAAATCAAGGACTCAAGGCGGAGATAAGGAGGTAAAAGTAACAGCTCTTTACTACTCTAACTCACAGCACAAGTAGAAAACAACAGTAATTATTAAAATTACCGACTTAAAAACAGAAGAAAAAGTCAGTTGTAGTCCTTTCTTAGACGCGACACACTCGGTCTGTGTCCGTTCCTGGGGGTGTAACTGTAGCAGGGCCGGCACAGCTGCAGGCGCAGGCGGGAGCCAGGGAGGTGGAGTGGAACAGCCGCGGCCGGGCTGGCTCAGGTGGGAGCTCTTCACTCCGATCCTGTGTCCAGATGACCAGTGTATTCCCAGAGGTAGGAAGTATTTGGTCTTTGGTGGTCAGCAGCGCCTCCGAGGTAGCAGGGCAGATGCTGGGCAGCTGAATGCAGCCGGCCCCCGGGTCTCCTACCTCCTCACACCGCCGAGCAGACTGGAGAAGTTCCCCCTCTCTCTCCCCGGAAACAGCCGGGCCCTCCAGAAGCCTCGTGCTCCCCTGAGTAGCTCCCCCTTCCCGAAGCCCGCATCCCCCTCCGGGTAGCTCCGGTCCCACCCCCCCCCCCCTCCCGGGCCATCACAAACCCTGGGCACAGCCGGCGGGGTCTGTTTGCATTACAATGGGAAAAAAATTCTCCCCCCTCATACATGGAAGGAACACAATCCCAACCTTCAACATTATCCACCCCGAATTTTTCCCATGCCAACATGCTACAGCAAATTAAAAACCTTTAAATCATATACATACAGGCAGTTACAGGCACAGTATCATAGATAATTCACCCTAGAACAAGGTCTCCTTGGGGGATGCATCGGGTCTCTCCATCCTTTTGCATCACCCACCAAGTGCAACCTGGTCCTTGAGCGAAAACCACCCCACGAACAGGATTGTCTTTGCTGGAGGCAGAGTTCACCCAAACAGTTTTCCCTAACATGCCTCTCAGGTGTACCACTGGGACCTTATCTCCATCTGGTGTTCCCAAAGGCTCAGATTGGGCAGGACCTGCTCGGTTAGTGGAACCTCGGGTATTCACTAACCATGTGGCCTTTGGTAAATTAATCTCCCAGTTCTTAAAAGTCCCCCACCAAGTGCTTTTAAGGTGGTTTTAAGCAGGCCATTGCACCGTTCGACTTTCCCAGCCGCTGGTGCATGGTAGGAATATGGTACACCCACTCAATGCCATGTTCTTTAGCCCAGGTGCTAACAAGGCTATTTTTGAAATGAGTCCCATTGTCTGACTCAATTCTCTCAGGGGTACCATGTCTCCAAAGGACTTGTTTTTCCAGGCCTAGGATGGTGTTCCTAGCAGTAGCGTGGGGCACAGGGTAGGTCTCCAACCACCCGGTGGTGGCTTCCACCATGGTCAGGACGTAGCGCTTGCCTTGGCGGGTCTGAGGCAGTGTGATGTAGTCAATCTGCCAGGCCTCTCCGTACTTGTACTTGGACCATCGCCCACCATACCAGAGGGGCTTCACCTGCTTGGCTTGCTTGATGGCAGCACACGTCTCACAGTCATGGATAACCTGGGAAATACTGTCCATGGTTAGATCCACCCCTCGGTCTCGTGCCCACTTATAGGTGGCGTCTCTGCCCTGATGACCTGAGGCATCATGGGCCCATCGAGCCAGGAACAATTCTCCCTTGTGTTCCCAATCTAAGTCTATCTTTGACACCTCTATCTGTGCAGCCTGATCTACCCGCTCGTTGTGCCGGTGCTCTTCACTAGCCCGACTCTTGGGAACATGGGCATCCACATGGCGGACTTTCACAGGTAGCTTCTCTATCCGAGTGGCAATGTCTTTCCACTCATCAGCAGCCCAGATTGGCTTTCCTCTACGTTGCCAGTCAGCCTTTTTCCACCTTTCCAGCCAGCCCCACAGAGCATTGGCTACCATCCATGAATCAGTGTAGAGGTAGAGCTTTGGCCATTTCTCTCTCTCAGCAATGTCCAAGGCCAGCTGAACAGCTTTGAGTTCAGCAAGTTGGCTTGATCCACCTTCTCCTTCGGTAGCTTGTGCAACCTGTCGTGTGGGGCTCCATACGGCTGCTTTCCACTTCCGATTCATTCCCACGATGCGACAGGAACCGGTCGGTGAAAAGAGCGTAGCACGTTTCATCTGCTGGCAGCTGGTTGTACGGTGGGGCTTCTTCAGCTCGGGTCACTTGCTTCTGCTCCTCCTCCTCGGCGAGACCAAAATCTTCACCTTCTGGCCAGTTTGTAATTATCTCCAAAATCCCAGGGCGATTTGGGTTACCAATGCGGGTGCGCTGCGTGATGAGGGCAATCCACTTGCTCCATGTGGCGTCGGTGGCATGGTGGGTAGAAGGAACCTTTCCTTTGAACATCCACCCCAGCACTGGCAGTCGGGGTGCCAGGAGGAGTTGTGCTTCTGTGCCAATTACCTCTGAGGCAGCTTGAACTCCTTCATAGGCAGCCAAGATTTCCTTCTCCGTCGGAGTGTAATTGGCTTCAGAACCTCTGTAGCCTCTGCTCCAGAATCCCAGGGGTCGGCCTCGAGTTTCACCAGGCACCTTCTGCCAAAGGCTCCAGGACA